>CM017193.1:16159936-16409936 GCA_004837865.1 Musa balbisiana | reverse complement strand
AACTCCTCATGCATTGCAATAACTCATGATTCATCTTTAGAGCATCGTCACTGTATTTTGGTTCAATTTGAGCCAAAAAGGCTGCATTCGCACAAAAATTTTTAAAAGAAGAATAATTTTAAATACCTTTTGATGTATCTCCAATGATTATCTCCTTAGAATGAGTATCTACATACTTTCATTCCTTAGGTAAGGATTCTTTAGAAGAAGATGCATCCAAGTTATTTGGAGAAGGAAAGTTTTCATTCAAATTTAAAGTATCAAAATCAAAATCATCATCAAAATTATTTTTCTTAATTTTAAAAACCTCATTAAAAATATGGATGGATTCCTCAATAACTAAGTTCTTTTATTGAAAATACAAAAAGCTTTAGAAATAGAGGAATATCCAAGAAAGATACTTTCATCGAATTTTGCATCAAATTTTCCTAAGGCATCCTTTTCATTTAAAATAAAGCATTTGCAACCAAAAACTTTGAAATATAAGATATTGGGTCTTTTACTATTCCATAATTCATAGGGAGTTTTGGAAAGTAATGGTCTTATGAGAATCCTATTCATGACATAGCATGTCGTGTTAATGGCTTTGACCCAAAAATCTTTAGATAGGCTATATTCGTTTAACATGGTTCTTGTCATCTCTTGTAAGCTTCTATTTTTTCTCTCAACTACTCCATTTTGTTATAGATTTCTTGGAGTAGAGAACTTGTGGTTGTACCCATTTGACTCACAAAAATTTTAAAAATCACAGTTTTGAAACTCACTACCATGATCACTATGAATAAACGAAATCATAAAACCCTTTTCTTTTTGAACAAGTTTACAAAAGTTTAAAAAATATTTAAAGAAATCACTTTTGTATGCCAAGAAGTATGTCCCAATGTATTTACTACAATCATCAACAATTATAAAGGTGTATTTACTATCTCTTAGTCTTGTTGTATTAATTGGTCCAAATAAATCCATATGGATTAATTGTAGTGGTCTAGAGATGCTTAGCTAAAATGATTTAATATGGATAGTTCAAAGGCTATCAATACTCCTACGAGTACCTCCACTAAGTTAGACATTAATGAAGGTGGAGAAAGCTTTGATCAAAAAGCCTATGGGTGTATGATAGGTAGTTTACTATACCTCACCGCAACTAGACCGAATATCATGTTTAGTGTAGGACTTTATGCTAGATTTCAATCTAACCCCAAGCACTCTCATTTAAAAGCTGTCAAAAGGATTTTTAGATACCTAAAAAGAACTCCTAAATTAGGATTATGGTATCCAAAATCTAAAAATTTTGAATTGCTTAGTTATGCTAATGCTGATTTTGCTGGGTGTCGAATAGATAGAAAAAGTACATTCGGAACGTGTCAATTTTTAGGATACGCACTTGTCTCTTGGTCCTCTAAGAAATAAAACTTAGTTGCATTATCCACAACCGAAGCCGAATACATTGCAGCAAGTGCATGTTGTGCATAAGTTGTATGAATGAAAAATACTTTAGAAGATTATAAAATTTTTCTTAAGAATATTCCTATAAAATGTGATAATACAAGTGCAATATGTTTAGCAAAAAATCATATTCAACACTATAGAACTAAACACATTGATATTAGGCATCATTTTATATGAGATTTTGTTAATAATTATGATATAATCTTAGAGTTTATTGATACGAAACATCAATTGGCCGATATCTTTACAAAACCCCTAAATGGAGAACAATTTGATTTCATTACAAGGGAATTAGGGATGTTAAATTGTTCAAATGCATGAATTTGTTAAATTTTATTTTCGAACGTTCTTGATTTTTTTGGATCACTCACTTGAATCATAAACGTTGAGTATTTAGAAAAATCGTTTCGATAAAATTGTATCAAAAATGCATTTGAACTTAGAGAAAGTGTGAAGCAGAGTGAGTAGTCAAATTAGTAAATAATATAAAGGAAAAAGGCAAAGAAGAGAAGGCACACCAAGTGGTTCGATCGTCGTGACCTACATCCACTCTCGATTTCTCCTCCGTCGAGGCCATCGACGTTCAGTAACGGTCTTTCTTCAATGGGCGAAAACCAACTACCCTCTTACAACTCTTTCTCCTTTTCACAGGTTTAAGAGACAACCTTTACAAGCCTCACACCTCTCTTAGAATAATCACAAAACTAAAGAAAGAGGACACTTAGCACTTTTTCAATACTTTTACAACTCAAAATATAAAGACTTTTTTTTCATACTTTCGTGGTCTTTCATGTAGGAAAGAGTGGGGTATTTATTGGCCCCAAATGACTTTAAAAATGGAGCCAAAAAGTGTCTCATCTAGGATTTCTAGGGTACTGACAGTACCCCCACCGATACTTGGCAATACCACCGCTTACAGACTGACACTGGGCAGTACCATTGCCCAATCTAGGTGGTACGATCATCTGATAAAGCATGAGACTGGGCTCTAGCGGTACCACCATTTGATAGCATTAACTATTGATGGTACAATTGCTTAGATTCCTTGGGAGGTCTAGCCTCAAGCGGAGCCACTGCCTGGGCCAGCTAAGGGTCACTGAATGGGCCAAACAAAAGACCCAATTCAGCTCTAATTAGGGCCTAATTGGCTCCTAATTGAGTTAGTAGGATTACTCTCCAAACTATCTCAAATTGACACTTAACTACAATAATTAAGGCTAAACAATTATAAGGCAAGCAATCCTAGTTGTTCGGTATATCAATTGTTCATCCGAAATCCCAACGGAACTTCCAACGCACTCCCAGCGATCTTCTGGTAAGCTTTCAGTGAACTCCTAGCGAGCTTCCAACACATCGTCCAAATCTTCAACGTATCCCCCGATTCTTCCAGTCCCAACATTCGATTCTTCTTTAATTGTTTTGCCTTTTCATGATTGTAGTTAGTCCTGCATCACTTTTCTTAACACATGGATTAAATCATTAATTCATTAATTAATTTCTTCATCAAAATCTGAGATTCAACAAATATTGCATCATCAAATATAAGTTTAATTTATAAAAATCGAGAAGTTAATTGATAATAGGGTCTTAATAAGACTCTTCCTATCTACATATCATGTTAAACTTGAATTTAAAATAATATTCTTTCAATTGTAGTCTTGAATTCAAGTTGAAACAAATTTGATCTTGTTGATATTATCATTGCAAGCCCAAATATTCAATCAAGTTTCGAATTTTAAAGAATAATTAACAAAAGTTAGGCATGAGTTACTACTAACCAAAAAAGTTATAAAAGCATTATAACTCTCTTTATTCAACATATAAGCTGGACATAAATCACTACTTCTCCCCCCTTGGTCATAAACAAATATGAGTTATTTTTTCTCCTCATTTGCCATCAACAAAATAGAGTATATAAGTCAAGAATACAAAAGAGTCATACAAAATAAATCTCAAGTTGTGAACATTGAAAGATCATGATTCATTTAGATAAATCTCCTCCTTAGTCATTAGTAAAAAGAAAGAATCGAACAAATAACAAAAAATCTTTAATCATACACTTGAAAGATTTAACATGCTTAATTCTCTTCTAATAAAATCAAATTATTTCTCACTCTGTGATTTAGTAAAAATATCTACTAGCTAATGTCTTGTGTCAATAAAATCCAAAGATATGTCATCATTACTTATATGATATCTAATAAAATGATATCTAATGTTAATATGCTTGGTTTGAGAATATTGAATAGGATTCTTTGACAAATAAATTGTATAAGTATTATCGCACTTTATAAGAATATTTTTTAAGTAAAGTCTATAATCTTTTAAAATGTTTTTTATCCAAATTACTTGCGCACAACATGCACTCACTATAGTATATTCAGCTTCAGTTATAGATAGTGCGATAGAGTTTTACTTCTTAGAAGACCAAGACACAAGTGCATGACTTAGGAACTAACAAGTTTTAGAGGTATTTTTTTATCTTTTTTATATATTACAAAATCAGCATCAGCATAAACAATCAAATCAAAATTTTTAAATTTAAAATACTATATTCCTATATTATGAGTTCTTTTTAAGTATCTAAATTTTTTTTATTGCTTTACAGTGAGATTATTTAGGATTAGACTAAAATCTTATATAGAGTCCAGCACTAGACATTATATTAAGTTTATTTTCAATAAGATATGATAAACTACCTATTATGCCTCTATAAGTCTTTTGATTAAAGTATTCTCCTTCATTGTCTATATCTAATTTAGTAGAAATACTTATTGGTATATTGATAGCCTTAGCATTATCCATATAAAATTATTTTAATAGAACAGAGTATACTTGGTTTGACTAATGAAAATCTTATCATTTAATTACTTAATTTGTAACTCTAGAAAAATATTAATTCACTTGTTAAATTTATTTTAAATTCTTAGCCCATACTCTTAGTAAATAATTCACATAAAGATTCATTAGTAGAACTAAAAATAATATGGTGCCAACCTTGTCTTTTGAAAAATTATTTTGAATAAGAAAATAGATAAGTCCCTTATAGTAAGCCTTAAGGACTTATTTCAATTTATAGAGAGCCTTATATAATTTATAAAAATAATTTAAAAATTATTTTAAAATCTGAGTGGTTGTTCAACATAAACTTCTTCGAAAATAAAACCATTAACAAAAGTACTTTTGATATCTATTTGAAATAATTTAAAATTTTTAAAATATGTATAGGTAAAGAGTATCCTTATGGTTTAAAGTCTAGCTATAAGAGCAAATGTTTCTTCATACTCTATACCTTCTTTTTTGTTGAAATATTTAGCCACTAATCTAATCATGTTTCGAACCATAATACCTTGTTCATCTTACTTATTCCTAAATACTTATTTAGTATCAATTACAAGATGATCACTAAGTCTAGGAACAAGCATCCAAACTTTGTTTCTTTTAAATTAATTTAGCTATTTATACATAGTCATCTTTAAGAGCATCATAAATACATTTATGCTCAATTTGAGATAAAAAAAATGTAATATTTGCATAAATATTTTTAACAAAGAATGAGTTTGAATATATTTTGATATATCTCCAATAATTACCTCATTAGAATGTGTATTTATATACTTTCATTCCTTGAATAAGATTTCATTACGAGTAGATATATCCAATTTGCTTTCGAGAGTAGAATTCTCATTCAAATTTAATTTATTAAATTTAAAATCATCATCAAAATTATTTTCCTTAGTTTTGAGAGATTCATAAAAAATAACATGAATAGATTCTTCAATAACTAAGGATCTCTTATTAAAAACTTGATAAATTTTAAATATAGAGAAATATTAAAGAAAAATATTTTTATCAAATTTTGAATTAAATTTTTCTAAGACATCCTTATCATCTAAAATAAAACATTTATAATTGAAAATTTTGAAATATAAGATGTTGAGTCTTTTATTATTCCATAATTCATAATGAGTTTTAAATATATGAGGTCTTATAAGAATCATATAACATGATATAGCATGTTAATGGCCTTGGCCCAAAAGTATTTGGGTAGGCTATGTTCATTAAACATAATCCTTATTATCTCTTATAAGGTCCTATTCTTTCCCTCAAGAACTTCATTTTATTATAAATTTTTTAGAGTGAAAAAATTATGGTCATACCCATAATAGTTACAAATTTTTTATCCGAGATGAACCCAAGAAGTTTTGTTAAGATATATTGGTCAACCCTCCTTCTAGTGTTAAACTATTAGTGTAGTTTTTAAACTATCTAAGTTGGAAGCATATTCAAATCCAGCCTAATCCTTCTTCGAGCCTTATCTCAAGATGGAATTCGTCGAGTTGACTGTTCAAAGACTGTAAAACTATGTCAAAGACATTTCCGATAAAATCTCTTTGATGCTTAAGTTAATAATCTAATTGAACTTAGATTATTTTGTATATATTGGGTATACTTGTGCGACCTCTTTTATAGTGAGTGTTCGAGAGATCATCGCACAATCTATTCGGTAATAAAAGTGTGAGAATCGATCATAATCACACCTTTATTGATGTAAGCCATAATACGTATTTATTACATTGGTTGAAGTTACCATAGACTAATATCAAGCTATTATACTCGTTTATCATGTTGCTCACGCAATATTAGCTAAGACACATGTCGATCGAGAAGCTTAGCCACATGGAGAGAAGGTATCCAACATAGAGCAATAGTGTTAGCATGAAATCAATCAACTACGATGTTATTTCTCTAACTATATCGTGGGTCCAACTTAGAAAATCGAAGCATAGTTAGATAAATACTCTTGAGAAAAATTATAAACGAAGAATAACCTGTCAAAGGTTAAGTATATATATATATATATATATATATGTATTAAACATATATATATATATCTGTATATATACATATGTATATATATGTATATATATGTATATACATATGTATATATGTATATATGTATATGTATATATGTATATGTATATATATGTATATGTATATGTATATATATATATACATATGTATATATATGTATATGTATATATATATATTATATATATATATATATATACATATATGTATACATATATATACTATATACATATACATATATATACATATGTATATATATAATATATATATATACATACATATATATATATGTATATATATACATATACATATACATATATATATGTATATACATATGTATATATATAATATATATATACATACATATATATACATATATACATATACATATATATTACATATATATACATATATATTACATATATATATATATACACATATATATATATATCTGTATATATACATATGTATATATACATATACATATATATACACATATATATACATACATATATATCTATATATATATATATACATATACATATACATATATATAACATATATATATATATGTATATATATATACACATATATATATATATATTATATATATATATCTGTATATATACATATATGTATACATATATATATGTATGTATATATATGTATATACATATACATATATATAAACATATATATATATACATATATATATACATATATATTACATATATATACATACATATATATAAACATATATAAACATATATATATATGTATATATATATACACATATATATATATAATATATATATATATATATATGTATATATATATACATATGTATATATATATATTATATATATATATATGTATACATATATATACTATATATATATATATATGTATACATATATATATGTATATATATGTATATATACATATATACATATACATATATATATATTATATATATATATATATACATATATATACATATACATATAATGTATATATATATATATGTATACATATATATATGTATATATGTATATGTATATGTATAACTATATGTATATATATAAGTATATACATATGTACATACATATATATATATAGATACGTATGTATATGTATATTACATATGCATATACATATATATATATAGATACATTGTATATGTATATACATATGTATATATGTATATGTATATATGTATATATATATATGTATGTATATGTTATATATATATATATATTACATATATATGCACTCTATATATATACATATATACATGTATATATATGTATGTATATATATACATATACATACATATATATCTATATATATATTAATGCAATAGCTCCAAAATTTCCATGGTGTCTCTTACATGGGCTTCCCTCCCACCCTCCCTCGCTTCCAAAACAAGCTAATGGAAATAGAAATAATAGAAAATGAACTCCACCACCAAACATGGCAAACCATTCACGTCCGCCTCATGCCCGCCCTTTTCTTCTCTCGTTATAGCAGCCTTGGGCTCTCCTCCCGACCTTACATGGAGACCTGCGGCCATTCCCTACTTTTTCTTTTTTCTCCTGTTTTGTTTCTCTTCCCTCTCCTTTGTTTTCTCAACCCTCTCTAACGTGGAGGCTACCTCCATCATACACCGTCAGCTCCTGGCCCTCTCGAAGAAGGAAGACTTCCCCGATGATTTTGAGATTGACGTCACCATCACCAATCCCCACCTCCGTCGTGCTTATATTGCTCTGAGGGCATGGAAGAAGGCCATGTACTCTGATCCCTACAACTTCACCAACAATTGGATCGGTCCCGACGTGTGCAGTTATCACGGTGTCTTCTGCACCCCAGCACCTGATGACCTCTCAATCAACGTCGTCGCCGGTGTTGACCTTAATAGCGCCGATATTGCCGGGTACCTCCCCGCAGAGCTCGGCCATTTGACCGATGCCGCCCTCCTCCACATTAACTCCAATCGCTTCTGCGGCATCATCCCTCAAAACATCTCTCGTCTCAAACTCCTCTATGAGTTTGATGCTAGCAATAATCGTTTCGTCGGCCCATTCCCGAACGTTGTCCTTCGCCTACCATCACTTAAGTACCTCGACCTTCGGTTTAATAACTTTGAGGGAGCATTACCACCGGCACTCTTCGACAAGGAGCTCGACGCCATATTCTTGAATGACAACCATTTCAGCTCTCAAATGCCTTACAATTTTGGCTACTCCAAAGCCTCTGTCATCGTCATCGCCAACAACAAGATCCGTGGCTGCATTCCAAACAACATCGGCAAGATGGCGGCCACACTCAATGAGCTTGTTCTGATGAACAATGTGCTCAGTGGATGTTTGCCACCGGAGATTGGGCTGTTGGGAAATGCGACGGTGGTGGACTTGAGCTGGAACTCTTTCGCCGGCGTGCTGTCGAAGAGCTTGGAGGGTCTGACGAAGGTGGAGCAGTTGGACGTGTCGCACAACATGCTGACGGGCGTCGTCCCGGGGACGCTCTGCCGGATGCCGAACCTCGTCAACTTCCACTTCTCGTACAACTTCTTCAACGGCGAGGCGGAGGAGTGCGTGCCGATGTCGACCAAGTCCACGGCGGTGGTCGAAGACAAGAGCAATTGCCTGGCGGAGAGACCAGCACAGAAATCCCCGAAGATGTGTGCCCCGGTGGTGAGCCGCCCGGTCGATTGCGGTCGCTCCAAATGCGGGTCGTCTTCTCCGGTGAAACCGGTTCCAAAACCATCCCCGAAGCCATCGACCCCTCCAAGATCGCCACCGTCTCCAAAACCTGCATCTCGAGTCTTGTCTCCTCCACCCCCACCGCATTCGGAGTCACCCGTAGAACGAGTGCGCTCCCCACCTCCTCCGGTCCACTCTCCACAACCTCCTCCGGTCCGCTCTCCACCACTTCCTTCGGTCCATTCACCACCACCGCCGGTCCACTCTCTACCTCCTCCCGTTTATTCACCACCATCTCCATC
This sequence comes from Musa balbisiana, assembly GCA_004837865.1. Taxonomy (NCBI): domain Eukaryota; kingdom Viridiplantae; phylum Streptophyta; class Magnoliopsida; order Zingiberales; family Musaceae; genus Musa; species Musa balbisiana. Next base: position 16,400,611 of record CM017193.1, on the reverse strand, counting down.
GATCAATTCACCACCACGTCCAATTCACTCTCCTCCGCCTCCTGGCCACCACCACTCACTACCACCGCTACCTTCTCACTCCGAAGCCTTACCACCGATAGGGGGATCGAGCTATGCGTCTCCACCTCCACCCTTCTACCCAGGATACAATTGAGCCCCCCTCGATGAGCTGCTTCTCGATCGAGTGCATGACCATGCAAGAGACAGAGGCGCAACAGGCAGTACCACCATGCGTTGTTGCATCTCATCTTCATGTAAAGAGGATTCCCATCATTTTGACATAGTTTTCTTTTTGTGCGCTAACAGATAGATCATCGTTCGACATAGTCTTCATGTGAAGGATTGCTACCTTCTTATACGTGATCACGGACTTTTCGTGGACTAATTCGAAAGACTTTCAATCTCCGTGAAAGTTGATGACATTGACATTAATGGATATTACACTCCATGTCAAACCCATTTCTTCTACATCTAATCCTGGCTACAACTACTAGTCCAACGAGAATTCCTTAACTTTCCCGGACGCGATGATTAAAAGAAAATTAAATCGAATCAATTTTTTCAAGTCAGATTGATGATCGAATTTAACCATATCAATAGCAAAAAAATTATATTCACCGGTAATTTTCCTGAAAAAACTTCTGACTTTTTTCAAAGTCTATAGTTTTTTATTTTTAATTTGATGCTCTTTTTTCTTAATACCTTAAACATCTCAACATGGTCGCCTGCTGCCTTCGCCCCATTACGAGGTCTTATCGGCTCTGTCCTACTGCAGGGCCTTCTTTTCTTCCATGAGGTCCTATTATTTATGTTCTGTGTGGTCATCTTTGTCCCCTATCTTGTTGTCTCTGCGTGGTCGAGAATGAAGAGATGGAAGAGAAAAAAATGAAGAAAATAAGAGTTGGGCATAGAAATAAGAGAAGAAAAGATGATGCAAATGCAATCATGTAGAGTCAACCATATGAATGCAGAAGTAATAAGGCAGAAGCAATGAGCCTTTCAGTCATGACGGGATGAAAGCGGTCGATAGATAGTGAACGATAGCAAGGGGTATTTGAGATATTAAAAAAAAAAATCGAAAACTAATGTCATCGAAAAAAATAATAAAATAGAGGTTTTTTTTTCCCAAAAATCGCCCTAGATCAAAGATAAAAGTTGACGCATCATAACTTTTTTTTTCTTTTTTGGAACCGAGGGGTTGTTAGGGCTAAATAATAGTATTATCTTTATAGAACATGAAACAATGGGAAATAATGTTCATAACGATATGGAATCACAACAATGATACTGATTTGGGCTAATTATATATTACCTCCTATAATTAGTTACTTTTAACATCTTGATCCCTACACTTTTAAAAGTTACATTGGGATCATTTACTTATGAAAATAAAATATTTAATCTTATTTTTTCTCACACGGTTAGCTTTACTAGTGGAAATACCACACGTGCTATCATATATGAAAAATGGTGCCAAAAACAGGGTTAAAAAGATAATTTGGTAATGCTATTTTCATCAATATTAATTTTTCTTTCTATAACTTCTGTAAAAATAGTATCGAGAAATCAATAGTTTTGCAGTAGTTGATGGATAAGAAGGAGATAGGATCACAAGAGAGATGGATAAGAAGGAGATAGGATCACAAAAGAGAGATTCTTTCTACCAAGTACTTCACTTTCCAACAAAACCTCCTAAAATACAAAGAGAAAAAGGCAAAGTAATTGAATAGCACTACCTCACTTCGTTTCTCAACAAAAGCCCTCTCTCTCTCTCCGAATTTTTTTCCTTTGGACAATGAGAAATAAAATTATGAATCCTTTTAACCCTATTTTAGCATAATTTTTCATATGTGACAGTACATACAATATTTTCATCAATAAAGTCAATAACAAAAGGAGAAATAGGATTAAATATTTCACTTTCATAAATATAGAAATCCCAATATAAGTTTTAAAAGTATAAAAATCAAGATATTAACGGTATCTAATTACATGGGTCATATGTAATTAGCCCCATCAATTCAGATAAATCTCAAATGAAAACATCTGAAACTCACAAAATTAATCCTTTGCTTCATAAAATCCTACATTTCTAAAGGGCTAATTATAAATTATTCTTCATAATTAACTATTTTTAGTATCTTGATCCCTATATTTTCAAAGTTATATTCAGATCTCTATACTTACGAAAGTAAAATATTCAATCTTATTTCTCCTCACATCGTCAACTCTGTTGACGAAAATATCATATATGCTAAGTGGTAAACTGAAGTGAGACAGAGTCAGCACGTGTTCAGTAATAAACCCTATAATATTTTCGTTAGTAAAGTCAACGGCACAAGGAAAAATGAAGTTAAACATAAATATAAGGATCTTAAAACTTTTGAATGTATAGAGATCAAAATACTAAAGATAGCTAATTAGAGTAGCTATGAGAGAAGTGATTGGCCCGAGCGTCGGGGTGACAGTTGCAATAGGAGGAGGGCATTGTAGCTGATGTAGTTGGAGGTAGCCAGGTTGTGACGGCTCGTCTCTTATTGTAGCTCGAATTCGCTACGGGAAAGGCACTCTGCGATGGTCCCATGGCAACCAGAGAGGGGAGGAACCCAACCCAGTGGTATCTGATTCCCGCTCTCTCCTCCGATGCAATCGCGGCAAGCACGAGGGCTGCGAGGAAGAGGAAGAAAAGGAATTCCTTTGGCATCGCCATGTGCTTGTTATGTGTCTACACTTCTCGCAATAGAAAGGGCAGAAACAAGCAAATAATAATTTAATATTTGCATGCAATCTGCATATTTCAAATCCCTCGAGACGCTTCGAACAGCATGTCATGCATGCTCACATCAGCTAGGATAAGATTTGGTGTGAAGGCAACATATAAAAGGTCTCCAATTAAAAGTTTTTACGAGGAAGCATTAGAAGAGGAGGAAAAAAAAGCAGTGGCATCATCGCCAACAGCAGTTCTTATATTTGGACTTCGTATGTGTTGATATGATTGATACTATGAACTCTGAAACTACTACTTAAAAAGCTTAAGCCTGAGTGCTTGACGGGACGGACAAGAATACTACTATGGTGGTTAACTAACAACCATTGTGTCTAATATATTCTACGGATATACCATAGATACAACCTGCACAAAATGCGGAGATCAAACACTTTGAGCTACGCATGATCGATGTAGCTTGTACTGTTGTTTTATATACTTCAAAGGTCCATAATGCTTGAGTGTATAATATACACAAATAGAAAGATGCGATAACACAATCACAAAATTAGGTCATCATATCTGTAATATTTGTTCCATGACTATGCATCAGACTCGTGAAAGGTTGACGGTTCAAACTTTTAAAATATTAATATGATGATGATATACCATATTGATACCAAAAGTTAAATTGGTGATATATCAAATTCATTTAACCTAAGTTTTAAGAGTTTATAAACATATTTTTATAATGAGTAATAATAAGATATGTGACAGATGTTATTGGAGGTATTCCCTAAACTCTTGAGGGTGCATGGCAAAGGGCTACTCATTGATGCCCACTAGCTTCTAATCTATTTCTTCTGTTTGTATTTTTAAAATGGAAGACTGTTTCTTAGGAAGCTCTCCCTTGTTAGCACTCTCAATCTTCTTCCATGCTGCAGAATTTGAATCATGGAAGAGTCCTCGATAAATTTTCATTATTTTTGATGAGAATGTTATAGTTGTTGGGATTGACAACAATTGTTGGATTAAATCTAGTGTGCTTAGAAGACGAAGGATATAAAGAAGAAAATACTTATTTATAAAGAAAAAAATCTTAAAAATTATGACTTGGCTATTTTATAAATGGGGAAGAATATTTTATTTATAAGAAAATTTATATTTTAGTTAAGAAATTCTTTGCAAATAACATACAAAAAAACATTAAAATTTTAGTTAAGGTTATCTCAAAGAAACTTAATTTTGAGCATAAATAGTGCGAGTGCAAAACCACGTAAATTTTACATTAGACTTCCTACTTTTTATGTTTTATTGTTTATGTGGTATCGAGATCCTTTCCCAACACAACTTAGATACAAAAAGGAGAACATATGCACAATGTGTGGAAAACTGCAGTGCATGAAGGTTTCCATGTCAATTAGAACCTCCAACAGATGTTGATTATTTTATTGGTTGTCATTACGCTTAGCAGCCAACAAATGCATCATCCGGGTGAGAAAGGGTTGGTGTTTGTACCCTCTGAAAAGACTATTAATTATGAGCTTGTTTATGCCTCAGCAAGTAACAGAGTCAACAGACACAATAAATACTGCAGTGGGAAATTATAGTCTATTAACCCCTGATAAAGAAAGCCCCTAGCCTTATAATATGAAATGGAATAACCAGAAATAATGAGAAACACAGTTAAATGCCGACTAAACCCAACACCAAAAACTTCGGCGTTCGTCTTCGTCGCTCCAAGAACACATTTGACTTGTTGAAGATAGCGTGGGTTGGCGCTACAAAATTTCTTAGTACTGACTATTCATGATTGTTGCAGCCATTAGCTTTGTCTTTTCGTGAATTCAACGAATATTCTCTCTCCATTTACCACCCCAAGTTATATCACAAGGTTCCTTTCCAGTTCACGGTCACTATTTGAACAGTAGAGAAACAAACAGGACTGTCGGCTATCGACATAATATAGAAGCCAAAACAAAATCTAAAACTCACTTCAACTAAATCCATCATCGCACACCTCCTGCGGTACACTACTAATTAGTTCACCATATTCGAACTACTTGAGTTCAAAAAATAAATTAAAATAAACACTTGTATCTGGTGCAGGAAAACTAAACAAAAGTAAACAAAATAAAAGGGAATGCAGGAAAATGTATCAGAGGACTGCTATACCGGACCTTGCAAAAGGCACTTGCCCAAGCATGAAAATTACACTAAAATTTCATTAATTATTGTAATTACCTCAACACTGGTCCACTAAGCCGCTCAAAGCCCATTAAGGGACAGACTGGTCGGGTGCGCTCCCAGCAAGCCAACCCCACACCCCACCAGAACTTTGCCTCTGATGAGCGCTCAAAGCTGCCTGTTCCGAAGTAGCCTTCTGCCTCCGAAGCAGCTCCACTTCCTTCTCTAACGTTTCCATTGCCTGTAACTTCTGGCGTAGCTCCGCAATGTCCACCTGTCAGGTATAGATACCCCCTAAATGAATGCAAAAAAAGAAACAGACAAACAAACAAACATATATGTAGTAGAGACTGCACACAACAATTTATTTCATATAAATGGAAGAAATTTTGAACAATTTCTAGTTGGAAGAAATTTAATTGACTCTTCCCAAATTAGTTGCAAATATTTAAATAATTAGTCCTAATTTAGTTGATTTTTCCCAAATTAGTTGCATGTGGGAGTAGGATTAAATACATTAGCCCTCTTGTTACCCTGGCAGTCAAGATGCACATTCTACTCACTGGTCCACTGGTTTCAGCAAACTAAATAAACCCACAACGAAAAGATAAAAACCCACTACTTAAGTGTAAATAGCTGTCTAAAAATAAGAACTGCAGCTTATTCAGTCACTATCAGCCAGCAGAAGAATATGATTTCTAGATCAAATTCAGTATTCTAATTTCTTTTTTCCTAAAACATGAATGCAAGTACAATAACACAAAATTTAGATCCCTAATTTATAACATTCGCAAAAAATTCTACATGGTGATGGTTCCCATATCGTACCATGATAGCTTGATGCAAGTTTGGAAATCATCATGTTCTTGCTTAACACGACAAGCATTTGAAGATGCATCATCAACATAGTTACTGTATGTTCCATCTGGACTTTGAACATGTTCCTTTAAAGTTGATACCACTTGAGTTTTAGGATATCAAGATATCCAAGCACATATCAATTCTAGATGTGATTTACTGCTAAAATCTATCATGAGATTTCTATAATTTGTATATAAACAGCAACAATCAAAACATCCAAACTGATCTGAAAATTTGTTTCTATGAGTGCATACCTCAAGTTTAAAACACCTGGACTGTTCAGCAGCAAGCTGACCACGAACTGACTGAAGTTCCTGTATTGTTAATAAATAAGAAGTTTATTTATTTTAAAATCCGTACTTTTACAGAGGAGTAAAACAGATATGAAGCTTGCCTTTGTTAGTTCAATATTCCTAGACTCAGCATCATTGAACTCTTGCTTAAGTTGGAGCATTTGTAATTGTTCCTTGTTAAGTGTTCCTTCTAACTCCCCTTTCTCTGCCTTCAGGGCTTCCACAAGTCTTATTGTAACCTCATTTCTGATATTCTGAAAATTTTAGGTAAAATCAAGGTCATAAAAGTTAAAACAACTATGTTTTGGAAAAAAAACATATAGAAGAGAATAATAAATCAATTCACAATTCTAAATACCTTCATGTTTTTTCAGTCATAACAAGATTTCATGTAAAAAGTTTACATATTGAAGTGTCACAAATTTAGCTTTGCAAGCTTTTTAATTGAAGAATTTAATAACGCATGAATATGGACATCAAAGAAACTTCTACCTGTATCATTTTGCAACTGATTTCACTTATTATGCATTAAGTTGATACTGAGCAACTGAAAAGTTTAATTACTAAAGTAGCAATTTATCATGTTAACATTACCAGAGGCTCTGAATCACCATTCTCCATCACAATTTCTTTAATCTTTTTATCTTGAGCTGGTTCAATCTCAGGTTCCATAACCCTACGAGCATCTGTTGTAGGAAGCATTGCAGCAATAGTGTCTGACACAGGACCATCTATTATCCTTGACTGTAAATCCAATACATGGCTTGGCTTGAGGACATAAACCTAGCCAACCAAGAAATATCATGTGATCAGAATTACAATATAACAAAACAAATATAAAAGATACTAATTTACTGTTCACCTCATTGCTATAACGCCCATTATAACCTCCAAATGAAACAAGAAAATCTTCTCCCTTGTGGGTGCTTGTCACCAAGCTGAGTCCCTAACAAAAGATAACTCTCAATAATGGTAAGTTTGTATGCAGAACCATTCAATACAACAATCATTTACCCTAGTAAGCCTTTTTTTTCTATTGAAGTTCTAAAAAGAACAATGGAGCATTTCCTGTCATCCATGATCTGATGTTAATTGATAACTTTGTTAGCTTACATTTTCACAGGTTTCTGACTTTCATTAGCAATTAAATAACCAATGTTTGGTACCCTGCAATGTTACAACAAGATAAGCAGTACCATGTTTTGTTAAGCAAAAAGTTTCTAGAACTGTTCTAATAACTGATAGCTACTTACAAATGTCAACTTTGCTAATAGATACATACACTTCACACAGTATGTCAGAAGAGACAAAAAAGAATATGCTTGCAGTTTCCTACTATACTCCAGAAAGTTATCAATTCCACAAAGTCCTAGATGTAAGCAATCAATAAAGAAAATTTGCATGGCTTATACTTCTCCACATAATATGTTCATAGGAAGTATTAAGTTACAACTTATTATACCACAAGATAAAAATTACCACAGCAGCATTGCACAGATTATGATACCAATTTCTTAGCATCTATCAAAAGCAATTTCTTTCTTGGCTTAGAAATGAATTTCACAGTCAAGCACATAGTACAAATAACCTGTAAAAGTCACTAACTAGACACAGTTTGTGTACCTCACTAGCAAGAGGCACACGCCCTTGAACTGTCGTAACAACTGACCAGACTAATGTGGCCATGTTCAGGACAAGAGTTTCAGAGACACCTGAAAAAATAGGTATAAGTTCCACATGAAATTAGGAATATGAACAACAAAAGTTAACAGAGATCATAAATTGTTCCGTTCCAAAAGCCAGTATAAAACTACTGCATCATTTACAAAAATATTGATAAAAAGTTACATTATAATAGTACATCAACTTCATCAGTATTACAAAGTTAATAAAGATTATTATCTTTATAAATAAATGCCTGTGGATATGAAAAGCAACAACAAGTGGATGTCTAAGGGGCAATTGATCAAAGCTGTCAAAGTATGAAGAGGATAGATCATGATCCTAGGAAACCATGAGAACCCACTGCTTTTGGCCATTGGCAAACCTTACCAAGTGTTTCAAATCACTCATCACATAGCCTTGATACATGTACATGGCTTTCAACAGTTGCAACTTATCATGGATAGACTTGATTTGTGAGAAAGATAAAAAGTTGTAGGCTTATTTAGGGGTTGAGTAGCCTTGACAGTAAACCACCAGTCTAGTCAAATCTAAAGGTATTAACATAAATTTAGATAAATAGTTGAGTTTAATAGGAGTATTCATTTTGGTTCCTGTTTATTTGATCTATGCTGCACACTGAACAAAAGACCAAACCAAACACTTTGGTTTCTCACTCAAAAAATTGAAATTGACTGAAGCGTTGTCAGCAACCATAATTTAGGCCAATCACCATGGTGCAGTTCGGTTCTTCGGTTTTGTCAATTCAAATGCACAGCCGTAGACAAGTCTGGTTAGGGCAATGAAACAGTGTGTAAAATATAACTTCAGGAATGATCTTTTTACACACACATATAAAGAAAAAATTGCTTCACAAACATACCATTCTTATTATTACCACCACCAGCAATGAACCAGTTGTCCCCAACTGTTATGCCTGCATGGCCAGCTCGTGGGCTTGGATTTACACCCTGCTGCTTTGGTTTTGACCATTCCATCTGAAAAGGTTAAGTTGAAGAATAAGTCTTATCAAAGAATTTAATCCACCACCTTCTGTCAGGCATCTAAAAGTGGAGTAGTGCTTACAGTCTGCAAATCAAGAACATGCAGATCATTAAAGCATGTGGCATGAGACCCACCACCAAAAATCAAAAGATACCGGTCAGCATGGCAAGCAGCAGCATGATCAGATCTTGGAGAAGGAGGTATGCCTCTAAAACACAATGAAGAAAGAATGAATAATGAGAGAAATAATTTAGTTGCATCATATGCCATCAATCACTTTTACCAATAATAATTTAATTGAACCAAAAAATATGCTATCATATTTGCATATACGCTCCTCATTTCTGAACATTTTAATGTCATATGTGATAAGTCTTGTTGCCTAATCCTGTGGGAACAAAAATCCCCCAAGTAGCTTTTACTAATTACTGAAAATTATTTTTAAAAAAATATTTGCAGACAAGGGCATTTAAATTAATAACTATACCATCAAAGAAGTGCATAAGTTGAACAAGCCATTGTACCCATAAAAGAAGTTATTCATAGACATAGTATGCATTAAATTGACAAAGATAAAGCTAGTCTGTAGAGAAAAAAACTTATGTTCACTCCTTTCAACTTATCACATGAGCAACTAACAATAACAGCACTACATGTGCATTGATCATGGGTCGACATGTGACAAATTGTCAGGCCTCTAAATGATACGTTTCACAGTATATAAAGCAAAACTCGAAGCAAACTTTCAAATTGTCGGGGCCCTTGAATGATATATTTCACAAGTACTTAAATCAAAACTCATAGCAAACTTTATCATCGAAAGAATAATTAGCTGAATGTTCAAAAAAAAAAAAACTAACTCTTACATAGCATCAATATCATCCCAGGTCATAGTTTCCAAGTCAAGTATGTGCAAGTCATTCAGAAGAGATCTCTTAGCATCTTCACCACCAAACATAACTAATGTGTTTCCAACAAGTGTAACTGATTGGCCTCCACGGGAAATCTGAAGAAGGAAGATCATTGAGTTCTAGGCAATAATCACTGTGTTTCATTAAGACTGGATATTCAGATGGCAACACCAATAATTGTAAGCAATAAAAATAAATTTCTTAGCATGCCCAATCCCATTTTATCAAACTTCTATTCTGTATCCCCAAACTGTGCAAAATAACAAAAGAAAACATATTAATTTCTTAGCATGCCCAATCTGAATATCCCCAAACTGGATATTCAGATGGCAACACCAATAATTGTAAGCAATAAAAATAAATTTCTTAGCATGCCCAATCCCATTTTATCAAACTTCTATTCTGTATCCCCAAACTGTGCAAAATAACAAAAGAAAACATATTATCATATAGTTTACAACAGATTGCAACTTTTTACAAACTAAATAGCTCCTGAATTGAAAGGAAGAGATCATGTTGACATATTCCATGGAAAACAATTGTTTGTTCCTTGAACTGAAGTCATTTAAATACTTGACTTGTACTGTAATATCACAAACAAATCTGTGTACAAGGTGTTCGATATAATGTTTCTATGTGTCCATATTTTTCGATTTTGTTTATGTTTTGGACAGCATGTAGGGGCATGTAGTAGATTTGGTACCTTTATGTTGGTTGACTTTTGTATCGTTTCAAGCTTGTATACGCAGGGTTTGAGGGGGTCATTGCACAGAGGCAAAATTGCCCAAAAATAGATCATCCAAGCAACCATTTTAAGTTTATTCTGGGTGTACAGAGCAGTACAAAATGTTAGCAATTTTAGCACATTAGAGCTACTTGGATGGCACAAGGTTGAATGGGCCATTGGTGTACTGTCCAAGGATGATTTATTGTCTTGTTTCACAATAATGTCATATAGGGACTTTTGCCTGTGACCCCTTGTCATGCGATCATTTAAATCTTATGAAGTCTATATTTGTATTTTGCATTGTCTATCAAATGCTTACTAGAATGTCTACTTGTGGGATCCCGAGTATAATTCTTCTTCTAACTCATCTTTTCTTTTGTAGATCCTTAGGGGACCCTAAGAGGTTACGAGCAAGCTAACTCCTTGCGAACGAACATGCAAGAATGTCATACAACTTAGGCAAATCCAACTAAGTCCATGACAATAATCTGATTACTAGTATTAAAAGTTCAAATTACAAAGCATGTATCAATTTCAAGGAAAATAGGATATGAAAAAGCTTCATGATCTAATGGTTTAACATATATTCTGAAACACAAATCAAATAAAATTTACCGGTGATTTCCCATATGTCTTTAAATTCGACCATAGACAGGTTTGCGGATCAAATTCCTTCACTAGCACAAAATTAAAAACAACACACTCACTTCAGGTGGACGAAAAAAGAGAGGAAAGTTAGTGAAAATGAAATAAGGCAGAATAGTTAGTGAAAGTGAAATGATATGAACCTGAAATCATCTCAGATGGATCCTTTGTGTGCCCAGCAACAGATAAAATTTTGTTTCCCCAGGGAATCTGCAATTATTGATAAGTAACCGTAGAAATTTCCATTACATATTCTTTCAGACATCTACCATTTTTAGTGACTGCAAATGTTTCAATACAAATAACTACTCAAGATTACCAGGGAATGGCCAGCACAGGGAGAAACCGAAGCAATGGCTGAAGAATCCAAGGACCCTGATAATTCTCTGGCTTCTATCCTTGACCATGTCAACTTTTTCAGGTCCAGAACCTTCAGCAATTAAAAATGTTCATAGCAATCAGAATTAGATTTAATCATTATAATCAAGAGAAAGAAAAGTGAAAAACAAGGAAAGCTTAAACACACTTACTTGCTAGTAATAAGTTCTAAGTAATGGATATAAAATATTTTTCAAAGAAGATTATAATAGATATTATAATTGTACAAAATTGGAAAAGCTTTTTATTTAGCCACATTTCAATTTAACCAGCATGTGGATCACAAGAAAAATACACCCAGAAATAATTTTGAGATGTACTAATCAAAGTTAAACACAAATCACTCATATCATACATCAATTTTATCAAATACCTGGATATCATTAAGGTAACGGCCATTGTGATTTCCACCAAAAACATACATTTTTTTTCGCAGAACAGCTGCTCCATGCTGTAAACAAATGACAGTCAGTTTAGTTGCTTATGAGAAAAAATATTTTGTGCTCCAAATTAAGGTCAATTAAAGAATGGATTGAAGACCGCATAACGAGGCTTAGGGCGTTGTCCAGATACTGAAGGTGCAACCCATTGGTCATAAATACCAACTGGGCCAATACCCTCTGTTATTACATCCTTGTCCTGTGTCTCCAACAGAAGACCATTTTCTGCGGAAACAGTTTTAGTCTTGGGTAAGGAATCTCCATTTCCTGAAGCTGATGCAGCAGCTGGCTCCAGTTCTGTTTTCTAAGGGGATAACTTAACAGGATAAGTATGCATAACAATGACTCATATAATAAGACAGAGAAGAGATACTTAGCAAGCATAAATAAACCACAGTAGTTATTTGAATGATGCTTCGCTCGGCAAAGAAAAAATTAGAATGAAATAATAACTAGAAGTAAATGTGCTCAATCAGCAGAAATATTACGTAACAAATAATGAGTATAATCTCTGTCGAATAGAAGAAAAATGGATTTCATTGAACCATGACTTTGCAAAAGAACAAGAACATTAACCAAATCCCGTTATATGGCAAATAGAAATGAATTGTAATGGTTTTTTTATTTGATCACCTGGGTTTTCTCATCCAATTTCAACTCCAGTTTGGCTTATTTTGCACCCAAAACCTATCATCTCACTTCACCTATCTTAAAAATCTTGGTAAAGTCTTGGGATCTGAACATTCTCTCAGTACTTTTTAGTTCAACCAAAATATTTGATATGTACATACATGACCTTCATTAAATAATTTTTGTTGCAAAATCAATCTTACCAATTTAGTTCTGAAGCTTATGTGAGAACCATTCAAGATGTCTGGTTAACAGTTGATGTTTAACATGAAATATACAAATACCGCACATGACAAAAGATCCTTAGGTTGTTAACAATACATGTATGACTGACCTGTATTTTTTAAGAAACAAGATACATTTCATTGATATACTTACAAGTGTTTCAACATTAATAATAGGTTCTGCTGTCAATTCAGGAGCCTTGGAATACCAAGCAGGATCCTCCTCCTAGATGAGAGAAAAAATTATCATTTTACCTCTGTAAAATGGCAGAAAAACTGAGGCATGTATGTACCTCCAAAATTTTCACAAAGAGACGCATTGCTTCTGTTGAAGCCATGTTTCCAAGTCCATGCCAACTGTAAGCAGAAAAGTTATTAGTCCAAGATATTCAAGATAAAGAAAAGAACACAGATCTTTCAGTTACGACATCAGAAGGTTATCATTCAGCTGGAATAGTGAAGGAGAACCATCACATGCAAATTCTAATAGTAAAATGTCCATCCTAATTTTCTGACTATTTTGTAAGATAATTTATTCTGAGGAGACACCTGATTAGTGAGAAATATCTAGAGAGAATGTTAATCGAAAATATCTAGAGCCTAGGAGTAACTTAATGAAATTTCACTTTGTGTAAGAAACAACCAATTGAAATGAAATGGAACAATTTGTGATGGTAATCTTTTTTATTGATTTGAAAAAAAAAAAACAGTCCAAAATTTTTGAAAAACTCGAAACGTGATGATCAAAATAATTATATGAATGGAAATTTTTAAAAAAATTCATAAATTAAGCATTGCTACAAGAAACAACATGATGTACAAAACTAAATCTATGTTATATTTATTTCAAACATATTCATACAGTACCATAGTCAAGAGAACACTCAACTTTTATGTAATATCTGTATACACTTTGAGCATCAAAACTAAATCAGCATTTGTCTTGACTCTTAAAATGCCAATCATGTTAAATCTTGTTATGCATGGGAACCTGCCATCTACAACTTGGACTGTATAACCTTGTTTGTTCCTAAAAAACTGGTACAAAATCTTTCAGATGACTTCAAACCATGGCATGATTACAATGACTAAGAACCTATTGTTAGTTTCAATAAACCTGAATATGTTATTTTTCATACATTAACTTTTAAAAATACATGACCAAAAAACAGAAAAAAGGTAAATACCAAAAAGGATGAGATAAGTAATAAAAGAATAGACCATCTTGTCCAGAAAGTACAGATAAAGTATTGCAAATCTCACATGTACTAGCTTTCAAAATGACCACTTCTCTATTTTAATATATTTATTTAAAGTTAACCATAAGCCCTACATCATAAATTGAACGACTAATATGTGACATGCCCAATACTCAAAATCTATTGCTAAAAGATATTTGCCTTTGCCTGGTCCTCACAGTGTGAGTTCCACTCTACTTAATTGCTAGCGCTGCTTTGAAGTACTATGATATTTAGTGACATAACAAGGAAAAAATAAAAAATACTTCTGGCTTGGCAAAGTAGGATATCATTTCAACCTTAAATAATTCAGAAAAATCTTTAATCGTGTAACTAGAGAACAAGATTTTGACCACTCCAGATGTTAACATAAGATGGGATATAAAGAACTAGAGAACTAGAGAAGTAGATGTTCAACAGGTATGATAGTGTAACATCTAACCAGAGGAAAGCTTCATTTTTTTATTGAAATCTTAACGACCAGTGACCTTACAGGTCGAAAACTAAGTATAGCAACTTTTCCCTAATACATATTTAGACAGAACAATCATGCAAAACCAACCTTGTCCATTTGCTCTGCTCCACGGGATTCCAGGCTCTAGGTTTTGGAACAGTGCAAGCTCCAACAGTTGCCTGCGGTCATGAATCAAATTCGAAAAACGTATTAAAGAAGAAAGTATTCATTTATTGACTTTGGAAACCGAACAGCATTTCGCTTCATGATCAACATAGATCCAACATACAAGCAAAAACCAAATAGACATATACGTTCAAAGATACGTAGAGATAACATTGGCCTGATTTGCATCCAAAGAAAGTTTGCAAGATCGGTTTAAACTTCAACTCCCGACCACCGATCTAGCGAGATCATGAAGCATACGACTAACAAATGGAACGATCGAGCAAAGGGAGCAGATTCGAGCCATCCCGAATGAAGGAATGCCAAGAAGCCATTAGACCAACAAGGAAGACGTGCGGATCAAAAAGACGTCCCATTAAGGAACAATAATAGCGGAACTCACCTGCTGGTACAGAGCGTACAGCAAGAGAGCGACGTCATTCTGAAACCTAGAAACGCCGCCTGGGGGGGCGGAGGAGTCGGGAGACCCGCCGAAACCGGCGTAGGAGGCGGCCGCGTAGAATCTCTCGGGGTAAGCGAGGCCGGAGCTCGCCCTGGCCGTGGCCATCCTCCTTCCACGATACAAAGCACAGAGCAATATCGCCGATCGGCACAAAGGGGGCGGCAAGGATAGGCGAGGGGGGAGGGGAGTTGGAGGGGTGGATGTATTTATACGGACGAAGGCCGAGGTTGTGCTCTGTCTCCCCAATAACAAGAAAGCAGAACGATGCGTCGGTGGATGGGTGGGTCGTCTCTTTAATTTGCTTTCTTGTGAGATCTAAAAGGCCATTGCTCGCTCCGTCGCTTTCCGCGCGATGCGATGTGTATCGCGGCCTCAAATAATAAAACAGGAGGCGGTTGACGCTCATCCAAGCCCAAGCATATAGTCACCGTTATAACAATTCCCGATTCCCGATTCCCCATTCCCGATTCCGTCATTCAAGCCATTGCAATCCGAAAGTATAGTTTCCTCGGCGTCGTTAGACAATGGAGTTTCGTTATGTTAACTCACTGCTTTCCACTTTGAATTGGATAGTTTGATTCGGGACCATCTGTTGATGTAAATTGAGCGAGGTAGTCCGCAACAAATTGATGTATTTGATTCAATACACTTGGCTGTGGACAGTGTTGGTGGCCCTCTGATAAGATTATCGATCAATAATCTAGAGAAAAAGTTAAGCTTCATCTATGTGAATCTCTGAAACATGAAATTGGAACTGTCCCACACTTGAGCAGGTCATCCATTCTGACGTCACATCGAGTTGCAATTTTTTTTGGGGGGCCTTTAACAGAATAAATTTTATGGGCTATCAAACATGGTTTGCTGACATCATCAAAATTTTATCAAACAAAATTTTTAATACTCAATATTGGTTAAAGTGAATCTAGGAACCATCATTTAGCTGATATTTTAGATTTTAAAAATTATCCTTTGATTTACGATTTATATTATGGCATAAACCGAACTGATTCAACCATTTAACAGAAACTCAAGTCGAACATCAAATTCTCACCCCAATCTTACATACTCCGAGGTGAGGAATCAGCAAGTTCACCTACCACAGCCTATATAACAGACACCCTCATAGAATCATCTCTGGTCCGCTCCAAAATTCTTGTTTTGTAAAATACAATGAAAACAACACTACTTATGCTACTACTAGCAAGTATTATAACAGTCACCGGTCCACTGAGCATCCATCCAGATAAATCCATTACAGGCTTACGAGAAGACTGTGGTAGAATTCATGCAATTACACTGATAACCAAGAAGAGAGATCAGTGACCCATGTTAGGAGGTGGTAGTGGAGGGCGAGAAACTTGGCCTTGCATTGGCTGTCCAGCAAAACCTTGCATTGGTGGTCGAGGAGCTTGAACACCTGGTGTGAAATTTGCCATCGCACTGCCACCCATAGGTGGTGGTGGTACTGGCCGGGGAGGACCATTTGCCACTGGTGGCGGAGGGGGAGGTTGTGAGCCCACCATAGTTGGTGCAGGTGGTGGAGGCCTAGGAGGATTCATGACCGGAGGAGGAGCAGCAGGTGGAGGTGCTTGAGGTGGTGGTGGTGGTGGTGCTTGAGGTGGTGGCGGCAATGGCCTTGGAGGAACACCAGGAGCTGTAGCAGAACCATTGGAAGCAGGAGCCGGTGCAGCCAGTGGTTTATTAGCTTCTGGTGGTTTGATCTTGAAATATAGTTGCAGCTGTTGATGGAGTCAAGTTGGACATTACTCCTTTATGTATGTCATTGGATCAGAGCTAATGCAAGCAGAGAAACAAGAACCAAGTCGAAAGGAAATCAGATTGTTAATCTAACCGTGAACATTTTTAGATCTGGATCCCAGTGTGAAAAGAAATTTGGTGTTGATTTATCGATTTCTGTGCTGGGAACCTGGCAAAGAGAAAAAATAAGTTAAAGATAAAAGAACAAAGATCATGAGCAGAAACTAGTTACAGTATGCACCTTGAAGGCAATGATTTCATATGGGTCAGCTGCAAATAAAAGATACTGGAATCGCTTATCACATGCTTCGATCCTCTGTCAAAATCAATGAGCCTAAATTATGTTTGCCAAAAAAAAGTGAACTGAATCAAGATGCAAAGAGAGAAGCACAATAAAAAAAAAGGGCAAGAAAAAGGAAAGCATAAATACTTTACAACCATACAAAGCAAAATATAGATCGAAATCTACCAATATATGTCAGCACTTGCCTGCTCAAAGGATGACATAAACCTGTGCCTTGGCTTAGTGTTATCTTCAATTTCAGGATATTCTATCTGCAGAAAGTTCGACGTAAAGTGTCAAAACCAAAGGAGAAGAAAACATAACTACTGAATATTATCATAAGCAAAAGAACAATGCAAAAATTGTACAACTTGTCTACTACCTTGAGCAGATACAAACGTTTCATTTTTCACATTCTTTGCAAATTGTATAAACAGAAGCTTTGATTATTGTTTCTAACTTAGATGCTTTGCCTTAAAAATTATAAACATTTTTTTATTTACCCTTGACCCAAGGATACTTGCATTAAGGAAACAACATTAACATAGATAAGATATACAAGATCATGACTTAAAATTCCAGCTGTATTCAAACCTGAACTGGAACCCAATTCAAGATTTTATCATTTTATGAATCACCAATCATCACAGAAATCAAGTCAGACTACGTCCAATGTAGATGGTGCACCCCATGCCAACTACCTAGGATTGTTGTGCCAATCAGCACATTTTGGCTTGGTCACAACATACCATGTCAAAAATGGATGGCGATGTGTCATGTCAAAGTTGTGCTGGCAGAGCCAAAATATGGCCAAGCTTACACTTAAATCCGGTCAGCCAGCACAAGGGTGACATACTTTAGAATGGTATCAACATATGCTCCCATGCCACAAAATTGCAATCTTGCCTACTACCATTAAGTAATGAAATAATTTTCAAGGACAAAACTAAGATAGTAGACAAGACAGAATACCATATAAGGGAGAAGCTCGTTAAACAACTGAAATTTTTTATTCTTTTCATATAATAAACAGAAAGTCACATGATTATACTCCAAAATAACATGTGAGTATGAATTGCATCATGTCTCTGAGCAGCACCATATTTTGCAGCATGTCTTAAACATAAAAATACCTATAATTCCAAGGAATAAATGGGAGAGGTCCAAACATCATGGAGAACTCCTCCTGTAATTATCTTATATAGTCATTGATACACTTTGTGCATATGGTGACAAAATGCACAACTTGACTAGAAATTTTCAACCTGAATCAAGATTATGGCCTTAACAAGGTATTTAAACATTCAAGTCAATCCAAAACCAAAGAACATGACAGTTCGAATCCATTATACAACAAGTATTTGCATCTAAATAATAGAATAGTGTATGAGAACCTGAAACAGTAGAGATCGCTGCTTTGTCTCTTGATCAAATTGCTTTGTTACCCTGTATCCGGGCCTTCCAATCTTAACTGCATATATAGCACATCACAACCAAGCATCAGCAATAAAATTAACGAAGTCAAAGCAAATATGTACAACCAAGTACCAGCAAGGACATTGACATAGTAAGTTAAAGAATATATGTACATGTGTTAGATTCATGTTCATAGCAATAACTGATGCAACTGAACATAAATGAACCCAATCCTTAGTACCAACTCGAAAATACATATAACTAACATGTGACCACAGTGTTAAAATGAAAATAATAGAGTGCTTGTTGCCTCCTACTTAACATTGTTTACAAGTTCAATTCATGTTTATATTCAGGTACTCCACTCAAACTCTAGAATTGCAAAAGCCTGTTTACTAAAGTGAATTGTGATGTATGAAGCACTTTAGGGGATGTCTACTAACACTATAAGCAACCTGATGTGTTTGGACATCACAAATGGGTAACACATCTGTTGGTGGTGAGCACCCTAACCATGTATAATACTTAAGAACGAATAGTGCATACAATTTTCATTATTGTAAAGATACAGCACGCCTAATGGCAAAAGAATAGCAAAAAACAACTCAAAGGAAACATCTCATTTTGATAAAAGGATTGTACAATGTCATTGTTAACATCATGATAAGAGTCTACAAAGTAAGAGCAAAAGATGGATCATGGTGGACATGTTTATCATTTTTCCTCTTAAACTGTGCATCTGCAGATCTCAGACATCAAGTCTGAAGCACAGAAGTCTAACAAGTAGCAAGACATTTAATCCATCCCATCTAAGCTTTACACTGACAACAAAGCATGATCGACAATGCATCATCTTATCAAAGTGAGATTAGCTCCTCTCAGCTACAATCAGCTAACAAATCCTAACATTAGCCAAAAACACCTACAAAATAGACGATCAAGACTTGAAGCTCCCTTGATGCCCTGGGGTCCACCCTCCTTTTCGTTCAGCCTTTCCTTATCTTTTCATTCCCCGTAAGTTGTGATGTCCAGTGTTTTATTCTAGATAACCATGTCATACTCAATCCTTCATCATTTCCGACATTATTAGCATGTGTTAGCAGTGTCCTCTAGTGTCATCAACTTCACATTTAAAACATTATGCCAGAAGACAAACCTTAGTCCTCTATTGTAAAAGGCTTTATAATGCACATAACAATTAGGATAAGAAAAGAATGAACAAAATCCACATGTATGCAACTTGATCCTTCTCAGCAGACTTCAATGCAAGCTTTCAGTTCTTCCCAATAAAGAAATACTACTCCTGGAAGTTGAACGAGGTATGACAAAACTTCCAACCTGTCTAATTTATCAATAAAATCAACAAAAAAAATCGAAATGACCTGATAAGAATATAAGCCAACCAAAAACACCCAGCCCTCAGAGCAAAAGCTTTCCCCTTCAAGATTAAATCAGAACTTGCTTAACTCCAAGATAAGATGCTAGGGTAAATCTTTCACTGCATATCCACCTCCAACTAAGGACTCTCCTTCATGTGGAACTTGTGAAGCAATAGAGTTTCTGGATAAGCCTCCTTATGACAAAGACTTACGAAAAGCACAGTTTTAAAGTAAACGAATAAGTTACTTGTTTGGTGACACATTAAAATGTGATTTAAATATTGAAGAAAAAGACATGTAGAACTGCCCCCAATCATCTGTTTTCCAATTTTTATTCAACAAGGAATTTTATCAAACATGGGAAAATTAAATGTGAAACAACTCAAAGCATGCTTTACTACTTTTTTTCTTTGAAAGTTCAAGTTATTTGTATTTAGATGCACAACTCATGTACACTACATTTAAAGTATCTCCTACCAATTGACCAAAAGAAGCAAGCTACCGACTATGATTTTCCAGTAACAAAAACACCATTATTGTGTTTCCACAATAAAAGAATAACTAAAGCACAATCGCCCGAGTGGCTCCTTCTTACTAAGTGCACAAGAATCAACAATACAACATCATAGCATTTTAGGTTTCAAGACTTGATTATTGAGCTTCCACGACACAGAGACAGAGATCATATGTTAAGAGTAACTGGAGCATAGCAAGTCGTAAAAGAAAGCGGATGCAATTACCGGATTTGCGGAGGGAGACCTTGCGCTTGTGGGGCTGAGGCTGGGCGGGCGCGTCCTTGGCCTCGCGGGCGGCTCTCTTAGCAAGGTTGGTCTGGTGGCGCTTCCCCTGGGTGTGTGCCAAGTAATTCCCCTCATTGTTGTGGAGCGTCAGGCACAGCTTACACTCATAGCTGCAAGAAAACCAATCCGACCATCACTTCACAGAAAGGGGTATAAAAGAGAAGGAAAAGCTCTACCAAAGATTTCTAGGGTTCAGGGTTGTTGCCTTCCGAGATGGTTGCGCATGAAGTAGGGATCCTTGGCGAGGTCGATGGTCTCGAGGGCAAGACGCCGGAGGCGCTCCCGGCGGTCGATCGCCTCATTCTGGGCGGAGGCGGCGCCACCGCTACCCGGCTTAGATCCCCAGTCCCGATCCATCGCTCGCCACTCTGGGCGTCGGGGCCGGTCAGGCTGGTATTATGGAGACAGCGGTATAATTTCGGATCCGGATCCTACAATTTATCATAGACAGGATCCGATTCAAATAATGAGCCGCCCGCTACCTCCCTTCGTCATCCGAAACCTAAACATCTGATAAGAGGACCTAAAACATGTTTTCACTGTTCTTGTCATCACTTTTGCTACATACTCTATTGACAGATATCCAAGGTTACAGCTGCTTGCACTCGAAGAATACGGGAAACAGAAGGAATTGCCGATTATTACATTAAATCCAAATGGAACGTGTTTGCAATATTTGCTTTACTGCTCAAGAATATAATGTTATATAATATCCATGAAGACCACATTATTCGTCTCACAGACAAATACATCCACATCCATGGAGACTGCATTGAGGGGGAGAGAATAGCAATACTTCGCCAGTCAAGAAGGAATACGAGTCAGCATAAGCTTGTATAAGGCCAAGTGAAGATGGAAGAAAGAAAAGAATAAAACAGTTACTAGTACAATTGAACAGTTTGGTGTCCAGACATGGGTAAATGACCCTTCCAATGGATTATAATTTGGATGTCACAGGTAACCGATAAATGCTTTGAAAACCATGCAGATCAAGTTTTCAAACTGATGATAAGATAAAAAGAAACGCTATTGAGCTGACACAGTTGGAGGGTTAGCAATTGTCCTGGTGTTGTAGGATAGGCAGTGACTGCACTTGTGACCAACAATGTGAAAGAAGACTTCCGAAACATTGTTACAGTCATTACAGAGAATCCAGACCTGCATAAACACCACAAACAAGCTTAGCAGGAGACTGTCTATTTGTACTACATGAATTGGGAAGTTTTCAAATCTTAATCACTACTGCATGGAGAATTGAGACATTATCTGCTACAGGTATTGCTATATTTAGTAATTCAGTAAAAATAAAAGACCATTCAACAGAAATCATGAATGGTTCGTTGCAGGTTTACTTTAGGAAAGTTCTAAAGGGGCCGAGTAAATTTATCGTATTTTAACATTAACCATGATAAACAGTAACCTTAGTGATATAGGATCTAAGATAGTACAGACCTTGTAACGATAATCCTCAGGCATGATCGTTGCTGCTATCTGCGAAAGTAAAAGCTGGGTTACCTTCTATCCGAAAAAACTCAAAAACAAATCATGGGGCAGTAATCAATAAGAAAGTTATAATTTATGTTCCAATATTATTGCAGTGTACATGTTTTCAGTTGTGTTGCCTCTTTCTTTAATAGGATAAGTTATGACTGCAAAGAACATAGGTGAAATTCAGACTAAAACTTCAATGCTATCAAGAGAAAGCATACTAAACTTTTTTTGCACTACCAGTATGATCAAACATGTTTCTGTGACTCAAAGATGACCAAGCAAATCCCAATCTGAGCTATCAGCTAAGACTTAACCATGGTTGTGCTTCATTTGGATATAACAGTCACACTGCATTCATTTATATTCCACAACCTGCCCAAATGTCCTGCTAAACAGTGTAGTTGCTTGTAATCGAGGGAAGTCAAGTGACACAAGGCAAAGCCAATTCAGTAGATGTATCTAAAGCTTTTGATGCAAAGAGAGGAGGCCGTTTCTCAAAGGAATTATTATTATTATTATTATTATTATTATTATTATTATTATTATTATTATTATTATTATTATTATTATTATTATTATTATATTATTATTATTATTATTATTATTATTATATTATTATTATTATTATTATTATTATTATTATTATTATATTATTATTATTATTATTATTATTATTATTATTATTATTATTATTATTATATTATTATTATTATTATTATTATATTATTATTATTATTATTATTATTATTATATTATTATTATTATTATATTATTATTATTATTATTATATTATTATTATTATTATATTATTATTATTATTATTATTATTATTATTATATTATTATTATTATTATTATTATATTATTATTATTATTATTATTATATTATTATTATTATTATTATTATTATTATTATATTATTATTATTATTATTATTATTATTATTATTATATTATTATTATTATTATTATTATTATTATTATTATTATTATTATTATTATTATTATATTATTATTATTATTATTATTATTATTATTATTATTATTATTATTATTATATTATTATTATTATTATTATTATTATTATATTATTATTATTATTATTATTATTATTATTATTATTATTATTATTATTATTATTATTATTATTATTATTATTATTATATTATTATTATTATTATTATTATTATATTATTATTATTATTATTATTATTATTATTATTATTATTATATTATTATTATTATATTATTATTATTATTATTATTATATTATTATTATTATTATTATATTATTATTATTATTATTATTATATTATTATTATTATTATTATTATTATTATTATTATTATTATATTATTATTATTATTATTATATTATTATTATTATTATTATTATTATTATTATTATATTATTATTATTATTATTATTATTATTATATTATTATTATTATATTATTATTATTATTATTATTATTATTATTATTATTATTATTATTATTATTATTATTATTATTATTATTATTATTATTATTATTATTATTATTATTATTATTATTATTATTATTATTATTATTATTATTATTATTATTATTATTATTATTATTATTATTATTATTATTATTATTATTATTATTATTATTATTATTATTATTATTATTATTATTATTATTATTATTATTATTATTATTATTATTATTATTATTATTATTATTATTATTATTATTATTATTATTATTATTATTATTATTATTATTATTATTATTATTATTATTATTATTATTATTATTATTATTATTATTATTATTATTATTATTATTATTATTATTATTATTATTATTATTATTATTATTATTATTATTATTATTATTATTATTATTATTATTATTATTATTATTATTATTATTATTATTATTATTATTATTATTATTATTATTATTATTATTATTATTATTATTATTATTATTATTATTATTATTATTATTATTATTATTATTATTATTATTATTATTATTATTATTATTATTATTATTATTATTATTATTATTATTATTATTATTATTATTATTATTATTATTATTATTATTATTATTATTATTATTATTATTATTATTATTATTATTATTATTATTATTATTATTATTATTATTATTATTATTATTATTATTATTATTATTATTATTATTATTATTATTATTATTATTATTATTATTATTATTATTATTATTATTATTATTATTATTATTATTATTATTATTATTATTATTATTATTATTATTATTATTATTATTATTATTATTATTATTATTATTATTATTATTATTATTATTATTATTATTATTATTATTATTATTATTATTATTATTATTATTATTATTATTATTATTATTATTATTATTATTATTATTATTATTATTATTATTATTATTATTATTATTATTATTATTATTATTATTATTATTATTATTATTATTATTATTATTATTATTATTATTATTATTATTATTATTATTATTATTATTATTATTATTATTATTATTATTATTATTATTATTATTATTATTATTATTATTATTATTATTATTATTATTATTATTATTATTATTATTATTATTATTATTATTATTATTATTATTATTATTATTATTATTATTATTATTATTATTATTATTATTATTATTATTATTATTATTATTATTATTATTATTATTATTATTATTATTATTATTATTATTATTATTATTATTATTATTATTATTATTATTATTATTATTATTATTATTATTATTATTATTATTTTAGAGACTGCATATGGAGATTAGGAACAAATAGTCTTTAAATAAAAATGCAACTTTTAAGGTCACTATAGTACCTCTTCATCTAATTGCATCCAGTGTTTGGACATGTCACATACTGATTTCGAGCATACAGGACATGAGTATCTTCTGAAATCACAGAAACAAACAGAACTCTGTATTATTTAAAACAAACAGAATTGATTTTCTATAGCAAAAGACACATTTGAGGAGGTGAGGATATACTGGGCATGTTTCAGCATCTCATCAAAGCATTCAAAATGGATGGTGTGCCCACATTTTAGAACGCTTGTCTCTTTCAGCGAATCAAAAAGATACTGCAAAACAGCTTTAACTGTCAAGATATTTTCAATTTATTTTCACAAGATACGACTCGGTGAGCACAAACCTCATAGCAGATGGGGCAATTATGCCTCATTGAGTTCTCCACACAAAAATGCTTATCACGCAATTCAGTAGAGTAGCAGGATCCTGTGTTACTTAACAGTATCAGTAGGACAAACCATAAATGGTTTCCAAGTGACAAATTTCATTTCACAGCATTGTGAGTCACATTCACAAACATGCAAATCATGATCATTAATGATCACAGCACTACAAGACAGTCACATTTGTGAGATAGCATTTTAAAAGTTATTTAGCGACATACAAGTTAAGACATACTAGATGATACTCTTTCACTGAAGTATCCAACATTCCTCATGATTATAGCTAGTTATTAATTCAATTCTTAGCAGTTAAGAAGTATGGTCACGTCAAATGAAAATTTTCAAGTGATAGTATAATACCCACCTCAATTCTAAAAAAGAAAAGATACACAACAAATTTTCAGATGATACCTGGAATTAAAGGATCTACAACATAAGGTGTCTTGTCACAGCACTGTACGAGAATAGTGCAACTCATGATTCTGATACAAGGCAGGACATGGTATAGGACAAACCATAAATGGTTTCCAAGTGACAAATTTCATTTCACAGCATTGTGAGTCACATTCACAAACATGCAAATCATGATCATTAATGATCACAGCACTACAAGACAGTCACATTTGTGAGATAGCATTTTAAAAGTTATTTAGCGACATACAAGTTAAGACATACTAGATGATACTCTTTCACTGAAGTATCCAACATTCCTCATGATTATAGCTAGTTATTAATTCAATTCTTAGCAGTTAAGAAGTATGGTCACGTCAAATGAAAATTTTCAAGTGATAGTATAATACCCACCTCAATTCTAAAAAAGAAAAGATACACAACAAATTTTCAGATGATACCTGGAATTAAAGGATCTACAACATAAGGTGTCTTGTCACAGCACTGTACGAGAATAGTGCAACTCATGATTCTGATACAAGGCAGGACATGGTATAGGACAAACCATAAATGGTTTCCAAGTGACAAATTTCATTTCACAGCATTGTGAGTCACATTCACAAACATGCAAATCATGATCATTAATGATCACAGCACTACAAGACAGTCACATTTGTGAGATAGCATTTTAAAAGTTATTTAGCGACATACAAGTTAAGACATACTAGATGATACTCTTTCACTGAAGTATCCAACATTCCTCATGATTATAGCTAGTTATTAATTCAATTCTTAGCAGTTAAGAAGTATGGTCACGTCAAATGAAAATTTTCAAGTGATAGTATAATACCCACCTCAATTCTAAAAAAGAAAAGATACACAACAAATTTTCAGATGATACCTGGAATTAAAGGATCTACAACATAAGGTGTCTTGTCACAGCACTGTACGAGAATAGTGCAACTCATGATTCTGATACAAGGCAGGACATGGTATAGGACAAACCATAAATGGTTTCCAAGTGACAAATTTCATTTCACAGCATTGTGAGTCACATTCACAAACATGCAAATCATGATCATTAATGATCACAGCACTACAAGACAGTCACATTTGTGAGATAGCATTTTAAAAGTTATTTAGCGACATACAAGTTAAGACATACTAGATGATACTCTTTCACTGAAGTATCCAACATTCCTCATGATTATAGCTAGTTATTAATTCAATTCTTAGCAGTTAAGAAGTATGGTCACGTCAAATGAAAATTTTCAAGTGATAGTATAATACCCACCTCAATTCTAAAAAAGAAAAGATACACAACAAATTTTCAGATGATACCTGGAATTAAAGGATCTACAACATAAGGTGTCTTGTCACAGCACTGTACGAGAATAGTGCAACTCATGATTCTGATACAAGGCAGGACATGGTATAGGACAAACAATATCAAATGCATCTTTTTATCTTGCCAAGTTGAAAACCATCAGTCAACTTCCTTATCTGGATTCAGAAGGCCAGTCCTGTAATCTAGATAAAACTGGCTTGTATGGACTGTTTGACTAGTTAAGTGTATAACTTACCTCAAATTGAATGACCGAAGGCCCTAGCTCTGTTTCGCCATTCACAACTTAGAATGGAACAAATGCCCCTTAAAGTGGAGCATGGAGATACTTCAAGAGATTCTTACCATGTCATAACCTTTAGAAGGGCTCACTTTTTAAAAGTTCTCATTTCTTGAAACAAATGGTATAAGCAAGTTTCAGAATCCGTTTAAATTGATGAAAGGTTACCGCACCGATCACAAATGTTTTCCCTAATAACAAATTTCCAAAATGACAAAAAACAATCTGTGTTTCTTCATTTACCCATTAATTGGTGCTCGTATCCAGGAACAAACTTTCAGTCAGGTAACAAAAGAGTAAGCATGAAACATGTAACCAACCATAAGAGATCTTTTTGATCCAAGCATAATTGTTGTAAGTTTTAGGTAAACATATATAACAATGCAGTTGGTCGAGAGCTGCAGAAGGGTCACAATCCAGAGGAGATGCATGTAAGGAATGTGTGTGTGTGTCCAGGTTAGTAGTGTAGCTTCTCTTGAGCAAGGATTGTATACCATGTAGACTCAGCACATCGTATATATTTCACTGTATTTTTTGTCTAATATGAACAAAATTGAAATATCTCATGTATCTAGAGTAGAAAATGGAGTAGCAAAATATGCATGCATCCCAAGAAAAGCAAGGCAAATTCATTTGTCTTGGTACGATAATAGTTAACTGTACTAAAGCAGATTTTTTTGGGCTCCAATCACAATGGAGCTGATAATTAATTGTTCCTTGATTAATGCAATTTCTTTTTTAACAAAGAAAATCCCAGAAGTAAACATATATGAACACTAAGCTCCATGGAGATGTAGTATGTGTATTAACATACCACATTTCTTGCAGTGAAAGAAATTCTTGCTACCACCGACTCTGATTGAGCACAAGTTGGTCAGTCTACTACCCTGCAAACCTTGAAAAGAACATAAGAAAGTATGATCAAGCCTTCTAATTACCTGCAGATGCCACAATCATTGCAATGGTACTGCCCTTTCTCCAACTGTAATCACAGAGCGAAATAAAAACAAACTTGTTAAATACCAACTTCCTTTGCACTTGCTGTAAACACAAAAAAGAAAATTATAATCCTCACATCATCATCGTAGAATTTGCACACATTGCAGAAATAGTCCCCCATACTAACTCCACAGTTTGAGCACACTTGTGCAACCTAACCAATAAAAGATCATCGAGCCTACGCTATCAAGGATAAACCAAAATTAAGCTCGAGAAAAGGAAATCACAATCAAATATCACACCGGTTGTTCGGTGTTGCAGATCAAACAAATAACCTGCAAATCAAACCAAATCCCAACTCATCAGTCCAACCCCCATTCATCTCTCTATCAATGAGAACACATCGAGTATCGGACAGATCGATATGAAAGAAGGAACATACTTTCTGGACATCCTGGCGGCAAAGCTCATGCCGATCGCTCTGCACTCACCAATCAACGACAAACAAACCATGTAACGATGATAAGGGTCAAGAAATGAGATCGAGAAAGAAGGAAAGAGATTGTGTTACGGTGGATTCGTTGTGGCAGTGGCGACAATAGAAGATCTCGTTGCAGCAGGGAGCTCGGATCTTGCACCTCCTCCTATAGTGCTTACACCTGCGAGTCATCAGATCTTTTACCCAAACAAACCTAAATCCAAAGAGCGGAAAACAAGAAATTAACCAAGGAAAAGAATGATACCCGAATTC
This sequence comes from Musa balbisiana, assembly GCA_004837865.1. Classification (NCBI taxonomy): domain Eukaryota; kingdom Viridiplantae; phylum Streptophyta; class Magnoliopsida; order Zingiberales; family Musaceae; genus Musa; species Musa balbisiana. The sequence continues at coordinate 16,371,551 of CM017193.1, read as the reverse complement.
CATCTTGCCGAATCCGAGGCGGGAGTCATTGGCGGCGGCCTCCATCGCTGCGAGGAACACCACGAAGGAGGGGAAGGTTCGATCGAGCGAAAGAGCAAACCGCGCCGGTGAAGGAGGCGGAGGTCGAGGAGGAGATGATCCAATTTGATTGGGAATTATTTACCCAAGTGCATATAACATCCATGAAAACTAATTTCCCTACCCGTTCCGCTTACCCGCCTTTTGAATTGAGTCAACGGTGACGCGCCACACATCCAAATCAATGCCATGTCGGGTAGCTTTGGGGAAGGAACACATAGGTACGACGAATAATAAAGAAAATAAAAAGGAAATAAAGGAGAGATGGAGTTTTGTAAGGCCGAAAGAGGGACTGTTGCCGTCCTCCTCACCAATAGGATAATTTTTTTAAAGAAATAGGCATTTACCAAATATCGCTCTTGCTGTACGTCCGTTAAGACGACGACGCGCCTTCATTTTTCCCCTATGTCATTTTTTTATAAATATCATTTTTATTTTTATTTTTATTTTAAAAAATTTTCTCTCCATAACCCCCTCCCTTTTCCCCTTTTCTCTCTCTCTCTCTCTCTCTCTCTCTCTCTCTCTCTCTCTCTCTCTCGGCTTTATTCTCCTCCCATCCCCCTCTCTCTCAATCTCCTTTTCTTTTCTTTTTTTTTCCTCCTCTCACTTCTCACTTCACCGTCTCCTTCTTCCCATTGGTTTATTCCTCCCTCGGCTTCCTCCTCCTCATTCTCTTTCAATTATATCTCCCACTCCTACTCTACTTCCTCTTTGTCTTGTATACATCTTCTATTGCTCTTTCCCTCCCACCTTCCTTCAGATTATACTCATTCATAGAATTTATTAAAATATATTAATTTATATATAACTTTATTTTAAATGTATCATCAAATAAAAAATAATATAATTTGTGTTAGAATTATATTTTGATAAAATTCTTAAAGTTTTGATATTAATTATCCTAAAATCATCTAAAAATAAAATTGTTAATTTTAAATTAAGTTAGGCGATCAAATTTAACTTAATTCAATTTTGAGTGTTAGTAGGTCAACATAGAAAATAAAATATGTATAGATTTTATAATTAGTTTTACGATAAATTTAGGAAAATTTTATATAAAATTAATATTTTTTAATATATTCTTTGAATGAGTGTAATTTGGAATATAATGACCATTTATAGATTTTGTGATTAGTTTTAAAATGAATTTAGGATAATTTTATATAAAATTAATATATTTTTAATATATTTTTTGAATAAATATAACTCAAATGTAGCCCGAGTATAACTCAGAATATAATAACTTTTTTAAGATAATTAGGCTAATTTATATAAAATTAATATATTTTTTAAGATCACATGAGTTTTTTAGTTTTATGATAAATTTATGATAATTTTATATAAAATTAATATTTTTTAATATATTCTTTGAATGAGTGTAATTTGGAATATAATGACCATTTATAGATTTTGTGATTAGTTTTAAAATGAATTTAGGATAATTTTATATAAAATTAATATTTTTTAATATATTCTTTGAATGAGTGTAATTTGGAATATAATGACCATTTATAGATTTTGTGATTAGTTTTAAAATGAATTTAGGATAATTTTATATAAAATTAATATATTTTTTAAGATCACATGAGTTTTTTAGTTTTATGATAAATTTATGATAATTTTATATAAAATTAATATATTTTTTGAATAAATATAACTCAAATGTAGCCCGAGTATAACTCAGAATATAATAACTTTTTAAGATAATTAGGCTAATTTATATAAAATTAATATATTTTTTGAATAAATATAACTCAAATGTAGCCCGAGTATAACTCAGAATATAATAACTTTTTAAGATAATTAGGCTAATTTATATAAAATTAATATATTTTTTGAATAAATATAACTCAAATGTAGCCCGAGTATAACTCAGAATATAATAACTTTTTAAGATAATTAGGCTAATTTATATAAAATTAATATATTTTTTGAATAAATATAACTCAAATGTAGCCCGAGTATAACTCAGAATATAATAACTTTTTAAGATAATTAGGCTAATTTATATAAAATTAATATATTTTTTGAATAAATATAACTCAAATGTAGCCCGAGTATAACTCAGAATATAATAACTTTTTAAGATAATTAGGCTAATTTATATAAAATTAATATTTTTTAATATATTTTTTGAATAAATATAACTCAAATGTAGCCCGAGTATAACTCAGAATATAATAACTTTTTAAGATAATTAGGCTAATTTATATAAAATTAATATATTTTTTGAATAAATATAACTCAAATGTAGCCCGAGTATAACTCAGAATATAATAACTTTTTAAGATAATTAGGCTAATTTATATAAAATTAATATTTTTTAATATATTTTTTGAATAAATATAACTCAAATGTAGCCCGAGTATAACTCAGAATATAATAACTTTTTAAGATAATTAGGCTAATTTATATAAAATTAATATTTTTTAATATATTTTTTAATATATTTTTTGAATAAATATAACTCAAATGTAGCCCGAGTATAACTCAGAATATAATAACTTTTTAAGATAATTAGGCTAATTTATATAAAATTAATATATTTTTTGAATAAATATAACTCAAATGTAGCCCGAGTATAACTCAGAATATAATAACTTTTTAAGATAATTAGGCTAATTTATATAAAATTAATATTTTTTAATATATTTTTAATATATTTTTTAAGATAATTAGGCTAATTTATATAAAATTAATATTTTTTAATATATTTTTTAATATATTTTTTAAGATCACATGAGTTTTTTAGTTTTATGATAAATTTATGATAATTTTATATAAAATTAATATTTTTTAATATATTTTTTGAATAAATATAACTCAAATGTAGCCCGAGTATAACTCAGAATATAATAACTTTTTAAGATAATTAGGCTAATTTATATAAAATTAATATATTTTTTAAGATCACATGAGTTTTTTAGTTTTATGATAAATTTATGATAATTTTATATAAAATTAATATTTTTTAATATATTTTTTAAGATCACATGAGTTTTTTAGTTTTATGATAAATTTATGATAATTTTATATAAAATTAATATATTTTTTAAGATCACATGAGTTTTTTAGTTTTATGATAAATTTATGATAATTTTATATAAAATTAATATTTTTTAATATATTTTTTAAGATCACATGAGTTTTTTAGTTTTATGATAAATTTATGATAATTTTATATAAAATTAATATTTTTTAATATATTTTTTGAATAAATATAACTCAAATGTAGCCCGAGTATAACTCAGAATATAATAACTTTTTAAGATAATTAGGCTAATTTATATAAAATTAATATTTTTTAATATATTTTTTAATATATTTTTTAATATATTTTTAATATATTTTTTGAATAAATATAACTCAAATGTAGCCCGAGTATAACAATCATTGGAGAAAACTTCTGGCCTTGTATAATCACTTTTATCTTTCAACATTTGCTATCACAAGTGAAAATCCGTCCATCAGCGATCTTTACTTCGAATCTATCACAACCTTCAATATGGTGGGTCAATCGGTCAACAGTCTCATTGTCCATAAATTGTTAGTCCTACTAGTATCAATCAAAACTATAATAGGCTGATGTTCTAAAGTTCCGCCAACTTCCATAGTTTGCGGGTTGGAGTAGCCGATTAATGTATGCATTGTATGTATGATAGGTTCAACATTTTCATTAGAATTTATACCTTCATGGTCAAGTCCACATTCTTAGCTTTCAATTCCTCTCCAATTGGTTTAATTATCAGAAGTTCCCCTTGTTTACATCGGTGCTCTATACTCCATTTTTCATCATAGTACAAGCCCCTTGTTGATCTTTCCTTGCTAATTTTTTTCTCATGTAGATGTGCGAATGAGATCGCAGCTATCATAGTGCGGGGTTGACGAGCCTTAACTTCACACCATATCTCTGGAATAAGCCCTTTAATAAATGTATCCAAAAGTTATCGTTCCGACCAATCTCTAGCTTGATTTGATAATCTTTCTAACCTACTATGATATTCCAACACTATAGAAGTCTAACGAATTTTAAAGAGCTGACCATCAACATTCTCATATTTGGATGGGCCAAAGCGAACAAGAAGCCCTCTTTTAAACTGCTCCCGTGAAGGAACTCCGTGATAAGTTTTTATACCAATCGTACCACTGGGTTGCATCTCTATCGAGCTAGATTGAGGCCACTTCTATCTTGGATTCATCTGGGGTTCTGTGAAAATGAAAAAAAAAATTCTGCCCTAGAGATCTAATTGGTCGGATCTCCATCTGCCCATCTTGGAAATTTCACCTTCATATGTGAATAGTTTATGTTACAATCTTGGGCTCATTTTCTATATTTTTATATCTATGCAACGTAGAACTTGAGCTCATATCTTGTTGAAATTTACTAAGACTCTCCAATAAGTTCTTTTTGAAATCATTAAGTGTTTCTTGCAATCGGTTCTCAATTCTAATTTCCAATGCTTCCAGTTGTGCTTTCATTGAGTTATCGAATGACCATTGTGTAAGACTGTAAATCTATAATCTCAACTCGTGTTTCTTGTGTCGGGACTAAGGGAATCAATCACTGCCTTATTCGGTGCTGCTGTTGTGACACATCGATGGCAGCACTGTGAGAATAAAGGGTTGCTGTGAGGATGCGGGGATGTAGCTATGATCGTTACGTGGGAGATAGCGATGCTTGTTGCGGTCACTGGTGGAGGGATCACTGCTGCTGAGGGTTGGGAGGCAGTGATGGTGGTGCGACTGGGGCAACACCGCCAAGGGCTTGCTGATGCGATGGTTACGACGGTGGCGGATGGAAGATAGTGTTGCTTTGTCTCTGTCGCACTGCAAAAGGAGGCGTCGGTGATGCCGAGGGATGGTGTACGGTTGAGTACATGACGGTGGCTACGACGTCTGATTACCTTGTTTTGATTGCCGCGAGAAAGAATGGTCAAGCGACTGTGGCTGCGACCAAGGAAGCAGCGAGAAAAGGTAGCAATGGTCACGCGACTGCGCTGCGACCACCAAGGGAAGGTAGCGATGGTGGAGTGGTTGGAGGCAACGTCGCCGACGGTAGATGTGCTGGCCGGAGCAGCGGCGGGGGGGGTGGCGTTGAAGCGGCCGAGTTGAGAAGAGGAGTCGGTGCGTGCGTTGCCGGGGTTGAGGCACGGCCGCGCAAGAACTTACTGGCGTTGCTGCGTGTGCTGCTGGAAGGCGGCTGCTGGCAGCGGTCGCTCGCTGGCCGGAGCGCAGCGCACGGCAAGGTGAGAAGGAGGCAGCGAGGGTCGCAGGCAGGGATCGACGTGGGGCTGCACGGCAACAGAGGCAAGCTCTGTTTCTGCAACCGGCTGCAACGAGGGGCTGCGGCAACCGGCGGCTGCGGCTGCGACCCGGGGGGGGGTTGGGTCAGGGCCACGGCTAGTTGCCGGGAGGCAAGGGCCTACGTGGTGATCGAGCTGGCCAGAAGCAGCGGAAGGAGTTGCCTTGCAGCGGCAGTGGGGAAGAAGGGAAGCAGGGGCCGCGGCAACCGGCGGCTGTGGCTGCGACCCAAGGGGGTGGGGGGTCACGGGTAGGGTTGCGGCTGGGAGGCGGGCGGTGGTGATCGATCAGCCGGGAAGCAGCGGCGGCGGTGGAGAAGGAGTTGCCTTGCAGCGGCAGTGGGGAAGAAGGGAAGCAGGGGCCGCGGCAACCGGCGGCTGTGGCTGCGACCCAAGGGGGTGGGGGGTCACGGGTAGGGTTGCGGCTGGGAGGCGGGCGGTGGTGATCGATCAGCCGGGAAGCAGCGGCGGCGGTGGAGAAGGAGTTGCCTTGCAGCGGCAGTGGGGAAGAAGGGAAGCAGGGGCCGCGGCAACCGGCGGCTGTGGCTGCGACCCAAGGGGGTGGGGGGTCACGGGTAGGGTTGCGGCTGGGAGGCGGGCGGTGGTGATCGATCAGCCGGGAAGCAGCGGCGGCGGTGGAGAAGGAGTTGCCTTGCAGCGGCAGTGGGGAAGAAGGGAAGCAGGGGCCGCGGCAACCGGCGGCTGTGGCTGCGACCCAAGGGGGTGGGGGGTCACGGGTAGGGTTGCGGCTGGGAGGCGGGCGGTGGTGATCGATCAGCCGGGAAGCAGCGGCGGCGGTGGAGAAGGAGTTGCCTTGCAGCGGCAGTGGGGAAGAAGGGAAGCAGGGGCCGCGGCAACCGGCGGCTGTGGCTGCGACCCAAGGGGGTGGGGGGTCACGGGTAGGGTTGCGGCTGGGAGGCGGGCGGTGGTGATCGATCAGCCGGGAAGCAGCGGCGGCGGTGGAGAAGGAGTTGCCTTGCAGCGGCAGTGGGGAAGAAGGGAAGCAGGGGCCGCGGCAACCGGCGGCTGCGGCAGCGACCCAAGGGGGTGGGGGGTCACGGGTAGGGTTGCGGCTGGGAGGCGGGCGGCGGTGGGGAGGTGAGTCGCCCTGTCCGAGAAGCAGCGGCGGTGCTGGAGAGGGGGAGGTTAGTGGCCGGGTGAGCACGGGGGCAGGCAGCGGTGGAGAACGGGTTGCCCTGCAACGGCGGTGGAGCAGAGGAGCGGGGCTGCGGCGAGTGGGACGCTGGCAGCATCGTCTCCTAGCAGCGGGGTGGTGGCTCGGGTTGGGAGGCAGCGGTGGACCTCTGGCCGGAAGTGGGGCAGAGTCGGTCGCTGGCCGGAGAGCGGCGACGGCGGCGGGTGGGCTGGCCGGAAGCAGGGGAAGCAGGGGTGCGTGGCTGCGGTTGCTGCTTCTTCTTCTCTCTTTCTTTCTTTCTTTCTTTCCTTTTTTTTTTCTTTTTTTTAAAGGCTGCTGGCCGGGGAGCAGTGGGAGCAGCAGTGGCAGTGATCACTGACCGGAGAGCAGCGATGGCGGGTGGGCTGGCAGGAAGCAGGGTGGCTGTGGCTTCTTCTTCTTCTCGGTGGGCTGTTCGCTTCACTTCTTTCAAACGTTTTTTTTTTTTTTGAATCGACCTCGTCCACAGACTGGAAAATAACATTTGATTGATTGATTATCCGATTTGAAAAGAAGAGGAGGTTATAGAGTTCACCCGGACTTGGGCGCACGGCTAGGGTTGCGGTTGGGAGGCGGGCGGCGGTGATCGAGGCGGCCAGGAAGCAGCGGTGGCGGTGGGGAAGGAGTTGCCTTGGCAGCGGCAGTGGAGAAGAAGGAAGCAGGGGCTGCGGCACACCGGCGGCTGCAGCTGCGACCCAAGGGGGTGGGGGGTCACGGCTAGGGTTGCGGTTGGGAGGCGGGCGGTGTGATCGATCAGTCGGGAAGCAGCGGCGGCGGGTGGAGAAGGAGTTGCCTTGCAGCGGCAGTGGGGAAGAAGGGAAGCAGGGGCGACGGTGGGGAGGTGAGTCGCCCGTCCGAGAAGCAACGGCGGTGCTGGAGAGGGGGAGGGTTAGTGGCCGAGGAGCAGCGGCAGTGGTGGAGAACGGGTTTCCCTGCAACAACGGTGGAGAAGAGGAGCGGGTCTGCGGCTGAGTGGGACCGCTGGCAGCGGGGTGGCTCGGGTTGGAGGCGGCGGTGGACTCTGGCCGGAAGTGGGGCAGAGTAGGTCGTTGGCCGGAGAGCGGCGACGAGTGGCGGTGGCTTGGCCGGAAGCAGGGGAAGCAAGGGTGCGTGGCTGCGGTTGCTGCTTCTTCTCTCTCTCTCTCTTTCTTTCTTTCTTTCCTTTTATTTTCTTTTTTTAAAGGCTGCTGGCCGAGGAGCAGTAGGACAGTGATCACTGACCGGAGAGCAGCGGTGGCGGTGGGCTGGCAGGAAGCAGGGTGTCTGCGGCTTCTTCTTCTTCAAACTTTTTTTTTTTTGATCGACCTCGTCCACAGATTGAAATAACATTTGATTGATTGATTGATTATCCGATTCCGAAAAGAAAGGAGGGTATAGAGTTCCACCCGGACTTGCGCACGACTAGGGTTTGCGGTTGGGAGGCGGGCAGCGGTGATCAGAGCAGCCAGGAAGTAGCGGCGGCGGTGGAGAAGGAGTTGCCTTGCAGCGACAATGGGGAAGAAGAGAAGCAGGGCTACGACAACTGGCGGCTGCGGCTGCGACCCAAGGGGTGGGGGGGGTCACGGCTAGGGTTGCGGTTGGGAGGCGGCGGTGGTGATCGATCAGCCGGGAAGCAGTGGCGGCGGTGGAGAAGGAGTTGCCTTGCAGCGGTAGTGGGGAAGAAGGGAAGCAGGGGTGCGGCGGGCTGAAATAGGGGTGCAGGCTGCCGTGAAGCAAGGGCGGCGGTGAGGAGGTGAGTCGCCCTTTCCAAGAATCAGCGGCGGTGCTGGAGAGGGGGAGGTTGGTGTCGGGAGCAACGGTAGCGGTGGAGAACGGGTTTGCCCTGCACAGCGGTGGTGAAGAGGAGCGGGGCTGCGGACGGAGTGTGACGCTAGGCAGCATCGTTCTCCCTGCAGCGGTGGTGGCTCGGGTGGGAGGCAGGCGGTGGGACTCTGGCAGGAAAGTGGGGTAGAGTCGGTCGCTGGCCGGAGAGCGGCGACGAGGGGCGGGTGGGCTGGCCGGAAGCAGGGGAAGCAGGGGTGCGTGGCTGCGGTTGCTGCTTCTTCTTCTTCTCTTTCTTTCTTTCTTTCTTCTTTCCTTTTTTTTTCTTTTTTTTAAAGGCTGCTGGTCGAGGAGCAGTGGGAGCAGTAGTGGCAGTGATCACTGACCGGAGGAGCAGCGGATGGCGGGTGGGCTGGCAGGAAGTAGGGGTGGCTGTGGATCTCTTCTTCTCGGTGGGTGGGCTTCAAACGTTTTTTTTTTTTTGATCGACCTCGTCCATAGACTGAAATAACATTTGATTGATTGATTATCCGATTTCGAAAGAAAGGAGGTTATAGAGTTCCACCCGGACTTGGGCGCACGGCTAGGGTTGCGGTTGGGAGGCGGGCGGCGGTGATCGAGCGGCCAGGAAGCAGCGGTGGCGGTGGGGAAGGAGTTGCCTTGCAGCGGCAGTGGAGAAGAAGGGAAGCAGGGGCTGCGGCAACCGGCGGCTGCAGCTGCGACCCAAGGGGGTGGGGGGTCACGGCTAGGGTTGCGGTTGGGAGGCGGGCGGTGGTGATCGATCAGTCGGGAAGCAGCGGCGGCGGTGGAGAAGGAGTTGCCTTGCAGCGGCAGTGGGAAGAAGGGAAGCAGGGGCGACGGTGGGGAGGTGAGTCGCCCGGTCCGAGAAGCAACGGCGGTGCTGGAGAGGGGGAGGTTAGTGGCCGAGGAGCAGCGGCAGTGGTGGAGAACGGGTTGCCCTGCAACAACGGTGGAGAAGAGGAGCGGTGGCTGCGGCGGAGTGGGACGCTGGCAGCGGTGGTGGCTCGGGTGGGAGGCGGCGGTGGACTCTGGCCGGAAGTGGGGCAGAGTAGGTCGTTGGCCGGAGAGCGGCGACGAGTGGCGGGTGGGCTGGCCGGAAGCAGGGGAAGCAAGGGTGCGTGGCTGCGGTTGCTGCTTCTTCTCTCTCTCTCTCTTTCTTTCTTTCTTTCCTTTTTATTTTCTTTTTTTTAAAGGCTGATGGCCGAGGAGCAGTAGTGACAGTGATCACTGACCGGAGAGCAGCGGTGGCGGGTGGGCTGGCAGGAAGCAGGGGTGTCTGCGGCTTCTTCTTCTTCAAACTTTTTTTTTTTTTGATCGACCTCGTCCACAGATTGAAATAACATTTGATTGATTGATTGATTATCCGATTCCGAAAAGAAAGGAGGGTATAGAGTTCCACCCGGACTTGCGCACGACTAGGGTTGCGGTTGGGAGGCGGGCAGCGGTGATCAAGCAGCCAGGAAGTAGCGGCGGCGGTGGAGAAGGAGTTGCCTTGCAGCGACAATGGGGAAGAAGAGAAGCAGGGGCTACGACAACTGGCGGCTGCGGCTGCGACCCAAGGGGGTGGGGGGTCACGGCTAGGGTTGCGGTTGGGAGGCGGGCGGTGGTGATCGATCAGCCGGGAAGCAGTGGCGGCGGTGGAGAAGGAGTTGCCTTGCAGCGGTAGTGGGGAAGAAGGGAAGCAGGGGTGCGGCGGGCTGAAATAGGGGTGCAGGCTGCCGTGAAGCAAGGGCGGCGGTGAGGAGGTGAGTCGCCCTTTCCAAGAATCAGCGGCGGTGCTGGAGAGGGGGAGGTTGGTGGTCGGGGAGCAACGGTAGCGGTGGAGAACGGGTTGCCCTGCAACAGCGGTGGTGAAGAGGAGCGGGGCTGCGACGGAGTGGGACGCTAGCAGCGTCGTCTCCCGGCAGCGGTGGTGGCTCGGGTGGGAGGCGGCGGTGGACTCTGGCAGAAAGTGGGGTAGAGTCGGTCGCTGGCCGGAGAGCGGCGACGAGTGGCGGGTGGGCTGGCCGAAAGCAGGGGAAGCAAGGGTGCGTGGCTGCGGTTGCTGCTTCTTCTTCTCTCTTTCTTTCTTTCTTTCTTTCTTTCCTTTTTATTTTCTTTTTTTTAAAGGCTGCTGGTCGAGGAGCAGTGGGAGCAGTAGTGGCAGTGATCACTGACCGGAGAGCAGCGGTGGCGGGTGGGCTGGCAGGAAGTAGGGGTGTCTGCGACTTCTTCTTCTTCAAACTTTTTTTTTTGATCGACCTCGTCCATAGACTGAAATAACATTTGATTGATTGATTATCCGATTCCGAAAAGAAAGGAGGTTATAGAGTTCCACCCGGACTTGGGCGCACGGTTAGGGTTGCGGTTGGGAGGCGGGCAACGGTGATCGAGCGGCCAGGAAGTAGCGGCGACGGTGGAGGAGTTGCCTTGCAGCGACAATGGGGAAGAAGAGAAGCAGGGGCTACGACAACTGGCGGCTGCGGCTGCGACCCAAGTGGGTGGGGGGTCACGGCTAAGGTTGCGGTTGGGAGGTGGGTGGTGGTGATCGATCAGCCGGGAAGACAGTGGCGACGGTGGAGAAGGAGTTGCCTTGCAGCGACAGTGGGGAAGAAGGGAAGCAGGGGTGCGACAGGCTGAAACAGGGGTGCAAGCTCCCGGGAAGCAAGGGCGACGGTGGGGAGGTGAGTCGCCCTTTCCGAGAATCAGCGGCGGTGCTGGAGAGGGGGAGGTTGGTGGTCGGGGAGCAGCGACAGCGGTGGAGAACGGGTTGCCCTGCAATAGCGGTGGAGAAGAGGAGCGGGGCTGCGGCGGAGTGGGATGCTGGCAGCGTCGTCTCCCGGCAACGGTGGTGGCTCGGGTGGGAGGCGGCGGTGGACTCTGGCCGGAAGTGGGGCAGAGTCCGTCACTGGCCGAAGAGTGGCAACGGGCGACGGGTGGGCTGGCCGGAAGCAGGGGAAGCAGGGGTGCGTGGCTGCGGTTGCTGCTTCTTCTTCTCTCTTTCTTTCTTTCTTTCTTTTTTTTTTTTTTTTTTTTTTTTAAGGCTGCTGGCCGGGGAGCAGTGGGAGTAGTTGTGGTAGTGATCACTGACCGGAGAGCAGCGGGTGGCGGGTTGGCTGGTAGGAAGCAGGGGTGGCTGTGGCTTCTTCTTCTTCTCGGTGGCTGTTGGCTTCACTTCTTTCAAACGTTTTTTTTTTTTTTTTTTGATCGACCTCCTAGGGTTTGCCCACAGACTGAAATAACATTTGATTGATTGATTGATTATCCGATTCCGAAAAGAAAGGAGATTATAGAGTTTCACCCATAATCTACAAGGACTTGGATTCTTAACAATAAATAAATATTAAATAAACTCTATCCAACTCTAACTGAATTAAACATACTCAATAAACATTATTCAAAAACTTAGAAAATAAAAGGATCCTAACAGTAGAGTCAGAGGAGTAGGCGAATATGGAGTGGGAGGAGGCAAAATAGAGGTGAGGGATAATTTGAGAGAAATCAAGAGATAATTTAGAGCTCAATTGAATCAAACTAGATAGCCAAGGTTTAGTTGAACTAATCTGATCTTATTCATCTAAAAAAAATTGGTTCAATTCTAAGATACTAAGTCAAACATAGTCAAAGGATAATCATTATCTTTTTATGATTTCATTGAGGGTGTGTTGAGCAAAATCCAAAAAAGAAGTGCCCTAGTAACAAATCAAATATGAGGGTGTCAGACATAATATTAGTATTTTCTTCAGTAAATTATCATTATATGTATACATATGTATGTATACATATATATATGATAATTTACTGAAGAAACTACTAGTATTGTGTCCGACACCCTCACGATATGATAATAAAAAAAGGAAGCCCTAACGCCCTCTTCATGAATGTCATTATCATATCGGGATAGGATTCAAACATATTACCAAAAAATGAGAGGGGAGGTGAGGGTAGTGATGTGAGGCGGATGTGATGGCCGATAGGGCATGGGGGTAGTGGGGTAGAGGTGGATGCGAGCAGATGAGGGTGGCTCAAGAAAGAATGGGTGCTCTACCAAAGTATTTTGAAATGCTAGTGTTCTATGAAAATTTCTCAAAGACTATATATTTTTTGTAATTTGCCCATCAACCATATCATCATCCTAACACTAAGTAGCACAAGATAAAATAGGATTTTGGGTAGTGCTTATGGTTGGTTCATTAGATGCTCATTTTGTTGTATGAGTATTAGCATAATAGTATTATGCTACTATTATATGAAAAAAACTTTGATACCAAAATCAAAATCAAATAATAATATATAAATAATAGGATTGCATACCTTTTAATGTTATTTAGAAAGTCTTTATCTTATTTATAAATATATTATCATGGAATCTGAAAGTTACAGCAATTCCAATCTATAAGAAGATCTAGACTTACAATCTCATCTCTTCCTATTATTAATAGGACCACTATGAGTGATTGAATAAGGATTAATAACGATTGAAAATAAATTTATAATCTCAATTTTTTATGTTTCGCCCCTAGAAGGTCTTATTTTTTTAAAAAAGGGAACATATGATTTAGAATGATAGTTAGGAGAGTTCCTCCCTTTAAGGTCATCTCTTAAGATATCCTTACATAAGTGAATTTTCTTTTTATTGATAGATAATTTTAATCAAAATCCAATTAGAATCTTAGTATATCTTAACCAATTAATTATAGTTATAAAATCTAACATCACTTAGTATATTAATTGATAAGATATAAAAGGGTTCAAAATCAAAATAAAATAAATAAAATTTATTTAAAAATAATTTTACTTAATTAGATTCTAAAATTTTGAAAAGCATTTACACACACATGAATTTAAAAAATAAGTTAATGAATATAATAATACTACATTAAGTTTAACTAGCAATATAAGTTATAGTAATTATATATCCTCGATATCATACTTCATTCTATTTATTATAATATTATTTATCTTTCCAAACACAATCCAAAATAATCTCTATAATTTATTTTATCAAGATAATTTTATTATTTATAATTAACTATAATATGTACATATATAAATATGATAAGAATAATAAAAATAAATAATTTTAATTACATAAAAATAATATCAATTATAATATCCACTCAAATATGTATCATCATATCTTTTATGGTTCACTTATAGACTCAATCATAAGAATATATTCTTTTAAATACTTTAGGCTATAAGACCTCAGTGAATGGATCAATAATTAATATAATAGAACCTAGGTTTTTAATTGACATTAGTTATTTTTGGACTCATTCTTTGACCATCAAGTATTTTATACCAATATGCTTAGGACTATTATAGTACTTATCATTCTTAAAGAAAAAAACAGTTATGGTATGTTACAAGATATCTCTAGTGACTTGACAATTAAATCTGATCACACCAAGTTTTGAGATGAAATTTTATAGTCATAAAGCTTGATTAGTGGTATTTGTTAGGATCGAGTCGGCACTAAGAGGGGGGGGGGTGAATTAGTGCTTTCGTAAAATCACATCGATTCAAAAATATCGTTCGATGAAATCGTATCGGAAAAACGTTTAAACTTAAAAGTGTTCGTAAGCGTAGTAAATATGTAAATTAGTTTGCAATATGAATAAAAAGTGTAAAGTAAATGCAAACCAAATTTGTAGTGGTTTGGCCATTGTGACCTACATCTACTCTCGATTCCTCTTCACTCAATGCCACCGGCTTCCACTATCGGTCTTCCTTCAATGGGCAAAGACCAACTACCCTCTTATAACTCTTTCTCATTTTCATAAGTTCAGGAGAGAACCTTTATACTTCTCTCTTTTATACTTAGACCTCACTTCTCCCTTTAGAAGACCTTTTAAATACTAGGAAGAGGTGACTCTATACTAAGAGAGATTTATAACTTTTTTCATAAGGATTCTTTCCCCATTTTTCAACTCAATTTCATGCTACTCTATACAGGAATAGCTGGGGTATTTATAGACCCAAAATGACTTAAAAAATGGAGCTAAAAAAGGTCTCATCCCATGTTTCCTAGGTCCTGGCGGTACCACTGCCTGTGCTGGGCGGTACTACTACCTACAACATTGACACTAAGTGGTACCACCGCCTGACATTAGGCGGCACCACTGTCCAGTTTGGCAATACTATCGCCTAACACAGTCTCAGAGACTGTGTCTTGGAGACTGATTCTCCGACGGTGCTACCGCCTGACCAAACTTTTGAGTTAATGAATGAGCTTTTCTCTTGGCCCAAAACAACCCCAACATAAGCCTAATTAGCCCCTAATTAAGTTAGTTTAATTATATTATAAACCAACTTAATTACAACAAAAACTATTTCGATCTAGACAATTATTACAAAGTATTAATCACATGTTGTCTAGTATGTCATTGGTTCATCGATGCTTCATCTAATCTTTCGGCGCATTATCCTCTTTTGTGACCTTTTGCCCAATCAAATGTTGACCTCTGTAACTCCGATCTCCTTGCTGTAATGATCACCCTAATAGGATCAAGAGCGACACTAGGGGGGTGTAAATTAGTGCAGCGAAAAAATCGTCGGTTTTGTAAATTTTTTGTTCATTGAAAACCAATTTTGGAAAGTGCTTAACTTTAGAGTAAATAAACTAACAATTAGTTTAGAAAGTAATGGCAGTAATAAAAAGCAGAATAGAAATAAGCACACCGAAATTTATAGTGGTTCGGTCGTTGTGACCTACATCCACTTCCGATTCCTCCTCCGTCAAGGTCACCGACATCTACTAATGGTCTTCCTTCAATAGGCGAAGACCAATTACCTCTTTACAGTACTTTCTCCTTTTCATGAGTTTATGAGATAACCCTTACAAGTCTCACACCTCTCTTGAATGATCACAACACTTAGAAATGGAGGAGGAGGACTCTTTTCACTTTTACAACACTTTCACACCCCAAGACTTCAATATTTTGTTTACACTTTCATACCCTTTCATGTAGAAAAGGGTGAGGTATTTATAAGCCCCAATGGCTTCAGAATTAGAGCAAAAAAGTATCACATCCCCGGATTTCGGGGTACTGACGGTACCACCGCCATTATTGGGTGGTACTATCGCCTACAGACTAACACTGGGTGGTACCACCACTTGACAGAGCTCGGAGACCGAGCTCTGGTGGTACCACCTTCTAATAGCATTAACTATAGACGATACTGTTAGGATCGAAGCGACACTAAGAGGGGGGGGGGGGGGTGAATTAGTGTAGTGGATTAAAACTTATAAGTTTGAAAACGATTTCGTAAATGCGTAGATATTTCGATTCAACAATAAATGACTTGAAAAGAGTAGCTCGAGTAAAGTGAGAAGATAAAAACTGAAAGCTTGCTGTTGTGTAAATAATGATTTCAGAAAGGTATATACTCACACATTCAAGGAACACACCAATTTAAAGTAGTTCGGTTAAATGACCTACATCCACTTGCGAATCCTTCTTCGATGAGGCTCCCAACTTCCACTAGCAAATCACTTTGAAGGGGAAGGACAAATACCCCTCTTACAACCTTTTATAAGTGGTTCACACTCTTACAAATTTTCAAAGAGAAAGAAGGAGGTGAACACTTAAACTATTGAAAACAACACTTGCTAAAGACTTTGCTAAGGCTTAATCTCAATTTCTTACTTTTCAAAAAGTTGTATTCTCTATTGAGAATTGAGGGGTATTTATAAACCCCAAGAGGATTTAAATTTGGGCTCCAAATTTTGAATTCTCTTGGGTTCCCGGAGCTAGCGGTGCCACCGCCTGTCGGTGGCGGTGCTACCGCCTGTCAATGTCATATTGACCATTTACAAGCGGTGCCACTGCCTGACCTCTCGGGTGCTGGGCGGTGCCATCGCCCAGTCTGGCGGAACCACCGCCCGACCCTTCGGGCTCTGGGCGGTGCCATCGCCCAACCTCTCAAGTGCTAGTTGGGCTTCAATTTCGGCCCAAACCAAGTCACATTTGGGCCTAGTTAGCCCCTAACCAGGATATAAGATTATCCCATAATCTTAACCCTAATTACATGCAAACTACGCAACTGAAAACATAGTCCTAAGTAAGTTTTTAAACGGCAAACGTCGAGTCTCGTTCCGGCGAGCTTTCCAGCGGACTTCCGATACACCCTCGGATTTCTTCTGACAGACTCCCAGCAGGCTCCTGATCTTGTGGTGAGTTCAGCAAGTAGCCGAGCCTTCTCGGTGATCTCCATGAACCTCCGACGATCTCTTCGGCGGACTTCCGAAAACTTCGGCAAGTCCCCGATTTCTTCTCGGTTGGTTCCGGCAGCACTTCTGATGAATCTTCGGACTCTCGAACACCCATCGAACTTGACTCTGGTAGACTTGCTTTATATCTTCAAGCTACCGTAGTTAATCCTGCACACTTAAAACAAAACTTCGATCGAGATAATTAATCTTAAGCAATCAACCAAGTTGTCCGGCATGTCATTGGTCCCTCGACGCTTCGTTCGATTCTTCGGTGCATCATCCTCTCTTGCGGCCTATTACCCAATCAGCCAGTTGACTCCGCAACTCTGATATCTTAGCATAATCTCTGCTCTTCTTGGCCCGATGCTCGAATCCATGGCCCGAAGCCTTCTGTCGATACGTTGACCGATCCACCGGCTCGACGTCCAATCTTCTGACATGTTCCTCCGGCACAACATGATTTTCCTGCTTTAATTGTCTCATCCTGATCGAAGCATTTTGCGTCACTCAAAACGCAGATTAAAACATAAATACGTATCGATTGGTTTCATCATCAAAATACGAGATTCAACAATCTCCCCCTTTTTGATGATGACAACCAATCGATGACGGAGTTAACCTTAACTCCCAAAGTTTAAACAAACTCCCCCTATCAATATGCTATATTGATAGAAACTCTTGGATTCAAAAATTCAAGCAATATGTTATGATCAAATCATGCATGTCATCAACTTACTTCTCCCCCTTTGTCATCAACAAAAAGGAGAAGTCCAAACTCTTATGTGTTTAGGGATAAAAAGTTCAAATCATTACATAATAAACATAGTATCATCATGTAATCTAGCAATTAAAGATGTGCAAGTTTTAGCATGTTTGCTTTTCTTGAGATAGCAACTGTTTGCTTCTCTTTAGACTACAAGCTAGCAATTTTTACGATATGCAAGTTTTACTACATACAGGCTAGCAAAAATTTTAAAAGTAAATGCAAGATAGCTTTCTTGTGTAAGCTCATTATTCTTGCTTCCTATTGTAATGTGCAAGTTGCAAGTTTTGCTTCTTGAGTTAGGCAAGATAGCACTTTTGTAATTTTTGTTTCTTAAGATAGGCAAGCTTGTGATGTTCAAGATAGCAAGCTATACATCATGCTAGCTAGCAAATTAGAGATGTTCAAGAAAGCAATTCTTGCTTCTTGAAATATGCAAGTTGCAAGCTAGCAAACTTTTGCTTCCTTTGCAATGTTTGAGCTAGCAATTTTGCTTCCGTTGCAAAGTGCAAATTAGCATGTTTTGCATCTTGAGATAGGCAAGATTGCACATTTGGTTTGCAAATTTATAGTATGCAAGTTATCAACTTTTACACATAAAAAGTTAGCAAAAAGATGTGCAAGATGGACTATTTTGCCTTTTTTCAAAATGTGTAACTTGGCACATATTGCTTCTTTTGAGATTTGCAAGATAGCACTTTTGTTCTTCTTGAAGTATGCAAGCTAGCTAGCAAGCTAGCAAAATTTGCTCCCCCTATGTCATTGTTAAATAGAAGGGAATAACAATACAATCATGTAATTCATTTCCCTTTACTATAATCTTCAAATCATGACAAGGGTAATTAACAAAGATAAAAATGAATGTTAAAAGACATATATCATTTTTGACAAATTTCTTCTTTTGTAAATACAAAGCATGATAAGGAACAATCTTGATTCAAAAAGAAACTCAAGTTATAAATTATCAAGATGTCAAATAGCATATTATGGTTTATAAGAACAAGTTTCTTGTTAGTTAATAGCAAAAAGAATCGTAGGAGAACAAAATCTCAATTCATGCATATAAAAACTTATGATTCACATAAAAAATCTCTTCTTTTATAAAACGAGAGAATCTTGATGAACAACCTTGATTTACATAGAGTTTCAAAACATAATTATCAAGATCATGAATACTAAAAGACCATGAAACATTTCAACAAATGTCCTTTTAAATAAAAAACAATCTTGATTCATTCAATAGAAAATTCAAATTATAATTACGAGAAATCAAGATCACGATTTCAATAAAACCCATTAAATTCAAATCATTTTCATAATCCATGAGATTCATAAAAATAATACAAATGTATTCATCAAAATCAATAAGATAGAGAAAAATAATTTTCAAGAGAAATGTTCTTCTCTTTTGGTTGTTTCAATTCATATGACTTATTTCATTCAAGCATGCCCCTTTTTTTTTATATGTCAAATAAAAACATGTATCATATTTAAAACTGAAAGTGCGATATTTATTACGACAAGGATCAATAAGGCACTTTCATTATGGTAAAAATCAATAATCCATAAATTACAAGATTCATCATGCGTAATTTCGAAAATCTCATGCATAAAACAAAATCATCAATCATGATATCAAAACATTTATCATTTAAAGCATTCATAATACACATCATATGCAATACATCACATACAATAAAAAGCAATTGCAAGTATAATTTCAAATCATAAATATTTTAAATCATGATGGTATTAATTTGTCAAATTGCATCCTACCATGCATGATCAAAACTTCTCCCCATTTGTATTTCATGCATAATTTCATTTCATCACATTAGGAATATCAAGAAGAGTTATTGGGTGATGAGATAAATATTTCATGAATACAAGGAATTGCATAAAAATTATATCATGAAAAGATAATACCAAAAGACATGATTTCTTTTGAAAAATCTCCTCTTAAATAAAGGAAAATCTTAGGGGATCATGATATAGATAAAATTCATTCAATCTTGTAGGAGAACAAGATATTAATTCAAGCATATAAAATTTCTCAATTCATTATGAATCATAAAAAGAATTGTTGTTGGATAGTAGATGCTAAAAAGAAACATTGAGGATAAAAGATCTTGATTTTTATAGGGTAAATCTTAAGTTATAAATCTCGAAAAATCAAGATAAAGCTCATTTAAATTCAAATCATCAAATCAAAATCATTTTCAAGATGATAAAATAGATTCATCAAAGTCAATAAGATAGAGAAAAAGAATTTTCAAGAAAAATACTTTTCTCTATTTAGTTGTTTCATACAAGCATGCCTTTGTCCTTTTTGTGCCAATATATATATATATATATATATATATATATATATATATATATATATATATATCATTAATTGTTTAGGATCGAAAAATAAATTTCATTATAAAAAAAACCATCAAGATCAATAAACCACAAAAATCATCATGTATAACTTTAAAATCTCATGCATAAAATCGTCAAGTCATGATATCAATTTCAATATTTTCATTATAACTTTATGTATCATTAAGTATACAATCGTCAAGCATGACACTTACACTATTTCATATAAGCATGCCTATTTCATTTATGTCAAAATAGCGTTTCTTAGATATGCATGATACCAACACATGGTTTCAAATGTTTAACATATAACATGCATAAATTCAAAAATTGAAAGGAGAAGGGAATAATTAAAAGGTACAAAGATTTCAACCATCTCATAAACAAATGAAAGATCAAGTCATGAATCCAAAATTCTATGAATCAAAATAATCAAAATGATCATCAAAGGTAATCTCATGTTATTCCAAGAAATCAATATCATGATTTTGATAAAACTCATTTCAAATTGAAATAATCAAACGTATCAAACTCTCAACCTTACTTTCAAGAGATTTAAAAAGACATAAATAATTTTGTTGGTCTCTTAGTGAAAAATCGATAAGATAGAGAAAAAAGAAAATTTTTCAAGAAAAATGCTTTTCTCCTTTTGTTTCAACTCATTGATTGATTTCATACATGCTTGTTCTTTTCTTTTATGCCAAATCCATGCATCATTCATTAACACTGAAAAAGATCTTTCAAAAGATCATAAAGTTCGATAATCACAAAAATCATCATGTATCATTTCGAAAGAAAACTCATTAAGCATGATCATTATGTATTATTTCAAATCAAACATGATTTCATTTATTTTCAAAATACTCATCATGATAGGACATACAAGGCAAAGAAATTATTAATCATAAAGCATATTCATCAATCATGGTTTTATTGATCATAAGGTATTTTCAACCAAAATAATTTTGTTATTTGTTGTAGTTATGCATTTTTCTTTTTAGGTGAATCTATCTTTTCATGCTTAGTTTTCCATACAAAAGCCATGTATCATCATTAGGCATGATATTAAATTTCTTAATATTTTCATTAAGACATCAAGTATAATTTCAATCAAAATCTGAAATCATCAAGATACACATTTTTTCTTCTTAAGAAACACATACATATGATCATTAGATTTAAATCTAACATTTTATTCCATTAACATAAAACATGTAATTTTCAAGAAAAATAATTATTCAAAAAAAAGAAAATGCATCATGGAAAATATCAAGTAATTTCAAAATAAATTAAGGGGGTTTCGATTACCTCATCGTTGAAATCCGTTAAGGCATAGTTTACCACCTCGCTTTTCTTGATTTTTTTCTCGTCTTCGAAGGAGCTCAATTCATCCCAATTTTTGTTTTTCTTCTTGTGTTCAAAGTAAGTAATTTTGTTCTTTTTGCTTTTTAATTTTTGTTTCATTTGTAGTTTAAGTTTACCATCACTTGAGCTTATGCTCGAGTGGTTTTCCTGTGTTCTATGTTCTAAATCCTTCCTGTCCTTTGGAAGGTTGTTCTCGAGTTTCCTTTTTGTCACATTGTTCATTTCATAGGTCATTAAAGACCCAATTAGTTCTTCGAGTGAAAATATTTTAAGATCCTTAGCCTCTTGAATGGCCGTAACTTTTGGATCCCAACTCTTTGGAAGAGATCTTAAAATTTTAGTTACTAGTTCAAAGTTAGAAAAACCTTTACCAAGAGCTTTGAGTCTATTGATGACATCCGTGAAACGGGTGTACATGTCTCCGATGGACTCACTTGGTTTCATTCGGAAAAGTTCGTAAGAATACACAAGAATGTTGATTTTGGACTCTTTCACTCGGCTAGTGCCTTCATGAGTGACCTCAAGAGTTCTCCAAATATCAAAAGCCGAATCACAAGTCAAGACGCGATTAAATTCATTTTTGTCAAGTGCACAATATGAGGCATTCATAGCCTTTGCGTTTAAAGCAAAAACCTTCTTTTCCGATTCATCCCATTCGCTCATCGGAAGAGAAGATTTTTGAAATCCATTTTCAACAATGTGGCATAAATTTAAATCCAAAGAAAGTAAGAAAACTCTCATTCGAGTTTTCCAATAAGTGTAGTTCGTCCCATTGAAAAAGGGAGGACGAATGAGAGAGTAACCCTCTTGAAAGCCGAAAAGAGCCATTTTTATTTTGGTGTTAAACCAAAGTAGAAAACCGTGGCTTTGATACCAATTATTAGGATCAGAGCAGCACTAAGAGGGGGAGGGGGGGTGAATTAGTGTAGCAGATTAAAACTTATAAGTTTGTAAACAATTTCGTAAATGCGTAGAGATTTCGATTCAACAATGAATGACTTGAAATGAGTAGCTCGAGTAAAGTGAGAAGATGAAAACCGAAAGCTTGCTGCTGTGTAAATAATGATTTCAGAAAGGTAAATACTCACACATTCAAGGAACACATCAATTTAAAGTATTCGGTCAAATGACCTACATCCACTTGCGAAGCCTTCTTCGATGAGGCTCCCAACTTCCACTAGCAAATCACTTTGAAGGGGAAGGACAAATACCCCTCTTACAACCTTTTACAAGTGGTTCACACTCTTACAAATTTTCAAAGAGAAAGGAGATGAACACTTAAACTATTGAAAACAAGACTTGCTAAAGACTTTGCTAAGGCTTAATCTTAATTTCGTACTTCTCAAAAAGTTGTATTCTCTGCTTAGAATTTAGGGGTATTTATAGACTCCAAGAAGATTTAAATTTGAGCTCCAAATTTTGAATTCTCTTGGGTTCCCGAAGCTAGCGGTGCCATCGCCTGTCGATGGCGGTGCTACTGCCTGTCAATGTCATATTGACCGTTTACAAGTGGTGCCACCGCTTGTCAGTGGCGGTGCCATCGCTCGACCTCTTGGGTGCTGGGCGGTGCCACCACCCAATCCGACAGTTCCACCGCCTGACCTCTCAGGTGCTGGTTGGGCTTCAAGTCCGGCCCAAACCAAGTCACATTCGGGCTTAGTTGGCCCCAACCAGGATATAGGATTATCCCATAATCCTAACCCTAATTATATGCAAACTACGCAACTGAAAATATAGTCCTAAGCAAGTTTATAAATGGCAAACGTCGAGTCTCGTTCCAGCGAGCTTTCTGACGGACTTCCGATACACCCTCGGATTTCTTCCAGCGGACTCCCAATGGGCTCCCGATCTTGTGGCGAGTTAAGCGAGTAGCCGAGCCTTCTCGGTGATCTCCGCGAACCTCCGACGATCTCCCTAGTGGACTTCCGAAAACTTCGACAAGTTTCCGATTTCTTCTCGGTTGGTTCCGGCAGCACTTTCGATGAATCTTTGGACTCTCGAACACCAATTGAACTTGACTCTGGTAGACTTGCTTTATATCTTCAAGCTATCATAGTTAATCCTGCACACTTAAAATAAAACTTCGATCGAGACAATTAATCCTAAGCAATCAATCAAGTTGTCCGGCATATCATTGGTCCCTCGACGCTTCGTTCGATTCTTCGACGCATCATCCTCTCTTGCGGCCTATTGCCCAATCAGCCAGTTGACTCTGCAACTCCAATATCTTGGCACAATCTCCGCTCTTCTTGGCCCGATGCTCGAATCCACGGCCCGAAGCCTTCTGTCGATACGTCGACTGATCCACCGGCCCAACATCCAATCTTCTAACTTTTCCTCCGGCACAACATGATTTTCCTGCTTTAATTGTCTCATCCTGATTGAAGCATCCTGCGTCACTCAAAACACAGATTAAAAAATAAATACATATCGATTGGTTTCATCATCAAAATATGAGATTCAACATATACCACCGCCCAGTTTGGGTGGTACCATTGCTCAGAGAACTTGGGAGATTGAGTCCTAGGCAGTGCTACTATCGATCGTGACGTCAGGTACTGAATGAGCTGTTCAACCGGCCCAATTCAGCCCTGTTAAGGGCCCAATTGGCCTCTAAATGAGTTAGGGATTACCTCACAATCCTAACTCAACTTATGGTATAACTACAATGATTAAGACATTTAAACAAGTAATCTCTGTCTAATATGTCAATTGTTCTCTCGGCGAACTTCCGACAAACTTCTCGGTGAACTTCCAGCAAACTTCTGGCGAACTCCTAATGGACTCTCATCGAACTCACGAACTCTTGACAAGCTTCCAGCAAACTTCCAGCACATCGTTCGAATCTTCGACGTATTATCCGATCTTTGACTCTGGCCCAACATCTGCTTTATATCTTACCATTATCGTAGTTAATCCTAAATACTTATCTCAACATATAGATTAGATCAAATAATTTACCAATTGATTTTATCATCAAAATCTAAGATTCAACAATCTCCCTCTTTTTGATGATGACAACCAATTGATGACGGAGTTAACCTTAACTTTCCCTATCTATATGTCATACTAGAGAAAAGACAAACTTGAATTCATAACCTTGAATTCAAGCTTTAATCGATTTTAATTTAGAAATTTTATGCATTATGCATCATCATAGTTTCAAGTCATCAATGTATTAAATGCACAATTTCATCACTTCATGCATGATAAAATGCTTTGGGCAAGCCTTATATCACTACTTGCATGATACATCATTTTGATATAACCTTTATGATGCTTTCATTATTGCATGGTAACATTCAAATGTTCACAATATTAAGAAGAATCCAACATTGCATCATTATATGGTAACATTTAAAAGTTCTCAACATCAAAATTCTCAATAATCAAATAAATCAAAACATCAAAGTGAACACAACATAAAAAATTCTCAACATCAAAGGTTCACAACATTAAAAGTTCTCAACATTAAAGATTCACAACATTAAAGATATCACAACATTAAAGAGAGAGATTCTGTCAACTTCTCCCCTTTTATCATCAACAAAAAGATATACACTAGCTATTCAGGTGGTGGTAAATTAAAATGTCTAAATAAAGTATTAAGTTGATGAATTTGCTGCAACTCAGTTAAGATTTGATCTTGACGTAGTTCAAATCGATCCATTCGAGTCCCTATGGCGTCGACAGATGTGGAGGGTGTTTGCTCTATTGGAGATGTTGCCTCAAAGGCACCAGTAGGAGGAGATTGATTTTCCCTAAATATTGGTGTTTCAGGTTCTGGATTAGGTGAGGGGGGGATCTATCCTTCTAGGTAATCTAGTTCATGTCTCATTTCTGATTATACATCTTAATCTTCTTATCAGGTTTCTATTTATGATATTAAACTTATCTAGTTTCAAGTCATCAATGTATTAAATGCACAATTTCATCACTTCATGCATGATAAAATGCTTTGGGCAAGCCTTATATCACTACTTGCATGATACATCATTTTGATATAACCTTTATGATGCTTTCATTATTGCATGGTAACATTCAAATGTTCACAATATTAAGAAGAATCCAACATTGCATCATTATATGGTAACATTTAAAAGTTCTCAACATCAAAGGTTCACAACATTAAAAGTTCTCAACATCAAAGGTTCACAACATTAAAGAGAGAGATTCTGTCAACTTCTCCCCTTTTATCATCAACAAAAAGATATACACTAGCTATTCAGGTGGTGGTAAATTAAAATGTCTAAATAAAGTATTAAGTTGATGAATTTGCTGCAACTCAGTTAAGATTTGATCTTGACGTAGTTCAAATCGATCCATTCGAGTCCCTATGGCGTCGACAGATGTGGAGGGTGTTTGCTCTATTGGAGATGTTGCCTCAAAGGCACCAGTAGGAGGAGATTGATTTTCCCTAAATATTGGTGTTTCAGGTTCTGGATTAGGTGAGGGGGGGATCTATCCTTCTAGGTAATCTAGTTCATGTCTCATTTCTGATTATACATCTTAATCTTCTTATCAGGTTTCTATTTATGATATTAAACTTATCTAGTTTCAAGTCATCAATGTATTAAATGCACAATTTCATCACTTCATGCATGATAAAATGCTTTGGGCAAGCCTTATATCACTACTTGCATGATACATCATTTTGATATAACCTTTATGATGCTTTCATTATTGCATGGTAACATTCAAATGTTCACAATATTAAGAAGAATCCAACACATTAAGAGAAGAGATTCTGTCAACTTCTCCCCTTTTATCATCAACAAAAAGATATACACTAGCTATTCAGGTGGTGGTAAATTAAAATGTCTAAATAAAGTATTAAGTTGATGATTTGCTGCAACTCAGTTAAGATTTGATCTTGACGTAGTTCAAATCGATCCATTCGAGTCCCTATGGCGTCGACAGATGTGGAGGTGTTTGCTCTATTGGAGATGTTGCCTCAAAGGCACCAGTAGGAGGAGATTGATTTTCCCTAAATATTGGTGTTTCAGGTTCTGGATTAGGTGAGGGGGGGACTTCTTTGTCAGGTGGAATGTCTGTCATATGCATAAATTAGTTTAGAGATCAAGCTACCATATGGAAGCATAATATCCTTTTTAATAGTTCAATCATATTTTGTTGTATCAGGTAACCAAAACAATTGTCATACCCTTTCATAATCCAATACATCATTCCTAATTCCATTTGGCTAACTTCATTATAATGATATTGTTTTGGAAGTATAATACTTATCAATATATGATGAAGCAATTTGGTGTTGAAAGGTAGTATATGTTCATAACTTTTTGGAAGGATAGACAAGTTTGGATTACAAAAAATGGTACCTAAGGCTTCAGAATAAGTGGTCCCAATTGATTCTTCATCTCATTGTCCTCTAAAGTAACAACATCTTCTTTTCTTAGCAATTCCTATGAGGTTATAAATTACACTATCCGTAATGGGTATGTGATGTCCTAAGAGATAAGTAAATACCATATCGTATTCATCCATATGCAAGTTGTTGTAAAACAACCTAACAAGTCTAGGATAAATATGTTCACTTATTTGAAGAATTATGAGGATATCTAGGTTAGCAAACTATTAAATTAGTTTCAAATTACTTAATTCCTCTAAATCTATATATTTACCATTATGAACATTTCTAGACTTTATGGTTGAGAATTTAAGGGCATGTTGAGGAGAATCAAAGAGTAGGGAATCATATGTTTCATCTAATCTCCTCTTCCCTTTGTCCCTTGAAGATCTTCTAGAAGTCATGAAGACTATATTTATTAATAACAAATGAGAGGCAAGAACAAGTAATGCAAAGAAAGAAACAATTTAGATTAGGATTACCTTAGTAGTTTAACCTTCTTGTGATCACCAAAGGGGGGTTTGAGATTGATCCTTGGTCTTGTAGAGAATGAGGGTTCTCTTTAGTTACTAGAGGGAGAGTAAGAAGAATTAGAGATTTGGGGCTGTTTAAAGAGGTATAGAATGAGTTGGGGTCGGTTCTACCGCCGGCCCTAACTTGTGTTTATATAGGACAAGTTGCGGGTGGTGGTACCGCCAGTTGGGCGACGCTACCGCCTACATGTGGTGAGCACTAGTAGTGCTATCGCCAATCCGACGGTGCTCTGTCTTCCTGTTAGTTTTCCAGCAATTTGTGGTGCCAGGGAGCAAGATCTTCATCATGTGGTGCAAACATCTTATCAGGTTATTGAAGTTCTACTTTCGTAAGAGGAGAAAATTCATATGGAAAAATTCACATGGCTTATCAAACATAGCATAGATCTATAAATCAAATATTTTCTCAAGTGAAAAAATAATAGTAAATGATCTCGAAAAAGAGGACTCAATTTAGAAAATCTAGAGAAAACAATTTAAAGAACTCATGTATCAGAAAAATTTAACATACCTAATTCTCTTCTTATGAAATTAAATTGTTTCTCAATCAAAGGTTTTGTAAAAATATCAGCTAATTGATATTTTGTATCAATAAATTCTAGAGATATATCATAGTTATTAACATGATCTCTTATAAAATGATGTCTAATATCAATATATTTAGTTCTAGAGTGTTGAATAGGATTTTTTGTTAAGTATATTGTACTAATGTTATCACATTTTATAGGTATGTTTTTCAGGTGAATTCCATAATCCTCTAAAGTATTTTTCATTTATATAACTTGAGCACAGCATACACCTGCTGCTGTATACTTAGCTTTGGTTGTAGATAATGCAACCAAGTTTTGTTTCTTGAAGGACCAAGAGACAAGTGCATGTCCTAAAAGTTGACATATTCCAAATGTACTTTTTCTATCTATTTGACAGCCAGCAAAATCGACATCGGCATAACAAAGTAATTCAATGTTTTTAGATTTTGGATACCATAATCCTAGTTTAGGAATTCCTTTTAGGTATCTAAAAATCCTTTTAATAGTTTTTAAGTGAGATTACTTGGGGCTAGATTGAAACATAGCATATAGTCCAACACTAAATATGATATCCGGTCTTGTTGCTATAAGGTATAGGAAACTAGCTATCATAGCCGTATAGGTTTTCTGATCAAAACATTCTCTATTAGTGTCCATATCTAATTTTGTGGAGATCCTCATTGGTGTATTAATAACTTTAGCACTATCCATCTTGAATCGCTTGAGCAAATCTAATGTATATTTGGTTTGATTAAGAAAAATTTCATCACTTAATTGCTTGATTTATAATCCTAAGAAAAAGATTAATTCGCCCATTAAACTCACTTCAAACTCTTGACTCAAATTTTTGGCAAAAAATTCACACAAAGATTCACTTGAAGACCCAAAAATGATATCATCAATATAAATTTGGATAATAAGAAAATATTTTTCAAAAATTTTAATAAACAATGTAGTATCGACCTTACCTTTCATAATATTATTTTGAATAAAGAAGGAACTAAGCCTCTCATACCAAGCCCCAGGGACTTGTTTTAATTCATAGAGAGCTTTAGTCAACTTAAACACATGGTTTGAAAAATTATCATTTTCAAATCTAGGAGGTTGTTCAATATTAACTTTTTCGGAAATAAAGCCATTAAGAAAAGTGCTTTTGACATCCATTTAAAATAACTTAAAATTATTACTACTAGCATAGGCAAGGAGCATCCTTATGGCTTCTAATCTTGCCACAGGAGCGAAGGTTTCTTCATAATCGATACTTTCTTCTTGGTTGAAATCCTTAGCCACTAATCTAGCATTGTTTCTAACAATGATACTAAATTCATTTTGCTTGTTTCTAAAGACCCATTTAGTACCAATAACTAAATGGTCA
This sequence comes from Musa balbisiana, assembly GCA_004837865.1. Taxonomy (NCBI): domain Eukaryota; kingdom Viridiplantae; phylum Streptophyta; class Magnoliopsida; order Zingiberales; family Musaceae; genus Musa; species Musa balbisiana. The sequence goes on along the minus strand of CM017193.1, from coordinate 16,342,722 downwards.
TTTGGCCTCAGAATAAGATTTCACACATTTCCCTCAAATTGATTCAACTCTTCTTGCATTACGATAACCCATGAATTATCTTTCAAGGTTTTATCAATGCATTTTAGTTCAATTTAAGAAAGAAAAGCGGCGTTAGCACAAAAATTATTAAGAGAAGAATAAGTTTGAACCCCTTTTGATGTGTCTTATATTATTAGCTCTTTAGGATGAGCATCTACATATTTCCATTCCTTAGGTAAGGATATTTCAGAAGAAGATGAATCCAAGTTGCTAGTTGGAGGAGAGAGTTCATTTAAATTCAAAGCATCAAAATTGAGATCATCATCAAACTTATTTTTCTTAAATTCGAAGACTTCATTACATTAAAACAACATGAATAGACTCTTCTATGACCAAGGTTCTTTTATTAAAAATATGAAATGCTTTTGAAATAGAAGAATAACCAAGAAAAATACTTCATCGGATTTTGCATCAAACTTTCCTAAGGCATCTTTTTCATTCAAAACAAAACATTTATAACCAAAAACTTTAAAGTATGAAACATTAGATTTTTTGTCATTCCATAATTCATAAGGAGTTTTGAAAATTAATGGTCTTACTAGAATCCTATTCATGACATAACATGCCGCGTTAATGGCTTCGGCCCAAAAATATTTGGGTAGGCTATGTTTGTTTAACATGGTTCTTGTCATTTCTTGTAAATTTATATATTTTTTTTCTACTACTCCATTTTATTAAGGATTTCTCGGAGTATAGAAATTGTGGTTGTATCTATTAGATTCACAAAAAATTTAGAAATTACGGTTTTGAAATTCGTTATCGAGATCATTTTGAATTGATGAAATCATAAAGCCTTTTTCATTTTGAACAAGTTTACAAAATTTAAAAAAATACCTAAAATAATCACTTTTGTGTGCCAAGAAGTATATGTCCAAGTATATCTACTATAATCGTCCATAATGATAAAGGCATATTTGCTACCTCCTATGTTTGATATATTAATTGGTTCAAATAATTCCATATGAATTAATTGCAATGGTCTAGAGGTGCTTATTTGATTCTTTGGTTTGAAACTACCTTTTATTTATTTTCTTAGTTGACATGCATCACACATATTATCTTTAACAAACTTAATGTTAGTAATACCTCTTATAAGTTCTTTGGATGAGATTTGAGAGATTAGTTTCATGCTAGCATGACCTAATCTCCTATGCAAAAGACAAGCATCATCATTCAAAATCGAAAAACACATTTCATCACAAAGATCATCAATATCAATGATATATATATTATTTTGTTTAGGGCAATAATAGAGATGTTTTTGTGTGGTTGTTCAATAATGCAAGCATTGGATTCAAATCTAATAACATATCCTTTATCACATAATTGATTATTGTTCAAGAGATTATGTTTTAAGCCATCAACCAATAACACATTTTTAATTAAAAAGTTGGATTTGTTACCTATTATTCCTTTGCCAATGATTTTACTCTTGTTGTCTCCGAAGGTGATATACCCTTCGTCTAGGCTAGTGAGCTTAGAGAATGTAGATGAATCTCTAGGCATGTGCCTTGATCATCCACTATCAAGGTATCATCTCTTGCTCCTAGCTTGTGATGGTAAACATTTCTACAAAAGAGGGTGATTTTTAGGAAACCACTTGACCTTGGGTGCCTCATAAATCAATCTACTCAATTTATCATTTTACACAATATTCTTTATGGTTCCTTTAGGAACCCAAATCAATTTGTGTGGACTATATCTCTTAAGTGAACATTTATAGGCAACATGTCCAAGTTTGCAACAAAAGTTGCATTTGGTGTGGGGTGATATATGTAAGGTAAAGCCTTTAACAAAGGTGGTTTGATTTTGGTGAGAGCTACTCACAAATCCGATTCCACCTCTTCTATAAATGTGACCCTTATTGGAAAGGATCATGTTCAAGGACTTGCTACCAACCTCAAATTTTTCTAAGGTTTCTTTGAGTAGCAAGTTTTCCTTCTTAAGTGCCTCTAAGTGTTCAAACTTAGTACATTGAGGTAAAAAAGGATTATCATGCTTAAGTTTTTCAAATTCAACATTTAAAATAGTATGCTCCTTTTTCAAAGAGTTATACTTTTTACTCAAAGTTCTACATTCATCAAACAATTCATAAAAAGCACTTAAAAATTCATTGAAAGATAAATTTGCATCTAATGAACTACTTACCTCATCTCCAACAGCCATTAGTGCGCAGTTGGTGATCTCCTTGTTGCTTTGTTCTTCGCTTTCGGAATCGCTCAAGTCATCCTACGTTGCTTTGAACGTCTTCTTCTTCTTTGGTTGCTTCTTTTTTACTTGGGGACATTCACTTTTGAAATTTCCCATCTTCTTGCATTTTCAAAAGTCTTCTTTGGTAGCATATGATTTGTTCTTTCTTGGGTTCAATTTTACTTTTAATGTCATTTTTAAATTTATTTTTTTATAAAATTTTGAACTTTCTTGTCAAGAGTGTCAAGTCATCATAGTTCTCATCACTTAAATTTTCTTTCAAGTGGTCTTCATGAGTTCTTAGTGTCATATCTTTCTTGTTCTTTGGAAGATTGTTCTTAAGCTCTTCATGAGCATTGCAAGTCATCTCATAGGTCATTAGTGACTTGATAAGTTCTTTGAGAGGGAAGTTATTCAAATCCTTGGCCTCTTGAATGGTCGTTATTTTAGGGTCCCAACTTTTGAAATAGATATTAAAATTTTATTAATAAGTTCAAAGTTCGAAAAATATTTGCCAAGAACTTTTAAACTATTGACGACATCCATAAAACGGGTGTATATGTCAACAATAGTTTCGCTTAGCTTCATTCAAAACAATTCATAAGTATGAACTAAAAGATTTATCTTCGACTCCTTTACTCTACTAGTGCCTTCATGAGTGATTTCAGATGTGTGCAAAATATCAAAAGTTATTTCACGAATAGACATTCGATTGAACTCATTTTTATCTAAAGCACAAAACAAGGAATTCATAGCCTTAGCATTTAAGCGAAAGTCTTCTTCTCCAACTTATTCCAATTATTCATTGGAAGAGAAGACTTTTGAAAATCATTTTATACAATGTTCCATAACTCAAAATCCATAAAAATTATAAAAATCCTCATTCTAGTCTTCCAATAGGTGTAATCTATCCCATTGAACATGGGTGCATGTGTAATTGAGTAACCCTCTTGGTTGTCAGCAAATGCCATCTCTCTTAGGTTTTAAACCAAACTGAGAGTGAGCTTGCTCTGATACCAATTGTTAGGATCAAGAGCGGCACTAAGAAGGGAGGGTGAATTAGTGTAGCAGAAAAATCGTCAGTTTTGTAAAATTTTCATTCGTTGAAAACCAATCTTGGAAAGTGCTTGACTTTAGAGTAAATGAACTAACAATTAACTTAGAAAGTAATGGCAGTAATGAAAAGCAGAATGGAAATGAGCACACCAAAATTTATAGTGGTTCGGTCATTGTGACCTATATCCACTTCTGATTTCTCCTCCGTCAAGGTCACTGGCATCCACTAATGGTCTTCCTTCAATAAGCAAAGACTAACCACATCTTTATAACGCTTTCTCCTTTTCACAAGTTTAGGAGATAACCCTTACAAGTCTCATACCACTCTTGAATGGTCACAATACTTAGAAAGGGAGAAGGAGGACTCTTATCACTTTTACAACACTTTCAAACCCCAAAACTTCGATATTTTGTTCACACTTTCGTATCCTTTCATGCAGAAAAGGGTGGGTTATTTATAGGCCCTAATGATTTCAAAATTAAAGTAAAAATATGTCACATCCCAGGATTTCAAGGTACCGACGGTACCACCGCCATTACTGGGTAGTACTATTGTTTTGTAAAATTTTCATTCGTTGAAAACCAATCTTGGAAAGTGCTTGACTTTAGAGTAAATGAACTAACAATTAACTTAGAAAGTAATGGCAGTAATGAAAAGCAGAATGGAAATGAGCACACCAAAATTTATAGTGGTTCGGTCATTGTGACCTATATCCACTTCTGATTTCTCCTCCGTCAAGGTCACTGGCATCCACTAATGGTCTTCCTTCAATAAGCAAAGACTAACCACATCTTTATAACGCTTTCTCCTTTTCACAAGTTTAGGAGATAACCCTTACAAGTCTCATACCACTCTTGAATGGTCACAATACTTAGAAAGGGAGAAGGAGGACTCTTATCACTTTTACAACACTTTCAAACCCCAAAACTTCGATATTTTGTTCACACTTTCGTATCCTTTCATGCAGAAAAGGGTGGGTTATTTATAGGCCCTAATGATTTCAAAATTAAAGTAAAAATATGTCACATCCCAGGATTTCAAGGTACCGACGGTACCACCGCCATTACTGGGTAGTACTATTGTTTGTAAACTAACACTGGGCGGTATCAGTACTCAACTCAGTCTGGGTAGTACGATCGCCTGACAAAGCTCGGAGACCAAGCTCTAGCGGTACCACCGCTTGACAGCATTAACTGCCGACGGTACCACCGCCCAGAGTACTTGGGAGATTGAGTCCCAAGCGGTGCTATCGCTAGTCCTAGCGGTGCCACCATCGGTCGTGACTTTAGGTACTGAATGGGCTATTCAACCAGCCTAATTTAGCCATATTAAGGGCCTAGCTGGCTCCTAACTGAGTTAGTGGGATTACCTCCCAATCCTAACTTAACTTATAGTCTAATACGATAATTAAGATATTTAAACAAGCAATCTCTATCTGGTATGTCAATTGTTCTCTCGGTGAACTCCCGACGGACTCTCAACGAACTCCCAAACTCTCAGCGAGCTCTCGACGAACTCTCGGTGAGCTTCCGACAAACTTTTGGCACATCGTCCGAATCTTCGACGTATCGTCCGATCTTTGACTCCGACCCAACATCTTGCTGAATCTCGTATTTTGATGATGAAACCACTTGATATGTGTTTATGATTTTATTTGGGTTTTGAGTGACGTAGGATGCTTCGATTTGGATGAGACAATTAAAGCAGGAAAATCATATTGGGCCGAAGGAACATGTCAGAAGATTGGACATTGGTCCAGTGGATCGGTCGACATATTGACAAAAGGCTTCGGACCATAGATTCAAGCATTGGGCCAAGAAGAGCGAAGATTGTGCCAAGGATATCAGAGTTGCGGAGTCAACTGGCCGATTGGGCAATAGGCTGCAAGAGAGGGCGATGCGCCAAAGAATCGGACGAAGCGTCGAGGGACCAATGACATGCCAAACAACTTGATTAATTGCTTAGGATTAATTGTCTCGATCAAAGTTTTGTTTTAAGTGTGCAGGATTAACTACGATAGCTTGAAGACATAAAGCAAGTCTACTAGAGTCAAGTTCGATGGGTGTTCGAGAGTCCGAAGATTCGTCGGAGATGTTGCCGGAACCAACTGAGAAGAAATCGGGGACTTGTCGGAATTTTTGGAAGTCCGCCGAAGAGATCATCGGAGGTTCACAGAGATCACTGAGAAGGCTCGGTTACATGCCAAAAGACTCGCTGAACTTGCCACAAGATCAGGAGCCTGCTGGGAGTCCGCCGGAAGAAATCCGAGGGTGTATCGGAAGTCCGCCGGAAGATCGCCGGAAAGCTCGCCGAAAGGAAACTCGACATTGCCGGTTAAAAACTTGTTTAGGACTATGTCTTAATTTTGTAGTTTATATGTAATTAGGATTAGGATTAAGGGGTTAATCCTATAACCCGGATAGGGGCCAATTGGGCCCGAGTTCGGACTGGTTTGGGCCAAGTTTGGAGCCCAACTAGTGAGCTGAAATAGTCTAGGCGATGCCATCGCCAGACTAGGCGGTGGCACCGCCCAGAACCCGAGGGATCGGGCGATGGTACCACCGGATTGGGCGGTGGCACCGCCCAACACGCGAAAGGTCGGGCGGTGGCACTGCCTGTAAACGGTCAATATGACATTGATAGGCGATAACACCGCCACCGACAGGTGGTGGCAACGCCAGCTCCGGGAATCCAAAGGAATTCAAAATTTGGAGCCCAAATTTGAATCCTCTTAGGGTCTATAAATACCCCTCAATTCTCAGCAGAGAATACAACCTTTGAGTAGCAATAGATTGAGATAAAAGCCTTAGCAAAGTCTTTAGCAAGTCTTGTTTTCAATTGCTTGAGTGTCCACCTCCTTCTTTCTTGTTGAAAATTTGTAAGAGTGTGAACCACTTGTAAAAGGTTGTAAGAGGGGTATTTGTCCTTCATCTTCAAAGTGATTTGCTAGTAGAAGTTGGGAGTCTCATCGAAGAAGGCTTCGCAAGTGGATGTTGGTTATTTTACCAAACCACTTTAAATTGGTGTGTCCCTTGAATATGTGAGTACTTACCTTTTTGAAATCATTATTTACACAACATCAAGCTTATGGTTTTCATCTTCTTACTTTACTCGAGCTACTTTTATCAAGTCATTCATTGTCTAATCGAAATATCTACGCATTTACGAAATCATTTTTAAACTTACAAGTTTTAATCCGTTGCACTATTTCACCCCCCCCCCCCCTCTTAGTGCCACTCTGACCCTAACAATTGGTATCAGAGCCACAATTTTCTACTTTGGTTTAACACCCAAATAGAAATGGCTCTTTTTGGCTTTCAAGAGGGTTACTCTCTCATTCGTCCTCCCTTTTTCAATGGGACAAACTACGCTTATTGAAAAACTTGAATAAGAGTTTTCTTACTTTCTTTGGATTTAAATTTATGGCACATAGTTGAAAATGGATTTGAAATGTCTTCTCTTCCAATGAACCATTGGAATGATTTGGAGAAGAATATGTTTTCTCTAAATACAAAGGCTATGAATGCCTTATATTGTGCACTTGATAAAAATGAATTTAATCACGTCTCAACTTATGATTCGGCTTTTGATATTTGGAAAACTCTTGAAGTCACTCATGAAGGCACTAGTTGAGTGAAAGAGTCCAAAATCAACATTCTTGTGCATTGTTACTAACTTTTTTGGATGAAACCAAGTGAGTCCATCGGAGACATGTATACCGTTTCACGGATGTCATCAATGGACTCAAAGCTCTTGGTAAAGGTTTTTCTAACTTTGAATTAGTAATTAAAATTTTAAGATCTCTTCCAAAGAGTTGGGATCTAAAAGTTATGGTCATTCAAAAGGCTAAGGATCTTAAAATATTTTCACTCGAAGAACTAATTGGGTCTTTAATGACCAACGAAATGAACAATGTGACAAAAAGGGAACTTGAGAATAACCTTCCAAAGGACAGGAAGGATTTGGGACATAGAACACAGGAAGACCACTCGAGCATAAGCTCAAGTGATGGTAAACTTAAACTACAAATGAAATAAAAATTTAAAAGTAAAAAGAACGGAATTACTTGCTTTAAATGCAAGAAGAAAAATAAAAATTGGGATGAATTGAGCTCCTCCGAAGACGAAAAGAAAATCAAGAAAGCCGAGGTGGCAAACTACGCCTTAACCGCTTTCAACGATGAGGTAATCGAAACCCCCTTAATTTATTTTGAAATTACTTGATGTTTTCCATGATGCATTTTCTTTTTTTTGAATAATTATTTTTCTTGAAAATTACATGTTTTATGTTAATGGAATAAAATGTTAGATTTAAATTTAATGATCATATGTATGTTTTTCTCAAGAAGAAAAAATGTGTATATTGATAATTTTCGATTTTGATTGAAACCATACTTGATGTCTTAATGAAAATATTAAGAAGTTTAATATCATGCTTAATGATGATGCATGGCTTTTGTATGGAAAACTAAGAATGAAAAGATAGATTCACCTAAAAAGAAAAATGCATGACTACAACAAATAAAAAAATTATTTTGGTTAAAAATACCTTATGCTCAATAAAACCATGATTGATGAATATGCTTTATGTTTAATGATTTCTATATGTCTTATCAATATTTTGAAAATAAATGAAATCATGTTTGATTTGAAGTTATACATAATGATCATGCTTAATAAGTTTTCTTTCGAATTGATGCATGATGATTTTTGTAATTATTGAACTTTGCAATCTTTTGAAAGTTCTTTTTCGGCGTCAATGAATGATGCATGGATTTGACATAAAAGAAAAGAACAAACATGTATGAAATCAATCATTGAGTTGAAACAAAAGGAGGAAAGCATTTTTCTTGAAAATTTTTCTTTTTCTCTATCTTATTGATTTTTCACTAAGAGACCAATAAAATTATTTATACCATTTTGAATCTCTTGAAAGTAACGTTGAGATTTTGATGAATTTGATGATTTGAATTTGAATGAGTTTGTATTCAAATCATGATCTTGATTTCTTGGATTTACTACTTGAGATTTTTTTTTAATTACGATCTCTTCTTTATACACCTATAATTTTTGTTAAAAGAAGATATTTGATAAAATGAATCATGTCTTTTGTAATTCAAGAGGTCTTATCTTTCATGACATGATGCCATTGGATTTATGGCTTGTATGCCTTGAAATAATTGAAATATTTTGCACCATTTTGTTCTACCCTTATTCTTTCTTATTTACAATGATAAAATGGGAAAAAGTTATGATCATGCATGGTATGATGTAATTTGACAAATTAATATCATCATGATTTGAAATATTTATGATTTGGAATGATGCACGCAATACTTATGCTTTTTATTATGATGATGTATGTGATGTATTGCATATGATGTGTATCATGAATGCTTTAAGTGATAAATATTTTGATATCATGATTGATGATGTTGTTCTATGCATGAGATTTTTAAAATTATGCATGATGAATCTTGTGATTTACGGATTATCAATTTTTACCATAATGAAAGTGCCTTATTAATCCTTGTCATAATAAATCTCGCACTTTTGGTTTTAAACATAACACATGTTTTTATTTGACCTTAAAAAAAGGGCATGTTTGAATGAAATAAGTTACATGAATTGAAACAAGTAAAAGAGAAGAACATTTTTCTTGAAAATTATTTTTCTCTATCTTATTGATTTTGATGAATCCATTTGTATTATTTTTATGAATCTCATGGATTATAAAAATGATTTAAATTTAATGGGTTTTATTGAAATCATGATCTTGATTTCTCGTAATTATAATTTGAATTTTCTATTGAATGAATCAAGATTGTTTTCTATTTAAAAGGAGATTTGTCGAAATGTTTCATGGTCTTTTAGTATTCATGATCTTGATAATTATGTTTTGAAACTTTATGTAAATTAAGATTGTTCATCATAATTCTCTCATTTTATAAAAGAGTAGATTTTCTATGTAAATCATAAGATTTTATATGCATGAATTGAGATTTTGTTCTCCTATGATTCTTTTTGCTATTAACTAACAAGAAACTTGTTCTTGTAAACCATGATATGCTACTTGATATCTTGATAATTTATAACTTAAGTTTTCTTTTTGAATCAAGATTGTTTCCTATCATGCTTTCTATTTACAAAAGAAGAAATTTGTCAAAAATAATATATGTCTTTTAACATTCATTTTTATCTTTGTTAATTACCCTTGTCATGATTTGAAGATTATAGTAAAGGGAAATGAATTACATGATTGTATTGTTATTCCCTTCTATTTGACAATGACATAGGGGGAGCAAATTTTGCTAGCTTGCTAGCTAGCTTGCATACTTCAAGAAGAAGGAAAATTGCTATTTTGCAAATCTCAAAAGAAGCAATATGTGCCAAGTTACACATTTTGAAAAGAGGCAAAATAGTCCATCTTGCACATCTTTTTGCTAACTTTTTATGTGTAAAAGTTGATAACTTGCATACTATAAATTTGCATACCAAATGTGCAATCTTGCCTATCTCAAGATGCAAAACATGCTAATTTGTACTTTGCAACGGAAGCAAAATTACTAGCTCAAACATTGCAAATGAAGCAAAAGTTTGCTAGCTTGCAACTTGCATATTTCAAGAAGCAAGAGTTGTTTTCTTGAACATCTCTAATTTGCTAGCTAGCATGATGTATGGCTTGCTATCTTGAACATCACAAGCTTGCCTATCTTAAGAAACAAAAATTGCAAAAGTGCTATCTTGCCTATCTCAAGAAGTAAAACTTGCAACCTGCACATTACAATACGAAGCAAGAATAATGAGCTTACACAAGAAAGCTATCTTGCATTTGCTTTAAAAAATTTGCTAGCTTGTATGTAGTAAAACTTGCATATCATAAAAATTGCTAACTTGTAGTCTAAAGAGAAGTAAACAGTTACTATCTCAAGAAAAGCAAACAAGCTAAAACTTGCACATCTTTAATTGCTAGATTGCATGATGATACTATGTTTATTATGCAATGATTTGAACTTTTATCTTTAAACACATAAGAGTTGGGACTTCTCCTTTTTGTTGATGACAAAGGGGGAGAAGTAGGTTGATGACATGCATGATTTGATCATGACATGTTGCTTGGATTTTTGAATCCAAGAGGTTCTATCAATATGGCATATTGATGGGGGGAGTTTGTTTAAACTCTAGGAGTTAAGGTTAACTCCATCATCAAGTGGTTGTCATCATCAAAAAGGGGGAGATTATTGAATCTCGTATTTGATTATGAAACTACTTGATATATGTTTATGATTTTATCTACGTTTTGAGTGACGCAGGATGCTTCGATCAGAATGAGATAATTAAAGCAGGAAAATCATGTTGGGCCGGAGGAACATGTCAGAAGATTGGACATCGGGCCGGTGGATCAGTCGATATATCGACAAAAAGCTTCGGGTCATGGATTCGGGCATCGGGCCAAGAAGAGCGGAGATTGTGCTAAGGATATCGGAGTTGCAGAGTCAACTGGCCGATTGGGCAATAGGCCGCAAGAGAGGACGATGCGCCGAAAAATTGAACGAAGCATCGAGGGACCAATGACATGCTGGACAACTTGATTAATTGCTTAGGATTAATTGTCTCGAAGGAATTTTTGTTTTAAGTGTGCAGGATTAACTTCGATAGCTTAAAGACATAAAGCAAGTCTACCAGAGTCAAGTTCGATGGGTGTTCAAGAGTCTGAAGATTCATCGGAGATACTGCCGGAACTAACCGAGAAGAAATCGGGGACTTGTCGGAATTTTTGAAAGTCCACCGAAGAGATCATCGGAGGTTCGCGGAGATCACCGAGAAGGCTTGGCTACATGCCAAAAGACTCGCTAAACTCGCCACAAGATCAGGAGCCTACTAGGAGTCCGCCGGAAGAAATATGAGGGTGTATCGGAAGTTCGCCGGAAGATCGCTGGAAGGAAAGTCGACATTGCCAATTAAAAACTTGCTTAGGACTATGTCTTAATTTTGTAGTTTACATGTAATTAGGGTTAGGATTAAGGGGTTAATCCTATAACCCGGATAGGGGCCAATAGGGCCTGAGTTAGACTGGTTTGGGCCAAGTTTGGAGCCCAACCAGTGAGCTGAAATAGTCTAGGCGGTGGCACCGCCTAGAACCCGAGGGATCAGGCGGTGGTACCGCTGGACTAGGCGGTGGCACCGCCCAGCACCCGAAAGGTTGGACAATGGCACCACCTGTAAACGGTCAATGACATTGACAGGCGGTAGCACTACCACCGACAGGCGGTGGCACCGCCAACTCCGGGAACCCAAAGGAATTCAAAATTTGGAGCCCAAATTTGAATCCTCTTGGGGTCTATAAATACCCCTCAATTCTCAACAGAGAATATAATCTTTGAGTAGCAATAGATTAAGATAAAAGCCTTAGCAAAGTCTTTAGCAAGTCTTATTTTCAATTGCTTGAGTGTTCACCTCCTTCTTTCTTGTTTAAAATTTGTAAGAGTGTGAACCACTTATAAAAGGTTGTAAGAGGGGTATTTGTCCTTCCCCTTCAAAGTGATTTACTAGTGGAAGTTGGGAGCCTCATCGAAGAAGGCTTTGCAAGTGGATGTAGGTCATTTGACCAAACCACTTTAAATTGGTGTGTTCCTTGAATGTGTGAGTACTTACCTTTCTGAAATCATTATTTACACAGCAGCAAGCTTACGGTTTTCATCTTCTCACTTTACTTGAGCTACTTTTATCAAGTCATTCATTGTCTAATCGAAATATCTACGCATTTACAAAATCGTTTTCAAACTTACAAGTTTTAATCTGCTGCACTAATTCACCCCCCTCCTCTTAGTGCCGCTCCAACCCTAACACATCTGCTTTATGCCTTACCATATTGTAGTTAATCTTGCAAACTTTTATATATATATATATTAGATCAAATAATTTACCAATTGATTTCATCATCAAAATTCTGTTGAATCTCGGATTTTGATGATGAAACCAATTGATAAGTGTTTATGATTTGATATACATTTTGAGTGACACAAGAAGCTTTGATCAGGATGAGATAATTAAAGCAGGAAGAATCATGTTGGGCCGGTGAAACATGTCAGAAGATTGGATGTCGAGCCAAAGGATCGGTCGACGTATCGACAGAAGGCTTCGGGCTATGGATTCGGGCATCGGACCAAGAAGAGAGGATATTGCGCTAAGGATATCGGATTTGTGGAGTCAACTGGCTAATTGGGCAATAGGCCGTAAGAGAAGACGATGCGCCGAAGAATCGGACGAAGCATTGATGGACCAACGACATGCCGGACAATATGATTCATGCTTAGTATTAATTGTCTAGATCGAAGTGTGTTTTTACATGTGTAGGATTAACTAGATAGCAAGGCATAAAGCAAAATGAAGTCCCGGAGTCAAAAACGCGATTTCGTTGGGAGTTCAAGAGTTTGTCGGAAGTTCAAATGTTCGTCGGAAGTTTTGTCAGAACCAACCGAGAAGTCCTAGAGCTTACCAAAGAAGCTTGTCGGAACTCGCCAAGAAGATCATCGTGAAGTCCAGGAGCTTGTCGGGAGTCCGTTGGAACATTGCCGAGAGATCGTCGGAAGTTCGCCGGAAGATCGCCGAAAGCTCGCCGGAAGAATCCTTGACTCATAGGACTTGTTTAGCTTAGTAAATGACTTAGATTTTGTAGTTAGCACATAATTGGGACTAGAATTGGGCCAACCCAATTAGGGGCCAGTTGGGCCCATGTAAGGACCGTGTTGGGCCCAATGAAAAGCACAAACAATGACCCAAGAGGTGACACTATCGTGGCACAGTCTCTGAGACTGTGTCAAGCGGTGGTACCGCCCAGACACAACCTTCGAGAGGCTGCAGGCGGTGGTACCGCTAGTCTGGGCAGTGGTATCGCCCAATGCAATGTTAGTGTCAGACTGACACTAGCAGTGGTACCCCCCAACACAGGCAGTGGTACCGCTTGTACCCAGGAAAACTGGGATGGGAAATTTTTAGGCTCCAAGTTTGAATCAACTTGAGGCCTATAAATATCCTTCTCACCCCTGGGTAAAATACACAAATACATAGAGATTAAAAGTGGAAAAATACTATTGCAATTACTTGAGAGATCCCCTCCTCTAAGTCTAAGTTTAGAATTCTATTTAAGAGAAGTGAGTGCTTGTAAGGGTGTCTCCTAAACCTGTGAAAAGGAGAAGAGTGGTATAAGAAGGAGGTTGATCTTCACCTATTAAAGGAAGATCGATAGTGGATGCTGGTGGCCTCGACGGAAGAGGAATCGACAGAGTGGATGTAGGTCACGACGACCGAACCACTATAAATCTAGTTTGCTTTTCAATTGTGTAATTTACTTTAACTACAAACTTACTTGCTTTACATCCACTATGCTTTTCCGTATGCTTTCAAGCTATTATCTTTATAAAACGGTTTTTCATTGGAAATAGATTTAATCGAAACGAAGTCTTAAACTGACGTTATTTTACCACTGCACTAATTCACCCCCCCTCTTAGTACTAACGATGATCCTAACAAATTCGAGATTTAACACGCTCTTCTAGGCCCGATACCCGAACTCATGACACGAAGCTTTTTGTTGACACGTCGATCGATCCTCCGGCTCGACGTCTAATCTTGTGACATGTTCCACTACGGCCCAACATTGATTCTTCCTGCTTTAATTGTCTCTTCATGATCGAAGCTAGTCTTGCATCACTCAAAATATAGATTAGATCATTAACTCTATCAATTGGTTTCATCATCAAAATCTAAAATTCAACAATATCAAAACATACCACAAAATCAACTTCTACTTTTAATAATATAATTTGTATTATACTATTCTTTTAAATTGCCCCTCTAACTAATATAAACATAAATCATAAATCATAAAGTGAACTTCCTAGATATCTTGTTATTTTCTTTATAGCTTTCCAATATTCTATTCCTAGGTTGCTCTATTATTCACATAGTATTTCTACTACAAAGTTGAGGTTTGAGCATATAATATACTTTCAACTACACAATGAGGAATATTTTTCATTTGATTCCTTTATAAGTCATTCTTAGGACACTAGTTTTGATTGAATCCTTCACCTCTGATAATAGTTGTATTATCAGCTAAATAAAGTTATATACTAAATCTCTCTAAGACTTAATATATTCTGTCTTAGACAATCTTAGTAATCATAGAGATCTATTGCCAAATATCTTAATATCAATAGCATTAGTTGTCTAATTCATATCAACGATTTTAAATTTTTTGATGAGAAATATCTTAATTTTGTATAACAAACTAATATCACTACTAATAAGCAAAATATCATCTATATATAAGACTAATGTAACAACTTTACTCCCATTGATCTTCAGATATAAATATTGATTAATAATATTTTTTTTAAGTTTGAAAGAAATATTTATATTATAAAACTTTATATACCATTATTTATAAGCTTATTTATAATTATAAATAGATTTTCTAAATTTGTATGTCGATTTTATATATATATTTATTTTCTCTACAAATCATTTTGGTTAATCCATATAAATTTTTTATCTATATTTTATTTAGAAAAAATATTTTCACATCTATTTGATGTAACTCAAATGATTCTTAATGAATCTATTAAATAAACTAAAAAAAATCTCATTATAGTTAATGCTTTCTTTATGAGTAAAATATTTATCATAGTTTGACTTTATATTATTCAATATTGTTCTTTGAGTTATGTTTAGTCTTAAAGACCTATATATAACAAAATTTATAATTATTAGGTAATTTGATAAGTTCTCAAATGTCATTCTAGTTCATTAATTTTAATTTTTTTTATTATATCGTATCATTTTTCATAACTTGTAAAAACAATAAGTGATCTTTTTTATTCCTATACCATATAATAATTAAAAAATAATATATCTTATTTTCCTTTGAGATTTTTTGAAAGCTATCGATTGTGATTGTTCTACAAGTCATCAAGATTAATATCAATATTATGTGGGACTTCATTGATATTTAACTATCCTCATACTTTGATTATGGTTTAAAATTTTATATCCCTTTAATTTTTTAAAAATAAATAATAAAATATTTAAAAATAATTCTTGAATCTTATTTTCTTCATGTGATTTAAGGACCATTATTTCTATAAAATAATCCTAAATATATAAATGTCTTAAGTTAGATTTTCTAGTAGTCCATAACTCAATATAAGTTAATGAAATTGATTTACTATGTACCTTATTTAAGATATACATAATCATCCTCAAAGTTTTATCTCATATTGATTTGGATACAAAGAATAACTCATTATGCTCATAATCATATATTCATAATAATATAATTTCACCTTTTAACAATCTTATTCTATTGTTACATAGATGGTAAGATATACTGAATATCCTATTTTAAAAAAATCTAAGAAAAGAACTAGAGTTATGATTGAACTTATTATATATATCATAAAATTTATTACTCCTATCAGATTTGATAATTTTAACTTTTCAATCTAATTATCTCTCGACTTTATTTATGTACACCTAAAGGTGTCAATAATTTGATACCTTACATAAATTAGATATATTATCATATCTAAAAAGTTATTTATAAATATGATAAAATATCTCTTTTCACTAAAATAAAGAATATGGAGTTATTTACAATATATATACTAGTCAACTCATTTAAATTATGAGTATTTCATACTTTAATCTCAATTCTTTCTAAATATATATATACTAATCAGCTTATTTAAATTTCACTTATCCTTTATTTATGTCATAATAAATTTTAAATAAGCTAATAAAAAAGAAAGAGAATCAATAATAAATTATAAATGAAAGACTCATCCTTAGGTTTTGTAACTTTGTCAGTCATAATGATGATTTATCATATAATTCATCAAATACTGTAATATTGGACTTTAGTCAATTCTTTCATTAAGGTGGCAGTTAATAACTTATCAATAATTTAAAATCAATCTTTTAATATTTCAATGCATTAGTTAGATTATGTAATAAAATATAAATATTATTAATAATTATTAAAATTAAGACTTTTAATTTTTAATTATTTATCTCATAGAACTTTCAATAGTTAAGCTTATAATCCTTTCCAACAAATAAGGTCAATATCTAACTCTCAATATAAATTACACATGCTCAAGTCATTTATAATAATTTAATTCAAAAAATATAAAAATATTTATAAAAATATAATGAAGAAAGTATTACTATAATAATAAAAATAATAAATATTAATGCTTTGATTTTTTTAATAAATGTTAAACTATTAATATCAACTTTATTTCATCTTTGGATAAAATATTGACATATTTGGTGCTCATACAAGATTTTACAATTATAGGGGGACTTATAACATCCTTGTGGAATAATATTACTATATTTGGTATACAACCTAAAACTATAAGAATATCCAAAATAGTATCATGCTACCCCATCATCTAATTATTCGAAGTAGATACTCTTTTGGATTATCTAAATCTACTAATTATATGTGCTATTATGAATATTTTTTTAATATTATTTAAGGCTAATTTTTTAATATAATTTTATAAATTAATAGTCCAAACCACTTTGATGTCCATAAAACTAATATAATAATTTAAAATATAATTTAAAATATCTTATAAATAATAAAATATTTATTATAATTCATATCCAATAAACCTATTATACTTAGCCACTTTAGTAGCTACTAGTTAGATAAAACTTAGGGATATAAGTTACAATAATATTCGTCAAATATTTTTTAATTTAATTTATATAAAAATAGTTTAATAATAATAAATATGATCATAATATTTATTAAATATTAATCAACATAAAAGTAAACTTATATAATGACTATAATCATGATAAAATATAAATCATGTCATGAAAAATAAATATTATTTTATAATTTCAAACATATACACGTGAATAGCTAAATAAATATTTAAAATAACTATTAGAATAAAATTAACACAAGTAAAATTTTATGAATATGTCATATGAGAAAACTATAAAAAATTATAATTTATATTTTTAATTTTGCATGGAACATTAACGTAGATCACTCAACCCTATTTAATTAGGTAAGCCTAGAATTGTGCAAAATTAAATTGGATCAAAGTCATATTTTGGTCAAAAATTGATTTTTTTTCAAATTCGATCAAAATGAGATTGATCGAAACTAAATATAGTCAAGTAATCAAAATACATTCAGAATCAAATCCAATAAAAAATTAGGGCTCAATCAAAATTAAAATTTGACTAAATTAAGATGGTCAATATGGTCAATAACCAAGTGTGATAGATCAAAATAGGGCATTGATCAAAGTCAAATTTTGGTGAAAACTATAATTATACTACAATTATATAAAAAAATTTAATACCATAATCGAAATCAAATAATGATAGATCAAGATTAAGATTGTATATTTTTCAATACCATTTAGAAAATCTTTATATGATATACAAATGTACCATTGTCGGATTCGAAAACTATAGCGATATCTATCTATAATAAGAACTAGACTCATATTTTTATCTTTTCTTCTTTGACAGGATCACTATGAGCGATGAAATATAGACTAAAAGAGATTGTATATAGATTTATAATATTTATTTCTAATGTTTCGTTTATAGAAAATTCTATTCTTTTATAGGCGACAACAAAGGCTTTGGAATGATAAGTAGGAAGGTCTCGCTCATCATGATCATTTCCTAAGATATCTTAGGTTTTCTTTCTATTACTCGATAATTTTATTTAAAATTTAATTAAAATTTTAATATATCTTAACTAATTAATTAGGATCATAAAATCAAATAATAAATACAAGTACATGAGAATTTTGTGGGTGCTTATCTCAACAAAAGTCTTCAAAGCTTATAAAATTATGTGTGATTCCTCTTCTTTTGTCACGTACTTATTTGTTTCCGTTCGTGTTTTAGTCGGAGGACATAAAGATTACGAGGAGGTTGATCCACTACGTCACATACGTCACACGGGTGATGTACAAAAGGTTAGCAGACGACAACTACAACGAAGTTGCATGGCTTACGATATGTATGATGAAATTGGCAAGCAAAGTTATGGATATTAGGAAAATGACAAGTTGTAAGAGTTCGAACTATTTTTTTTTGGGGTCGAATTGTGATGTCACGAGTACCACTTCTTGTCGGCCATCGGCACACGCTACAGAGAGAAAGGCATTAATGCCACCGATGAGCTTGCAACGATAAGATTCTTCTCGTTGCGGTGGTATTCTCCGTTGTTTTCTTAATCTATTTTTGGCTTCAGAGCTTCGTGAGGTGCCTCGATTGGTGGACAAAGAGGCCCGACACCAACGTCTGAATCCAATTTGGGTATATTGGATCTCACTTTCGGGCCTTTCTCATTTGATTACTGTGACTTGGAGATTCTTCTCATTCGACTTAACTGGTAGATTATTATAAGATCTTTTGGATTCGAAATTTATCTTCCTCACTTATTTTTTGTAAAAAAATAAACTAATTGAAATACTTTAAAAAATATATATCTTAACTAAACTAATTCGAATTTTGGGGTCGAATTGTGATGTCACGAGTACCACTTCTTGTCGGCCATCGGCACACGCTACAGAGAGAAAGGCAATTAATGCCACCGATGAGCTTGCAACGATAAGATTCTTCTCGTTGCGGTGGTATTCTCCGTTGTTTTCTTAATCTATTTTTGGCTTCAGAGCTTCGTGAGGTGCCTCGATTGGTGGACAAAGAGGCCCGACACCAACGTCTGAATCCAATTTGGGTATATTGGATCTCACTTTCGGGCCTTTCTCATTTGATTACTGTGACTTGGAGATTCTTCTCATTCGACTTAACTGGTAGATTTATTATAAGATCTTTTTGGATTCGAAATTTATCTTCCTCACTTATTTTTTGTTGCCCAATAATTGCAATAACTATTACTTTGTAAACATTTAATCTTTACAAACTAAAGTTGGAACTCTCTACGTTTGCCCTTTTGCCCAATAATTACTTGAGAATTCATGCTCCTTTTCCTTCATATATTTGTTACAAACTTCTTGAAATAAATTGTATAAACTCGGAAAAGGAAAGGGAAATATTTATGGATGAAGACAATTTGTTCATATTCTCAGCAAACAAACCCAACCATGAGCACATGAAACAATCAGACGGCAGAATTTTGCAATTCAGCAGATAAACAAACAGTAAGCATCACATTTTTGAAGGTTTCTTTTACTCCATCTGCAGCTCCTAACTAGCTTATCCCGAGACTCTTATAAAGCTACAGATGGAGAACATAAGCCTAGTTTTTTCCATAATTAGAGAACAAGATAATGTAGTCAAACCACATCCCTCAAGATCATCAGCAGAACTAGTCACTGAGGTACTACTCCCCAAGTCTCAGCATGTTCCATGAAGAGTTTGATATTTGCAACACTACCATCTGACAGAACGCCAGACTAAGACACTGACATGCGTAATAGAAATTTTATTTACGATAAAAAAAATCATGCAAAATGGACATATAAAAAGCACATAAATAAGAGTTTTTTTCTTTTTCACTACACACTTTTCAAATTAGCAGTACACAGAAATCTAAAATCACATTGTGATGGTAGGGCTTGGAAAGAAGCCGGCACATAATGGAATAACTAAAGGGATGTGCGGATTCCAGGACCCCATACACTTATTTGACTTAAAAGTACCTAAGTCAAAATCCAGTATTTGATATGAGAATTTAAGGAAAAGAAACAGGAAAAGAATATATATGATGACAATTCTTTTTAGTCCTCTATCTCAACGCCAACCATCCAAAAATTTAGCAGATATAGAAGAAAACAATGAACAAAGGGGATACAGGGAGCCTTATTTTAGCTCCATAACCAACTAATAGGGTTTCTAACTCACTACACCAGCATTTGACAATGCTCAACTAATAAACAAGTGCCTGGTCGTATGGCCTATATGTTATCGGACTAGAGAGATGCCTGTACCTTTGTGAGTTTCATTGGTAGCATTGGCACCAACAGGCTGCTTTCTTTTAGCAGGCATCCAAGACTTGATCGCAGATTGTTTCTTTCGTCCTGAGTCGCCCACAGCAACAGGATCAACCAATGGTCCAGACCATGTTGTCACTCCCCCTTTCTGGTGGGGAAACACTGTGCTGAATGAAGTTTCAGGGGGGTCAAATGCAGGATCCATATGATATGAGGACTCTAATGGGTAGCCAAGTGCTCCATCCTGGTGTGGTGGTGGGAACTTCTCACTCTTACTCTTTGCATTAGCATGTGTGATCAGATGCCTTCTCTGTTAGTAGCAAAAAATGCATGTTAACTGAGTACCTCACAAAATTGTATTGGCAACAGAAGTTACAGATTCATCAATATATTAGAGATAACTAACAGCCATTTAGGGAAGTCATCTGTAGCTTCTATACAGAGACTATCTTTCACCAAAACAATTTGAGAGAAGGTTAAAAAACACTACAAATTTAAGCCTGTTATTGATGGTCCTTGGGAGGAAATACTTGGCAGAGAAAAAGAAATCCAATAAGATCTAAAATTCATCTACTTGAAATGCAAGAAGCTCACTGTATAAAGTTTGTGTTGCCTATTCCCTCGATATAGTTCACACAGACAGAAGCCACTTAGATTTTCCATTTAAAGAAATGACAAGACCATGAATTCAACTTCCGGAAACAGAAGAAGCTCATTATATAGAGTTGTGTGTCAATTCCTTCAGTACAGTTTACAAACGCAGAGGCCATTTAGATTATCCATTTAAAGAATCATCAAGACCATGAATTCATCTACTTGAAATGAAAGAAGCTCATTATATACAATTCATGTAGCCTATACCTTCAGTATAGTTTACAAACACAAAAGCCACGCAATTTTCCAGAAGAAAAATGCATAACACAGCAAGCAGAGCATACAGGAGACAATAAAAATTTAGTTATGGGCCCCAAAGGAATGAACACAACACTCTTAAGATATTAAGTCTAAATGGGAAATCATCTAGACAGTTGTCTAGCAACATCAATGCTGCTTTGGCCTAACAAAGAAGCTAATCTGTTTAACAAAGCTATGATAGTTTAGTTTTAAGTCAGCTCTTAAACTGATTAAGGTTGTTTCCATGGTATCATGTAACCCCAAAATGTGAAGATTACCTTTTTTTCCGCCTTGATTGCAGGGCACTAGTTGTTTAAATCCAGTGGGTTACTTTCAATTATCTAAAGACTCTAAACTATGCCTCAAAGGTGTAGTGGGTCCATGGTTACCAATAGATATGTGGTCTTCAACTATAGAAATGGATAGTAGTCCACATCAAATGTAGTCCTATAAGTGTAGTGACTTAAAAAGCGCTAGGCGCTAAAAGGCGCCAAGGTCCAAAAATGCCTGAGGCACTTGCCCGAGAGAAACGAGACACACCGAAATATTAAAATACAAAAACTATATAATATAATTAATAAATATGATTATTTAAATAAAAATATGATATTAAATTAAGAATCTACTATTAACAATATATTACTTATTGTTAATGGTAGTTAGAGGGGGAGAAAAGAACTATTAACAGTAACAAAGGGAGATAAAAGTGTCACTGACAGTGGAAAGTGGTAGTAGCAACGGTAAGAAGCTAGCGGCAGCAGTAATGACGAAGGATTATTTTAAGACAGCCAGGATAGTGTTGTGAACGATAGCAGCAACTGTGGTGGAAGCTCACAGTGGCGGAAGCTCCAAAGGGCATCCGTCGATGGCGGAGAAACCTGTAATCCTCTCCCTTGATAATGGAAGGAACTGAACATGGAGACATGACAAAAAGAAGCTACGGGCTCTTGCTAGGTTGTTGGACTTGTCTGTCGGTGATAGAGAAAGGCTTGGTCTACAGTGTCTACGGCGGAGGTAGTGGCAAAAAGCATCGGCAATGAAGGCAGAAGTAGCACTTGTGTTGGCTCGGGGTTACGCAGTTCGATTGAACCAACTAACCACTATTGAACTGAACCAGACTTAAAAGTCTGGTTCGGTTGCCTTATTTGAACTGGATGCTCGCCCGAGGCACCTGGTGCCTAGGTTCACCCATGAGGCTCTCAAGCCTCGCCTCACCTCGCTTGAATGCCTAGGCGAGAGCCTGAGCACCTATTTAAATCACTGTATAAGTGAAATTTTGACTTGGCCAAACAATAGTTACATAAAGTTCCAAGATAGTCCCCGATTAATTTCATTGCTTTCAAATAATCTTCAGTAAAAAGTAACAGTTTTTTCTTGAACATACATCAAGGTTAACTTGGAGCTCAGCATTGGCCTCCAGGGGTGGAACTGCCCTAATCGCTCGATTAAATGTGTGTGTTCTCTTTGTAACATTGCTATTGGCCTTCCTACCAGCAGCCTTCAACCTGCATAAGTTAATATCACAGAATAATAGAGTGAATTTCAGAAATATAGTTAAGATGAATAATTCGTACATCACTTCACAGTTCATGTATATTGCAAAAGACAATGTAGATAAACAAATCCTCCAAGAATTGCCTGAGGGGACAAGGAATGAATAAAAGGATTTAATTTCACAAAGAAAACTTGATGTAAAAGGTAAAGAACGTTACCACTAGCAATTAGTTCTGCAGACTAAGTGAAGAAAAAAGAGAACTAAATAGAAAAAAGAACCACCAATTTACTTAGTCCATTAGAACATTATATCACTGAACATGAGTGTCATTGTGGTACTTTCATAATACATCAGCCACATAGAACAATCAGATATATAACCATATAAACTAAAGCTAACAATAGTGTCCGGACATTTAGAAAATCAGATCATTTTCTGAAGCAACAGAAACTAGACCCTGTTTGTTGTTGGAAAAAAACAGCGAGACCACACAAGAAAATTATTGAAATGATTTGATTGAAAGTGTCTGAAGATCTATGAAAAATTCATTTGAGAATTCATAGGAAAATGATATTCGTTCCTCAATTTAGCATCCATCTCCTTGCTTGGAGGATATTTTGGCATGCTCGATGGCTCACATGCATATGGTGGAGTACTGAAGAACTATAAAAAGCAAAGCTTGTTATGAACTTGATCATCTACCAAGTAGAGAAATTGAGAACAAGAGATGTGTGTATGAATTGCTATAAAGAATGAAGCATGGTACCAACAACAAATGCAAATCTCTTGTAAGTTCGCATTAATTCCAACCCAAGTCAGTAGGTGGAACCCTTTCTGTGCAAGACTAATTTAGCCCTAGCTTCTATATCTTGATGCCAAACCAGTAAAATTATGATGTTTCTACTGTCCTGATGGCTTGCATATCTAAGCTACATCTTGATATGGACAATAGTGATCATTGGTTGCATAAACTAACCCCTTATTACTAGCCAATACATCTCTAGATGGTCAATGCTACACACTGAAATTCTTTTGATAATCTTAAACCTGCCTTGTCAGGCTTACTAAGAATATAGTAGTAAGCAAGGTTTATAGTTTCGAATAATACCGCCCGATACGAGCAGTACGTATTGGTCCGATAGGATACCGGTACGCGGACCGCCCGCTACCGGGCGGAACGCTTAACATCGCCTCGTATTGGAGTTATATCGGGCAGTAACGATCAAAATTTTAACCGTTAACAATGGTCAAATTGACTGTTGGAGCCTTTTCTCATAGGTTTTTAAACTCTTCTTCCCTCCTATTTCACTCCATTTCATTCTCATACTCTCTTAAACTATCTCAAACTCTTTTTTTCTCACATGTGCGCTCTCCTAAACTCTACAAAATAACGATTTGTGAATTGAATCGAGGCTAATTTGGGCAGATTAAGAGGAATAAATTTCTAATCAAGAGGTATGTATTCTCTTTCTTTAATTGGAGAGTAATTAAGATATTTAATATTATGATTTGTGTGTCTAATATTAACTAATTCGAAATTTGACACTTAATAGATCAAATATTAATATTTCATGCATATTAAATATTGAAAGATATTTATGATAGTAAAATAAGTTTAATTAAGTTTTATTAAAGTTATTAAATGCTGCGATTGGTCATTTTAATGATGATATAATCAATCGATTTTATGTCAATTCAATGTCTTTAATACCTATTAGGGTGTTTGACATGTTTATAGTTTTGAAAGAGAAGTAATTAGTAGATAATTAACTATGTTAATCATGCAATTAGTGTATCTAATGATGATTTGATCGTAATTTGAACTATATTACATCAAAATTACGTATTTAATGCTTCTTTTATATGTTTCACATTTATGATGGGAAAATAAGTTTAATTAAGTTTTATTAAAGTTATTTAATGCTGTGATTAGTTATTTTAATGATGATTTAATCAAAATTTGATCGTTTTTAGATCAATTTAATGTAATGTTTTTAATACCTATTAAGGTGTTTAACATATTTATAGTGTTGAAAGACAAGTAATTAGTGGGTAATTAACTCTGTTAATTAGGGGATTAGTGTATCTATTAATGATTTTATCGTAATTTGACTCAGATCAAAATTATGTATTTAATGCTTCTTTTATGTATTTCACATATTTATGATGGTAAAATAGGATTAGTTAGGTTTTATTAAAGTTATTTAATGCTGTAATTAGTCATTTTAATGATGATTTAATCAAAATTTGATCGATTTTAGGTCAATTCAATGTCTTTAATACCTATTAAGGTATTTGACATATTTATAGTGTTGAAAGAGAAGTAATTAGTGGATAATTAACCATGTTAATCATGTGATTAGTGTATCTAATGATTTTATTGTAATTTGACCTATATTGGATCAACACTACGTATTTAATGCTTCTTTTATGAATTTAACATATTTATGATGGTAAAATAAGATTAGTTATGTTTTAATAAAATTATTTAATGTTGCAATTAGTGGTTTTTGATCGATATTTGATTAATTCAATATGTTTATACTTTTGCTTATTTGATATAAATTTGGTAAGATCATAACACCAAAGGAACAACCACATGATGATGCATAGGTTCATGCTCAAAAGATAGATGAGAACCATCATCATTGACAATGTATTTATTGTAACTACATTGGAAGGGTGGAGGAATAACTACATTTGGCCGACGGGTATCCTGATGTTGCAAAAGGCAAGAAGGTTCCGACGGAGATCCGTAAATTATTTCAAAGCAAGCTACAACAAGTAAAGGAATATACATTAAAAAAAAAGGCAAGAGTTGAAGAATAATATTATAGGGTTATGCAGGAACCAATGTATGATCAGTATGAGGGTTGCGGCGATAAAGTCGACCCAGATCTCACAGCTAGGGTTCGTGTATCATTGGAGCATCAGTATATGGTCGATGAAGCAATGAGACATCGACGACCTAACTCACAATTGGAGTATGGCAGTGGTAGTGAAATCCAGAGGTCGACCAGCATAATGCAGCCAACTACTCCTCCTCAGTTAGGTCGAACTAGTAGCATGAGGTATGGTGGACTCCATAATTTTATGAGAGGTCTTGGCATGAGATTTACACCAGATATTATTGATATTAATCTGCAAACTTATCCCTCATAAACAGCGAAACAGACATGGATTGACGATGCACACATAAAAGAAAAGAAGCAAGATATTGGGAAGGCATTTCCACAGGATTCCAGCCAACACAGCACAAGGTCCATATTATCAGAGCATGGTCTCTTCTATTCAAAAGTCTGGAATGAGGATCCAACCTCCAACACCGAGAGAGATTTACAATGTGTACTTAGATGAGGAGGTAGCAAAACTGAAGGATTGGATCAAATCCTTCAAGAGGCAATAGGATGAATATGGGGTGACATTGATGTGTGACAGTTGGACAGGACTAACAAGAATGAATATCATCAACTTTCTTATTTATTGCAACAAAAGATTGGTGTTTCATAAGTCAGTTAATGCTTCTGAAAAATTCTAAGATGCAAACTACATTGAGAGCTTGATGGACACTATAATAGAGGAGATTGGACCACAGTATATTGTCTAAATAATAATCGACCATGAAGCGAATTTTAAGAAGGTCGATTTGCAATTGATGGAAAAAAGAAAAACATTATTTTGGACTCCATGTGTAGCTCATTGCATAGATCTAATGCTGAAGGATATTGATGAGCTGGACGTAGTCAAGAATTGTGTAGCTCGAGCATAATCAATTACAAAGTTTATATATAATCATTATTAGGTCTACGCTTTAATGCAAAAGTATGTAAACGGTGAGATACTCCGACTTGGAGTCACTCTGTTTGCTACCAATTTTATTGCATTAAAGTCTTTACAACAAAAAAGGCACGACTTGAAGGCAATGTTCACCTCACACGAGTGGTCTGATTCCAAAGATTCAAGATTGAATGATGGAAAGAAGATAGAAAAGTCTATTATTTCCTCTAGATTTTGGGAGACCGCGATAGAAATCATAAAAGGTATGGAATCACTTTATATTGTTCTCCGTAAAGTCGATATGGACAAGCGTCCACAGATGGCGTATCTTAAATATATATTGATTTCAACAAGAGAGGAGGTCAGGAAAGCATTCAAAGATGATTTTAAGGCCGACCAATATATACGGATCATTGATTGTCAAACCGAAGTTCATATGGATCAAGATATCCATAATACAAGTAAGTTCATATTCAGAATAATTTAATTTATTATTTTTTATATAATAAAAAATCATACTAACAAAATTATGTGTTGCAATGTATTATCTAAGCTCGACAATTCAATATCAATATGCTCTTGAAACACAAAATGATTTACTAACAACACCACGAAATGTTACATATCGACTCTTGCCAAACATTACTGATGCAACCGATGCTCTTATGGAGAGTCGATTATTTTGAGAAATAGTTGATTCATTCTCCGACATTGTAGCTGTATCGTGTCGTTACACTATGGATCCTGGTGAGAAAAAATTACACATATTGATTATCAATTATATTTGATGTTAATTATTTGTTATGATAAAAAATCTTATTTATGTCTTTTTGCAATCGAGTAGTGGCTACAATTTGGAGGGGATACACCACATTTAAGGAAGGTTGTCGTTCGCGTACTTTCACAAATGATAACATCTAGTGGTTACGAACGTAATTGGTCAATGTTTGTATTAATTCACACGAAGGTCCATAACAAACTCTCGTATAGACGGTTAGAGAAACTAGTATATGTCCATTATAACATACGACTAAGGTTGCGATGTGCCGAACGGGATAAAGGAGCAAGAGGAACCAAATATTGATCCCATCGACTTACGATTCTACAATGAAGATTCAGAACCGATGTTAGATTAGGTTGAAGCAACAAAGAACCAAAAGGATCCTCAACTTGATGAGGCGGGAGATCTTCAGCGTCCTTCACGTTTTTATCACTGAGGCAATAAAGAAGAAAAAACACAATCTCAATAGGTGGAAAATCCCCCTCGATCACAACGTGACAGGAGTTAAACAACATCGAATCAAACTGCTCGAGGAACTACAGACACCCAACGGTCATAGTCATCCGCCCAGCGTGCAAAGGCAAAGGGGAAGACAGTAGCATCAGTCGCATCATCGGAAAGAATCGAGTCGGATGACGAGACACCTTCACAATTGCATTCAACATCTCACTCGATCTAGAGACATGACAACACAAATAGCAATGCCTCGACGGATGATGGCGGCGATGCCGGGCAGTCGTTGGTCTCATCTACACAACTTGAGGGTGGTGCATGAACCGAGAAGCAATATTTTATACATGCCACCCAAGATTCAGATTATAAAACTCGATAAAGTACTGGTCAAGTTTATGCACGGAAAGGGAAGGTAGTGGATGAATTTGAGCAGATGTGACAAAGCCTACATGATGTAGACATGGAACGAAGCTTATCGTATTCACAGTCGTCGTATCATAGAGAATCATATGGCCAACAGCAGTATGGTGATAGTTGGTCATACTTCTCCGAGCAATAGTATGATATAGAGTAGTAGATCAATAGCGAAAGTAGAAGCTCTAACATTCACTAACATATGCCTCAGGAGTTGCCTCGGACAAATATGATTCATGATGATCAGCCTACGATCATCACCACATTGATGCACCAATGACATACGGTGTATCAATACACTATGTTGTGGGATCAATTTTATGATTGGGTCCAACAAACATATCATATTGATATGTAGATGCATAGAATCGAGGACCCCAATCTACCACCCGTGGAGGCCCATCGTTTGTTTTGGTGATAGAATCAACAATCAAGTATATATACATATGTGATTATTTAATTCATTTGAATTTTCAAGGATTTTATGCCTAAATTAGGTGTACCACTCGGTACACAGTGCCATACCGTACCGAGCAAACCTCGAAACACTGGTACAGTACGGTATTTCAATCCTTGACAGCAAACACTAAAGCAGAAAAGTGAGACAATGCTTAGGAAGACGGAATCTTTCATCCTATATTTAGAGGACAAAATCATACCTCCCTTCATCTAATCTCAATTACTTTAAGTAATTGTCATGCCAAACTAAGTCTAAAAGAAATTAAAAAAAGAAATAGAAACAAAAATAACATATTTTAAATAACTAATATCTTTAATAAAACTGAATTTCATAGATCTTAGAAGGTACACTTTTGGTTCTTAAAAGCCATAGGTGCATTCTGCTCACAAGGCTCAGATCTTTTCATCTATTCATTCTCATCTCAAACCTTCTATTGGTTACCTACTAAGCCAGTAAAAAGGGTTTGCATATCAAGTTCAGAAAAAATGTTGATGTATAAAGAGATTCTTGCTATGATTTCTCCAAACTGGAGAGCTTAAAAACTGCATGAGATATGCTGTCTTTCAATAGTTTTCCTAGTTGTCGGGGGGGGGGGGGGGGGGGGGGGGGGGGGGGGGGGGGGGGGGGGGGGGGGGGGGGGGGGGGGGGGGGGGGGGGGGGGGGGGGGGGGGGGGGGGGGGGGGGGGGGGGGGGGGGGGGGGGGGGGGGGGGGGGGGGGGGGGGGGGGGGGGGGGGGGGGGGGGGGGGGGGGGGGGGGGGGGGGGGGGGGGGGGGGGGGGGGGGGGGGGGGGGGGGGGGGGGGGGGGGGGGGGGGGGGGGGGGGGGGGGGGGGGGGGGGGGGGGGGGGGGGGGGGGGGGGGGGGGGGGGGGGGGGGGGGGGGGGGGGGGGGGGGGGGGGGGGGGGGGGGGGGGGGGGGGGGGGGGGGGGGGGGGGGGGGGGGGGGGGGGGGGGGGGGGGGGGGGGGGGGGGGGGGGGGGGGGGGGGGGGGGGGGGGGGGGGGGGGGGGGGGGGGGGGGGGGGGGGGGGGGGGGGGGGGGGGGGGGGGGGGGGGGGGGGGGGGGGGGGGGGGGGGGGGGGGGGGGGGGGGGGGGGGGGGGGGGGGGGGGGGGGGGGGGGGGGGGGGGGGGGGGGGGGGGGGGGGGGGGGGGGGGGGGGGGGGGGGGGGGGGGGGGGGGGGGGGGGGGGGGGGGGGGGGGGGGGGGGGGGGGGGGGGGGGGGGGGGGGGGGGGGGGGGGGGGGGGGGGGGGGGGGGGGGGGGGGGGGGGGGGGGGGGGGGGGGGGGGGGGGGGGGGGGGGGGGGGGGGGGGGGGGGGGGGGGGGGGGGGGGGGGGGGGGGGGGGGGGGGGGGGGGGGGGGGGGGGGGGGGGGGGGGGGGGGGGGGGGGGGGGGGGGGGGGGGGGGGGGGGGGGGGGGGGGGGGGGGGGGGGGGGGGGGGGGGGGGGGGGGGGGGGGGGGGGGGGGGGGGGGGGGGGGGGGGGGGGGGGGGGGGGGGGGGGGGGGGGGGGGGGGGGGGGGGGGGGGGGGGGGGGGGGGGGGGGGGGGGGGGGGGGGGGGGGGGGGGGGGGGGGGGGGGGGGGGGGGGGGGGGGGGGGGGGGGGGGGGGGGGGGGGGGGGGGGGGGGGGGGGGGGGGGGGGGGGGGGGGGGGGGGGGGGGGGGGGGGGGGGGGGGGGGGGGGGGGGGGGGGGGGGGGGGGGGGGGGGGGGGGGGGGGGGGGGGGGGGGGGGGGGGGGGGGGGGGGGGGGGGGGGGGGGGGGGGGGGGGGGGGGGGGGGGGGGGGGGGGGGGGGGGGGGGGGGGGGGGGGGGGGGGGGGGGGGGGGGGGGGGGGGGGGGGGGGGGGGGGGGGGGGGGGGGGGGGGGGGGGGGGGGGGGGGGGGGGGGGGGGGGGGGGGGGGGGGGGGGGGGGGGGGGGGGGGGGGGGGGGGGGGGGGGGGGGGGGGGGGGGGGGGGGGGGGGGGGGGGGGGGGGGGGGGGGGGGGGGGGGGGGGGGGGGGGGGGGGGGGGGGGGGGGGGGGGGGGGGGGGGGGGGGGGGGGGGGGGGGGGGGGGGGGGGGGGGGGGGGGGGGGGGGGGGGGGGGGGGGGGTTCAAGCAATCAAGTGTCTTAGCTTTTCCATTACATAAAGCAGTGAACAGAAGTAATTTTACCATGTAACAAGATGCATAGAGAAGTTGGCTTTTCAGTACAGCAGTTTTCATAAATAATTTCTGCATGAGCATGAAAGGCATTTGGTCCAAGGAACCAAAAGCTGAAATAGACATCACACCCATCAGGGATTATAGGATGAAATCAAGTCGACATTCATAAAAGAAAAGTTCCTTCTACAACATTCATAAAAACCAAGACACTGAAGTTCCATAACTGCAATAAGATAGTTACATTTCCAACAACTTTCAACTGTACCATGGCATGAAAGTAACTCATTTAGTGCAACTAACAATATGGTGTTATAAGATATGCAATATAATTCATGACAGTATAAATGATCCTACCATCATCACTACTTACAAAACCATTTTCTGGAGGATAGAAAAAACATTCTATGACACTCACTTCACAATTTAGTGCAGCAGTGGAAGTTGAACGTTCAGCTGGATCAATTGCCAAAAGAGTTTCAACTAATGGTAATGATGATGGTGGAAAATCCTTAAATGTCTCCTTTATGCAACGTTTGTATGGTTGTTGGGGTTTGAAAATTGTGGCATGCGGCAACTTTGACTTCTTCCAATAGTCCTCTGAAGGGGAGCCACAAAGCTTAAAAATCTTATGCAGCTGCTCAACCTGATAAATGAAGCCATTCAGATAGCAGCAGTGATAAATAGATACATACAAGAAACAATATTAATGTTTTGCTATTATGTGAGACCAGCATAGTCATGGTAATATATCTATGACGAGTTAGACTCCAATAATTTTCGGGCATGTCATCCACTAGCTAATATACTCTATAGTGGATCTCCTCTATGCATGTACACCTTGAGTTGGAATTATGAAAATAACTACCCATAATGATTTCGAGGGATCGGTGGGCAGATATGTATGTCTATATTAAGATCCTAACATTTTTCTGGAAGAATTGGTTGGCAGGAATTACTAGTTTGAGTAAAGCAAGATCTACTTATTCCTTGTCTTTAATTGCCTTGTATGTCAACTGATCCAAGAAGTACATGTTAAACCACCAGCACACATATTCCATGAATTGCCAACAAAAACATGACATCAAGCCTAAAGCAATCTATTTCGCACTTCAGTGCATCTTGCTTCATCAAGCTGACAAAATGTTTGCATCTCCTTTTTATTATCAACTATATGTTTAGAGTTCCAGCCACCAATGAGCCACTAACAACTGATATCAAATCTTCCAGCTTTCCTTATCAATTTGTATCTGTAATATATGAAACCAATTCTAGACTTGCATTGTCGTCAGAATCTCACCTTCTAATTGCATTAAGCATTCTATAACACCTAGAACTGTTGCCTTTCTTATGTGGAGCATTCTAAATGACTTATTTTGCCTATCATATACCTCTGCCAAATATCACATCTTGGTTTAGTAAATTTCTAAAAAGCAGATTGCACCAGATGTAACAGAAGGAATGAATGGATCTTATCAGAGTAAATTTCACAAAGTCTTTTCTAGTATTATCATCCTTCTGTGATCAGCATCAATATGCACAATGGCAGTTATATGTCCAATAAAGGGTTTTCTCTTTTATTACAAGTTTTCAGGATGTATCATGTGGAAGTTCTGGATACTGATACAGTGTCAAATCAAAAGATTACCTCGGTCCTCCCAGGCATAATAGGTTTGCCAGCTAACAATTCAGCTAAAATGCAGCCCGCACTCCAAAGATCTATACCCACACCATAATCAATGGCTCCCAAGAGAAGCTCTGGCGCCCTGTACCAAAGAGTGACCACTCGGCTGGTCATTTGATGCTTATGGTTAGGATCAAAGAATGTAGCCAAGCCGAAGTCCGCAATCTTAAGTAACCCTTCATTGTCAATTAGAAGATTCGAGCCCTTGATGTCACGGTGCAGCACACCATTACTGTGACAGTGCTCTAATCCTGACAACAGCTGATGCATATAACACTTCACCTGCTCAAGTGCAATCTCAGGTAGACATATCAAGAAAGATGATAGCTTTAAGAGGTGGATTAACTGGATATCACTAAAATCTAACCTGAGGCTCAGTGAACTTGATTTTGGGATTCGCAGCAAGACCAGCAAGGTCATGCTCCATATACTCGAACACCAAATACAAACTACAGGACATCCTGGACGTGACAAGACCTTCCAGTTTCACCACATTGGGATGATCTAACCGCCGCAGAATAAGGATTTCCCTCGCCATAAATTTGACACTCTCTGGCTCCATGGTATCAAACCTGACCTTCTTCATTGCCACAACTTTGCCCGTCAACATGTCCCTTGCCCTGTACACATTACTGTAGGTCCCTTGCCCAATCTAAATCACGAAAAGAAATGGACACCGGTTTTAGCTACGAAACCCCAATGGAAGTGGCAACAGGTACAATTTGCTGCAATAAAGGAGGAAGCTCGCCTTGTCGATCTTCTCAAATGTGTCAGCACGCCGGGGCGTCCAGCCTTTGATGGCCTCCCCGGCGACATTGGAGAGCCAGGAGGGCCAGCCGGCAGCCACCAGCTCGCCGTGGACGTGGCCAGGGGAGCTGCTCAGTCTGGGGTCGGGTCCTTGCCGCCTGCGCCGCGAATGACGTTTCCCATCCGGACACTCCGCGTCCTCCTGCCATGCGATCTCGATCCCAGGGAGGGCGGCCTGAGACTTGCTTCCGTCGGCGACGGGGTGCTTCTTCTCCCGCCGTCTGCGGCCAGAGGAGGAGAGCGTGGGGCTAAGGGAGGCCTCTTTGGCGAGGACGCAGCCCATGGCTCAGCTCATCACCTCGTCAGGAGGGGAGCTCGGGAAGGGATTGGCAGCTGGCGGATCGGAGCTCCGTCGACGGACAAGCACTAGATTTGGGGTCGGGGCTCGTCGAACCCTCGCATTTACTCGCTGCTTTCGTCGTATGCGGAGACACAGAAAGAGAGGTGCGGATTTTGGAGACGAGAAGGCGGTAAAATAATAGACGAGCAATAATAAGAGAGAAGAGGGGCAGCGGCGGTGAAGAAATGCCAAGCGGTAAGGTATTCCGCGCAAGTGGTGGGCGACGAGTCAGTATGGACCCACGGAGCCGGGCGAACCATGTCTGATGGTCGGAACCTCTCTCTCACCTGGATGAAGAATACGTGGGCATCGTGGCATTGATCAGATTGATACATCACATCCGTTGATGTGATGTATTGATTGATACATCACATACGTGGGGTCAACTTCACCAGAGCGACTTAGAACAACTGGTCTAATCCGATCGATACATCACATCCGTTGATCATCGACAACAATCACACGAGATGAACGGCCGCAACAGGTGAATGCACGCAGCATATTGACAGCAGTACAAACGCGACAAGAGTGTGTTGAATGTGCCGTGTGCATTAAATGATCAGTGACAACGGCGGTGGAGGGAGTACACTGAGGGCACGACGAGCAAGATGAGGAGGATGGAGGCGACGATGGAGATGGTGATCGAGCTGCCGATGTGCCTGCAAAACTTGCCGTAGACGTTGTAGACTTTGCTCCAGTTGACTTCTGAATTCCCCCTGAGACCTATGTAGGCGACGGCGCCGGTGGCTGAAGCCATCACTCCCGCATCAGCTGCCAACACATAAGGTGATGATTAGTTCGTCGTTACGTAATAGATAAATATAAAGGCAGCTATGAAACTTAAATCACCGCGTCGAAGAGGCTGAGAAGGAACAGCCTCCTTGTTGATGGAGAGATGGCATAGAAGACAGCCATCATGGTGATGATACTGTACAAACAGGTGACTGCAAGTGCAGAGACGGCATATGCAAACAGGGGGAGCCTCAGATAGAAATCGACTCCAAGAGACCGGGCGGCGGCGGCAGGACGTGGCGGGACTCCGCGGCAATCTTGCGGGAGCCGTTGGCGGAGGCGCTCATCTCTGTGGACGCCATGGTCAATGCACTCCAAGGGAGATGGGGCTCGCTGTGGCAGCATAAATAAGCACAGGGAAGGGATAATGCAGCGACACGTCGTTCGTGGTCTGAACGGACGACCAAATCTTAATGGAGAGCCGTCCTCGTCCAAGCTTCGCATAAAATGAGTAGCTTGTTGGTGTGGGCTCTGCTTGCAGTACAAGGTTTGTCGATACGTATATATGACGTATGTTATGAAGAATTTATTATAAAAAATATGTATATATATATGTTATGAGACTTAGATCTTTCCTGCGCGAATAATGTATTTAAGTTATAGGTTAATTGAGGATTATAACATGTAAAGTTGTCATTTCATATTTACATATATCATGATCTTTTATTATATTTTCATAAGATTAAGATTCTATCGAGGATATCAATCTTGAATCGATATAATTAAAATATCTTATGAGCGAGAGGCTTTGTGATAGAGTCTACTAGTTGGCTAGAAGTATGGAAGTGAGAAATACGTAGTTGACGTTTGACAACTTAATCTCTAATAAAGTGAAAGTCGATGATAATGTATTTCATGCGTGAATGGAACTGGTGCATAAATAGGTGGTATTGATATTATTATAATATATTATAGAAGTGGATTAAGAGGTGATATTAAGTTCAGATAGTAGATTGGTGATCCAATTGAATTTTGTAACGGTGGTAGCGATCGCTTAGTATTCAATCTTAGTGGTGGATCTTATGATTGTGTTTTATTTCTTGAAACTCAAACTGATTAGATTTGCTCCAAAGAAAATAGTGTAAGCTTGCCCAATTAAAATTAGCAAAGGTTTGAAGATACAATGATAAGTATTTACGAAGGAGAAGTTCATGATTGAGATTCCTTTTAAGATATTGCTTAACACATTTTACTGTAGATCAATACATAACGAAGGGTCAATATATGAATTGTGATAATTTATTGATTATAAAAGAAATGTCTAGATGTGTGAGAGATAAATACTGTAAGAAACCAAATACTTATCAGTATTATGTAGGATCCATAGTAGGGCTATCATCATATAATTTAAGTGACTCAATTGTAGAGAGTGAGGTGGTGACTTCTTTCGCATTTTGCATGTTCATGTTTGATAATAGATTTTTCAGATAAAAAAATTAGAAGATATAAACATTGCTTCCATTCATACAAAGTAATTTAAGGTTTCTAGGTCTTTGATTGAGAATCGATTTATCAATTGCTTAAAGAATTGTTTGATCTCTATAAATCATTGCCTATGATAATAATGCATCCATATATTAGTAGATATATAATACATCACTTTTGTTATCATAGGAATAAGGAGGTATCAAACTTGGAGTTGATAAAGCCAGTTGACATAAGAAATAAGCCAAGTTTAGTCAACTAAACTCTTAGAGGTTGGTGAAATTTATAAATAATTTTTTATAGTTTACAAATTCATAAAGACATTTTCAGTTAAGGTCCATTGTAAGAAAGTATTGTTGATATTTCATTATCATATATACTAGCCTTGAGTGATAGCCAATTTAAGGATGAGTTGAATTATCATTAATTGAACAACTGGACTGAAGATCTCTATGAAATCAACACATGGTCGTTGGTGAAACCCTTTGGCCACTAGACGTGTTTTGTATTTGGCAATGGATCCATTTGAGTTTTGCTTAATTCAAAAGATTCACTTATACCTGATAACATTTTGTATGGGTTGAGATGGTACAAGGGTCCATATGGCATTATGGAGTAGGGCATCATATTCCTTGTTGGAAAATCATGAGTTAGCATCTCATGCACAAAGGAAAATAAAAAATAAAATCATATTTTTCAAAGTCAAGTACTTGGTCATTGAGCAACGATTAGTGCACGACAAAACCATAAAATTGCACGTAAGAAGTGTTATTTAGGGAAATCATATATCTCTAAAATTTTCAGATTCGATAGAGTGGATGAAGGAGAACTCATGTACTCCTCTCTAGCAGTGATCTACACAGTAAACATCACGATGATGCTCCTCAGATCGCTACAAAATCTCCCTCTCCACACATACCACAAGGCTACTAGAGTTAAAGAGGAGGAGACGAGATTGAGGAGAATAAGAGAGGCAACCATAAAAAGTTCTAGCCTATAAACTGTGAGGTTCCTTCTATTTATAGATGTGTAAACATCTTAACCTTTAATGAATCCTATCATCATTGGATCTCTATCCAATTATCTAATTAGATTTTATCCATAGGATCTAAACTAAGGGCTCCGCGAGTATCTCATATCCGCACATCTACTCGTCACAACATCCACCATATGTATATGACCCTCTAGGCCCAATACTAAGTTGGCAATGAGTCGATTCTGTTAGAACTCCTTTTGATATAATGAATTATTATCTCCATAATAATTCACTAGACTCATCGACTATAAACGTACTAAGCCACTATGTCATAATCCCTAGATGTTATAGGGGATCTAATCTATCGGACATATATATCCTTAATTATTATATATCTATAGTCCCTCATTCATCTAATATTCCAGAGACCATATATTAGATATGGTAATATCAGGCCCATATGAAATCCTGTCCAAGTCTCGCTCTAATCGGATTCTCCCATAGAACTCCTCTCTCAATCTAAACGATCATGGTTAGGGATTTTGTTTAAGTAAGCATATGCTAATCATAGGTGCCTTGCAAGCCAATCATGTGAGTGATAGCACGTATGACATGATATGTATTTTTTTGCTTGTTATATTTTAGCATTTTATCATTTTATATTGCTTATTACATATATGCATATATATTGTGATGTTCATGGATCTGTGCAATAAGAATCGGATAATGATGAGATCATGATAATGAGACTGATTCACCTTTAAACATAGACCCTAAATAATCATCATAGGTTACTCGAAAGGGACATCGAGATAACTGGACATACTAGTATATTGTATACCCATCCATACGATAGAGGCGGCTGGTCTCATAACTGCTTGTATGGGGATGCTACGGCTATAGTATAGGTGCTCATTGGAGAATGAGTTACTGATTGATTACACACGAATACTGGATGGTTAATGATATCTTATTGTCAAACAGTGATTCTGTTGTTCTAGTGGTGTACCTCGTCCTTAGACTTGAGACACCAAGGATATCGTATATGTGTACTCCACTCTTTGATACCGGATTTATAAGCTTGGGAGTTCTAGATCTAGCATAGTTGGTCATTGGGAGTGACAACTAATCTTACGATGACTATTGAGTATTGATAGAGGATCATCCATTCTCGGTGTCATGAGAGGAATATCCCATGTATTCTTGCTCAGATAAATCTCTAACCAGGGTCATTCGGATTGAGAAAGAAAGAGTTTTCTAAGAGAATCTAATTAGAGCGAGACTCGAGTAGAAACCGTATGGGTCTGATAACACCATGCCCGGTTTATGGTCTCTGAGATGTTAGATGGATGAGGGACTATAGATATATGGTAACTAAGGATAGATAAGATAAGTCCAATGAATTAGATTCCCCTGTATCATCTGGGGACTGTAACGTAGTGGCCTAGTAAGTCTGTAGTCGATGAGTCGAATGAATTATTATAATTCACTGAGTCAGAAGGAGTTCTGATAGGTATGACTCATGACTAACTGGATATTGAGCTTAGAGGGTCATACACATATGATAAACGTTGCGACAAGTAGAGGTTCGAATATAAGATATCCGTCGGAGCCCTTATCTTATTGGATATCTAATAAGCCCATGAATTATTAGATCCTATGGATGAGATCCAATAAGAGCCAATAAGAAATTATTGGATAGAGATCTACTAATTTAAGAGGCTTGGGTAGTTGGATGGAGATCCAATATTCAATATGGTAGGATCCATTAGGGTTAAGTTGACAAGGGGCCTCTATAAATAGGAGGGAACTAAGCATCTATAGGCTAGAGGTTTTTGATTACCACATTTTATTCTTCTCTCTCTTTCTTCTCCTCAGATAGTAGGTGTAGAGTTTTGGACAGCGATTTAAGGAGCATCATTGCAGCCCTGTTGTGTGAATTACCGCTAGAGAGGTGAACGCTTGATCTCCTTCATCCTCTCCTACAAATTTGTAGGGATTCAAGAATATACGATCTCTCTAGGAAAATTTGGGGATTTTTATTTTCTGTTCTTTTGTTCATTGGCAACCACAGGTAGAGGCGCTCGCGGGGGCAGCGACGCCTATGAGCATTGCACCCGCAAGCAAAGGCACTCGCTAGGGCAGCGGTGCCCATGAGCAGAGGCATCGGCGGGGGAGATCGTGCCCGTAGGGGTGCCTACCCGTGGGGGCTCCCACTTGCAAGGGTGGCGTTGCCTCCCCCCGGCGTAGTGGCCGCCGTCGATAAGGTGGCGACGACCATAACATAGAGGCAAGGGAAGGACAGTAGGGTTTTTGGGCAAAAAGATAATTTTGCCCTTATGAATTTGAGAAATTTCACCTTTTATCCATTCTATCCAAATTATTAAAATGCCCTTCATAATTCAAAAAATTCCCTACATATCCCTAATTTCAAAAAAAATATTAATTAATTAAAAGGTTTAATTAACTATTATTATTTATCTAGTAGTCCTATATTATGATACGTACATGTGATGTATAATGTGGATGGATGATAATAGACTGTGTGATGTGTGTACATGTGATTATTATTATTATTATTGGGGCTTGTGAGCTTCTATTTTATTTCTTGTTTATTATCGGGCCTACGTACTTATGATTAAATTGTAATCACATGAGAAGGCAGAAAGGGAGCGTGAAAGCGATAACGGGACCCACGAGCCGAGATGGACGATCACGATACATAGAGATGCATCGAGATGTCGACGAAATCGATGAGGACGAGATGGATGATCACAAGGCATAGAGATGCGTCAATACACATATAGATCTTGATGTGAGTGATTAGGTTTACTGGCTCAGGCTTGATCACATTAGGTTATGATCCATGATTATCTACTATGATTGCTCATGTGATGTGTGATTGCTTATACACCTAATAGATTTACATATATATTTGCATACAATGTAGATATATATTAAATATGTATATATGTGATATGTCATATTAAGAGACCAAATCAAAATCTCCTCTCTTGATAATATTAAGTCGGTAAACATGAGACAATTATATTGATCCACGTGGCCTTTTATCGGTATAGGTAGGGACCGATTCTCAATGTAGGTTGAGTTAGTCAAGTCCCTCGAGGCTCACTTGTATTGTGATTCGCTATCTTACCTATGATAGAGATATCACCGGTGACATGAGGACATAGTATGTTTGGTCGAGTCCCTCGAGGGTATATCATCGAATCAGACTCATTTTGTAATGATAGTGTTGAGTTAACCGAACATCATGGTTGGTCGAGTCTATCGAGACCATGGTGGTTTGGATGTTGAATAGGACATGAATCACAAAGAGTTGCGATTGGCAAGAGTTACCTACCTTTACGAGCTTAACGTGATCGGTCGATTCCCTTGAGATTACGTTAAGACATTGATTGGA
Organism: Musa balbisiana; assembly: GCA_004837865.1. Taxonomy (NCBI): domain Eukaryota; kingdom Viridiplantae; phylum Streptophyta; class Magnoliopsida; order Zingiberales; family Musaceae; genus Musa; species Musa balbisiana. Next base: position 16,302,557 of record CM017193.1, on the reverse strand, counting down.
TCCCAATCCCCACTAGAGATCCACTAGGGGTCTCTAATTCATATACCAAAGGGAGTTATGTGTTTTGTGAGAAAATAGCGGGAGTATATTAAGATATAAGGCCATATCTTATTTGTTTATTTTCTTACAAAATCTACATGTTATTTATTTCTACTACATCTTTATTTTCAGAAAATGTCGCTTTCAAATCTCTTACATGACATACTTGATGTCAACCTCCTCCCTGGTCTGAATTATATGGATTGACTCTACAACTTGAGAATTATTCTCACATCGGAGAAAATCACGTACATCCTTGATACAGTGATGCCTACGCCCGAGGAAGGGGTAAGCGAAGATGATATCACTCACTACGTGAAGTACATAAATGACTCCACTCTTGCTTAGTGTTATATGTTGGGCTTCATAACTCCTGAGTTATAGAGAAAGCATGAAAAGATGGATGTCAAATCCATTCTCCTACATATTCATAAACTATTTGAAGAATAAGAAATGACTCAGCAATATGAGAGATCCAAGAGTCTTTTCCCCGCTATGATGACTAAGAGGACACCGATTCAGAACCATGTCCTAAAGATGATTTAGTAGATAGAGAAACTCACAAGTCTAGGAATGGTCATAGAGGATAACCTATATGTGGATCTTGTGCTTCAGTCCATACCAGATTTCTTTTCATAGTTCATAATAGATTTTAATATGAACAAGCTTGAGGTAACTCTCTCTGAGCTCCTTAATATATTGAAGGAGGCAGAGAACACTACAGAAAGATAAGCCAGTTCTCTATAATGATGAGACTAGAAAGAAAAGGAAGATAGAAAAGTCTTTAAAGAAGGGCAACGGTAGACTGGGTAAAGCAAAGGTTGCTATAAAGGACCTAGCAAAAGACAAAGGCCAGTGCTTCCACTATAATAAAGATGGGCACTAGAAGAGGAACTACAAATAGTACTTTGCAGAGAGGGCGAAACAAAAGCTTGGAGAAACTTCAAGTACATTCATGATCAATCTTCATTTATTAGACTCTTATGATAACACATAGGTATTGGATACTGGTAGTACTTATCATATTTAGAATAAGTAGCAAGTTCTGGTAAGACCTGGGAGATTGGCAAGAGGCGAGATGTGTAGGAAAATCTAAGGGGCGACATCACATGCGCAACAAAAGAACATAAAAACAAAATCCCCAAATTTTTCAAAGATGTATTCGTCATTATACAAAGGTTGGTGTGCAAAAACCCATGAAACTTAAATCCCTGTAGATCTGTAAGAGTGGATGAAGGAGGTCAAGTGTCATCGTCTCTAGCGGTGATTCATACAGTAGGGCTGCAATGACGCTCCTAAAATCTCTAAGTCTGCTATCCGATGAGGAGAAGGGGAGAGGAGAATTGGAGATGGCAACACAGAGAGGCTCTAGCTTATGAACCTTTGGTTCCCTCCTATTTGTAGAGGTCCCTTATCAACTTAACCCTAATGAATCCTGCCCTATTAGGTATTGGATCTCCATCCAACTACCCAAGCTTCTTAGATTAGTATATCTCTATCCAATAATCTCTCATTGGCTCTTATTGGATCTTATCCATAGGATCTAATAATTCAAGGGCTTATTGGATATATAATGAGATAGAAGCTCCGATGGATATCTCATATCCGAACCTCTACTCATCGTAGTGCCTACCATATGTGTGTGACCCTCTAGGCCCCAATATCAAGCTAGCCGTGAGTCATACTTATCAGAACTCCTTCTAGCTTAGTGAATTATTATCTCTATAATAATTCACTCAACTCATCGACTACGGACGTACTAGGCCACTACGCCACAGTCCCCAAACGATATAGAGGAATCTAATCCATTGAACTTATCTATCCTCAGTTATTATATAAATACAGTCCCTCATCCATCTAATATCTCGAAGACCTTATACCGGGCATGGTGCTGTTAGACCCATACAGTTTCTACTTGAGTCTTGCTCTAATCGGATTCTTCCGAAGAACTCTTTCTCTCTCAATCCGAATGACCATAGCTAGGGATTTGTTTGAGCAAGAACACATGGGATATTCTTCTCATGACACCAAAAGCGGATCTCGTAAGGTTGATTGTCACTTCCGATAACCGGTTGTACTAGATCTGGAACATCCAAACCTATAAGTTTGGTATCGAAGAGTGGAGCACTCATACAGGACATCCTTGGTGTCCCAAGTCTAAGGACCAGGTACACCACTAAGACAACAGAATCGTTGTTTGACAATGAGGTATCATTAACCATATAGTATTCAGTGAGCGGATCAATCAATGAACTCATTCTCCAATGAGCACCTATACTATATCCCTAGTATTTCTACACGAGCAACTATGAGAATAATTGCATCCATCATATGGATGGGTATACGACACACCTATTTGTCCAGTTATTTCGATGTCCCTCTCGAGTAACTTATGACCAGGATTATTTAGAATCTAGATGGTTAATGAGGTATCATTAACCATCCATCATTCAGTGAGCAGATCAATTAGTGAACTTATTCTCCAATGAGCACATGCACTATATCCCTAGTATTTCTACATGAGCAACTATGAGAACAGCTGTATCCATCATATGGATGGGTATACAACACACCTATTTATCCGGTTATCTCGATGTCTCTCTCGAGTAACCTATGACCGGGATTATTTAGAATCTGTGTATCACGATCCGATTCCCATTGCACAGATCCATGGATATTACAATATATTCATGCAATAAGTAATATAAAGTGATAAAATATCAAATAATAATAATAAGTAAAAAGACAGCATGTCAAGTCACACGTGCCATCACTCATGTGATTGGCTTGTAGGGCACCTATGACTATGAATCTCCCACTTGACTTAAAGCCAATCACCTTTGTGTTTAATCTCCATCAGACCCCTGTGATGCTCAAAGACAATATGAGATAACAACTTTGTCAATGAATCTGCAATGTTATCTTCAGATAGAACTCTTTCCACTTCTATATCTCCTCGGGCCATGATCTCTCTAATAAGCTAGAACCTCCTCAGAACAATTTTGATGAGACTTAGGTTTCTTTGCTTGAGCAAACGCTTAGTTGTTATTGTAATATAAAGGAATCGATGACTCGTTGCCTAACACGACTCCCAAATCTGTGATGAACTTCTTTATCCAAACTCCCTCCTTTGTTGCCTCTACTATAGCAATGTACTCCGCCTCTATGGTCAAGTCAGTAGTAGTATCTTGTATGAAACTCTTCCAGCATTCTGCTCATCCATTCAGGGTATATACATACCCCAAATTTGACTTACTATCATCGATATCGGACTGGAAACTCTAGTTTGTGTAATATTCAACCCTGAGGCTACTACCTCCATATACTAGTAAAAGATCCTTAGTCCTTCTTAAGTACTTAAGGATACACTTTACTGCTTTCTAGTGCTCCAAGCCTGGATTTGCCTGATACCTGCTCGTGACACTTAGAGCATATGCTATATCAGGCCTGGTACATAACATGACATACATGATAGACCTTATCATTGAGGCATAGGGTATCCTATCCATGTTTGCCCTTTCTTCAGGAGTGTTTGGGGATATACTCCTAGAAAGCGATATCTCATGTCTTAGTGATATCCCATGTCTCATCGGTATGAGACCTCTCCCCAATCTCCTAGGTCTTGTCAGAACTTGCAATGAATTACAAATATGATAAGCATTACCGGTATCCAATACTCGTGTATTATCATTAATGTTTGACAAATGGAGATCGATCATAAATATACCTCAAGCTTCTCTAAGCTTCTATTTTGCCCTCTCTATAAGATACTCTTTGCAGTTCCTCTTCCAATGCTCATCTTTGTCATGGTGGAAGCACTAACCTTTATGCTTTGTTGGATATTTCTTAGCAACCTTTGCTTTACCTGGTCTGCCCTTGCCCTTGCCCTTCTTAAGGGATTTTTCTGCTTTCCTTTTCTTTCTGGTTTCACTAGTATAGAAAACTGACTTCTCTTTCTTAATAGTGCTCTTTGCCTCCCTCAACATATTGAGGAGCTCAGGGAAAGTCACCTCAAGCTTGTTCATATTAAAATTCATTATGAACTGTAAAAAGGAATCTGGTAGGGACTGAAGCACAAGATCTACACATACATTATCCTGTAAGACCATTTCTAGACCTACGAGTTTATCTATCTACTCAATCATCTTTAGGACATGGTTTCGAATTGGTGTCCCCTCGGTCATCCTAGCACGGAAGAGGCTCTTCGATATCTCATATCGTTGAGTCCTTCCATGTTCTTTAAATAGTTTATGGATATATAGGAGAATGGATCTAGCATCCATCTTTTCATGTTGTATCTGTAACTCAGGAGTTATGGAGCCCAGCCCAATATATAATACTGAGCAAGAGTGGAGTCATCTATGTCCACGTAGTGAGCGATCTCATCCTCGCTTGCCCCTTCCTCGGGCATAAGCATTACTGTATCAAGAACGTACATGATTTTTTTTATCGTGAGAACAATTCTCAAATTGCGGAGCCAACCCATATAATTTGGACCAATGAGGTAGTTGACCTCAAGTATGCCATGTAAGGGATTTGAAAGCGATATTTTCTGAAAATAAAGATGCAGCAGAAATAAATAATATGTAGATTTTATAGAAAAATAAATACTTAAGATATGAATTTCTATCTTAATCTACTCCAACTATTTTTTCGACGAGTCACGTGACACCCTCAACACGTGAAATGGAAGTCTCTGGTAGACTTCTAGTAGGGATCGATATCCAATCAGTGTCTCAGTGCAACCTTGAGGGACTCGACCAATCACACTAAGCCCGAAAGGTAGGCAACTCTTGCCGATCACAACTCCTTGTGATTCTCATCCTGTTCGACCTCCAAATCACCATGGTCTCGAGGGACTTGACCAACCATGATGTTTGGTTAAATCAACACCATCGTTACAAGATGAGTCCGATTCGATGATATACCATCAAGGGACTCGACCAAGCATACCATGTCCTTAGGTCATCAGTGACATATCCATATCGTAGGCAAGATAGCGAATCGCGATATAGGTGAGCCTCGAGGGACTCGACCAACTCAACCTACATCGAGAATCGATCCCTACCTATAACGATGGAAGGCCACGTGGGTCAATCTAATTGCCTCATGTTTACCAACTTAATATTGTCGAGAGAGGGGATTTTGATTTGGTCTCCTAATATGATATGTCGCATATATACATATTTAATATATATTTACATCGCATACAAATATATATACATATCTAGAATGTGTATAAGCAATCACACATCACATAAGCAATCACACCAGATGATCATGGACCATAGCCTAATATGATCAGACCCAAGCTAATGGGCCTAATCACTCACATTAAGATCTATATGTGTAGTGGAGCATCTCCATGCCCTGTGAACATCCATCTCATCCTCATTGGTTTCATCGGCATCTGGACATATCTCTATGCATCGCGATCGTCCATCTCAGCCTCGTGGGTCCCGCTATCGCTTTCACACTCCTGTTGCATCTCCTCGTGTGATTACAATTTAATCATAGGTATGCAGACCCAACAGTAAACGAGAAATAAAATGGAGACTCGTAGGCCCCAATAATAATAATCACAAATACAAACACATCACGCGGGCAATGTGCCTACTTGCGGTTCTGCCCGTGGGCCTAGTGCCCGCAAGCGTTGCCCCTTGCAGGGGTAGATCCCACGAGTGTTACTGCCCCTGCGACACCTCTGCCTGTGGGCATAGTGCCAGCGGGTTGCTAGCCCCCGTAGATTGTTGGCCACTGCCCGCAAGTGCTTGTATGTAGATGGCAACGAGGGCAACAATAGTTGCTGTCCTTTCTCGCTTTTGCGTCAATGATTTTGACGCCAAAAGCTTCTTCAAAACACAACACACGTAATTCAAAACTAATCTTTCATATGAACAACCTAGCTCTCATACCATTGTAGGGAAATCTAGGGGGCGACATCACATGTATAGCGGAAGAACATAAAAACAAAATCCCGAAATTTTCCAAAGGTGTATTCATCGTCGTACGAAGATTGATATGTAAAAACCCACGAAACATAAATTCACATGTGAGATAGTGTTTTATCTAGGGAGATCGTATGTCCCTGAATCCCTATAGATCTCTAAGAGTGGATGAAGGAGGTCAAGCGCCATTCTCTCTAGCGGTGATCCACACAGCAGGGCTGCAACAATTCTTCTCAAATCTCCAAGCCCACTATCTGAGGTGGAGAAGGGGAGAGGAGAATAAGAAATGATAACTTAGAGAGGCTCTAGCTTATAAACCTTTGGTTCCTTCCTATTTATAGAGGTCCCATATCACCTTAACCCTAATGGATCATATTGAATCTCAGATTATGATAATGAAACCAATTATAGTGTTTATGATTTGATCTACATTTTGAGTGAGATGCTTCGATCGGGATGAGACAATTAAAGCAGGGAGGATCATGTTGAGCTAGAGGAAAACATGTCAGAAGATTGGACGTCGAGTCGGAGGATCGATCGACGTATCGATAGAAGGCTTCGGGCCATAGATTCGGGCATCGGGCCAAGAAGAGCAGATATTGTGCTAAGGATATCAGAGTTGCGGTGGTCAACTAGTAGATTGGGCAATAGGCCGTAAGAGAGGACAATGCGCCGATAAATCGGACGAAGCGTTGATGGACCAATGACATGCCGGACAACATGATTCATGCTTAGTACTAATTGTTTAGATCGAAGTGTGTTTTACATGTAGGATTAACTACGATAGCAAGACATAAAGCAAAATGAAGTCCCGGAGTCAAGAATGTGACTTCGTTGGGAGTTCGAGAGTTCGATGGAAGTCCGGACGTTCGTCAGAAGGCCTACCGGAATTGATTGAGAAGTCCAGGAGCTTGCCAAAGAAGCTCGTCGGAACTCACCAAGAAGATCATCGTTAAGTCCAGGAGCTTGCCGGGAGTGTTGAATCAGCTTTAATCACAACCAGTTTTTTAAATTGTAAAAGTTTTTTTCTGCATTAATTCACCCCCCCCTCTTAGTGCGCTCTTGATCCTAACAATTAGTATCAGAGCAAGGTTCACTCTCAGTTGGATTAAAACCCAAGAGAGATGGCATTTGCCGGAAACCAAGAGGGTCACTCTATTACATATTTGCCCATGTTCAATGGGACAGATTACACCTATTGGAAGACTCGAATGAGTAATTTCTATGGATTTTGAGCTTTAGAACATTGTAGAAAATGGATTTCAAAAGTCTTCTCTTCCAATGATCGATTGGAATGAATTGGAGAAGAAGACTTTCGCTTTAAACGCAAAGGCTATGAATGCCTTATTTTGTACACTAGATAAAAACGAGTTTAATCGAGTTTCGATTTGTGAAACGATTTTTGATATTTGGCACACACTCGAAGTGACTCACGAAGGCATGAGTAGAGTGAAAGAGTCAAAAATCAATCTTTTAGTACATTTTTATGAATTATTTCGAATGAAACCGAGAGACTATTGGAGACATGTACACCCATTTTACAGATGTCGTCAATGGTCTTAAAGGACTTGGTAAAGGTTTTTCAGATTTTGAGCTCATTAACAAAGTTTTAAGATTCCTTCTAAAGAATTGGGACCCAAAAGTCACGACCATTCAAGAGGCCAAAGATTTAAATAACTTTCCTCTTGAAGAATTAATTAGGTTACTAATGACCTATGAAATAACTTGCAAAGCTCATGAAGAGCTTGAGGACACCCTTCCAAAGAACAGGAAGGATATGACCCTTAGAACATAAGAAGACCACTTGAGAGAAAACTCAAGTGATGAGGACTTTGACGATAACTTGGCACTTTTAACAAGGAAATTCAAAAAAATTATTAAAAAATAAATTTAAAAATGACACTATAAATAAATTTGAACCCAAAAAGGATCAAGTAATTTGTTACGAATGCAAGAAGCTGGGACACTACAAAAGTGAATGTCCCCAAACCAAGAAGAGGACACCAAAAAAGAAGGCACTCAAAGCAACATGGGATGACTCAAGCGCATCCGAAGAAGAGGAGCTCAACACCGAGCAAGTTGCTCACTATGCATTAATGGCCATTGGAGAAGAGGTATCAAGTTCAATTGATGCAAATTTATCATTTGATGAATTATTAAATGCTTTCCATGATTTATTTGATGAATGTAAAATAATTAGTAGAAAATATAAATTGTTAAAAAATGAATATGATTCTCTTGTTAGTAATTTTGATAAATTAAAAATTAAGCATAATGATAGTTTAGCTCTATGTACGAAATGCCATGATTTAGAAATACTCCAAAAGGAGAACATGTTACTCAAGGATACCTTGAAGAAATTTAAGATTGATAGCAAGTCCTTGAACATGATCCTTACCAATAAGGGTTACGTTCATAAAAGAAGTGGAATTGGATTTGTAAGAAGCTCTCACCAAAATCCAACCACCTTCATTAAAGGCCCTATCTTGCATATTTTGCCCCGAAACAAATGTAACTTTTGTTGCAAACGTAGACATAAAACTTATCATTGTCCATTTAAAAAGTGGGGTCCAAATAAATTGATTTAGGTTCCTAAAGGAACCGTAAAGAATTTCATACAACATGATAAGCAATTTAGATCGGTTTTTGAGGCACCCAAGGTCAAATGGGTACCTAAAAATCATCCTCTTTTGTAGAGACATATACTATCACAAGCTAGGAGCAAGAGATGTTACCTTAATAGTGGATGCTCAAGGCATATGACCAAAGATCTATCTCAATTCTCTAAGCTCACTAGCATAGATGAAGGATGTGTCACCTTTGGAGACAATAACAAGGGTAAAATCATTGGCAAAGGAATCATAGGTAACAAATCCAACTTCTTTATTGAAGATGTTTTGTTAGTTGATGGTTTAAAACATAACATCTTGAGCATTAGTCAATTGTGTGATAAATGATATATTGTTAAATTTGAATCTAATGCTTGCATTATTGAAAAACCACACAAAAACACATCTATGATTGCATTAAAATAAAATAACATATACACTATTGACATCAATGATCTTTGCAATGAAATATGTTTTTCGGTTTTGAATGACGATGCTTGGATTTGGCATAGGAGATTAGGTAATGCTAACATCAAACTAATCACCCAAATTTCATCCAAAGAACTTGTAATAGGAATTCCTCATATCAAGTTCGTCAAAGATAATGTGTGTGATGCTTGTTAATTAGGAAAACATATAAAAGGTAGCTTCAAACCTAAGAATCAAATAAGCACCTCTAGATCTTTGCAATTAATCCATATGGACTTATTCGGACCAATTTCTACATCAAGCCTAGGAGGTAGCAAATACGCTTTTGTCATTGTAGATGATTATCGTAGATACACATGGACTTATTTCTTGACACACAAAAGTGAATGCTTTAGATATTTCTTCAAGATTTATAAACTTGTTCAAAATGAAAAGGGTTCTATAATTTTGATAATTCGAAGTGATCACGGTGGTGAATTTCAAAATCGTGATTTTCAAGAATTTTATGAATCCAATGGATACAACCACAACTTCTCTACTCCAAGAATTCCTCAACAAAATGGAGTAGTAGAAAGAAAGAATAGAAATTTGTAAGAAATGACAAGAATTAGGTTAAATGAACATAGCCTACCTAAATATTTTTGGGTCGAAGCCATAAACATGGCATGCTACGTCATGAATAGAGTTTTAGTAAGACCCTTACTCACCAAAACTCCTTATGAGTTGTGGAACAACAAAAAACATAATGTTTCATATTTTAAAGTTTTTGGGTGTAAGTGTTTTATCCTGAATGAAAAAGATGCCTTAGGAAAATTTGATGCTAAATCCGATGAAGAAATTTTTCTTGGCTATTCTTCGATTTCTAAAGCATTTCGTATCTTCAATAAAAGAACTATAATTATAAAAGAATCCATTCATGTTATTTTTAATAAGATTTTCAAAATTAAGAAAAATAATTTTGATGATGATGTTAATTTTGATACTTTGAATTTAAATGAAACCCCTTCTCCAACTAGCAACTTGGATGCATCCACTTTCGAAACATCCTTACCCAAGGATTAGAAGTATGTAGATGCTTATCCTAAGGAGCTAATCATAGGAGACATATCTAAAGGGGTTTAAACACGTTCTTCTCTTAAAAATTTTTGTGCCAATGCCGCTTGTTTCTCCCAAATTGAACCTAAATGTATTGACAAAGCCATGAAAGATGATTCAAGGATTATCGCAATGCAAGATGAGTTAAATCAATTTGAGAGAAATGAGATGTGGAAGTTTATTCCTAGGCCAAATGACCATTTAGTTATTGGTACTAAATGGGTCTTTAGAAACAAACAAGATGAATCTGGTATCGTGGTTAGAAACAAAGCTAGATTAGTGGCCAAAGGTTTCGATCAAGAAGAAGGTATCGATTACGAAGAAACATTCGCTCTTGTGGCTCGATTAGAAGTCATAAGGATGTTCCTTACCTATACTAGTAGTAATAATTTTAAGTTGTTTCAAATGGATGTTAAAAGTACTTTTCTTAATAGCTTTATTTCCGAAGAAGTTTATGTTGAACAACCTCTCGGATTTGAGAATAATAGTCATCCTAATCATGTGTTTAAATTGACTAAAGCTCTATATGGTCTAAAACAAGCCCCAAGGGCTTGGTACGAGAGACTGAGTTTATTTCTTATTGAAAATAATTTCTCTAAAGGCAAGGTCGATACTACATTATTTATCAAAAAATTTAAAAATATTTTTTTTATTGTTTAAATTTATGTTGATGATATTATCTTCGGTTCCACGAATGAATCTCTTTGTGAATCATTTACTAAGTGTATGAGTTTTGAATTTGAAATGAGTTTGATGGGAGAATTAACCTTCTTTTTGGGTTTACAAATCAAACAACTAAGTAATGACATCTTTGTTAGTCAAACAAAATATGCTTTAGATTTGATAAAGAGGTTTAATATGGATAGCTCAAAAGTTATCAATACTCTTATGAGCACCTCCACTAAGTTAGAAATTGATAAAAGTGGAGAAAGCTTTAATAAAAAAACCTATAGGGGTATGATAGGAAGTTTACTTTACCTTACTACAACTAGACCGGATATCATGTGTAGTGTAGGACTTTATGCTAGGTTTCAATCTAATCCTAAGATATCTCATCTCAAAACAGTTAAAAGAATACTTAGATATCTTAAAGGAACCACAAATCTAGGATTATGGTATCCAAAATCTGAGAATTTTGAGCTAATTGCTTATGCTGATGTGGATTTTGCTGGATGTAGACTATATAGAAAAAGTACATTAGGAACATGTCAATTTTTGGGATATGCACTTGTTTCTTGGTCAAGAAACAAAACTCGATTGTACTATCTACAACCGAAGTTGAGTATATTGCAGCTAGTGCATGCTGTGCACAAGTTGTGTGGATGAAAAACACTTTAGAGGGCTATAAGATTCATCTTAAAAATATCTCCATAAAATGTGATAATACAAGTGTAATATGTTTAATAAAGAATCCCATTCAACACTCTAGAACAAAACATATTGATATTATGCATCATTTTATATGAGATCATGTCACTAATCATGATGTAATCATAGAGTTTATTGATATTAAACATCAATTAACTGATATTTTTACAAAATCTTTAAATGAAGAACAATTTGATTTTATTAGAAGAAAATTAGGAATGTTGATTTGTCCGAATGCATGAATTTGTTAAATTTTGTTTTCAGACTTTCTTGATTCTTTGATCAATTACTTAAATTCGGTGTTGAAAATTTTATGATACAAATTTGACATGATTGTATGCTTCAATAACATGTTTACTTTAATGTTGGAAATTTTGCGCCTTGATGCGAAAAGTTTCCATGATGATGAGCAGTTATACTTTCATGATTGTAATCATATATCGGATTCTTAATCTTTGAGCACTACAAGCACTAATGAGTTTACCTCCATAATTGTGATTAAAAAGCTATTACAAAACATTGTCCGAATGCATGATTTATTGTATTTCTCTTCCGGACTTAATGTATTTCTTGAATGGAGTTTTTTATGAGTCTATGCCATATCAAATTTATTGCATATCCATGCTCCATCACTAAATGATTTTTGATATATGAAATTAATTGACAAATGCATCTCTCATGGATTTATCTTTTGTGAATTTTAATTGAGAAATGGATTTGATAGAATGATTCTTTCACATGAATTCCTTCCTGATGAAGGAAGATTTTTTTTAGATGAACACTTGCAAGGATTTAATTTCACATGTATATTTTGATCCTTGTGAAAAATGAAGCATAATGAAACTCTCTTATTATTTTTAACTTCATTTAAAGTTGGTTCTCAATGACTTTCATCCTTACTTTCCTCCTTCATGCAAAGCGTTGATGATAAATAAAAAGAAAAAAGTAATGAAAGCTATCTCTTTTATGTGAGAACTTGTGTATGATACCATGTCATGAATGATTGAAATATGATTGATATAAATTGTTTTTAAAAAGTTGAAATATGACATGAATCTTTTATTTACCATACTTGTATACATTGTTGAATCGTTCTCCTTTTTGTTGATGACAAAGGGGGAGAAATATGTGATAAATTGATGATAGAATGAATTGTTAAATACTCAAAATGTTTGCATTATGATAAGATATCTAGAGCTTAACTTGTAATTTTCAAAGTTGATATCTTGCCATATGATGAAATTGCTATGATTGCTATCCTTCACATTTGAAATATAAGACTTGAAAATGGATGTCATGCCTTGACATCATTTTCAGAAAGTTACATCATGATAGGAGTCATGATGAATGTATTGATAAGTTTAAATGAACTTAACTTATCAATATGTCTCTTGAATTCAAATGCTTTGAATTCAAGAATGACTTTTCTCAAGTATGACATATAGATAGGGGGAGTTAAGGTTAACTCCATCATCAATTGATTGTCATCATCAAAAAGGGGGAGATGGTTGAATCTCGAATTTTGATGATGAAATCAATTGTCATTTGTTGATCTAATCTATATGTTGAGAAAAGTATGCAGGATTAACTACGATGGCAATAAGACATGCAGTAGGTGTTGTGCCAAAGTCAAGATCGAGATCACGTTGGGAGTTCGAGAGTTTGTCGAAAGTCCGAACATTCGTCAGAAGTTCTGCAGAAACCATTCGAGAAGTCCAGGAGCTTGCTAAAGAAGCTTGTCAGAACTAGCCAAGAAGATTGTCGCGAAGTCCAGGAGCTTGCTAAAGAAGCTTGTCAGAACTAGCCAAGAAGATTGTCGCGAAGTCCAGGAGCTTGCTAAAGAAGCTTGTCAGAACTAGCCAAGAAGATTGTCGCGAAGTCCAGGAGCTTGCTAAAGAAGCTTGTCAGAACTAGCCAAGAAGATTGTCGCGAAGTCCAGGAGCTTGCTAAAGAAGCTTGTCAGAACTAGCCAAGAAGATTGTCGCGAAGTCCAGGAGCTTGCTAAAGAAGCTTGTCAGAACTAGCCAAGAAGATTGTCGCGAAGTCCAGGAGCTTGCTAAAGAAGCTTGTCAGAACTAGCCAAGAAGATTGTCGCGAAGTCCAGGAGCTTGCTAAAGAAACTAGCCAAGAAGATTGTCGCGAAGTCCAGGAGCTTGCCGGGAGTCCGCCGGAGCATCACCGAGGGTTCGTCGGATGTTCGTCGGAAGCTCACTGGAAGAGCGATTGACGCACCAGAACACGAATTGTAGAAATCATATCTTAATTATCATAATTAAAGTGTAGATTAAGTTAGGATTGGGAGGTAATCCCACTAACTTAATTAGGGGCCAATTGGGCTCTTAACAAACCCAAATTGGGCCGAATGGAACAGCCCATTTGAACCCAGAATTCCTAGTCGGTGGTGGCACCGCCCAAGAGACTCGGTCTCCCAGGAATTCTAGGCGGTGATACTATATGAACTATGTCTTCGAGCGCTGTTAGGCGGTAGTACCGCCCAGTAATGGTGGTGGTACCGTCAGGACCCAGAAAATCTGGGAATGGACACTTTTAGGCTTCATTTTCAAACTCATTGGGGCCTATAAAAACCCCACCCTTTCTTACAGGAAAGGGAATGAAAACTTGCTTTAATCTTGAGTCTTTGAGGCCTTAAAAGTATTGTAAAAGCTAGAGTTCTCCTCCTTCTTTCTTCTAAGTGTTGAGATCATTTAAGAGAGGAGTGAAACTTGTTAAGGTTATCTCCTAAGTCCGGCAAAAGGAGAAAAGCTGTAAAAGGGTGGTTGGCCTTTGCTTATTAAAGGAAGGCCTCTAGTGGACATCGGTGACTTCGTCGAAGGAGGAAGTCGAAAGTGGATGTAGGTCACGATGGTGTAAAAGGATAGTTGGTTTTCGCCAATTGAAGGAAGACCGATAGTAGATGCCGGTGGCCTTGACGGAGGAGGAATCGGGAGTGGATGTAGGTCATGACGACCGAACCACTATAAAACTCGGTTTGCATTTATATTTGAGCAATTTACCTTTATAGCAAACTGTCTTTCCTCCTTACTATGCTTTTACTACTTTTATGCTCGCATACACTTTCAAGTTAAGATCTTTACAAAACGATTTTCATCGGAATCAGTTTTAATCGAAATGAAAGGATTTGGACCGATGATTTTACTGCTGCACTAATTCACCTCCCCCCCTTTTAGTGCTGACTACTTTCCTAACAATTGGTATCAAAGTCTTGTATTTCTCATTTGGTTTAATACCCAAAAGAAATGGCTCATTTCGGCTTTCAAGAGGGTCACTCTCTCATTCGTCCTCCCTTGTTCGATGGGACGGACTACACTTATTGGAAAACTCGAATGAGAGTTTTCTTGCTTTCTTTGGATTTGAACTTATGGAACATTGTTAAAAATGGTTTTCAAAGGTTTTCTCTCCTAATGAACCAATGGAATGATTTGGAGAAGAAAACTTTTTCTTTAAATGCTAGAGCTATGAACGCTCTATTTTGTTCCTTAGACAAAAACGAGTTTAATCGGATTTCTACTTGCGAAACGACTTTCGATATTTGGCACATTCTTGAAACCACTCACGAAGGCACAAGTAGATTAAAAGTTTTGAAGGTCAATCTTTTAATGCACGATTTTGTACTATTTTGAATGAAGCTGAGCGAAACCATTGTTGACATGTATACCTATTTTACGGATGTCGTCAATGGTTTAAAAGCTCTTAGCAAATGCTTTTCGAATTT
This sequence comes from Musa balbisiana, assembly GCA_004837865.1. Classification (NCBI taxonomy): domain Eukaryota; kingdom Viridiplantae; phylum Streptophyta; class Magnoliopsida; order Zingiberales; family Musaceae; genus Musa; species Musa balbisiana. The sequence continues at coordinate 16,287,336 of CM017193.1, read as the reverse complement.
TGAACTCGTTAACAAGATCTTAAGATCACTTTCTAAAAATTGAGAATCGAAAGTAACGACAATACAAGAATCAAAAGATTTGAACTATTTTCTAATTGAAGAATTTATAGGGTCTTTGATGACCTATAAAATGACGTGCAATACATGTAAAGAACTCAAGAACAACCTTTCAAAGAATAGAAAGGAGTTGGGACAGAGAACAATTGAAGACCACTTATGCATAAGCTCAAGTGATGGTGAACTTGAACTCCTAACTATGAAATTTAAAAAGTTCATGAAACAAAAATTAAAGAACAAAAAGAACGCTACTACTTGCTATAAACGCAAGAAGAGGGAAGCACTTTGGGATGAATCGAGCTCTTCCGAAGATGAAAAAAAAATCAACAAAGGTGAGGTGGCAAACTACGCCTAACGACTTTCGATATTTGGCACATTCTTGAAACCACTCACGAAGGCACAAGTAGATTAAAAGTTTTGAAGGTCAATCTTTTAATGCACGATTTTGTACTATTTTGAATGAAGCTGAGCGAAACCATTGTTGACATGTATACCTATTTTACGGATGTCGTCAATGGTTTAAAAGCTCTTAGCAAATGCTTTTCGAATTTTGAACTCGTTAACAAGATCTTAAGATCACTTTCTAAAAATTGAGAATCGAAAGTAACGACAATACAAGAATCAAAAGATTTGAACTATTTTCTAATTGAAGAATTTATAGGGTCTTTGATGACCTATAAAATGACGTGCAATACATGTAAAGAACTCAAGAACAACCTTTCAAAGAATAGAAAGGAGTTGGGACAGAGAACAATTGAAGACCACTTATGCATAAGCTCAAGTGATGGTGAACTTGAACTCCTAACTATGAAATTTAAAAAGTTCATGAAACAAAAATTAAAGAACAAAAAGAACGCTACTACTTGCTATAAACGCAAGAAGAGGGAAGCACTTTGGGATGAATCGAGCTCTTCCGAAGATGAAAAAAAAATCAACAAAGGTGAGGTGGCAAACTACGCCTAACGACTTTCGATATTTGGCACATTCTTGAAACCACTCACGAAGGCACAAGTAGATTAAAAGTTTTGAAGGTCAATCTTTTAATGCACGATTTTGTACTATTTTGAATGAAGCTGAGCGAAACCATTGTTGACATGTATACCTATTTTACGGATGTCGTCAATGGTTTAAAAGCTCTTAGCAAATGCTTTTCGAATTTTGAACTCGTTAACAAGATCTTAAGATCACTTTCTAAAAATTGAGAATCGAAAGTAACGACAATACAAGAATCAAAAGATTTGAACTATTTTCTAATTGAAGAATTTATAGGGTCTTTGATGACCTATAAAATGACGTGCAATACATGTAAAGAACTCAAGAACAACCTTTCAAAGAATAGAAAGGAGTTGGGACAGAGAACAATTGAAGACCACTTATGCATAAGCTCAAGTGATGGTGAACTTGAACTCCTAACTATGAAATTTAAAAAGTTCATGAAACAAAAATTAAAGAACAAAAAGAACGCTACTACTTGCTATAAACGCAAGAAGAGGGAAGCACTTTGGGATGAATCGAGCTCTTCCGAAGATGAAAAAAAAATCAACAAAGGTGAGGTGGCAAATACGCCTAACGACTTTCGACGACGAGGTAATCAAAATCCCCTTAATTTACTTTGAAATTACTTAATATTTTTCATGAATTATTTTTAATTTTAGTTTAAGAAAATTATATAATTTTTAATTACATGTTTAATGATGTAATAAAAATGCAAAAAATAAAATGGGATCATGCTTACCTTCTAGTGATCATGAATACATAAACAAAAATTAAAGAACAAAAAGAACGCTACTACTTGCTATAAACGCAAGAAGAGGGAAGCACTTTGGGATGAATCGAGCTCTTCCGAAGATGAAAAAAAAATCAACAAAGGTGAGGTGGCAAACTACGCCTAACGACTTTCGACGACGAGGTAATCAAAATCCCCTTAATTTACTTTGAAATTACTTAATATTTTCATGAATTATTTTTAATTTAGTTTAAGAAAATTATATAATTTTTAATTACATGTTTAATGATGTAATAAAAATGCAAAAAATAAAATGGGATCATGCTTACCTTTCTAGTGATCATGAAAATTACATGTTTTATGATAAACAAACAAAATGATTTTGATTAAAAATACCTTATTAAATCATGCTATATGTGTTTAAGAAGTAATAATGTGTATCATGTTGATTTCTGTATTGTTTCTCGATTTTGATTAAATGAAATCATGTAATGAAAATATTGAATATTTTGATACCATGATTAACGATTTTATGCATGAGATTTTAAAGTTATACATGATGACATTTGTGATTTATTGATCTTGATGATTTTTATAATAAATCTTGCACTTTCGGTTTTAAACATGATCCATGTTTTTATTTGGCTAAATGAATAAATCATATGAATTGAAATGACTAAAAAGAGGAAAATATTTTTCTTAAAAATTGATGAATCTATTTGTATCATTTTTATGAATCTCTTGGAATTTTAAAATAATTTTGATGATTTAAATTTGAATAAATTTTTATCCAAATCATGATCTTGATTCCTTGATATTTATAAATTAAGATTTATTATGAATCAAGATTTTTTTATCAATCGTTCTCCTACGATTCTACTTGGTATGTTCTTAAGAGGAGATTTTCTAAATAAATCATGATTTGTCTTGTGAGTTCTTAGATTTATCACTTGAGATTTTTTTCAAGATCTCTTCTTTGTACACCTACAATTTTTATTCTTGGTATTTTATTTAAAGAAGATATTCACTATATGAATAATGTCTTTTGGAATTCAAGTGGTCTTATCTTTCATGACATGATTTTTTTATATTTATGGATTGTATGCCTTGAAATGATTGAAATATTTTATACCATTATGTTTTTCTCTTCTTCTTTCTTGTATACAATGATAAAATGGGGAGAAGTTTTGATCATGCATGGTAGGATGTAATTTGACAAAATTGATACCATCATGATTTGAAATGCTATGATTTGTATCATGAATGATTGAATATCATGTATGATATACCCATATTGATTAATTTATTTGTATAATGCATGAAGTAAGGATACAAATGTAAAGTTTTGGAATTGTGTATATTTTAATTTAAAACTAGGATGATGCACAAACATATTGAAAAAGGATTAATACTTTACCTTTGTCATAATTTAAAAATTGATATAAAGTGTCTTCCCTTCTTTTTAACAATGACAAAGGGGGAGATAAAAGATGCTAGCTCACACAATTCAAGAAGAAAGCAAAAATTGCACTTCTCAAAAGAGAAGAAAGAACTTGCTTCTTGAACATCTCAAATTGTTAGCTTCCATGTTGTAAAATGATATAACATTTTGTTAACTTGCACATCTAGCAAATTTACAAACTTGCATATTTCAAGAAGTAAGAGTTGCTTTCTTGAACATCGTAAAAATTTCTAGCTTATAATCTAAAGAGAAGCAAAAAGTTGCTATCTCAAGAGAAGCAAAAAGTTGCTATCTCAAGAAAAGCAAACATGCTAAACTCGCACATCTTTAATTATTGCTAGCTTGCATAATGATAAAATTAGAAATTATGTTTATTATGCAATGATTTAAATTTGTATCTCAAACACTTCGAAAGTTACACTTCTCCTTTTTGTTGATGACATGTAAATATTTATGATGAAATTTACAATGACTTGAATTTATCTTGAATTCAAGGTTCTATCAATATGACATATTGATAGGGGAAGTTTGTTTAAACTCCGGGAGTTAAGGTTAACTCCGTCATCAATTGATTGTCATCATAAAAAAGAGGGAGATTGTTGAATCTCAAATTTTGATGATGAAACCAATTGTAGTGTTTATGATTTGGTCTGTGTTTTAAGTGATGCAGGATGCTTTGATCAGGATGAGACAATTAAAGTAGGGAGAATCATGTTGGGCCGGAGGAAAACATATCAGAAGATTGAACGTCGAGCCGGAGGATCGGTTGACGTATCGATAGAAGGTTTCGGGCCATAGATTTGGGCATCAAGCCAAGAAGAGCGGATATTGTGCCAAGGATATCGGAGTTGCGGAGGTCAACTGGCCGATTGAGCAATACGCCATAAGAGAGGATAATGCGTCGATGAATCGGATGAAGCGTCGATGGACCAATGACATGCCGGACAACATGATTCATGCTTTGTACTAATTGTCTTGATTGAAGTGTATTTTACATGTGCAGGATTAACTACGATAGCAAGGCATAAAGCAAAATGAAGTCCTGAAGTCAAGAACGTGACTTCGTTGGGAGTTTGAGAGTTCGACGAAAGTTCGGACGTTCGTTGGAAGGTCTATCGAAATTGACCGAGAAGTCCAGGAGCTTGCCAAAGAAGCTTGTTGGAACTCGCTAAGACGATCATCATGAAGTCCAGGAGCTTGCCAGGAGTCCGCTGGAACATTGTCGATGTTAGGAACGGCGTCGGCACTAAGAGGTGGGTGAATTAGTGCAGCGGTAAAAATGTCGATTTCATAAAATCTTCATACGATAAAAACCAAACTTAGAAGATAACTTGAAATCTCGTGTTCATAAATGTATTGAAGGTAGTAGACAAGTAAAGAATTTTGCAGTAAGGTAAATTGCACAAGAGAAATACAAACCGATTTATAGTGGTTCGGTCATCGTCGACCTACATCTACTCCTTTGATTCCTCTTCCGTCGAGGCCATCGTCATCCACTATCAATCTTCCTTTAATAGGCAAAGATCAACCTACTTCTTACACCCCCTCTTCTCCTTTTCCCGGATTAGGAGACAACCCTTACAAGCACTCACTCCTCTCTAAATAGAATTCTAAGTTTAAGCTAGAGGAGGGATTTTTCAAGTGGTTTCTATAGCGTTTTCTCACTTTAAAACTTTCTGTGTTTGTATATTTTACCCAGGGATGAGAGGGGTATTTATAGGCTTCAAGTGGATTCAAACTTGGAGCCTAAAAACATCTCATCCCGGGTTTCGCGGGTGCAGGCGGTACCACCGCTTGTGCTGGGCGATACCACCGCCTACAACCTTTTGAAGGCTATGTTTGGGCGGTACCACTGCCCAGACCGACAGTACCACCACCTAACACAGACTCGGAGACTGTGCTACGACAGTGTCATCTCTTGGGGCACTGTTTGGGCCTTTCTTTGGGCCCAACACAGTCCTTACATGGGCCTAACTGGCCCCTAATTGGGTTAGCCCAAATCCAAATCCAATTACGTGCTAACTACGATTCCTAAGATATATTCTAAGCTAAACAAGTCCGTAAGTCTAGTTTCTTTTGGCGATCTTCCGGTGATCTTCCGGCAAACTTTCGACGATCTCTCGGTAATGTTCTTGGACTTCTTGGCTGGATCTTGCAGAACTTCCGACGAACATCTGGACTTTCGACGAACTCTCGAACTCCCAACGAAATTGCGTCCTTGACTCCGGGACTTAATTTTGCTTTTTGTCTTGCTATCATAGTTAATCATGCACATGTAAAAACACACTTCGATCTAGACAATTAATACTAAGCATTAATCATGTTGTCCGGCATGTCATTGGAACCTCGATGCTTCATCCGATTCTTCGGCGCATCATCCTCTCTTGCGTTCTATTATCCAATTGGCTAGTTGACTCTGCAACTCTGATATCCTTGGTGCAATATCTGCTCATCTTAGCTCGATGCCTGAATCCATGGCCTGAAGCCTTCTGTCGATATGTCGACTGATCCTCCGGCTCGACGTCCAATCTTTTAACATGTTTTCCTCCGGCACAACATGATTCTTCCTGCTTTAATTGTCTCATCTTGATCGAAGCATCCTGTGTCACTCAAAATACAGATTAAAATATAAACACTTATCAATTGGTTTTATTATCAAAATACGAGATTCAACAATCTCCCCCTTTTTGACGATGACAACCAATTGGTGACAGAGTTAAAACAAACTCCCTCTATCAATATGGCATATTGATAGAAACTCTTGGATTCAAAAATCCAAGCAACATGTTATCATAAACTTATACATAACATCATACTTCTCCCCCTTTGTCATTAACAAAAAGGAGAAGTGAAACTTTCAAGTGTTCGAGATATAAGTTCAAATCATTGCATACAAGTGTTTCAAATCATTGTATGTTTGGACATACAAGTTCAAATCATTGCATAAAAAAAATCTCAAGTTTTATCATCATGCAAGCTAGCAAAAATTTGAGTTTTCCAAGTTTGTAAATTTTGCTATATGTGCAAGTTTAGCATATTTTGCTTCTTGAGATAGGTAAGATAGCATGTCTTGGTGATGTTCAAGATAGTAAGTTCTACATCATGTAAGCTAGCAAATTTTTACATCGTTTTCTAAGAATGTAAGCTTGCAATATTTGAGATGTTCAAGAAGACAACTCTTGCTTCTTGAAATATACAAGTTAGCATTCTTTGCTTCTCTTTTGAGATGAGCCATTTTTGCTTCCTTAGCATAGTGCAAGCTAGCAAAATTAGAGACATGCAAGTTTAGCATATTTGCTTTCTTCTTGTATTGTGTAAGCTAGCATCTTTTGTCTCCCCCTTTGTCATTGTCAAAAAGAAGGGAAGAATAATATAATAGTGTAATTCATTTGCCTTTATTATAATCTTCAAATCATGACACATGACAAGGGTAAATAATAAAGATGAAAAAATTACATCATGAATGTCAAAACAATTTTTTGTCATCAATATTTCATCAGTGTATGCATCATTATCATAAGTTGAAGTATTGCATGCATAATACCAAATCATCATGTATATTTACATCACTATTAGCAATAAATCATAGTATTTCAAATCATGATAGTAAATGTCATATTACATTGCATCTCATATTTCATGCATATTTTTATTTCATCGCATTCATTTTATCTCATCAAAAAATTAATTGGGTGATGAATACAAGAAGTTATACAAAAATAAATCATATCGTGAGAGATAAGATCATGTAAATACTAAAAGACATGATTCATATATTAAATCTCATCTTAAATAAAATACCAAAAAAAAATTGTAGGAGTTCAAAGAAGAGATCTTGATTAAAAAATCTCAAGTAATAAATCCAAAAACTCACAAGAAAAATCATGATTTATTTAGAAAATCTCCTCTTAAGAAAATACTAAGTAGAATTGTAGGAGAACGATTAAAAAACAATCTAGATTCATAGAGAAATCTTATGTATTAAATATCGAGAAGTCAAGATGATGATTTATAAAAAATATCATAAGTTATAATCAAGAGAAAAATCATCATTTATCTTTAAATCATTCAATTTGTTAAATCAACAAAGTCATTTTTAAGGGATTCATAAAAATGATACACAAAGATTCATCTAAATCAATAAGATAGAGATGTTTTATTTTAAGTTGTTGGTTTCATACAAGTATGCCTTTATCTTTTTACCAAACAAAAATATGCATCATTTTTAAAATCGAAAAAGCCACTTTCATTACGATAAAAATCGATAATCCATAAATCTCAAGAATCATCATGAATAATTTCGAAATGACATCAAGACATGGTTTCAAAATATTTAATATTTTTATTATATAATTACATTATTTTCCATCAAGATCATTTTGTTTGTTGTAGTCATGCATTTTTCTTTTTAGGTGAATCTAACTTTTCAAACTTAGTTTTCGATGCAAAATCCATGCATCATCATTAAGCATGATATTAAACTTCTTAATATTTTCATTAAGACATCAAGCATGGTTTTAATCAAAATAAAAAATTATCAAGATACACATTATTTCTTCTTAAAAAACATTCATAGGATCATCATTAGATTGAATCTAACATTTTATTTCATTAACATAAAACATGCAATTTTCATTATCATTTTCAAAATTACTAGCATGATCATAATTTTTTCATTTTCATTTTTAAACATGCAATTTTCAAGAAAAATAATTATTCTAAACTAAATTAAAATTAATTCATGAAAAGTATCACGTAATTTCGAAATAAATCAAAGACATTTTGATTACCTCATAGTCAAAAGCCGTTAAGGCATAGTTTGCCTCCTCGCCTTTGTTGATTTTCTCCTCATCTTTAGATGAGCTCGATTCATCCCAATTTGTATTCTTCTTCTTGTGTTTATAGCAAGTAGTTGCGTTCTTTTTATTCTTTAATTTTTGTTTTATTAACTTTTTGAATTTTATGAGTAGTTCAAGTTCACCAGCACTTGAGCTTATGCTCGAGTGGTCTTCATGTGTTCTAAGTTCAAAATCTTTCCTATTCTTTGGAAGGTGGTTCTCATGTTCATCAAGTGTCACATTAGTCATTTCATAGGTCATTAAAGACCCAATTAGTTCTTCAATTAGAAAATAGTTTAAATCTTTTGATTCTTGTATTGTCGTTACTTTCGAATTCTAATTTTTAGAAAGTGATCGTAAAATCTTATTTACAAGTTCAAAATTCAAAAAACTTTTACTAAGTGCTTTTAAACTATTGATGACATCCGTAAAACGAGCGTACATGTCAACAACGGTTTTGCTTGGTTTCATATGAAACAATTCGATGTCATGCATTAAAAGATTAATCTATGAAACTTTTAATCTACTAGTGCCTTCATGTGTGGTTTCAAGAATGTGCTAAATAAAGAAAGTCGTTTCACACAAAGAAACTCGATTAAATTCATTTTTGTCTAAGGCGCAAAACAAGGCATTCATAGCCTTTGCATTTAGAGAAAAAGTCTTCTTCTCCAAATCATTCCAATGGTTCATTGGAAGAGAAGACCTTTGAAAACCAAATTCGACTATGTGCTATAAATCGAGATTCAATGAAAGCAAGAAAACTCTTATTCGAGTTTTCTAATAAGTGTAGTCTATCCCATTGAAAAAGGAAGGACGAATGAGAGAGTGACTCTCTTAAAAGTCGAAAAGAGTCATTTCTATTTGGGTGTTAAACCAAAGTAGAAAACAAGACTCTGATACCAATTGTTAGGAACGGGATCGGCACTAAGAGGGGGGGGGGGGTGAATTAGTGCAGTAGTAAAAACGTCGATTTCGTAAAATTTTCATACGATAAAAACCGAACTTAGAAGATAACTTAAAATCTCATGTTCATAAATGTATTAAAGGCAGTAAGCAAGTAAAGAAGTTTGCAGTAAGGTAAATTGCACAAGAGAAATGCAAATCGATTTATAGTGGTTCGGTCATCGTCGACCTACATCCATTCCTCCGATTTCTCTTCCGTCGAGGCCACCGGCATCCACCATCGATCTTCCTTTAATAGGCAAAGATCAACCTCCTTCATACACCCCTCTTCTCCTTTTCCTGGGTTTAGGAGACAACCCTTACAAGCACTCACTCCTCTCTAAACATAATTCTAAGTTTAAGCTAAATGAGGGATTTCTCAAGTATTTTCTACAACGTTTTCTCACTTTAAAATTTTCTGTGCTTGTATATTTTACCCAGGGATGAGAGGGGTATTTATAGGCTTCAAGTGAATTCAAACTTGGAGCCTAAAAATATCTCATCTTGGGTGCAGGCGGTACCACCGCCCAGCAGTTCTGACACTGGGCGGTACCACCGCCCAGCAGTTCTGACACTGGGCGGTACCACCGCCCAGCAGTTCTGACACTGGGCGGTACCACCGCCCAGCAGTTCTGACACTGGGCGGTACCACCGCCCAGCAGTTCTGACACTGGGCGGTACCACCGCCCAGCAGTTCTGACACTGGGCGGTACCACCGCCCAGCAGTTCTGACACTGGGCGGTACCACCGCCCAGCAGTTCTGACACTGGGCGGTACCACCGCCCAGCAGTTCTGACACTGGGCGGTACCACCGCCCAGCAGTTCTGACACTGGGCGGTACCACCGCCCAGCAGTTCTGACACTGGGCGGTACCACCGCCCAGCAGTTCTGACACTGGGCGGTACCACCGCCCAGCAGTTCTGACACTGGGCGGTACCACCGCCCAGCAGTTCTGACACTGGGCGGTACCACCGCCCAGCAGTTCTGACACTGGGCGGTACCACCGCCCAGCAGTTCTGACACTGGGCGGTACCACCGCCCAGCAGTTCTGACACTGGGCGGTACCACCGCCCAGCAGTTCTGACACTGGGCGGTACCACCGCCCAGCAGTTCTGACACTGGGCGGTACCACCGCCCAGCAGTTCTGACACTGGGCGGTACCACCGCCCAGCAGTTCTGACACTGGGCGGTACCACCGCCCAGCAGTTCTGACACTGGGCGGTACCACCGCCCAGCAGTTCTGACACTGGGCGGTACCACCGCCCAGCAGTTCTGACACTGGGCGGTACCACCGCCCAGCAGTTCTGACACTGGGCGGTACCACCGCCCAGCAGTTCTGACACTGGGCGGTACCACCGCCCAGCAGTTCTGACACTGGGCGGTACCACCGCCCAGCAGTTCTGACACTGGGCGGTACCACCGCCCAGCAGTTCTGACACTGGGCGGTACCACCGCCCAGCAGTTCTGACACTGGGCGGTACCACCGCCCAGCAGTTCTGACACTGGGCGGTACCACCGCCCAGCAGTTCTGACACTGGGCGGTACCACCGCCCAGCAGTTCTGACACTGGGCGGTACCACCGCCCAGCAGTTCTGACACTGGGCGGTACCACCGCCCAGCAGTTCTGACACTGGGCGGTACCACCGCCCAGCAGTTCTGACACTGGGCGGTACCACCGCCCAGCAGTTCTGACACTGGGCGGTACCACCGCCCAGCAGTTCTGACACTGGGCGGTACCACCGCCCAGCAGTTCTGACACTGGGCGGTACCACCGCCCAGCAGTTCTGACACTGGGCGGTACCACCGCCCAGCAGTTCTGACACTGGGCGGTACCACCGCCCAGCAGTTCTGACACTGGGCGGTACCACCGCCCAGCAGTTCTGACACTGGGCGGTACCACCGCCCAGCAGTTCTGACACTGGGCGGTACCACCGCCCAGCAGTTCTGACACTGGGCGGTACCACCGCCCAGCAGTTCTGACACTGGGCGGTACCACCGCCCAGCAGTTCTGACACTGGGCGGTACCACCGCCCAGCAGTTCTGACACTGGGCGGTACCACCGCCCAGCAGTTCTGACACTGGGCGGTACCACCGCCCAGCAGTTCTGACACTGGGCGGTACCACCGCCCAGCAGTTCTGACACTGGGCGGTACCACCGCCCAGCAGTTCTGACACTGGGCGGTACCACCGCCCAGCAGTTCTGACACTGGGCGGTACCACCGCCCAGCAGTTCTGACACTGGGCGGTACCACCGCCCAGCAGTTCTGACACTGGGCGGTACCACCGCCCAGCAGTTCTGACACTGGGCGGTACCACCGCCCAGCAGTTCTGACACTGGGCGGTACCACCGCCCAGCAGTTCTGACACTGGGCGGTACCACCGCCCAGCAGTTCTGACACTGGGCGGTACCACCGCCCAGCAGTTCTGACACTGGGCGGTACCACCGCCCAGCAGTTCTGACACTGGGCGGTACCACCGCCCAGCAGTTCTGACACTGGGCGGTACCACCGCCCAGCAGTTCTGACACTGGGCGGTACCACCGCCCAGCAGTTCTGACACTGGGCGGTACCACCGCCCAGCAGTTCTGACACTGGGCGGTACCACCGCCCAGCAGTTCTGACACTGGGCGGTACCACCGCCCAGCAGTTCTGACACTGGGCGGTACCACCGCCCAGCAGTTCTGACACTGGGCGGTACCACCGCCCAGCAGTTCTGACACTGGGCGGTACCACCGCCCAGCAGTTCTGACACTGGGCGGTACCACCGCCCAGCAGTTCTGACACTGGGCGGTACCACCGCCCAGCAGTTCTGACACTGGGCGGTACCACCGCCCAGCAGTTCTGACACTGGGCGGTACCACCGCCCAGCAGTTCTGACACTGGGCGGTACCACCGCCCAGCAGTTCTGACACTGGGCGGTACCACCGCCCAGCAGTTCTGACACTGGGCGGTACCACCGCCCAGCAGTTCTGACACTGGGCGGTACCACCGCCCAGCAGTTCTTGGGAGTTCCATAAGCTTCTTCAGCAAGCTCCTAGACTTCTCGGCTGGTTCCTACAGAACTTCCGACGAACGTTTGGACTTCCGACGAATTCTCGAACTCCCAACGAAATTGCATCCTTGACTCTGGGACTTCATTTAACTTCACAACTCCAATATCCTTGGTGCAATATCTGCTCTTCTTGGCTGATGCCCAAAGCCTCCTATCGATACGTCGACCGATCCTCCGGCTCGACGTCCAATCTTTTGACATGTTTTTCCTCCGGCACAACATGATTCTTCTTACTTTAATTGTCTCATCCCGATCAAAGCATCCTGCGTCACTCAAAATGCAGATTAAAACATAAACACTTATCAATTGGTTTCATCATCAAAATACAAGATTCAACAATCGAGAGATCGTCAGAAGTTCGCTAGAAGCTCGTCGGAAGAAACCAAGACTTACGAACTTGTTTAGCTTAAGTATGTCTTAAAATTTATAGTTAGCACATAATTGGGATTGGATTTGGGCCAACCTAATTAGGGGCCAGTTGGGCCCATATAAGGACTGTGTTGAGCCAAATAAAAGACCCAAATAGTGACTCAAGAAGTAACACCGTCGTGACACAATCTCCGAGACTTTGTCAGGTAGTGGTACTGCCCAAACACAATCTCCGAGAGGCTACAAGCAGTGGTACCACCCAACATAGCCTCCCAAGCAATGGTACCGCTAGACTGGGTGGTGGTACCGTCTAGTGGTAGGGTGCCAGGCGGTGGTACTGCCTGTACCCAGGAAACCTAGGATGGGAAATTTTTAGGCTCCAAGTTTGAATCAACTTGAGGCCTATAAATACTACTCTCATCCTTGGTTAACACACACAAGCACAAAGAGATTAAAAGTGGGAAAACGTTGTTGTAATCACTTGAGAGATCCCCTCCTCTACTCTAAAGATTAGAATTCTGTTTAAGCGAGGAGTGAGTGCTTGTAAGGGTTGTCTCCTAAACCCGTAAAAAGGAGAAGAGGGGTGTAAAAGGGTAGTTGGTCTTCGCTCATTGAAGGAAGACCGATAGTGAATGTTGGTAGTCTCGACGGAGGAGGAATCGAGAGTGGATGTAGGTCACGATGACCGAACCACTATAAAACTCGATTTGCATTTATATTTGAGCAATTTACCTTTATAGCAAACTGTCTTTCCTCCTTACTATGCTTTTACTATTCCTACGCTCGTATATGCTTTCAAGTTAAGATCTTTATGAAATTATTTTCGTCAAAATTAGTTTTAATCGAAATGAAAGGATTTGAACCGAAGTTTTTACCATTACACTAATTCACCCCACCCCCTCTTAGTGCCGATTGCTTTCTTAACAAATCCTACCCTATTAGGTATTAGATCTCCATCCAACTACCCAAGCCTCTTAGATTGGTGGATCTCAATCCAATAATCTCTCATTGACTCTTATTAGGTCTCATCCACAGGATCTAATAATTCAGGGGCTTATTGGATATCCAATAAGATAGGGGCTCCGGCGGATATCTCATATCTGAACCTCTACTCGTCATAGTGCCTACCATATATGTGTGACTCTCTTGGCTCAATATCAAGCTAGCCATGAGTCATACCTGTTAGAACTCTTTCTGGCTTATTGAATTATTATCTTCATAATAATTCACTCGACTCATCGACTGCGAATGTACTAGTCCACTATACCGCAGTTCCTAGACGATACAGGAGAATCCAATCCATTGGACCTGTCTGTCTTTAGTTACCATATACTTATAATCTCTCATCCATCTAATATCTCGGAGACTATATATCGGGCATAGTACTGTCAGACCCATATAATTTTTACTCGAGTCTCGCTCTAATCGAATTCTCTCGGAGAACTTTTTCTTTCTCAATCTGAATGACCCTGTCCAGGGATTTGTTTGAGTAAGAACACATAGAATATTCCTCTCATGACACCAAGAGTGGATGATCCCCTATCGACACTCAATAGCCCTCGTAAGGTTGATTGTCACTCCTGACCTATTGTATTAAATATGAAAGATCCAAACCTATAAGTTCGATATCAAAGAGTGGAGCGCTCATACAGGATATCCTTGGTATCTCAAGTCTAAGGACCAAGTATACGACTAGGATAATGAAATCACTTTTTGATAACGAGGTATCATTAACCATCCAACATTTCATGAGCATATCAATTAGTGAACTCATTCTTCAATGAGCACCTGCACTATATCCCTAGTGTCTCCACACGAGCAACTATGAGACCAAATGCATCTATCATATGGACGGGTATATAGCACACCAGTCTATCTAGTTATCTCGATGTCCCTCTCAAGTAACCTATGACCGGGATTATTTAGGATCCGTGTTTAAAGGCGAATCGGTCTCATTATCGTGATCTTATTACGATCCGATTCCCATTGCACATATCCATGGACATCATAATATATTCATGCAACAAGTAATATAAAGTGATAAAATATCAAATAATAATAATAATAAGAAAAAAGGCTACATGTCAAGTCACACATGCCATCACTTATGTGATTAGCTTGCAGGGCACTTATGACTAGAAAGATGGACCTCAAGATGGGTATTGGAGCAAAAGTTGCTATAGTAGCTGTTGGCGAGGTCACCCTACATTTGGTCGGTGGAGCTATTATTGCATTGGATACATGCTATTTTGTTCCTTCTATTATCAAAAATATGATTTTCATTTTATATTTAATAATTAGTGGATATAAATTAGTTTTTGAGAATAATGATTGTTCAATATTATTAGATGATAAGATCATCACAAGAGGAACATTACATAATAGTTTGTTAATGCTAGATACTACCCCACATATCATGAATGCAAGTGTGTCCAAGAGGAAACGAAATGAGGAGAACCAGACTAGAAAGAGTATCAAGACTTAATGGAGCAAAGTTCCAGATTATTGAGATTCTATCCAAATTGACACCTCCTTATACACCTTAACTTAGTGGTGTATCTAAAAGGAGTAATTATATACTATTAGACATGGTGTAGTCCATGATGAGCTTCACCAATCGACTTATCTCATTATGAGGATATGTTCTAGAGACCGCAACTTACCTTTTGAACAAAGTTCCAACTAAGTCGGTAGTGTTTATACCATATGAGAATATGGAAAGGGAAGAAGCCTAACCTTAAAGTTGTTAAGATTTGAGACTGCTTTGCTCATGTTAAAAGGCACAACCCTGATAAGTTAAAATTGAGGATGGAGCAATGCAAGTTCATGGGATACCCCAAGGAAACTTATGGGCATTATTTCTCTTATCCCGAGGACCAAAAGGTTTTTGTAACCAAGAGAGCGGTGTTTCTTGAGAAGAAACACTTTCTTTGCAGAGACAGTGGGAGTGTGATAGAGTTAAGTGAGGTTGGAAAAACTAGCTCAAGCACCACTCCATAGCCCGAGTCTATTCAGGTACTTAGCACACAAGTTTCGACTTTACGTAGGTCCGATAGAGTATCTCATCATCTTGAGAGATATATAAGATATATTAGAGGAGAGAATGTTAAGGATATTGATCCTCAAACCTACAAGGAGGCTATTATGAGTATAAACTACGGGAAGTGGCAAGAAGCCATGAATTATGAGATGGATTCCATATACTCCAACAAGGTTTCAGACCTAGTTAATGCACCCAAGGGTATTGTATCTATCGATTGCAAGTGGATTTTCAAGAAGAAGATCAGAGTAGATAGAAATATAGAGACATATAAAGTAAGGCTAGTGGCTAAGGGGTATCATCAAAGGTAAGGTGTTGACTATGACGAAACATTCTCACCTGTAGCCATGCTAAAATCCATCCGAATTCTATTGACAATTGCAACACACTATGATGAAGAGATCTGGCAAATGGTGTTGAATCTCAGATTTTGATGATGAAACCAATCTTGCAAACATGCTAGCTTGCATATCTAGCAAAATTTCTAAACTTGCAAAACTCAATATCTTCTAGCTTATATGATGATTAAACTTGAGATTTATTATGCAATGATTTGAACTGTAATATCTTAAACACTTGAAAGTTGCACTTCTCCTTTTTGTTGATGACAAAGGGGGAGAAGTATGATCATGTTATGCATGATGACGTATTGTAAATATTCATGATGAATATTGCAATGACTTGAATTCAGCTTGAATTTAAGGTTCTATCAATATGGCATATTGATAGGGGGAGTTTGTTTAAAACTCCGGGAGTTTGGTTAACTCCATCATCGATTGGTTGTCATCATCAAAAAAGGGGAGATTATTGAATCTCGAATTTTGATAATGAAACCAATCAATATGTGTTTATATTTTAATTTACGTTTTGAGTGACACAGGACGTTTCGATCAAGATGAGACAATTAAAACAGGAAAAATCATGTTGTGCTGGGAAAAACATGTCAAAAGATTAGACGTTGGGCTAGAGGAACGGTCGACGTACCGATAGAAGGCTTCGGGCCGTGGATTCTGGCATTGGGCCAAGAAGAGCGGATATTATGCTAAGGATATTGGAGTTGTGGAGTCAACTGGCCGATTAGGCAAAACATTGCAAGAGAGGATGATGCATCGAAGAATCTAACGAAGTGTCGAGGGACCAATGACATGTCGGACAACTTGATTAATGCTTAGTGTTAATTGTCTAGATCGAAGTATGTTTTACATGTGCATAATTAACTACGATAGCAAGGCATGGAGCAAAATAAAGTCCCGGAGTCAAGGACGCGATTTCATTGGGAGTTCGAGAGTTCGTCGGATGTCCGGACATTCGTCAGAAGTTCTAACGGAACTAGCCGAGAAGTCTCGGAGCTTGCTAGAGAAGCTTATCGGAACTCACCAAGAAGATCGTCATGAAGTCGAGGAGCTTGTCGGGAGTCCGCCGGAACAATTGCCGAAAGATCGTCGGAAGTTCGCCGGAAGCTCACTAGAAGAATAGACATAGGGACTTGTTTAGCTTAGGAGATGTCTTAGGATTTCGTAGTTAGTATGTAATTGGGCTTGGATTTGAGCCAACCCAATTATGGGTCAGTTAGGCCCATGTAAGAATTGTGTTGGGCCCAATAAGAGGCCCAAATAATGCCCAAAGAAGTCTCACCATTGTGGCATAGTCTCCGAGACTATGTCAGGCGGTGGTACCACCCAAACACTGTTAGGATCGGAGCGGCACTAAGAGGGGGGGGTGAATTAGTGCAGCGGATTAAAACTAGTAGGTTTGAAACTGATTCCGTAAAATGCGAGGATATTTCGATCGATAGTAACTAGAGTAAAGTGAAGAACAAAAACTTGCTTCTATGTAGATAATGATTGCAGAAAAATAATAACTCACACATTCAAGGAACATGCAGATTTAAAGTGGTTCGGTCAAAATGACCTACATCCACTTGCAAAGCCTTCTTCGATGAGGCCCCCAACTTCCACTAGCAAATCACTTTGAAGGGGAAGGACAAACACCCCTCTTACAACCTTTACAAGTGGTTCACACTCTTACAAAATTTCAGCAAGAAAGAAAGGGAGGTGAACACTCAAGCAATTTGAAAGTAAGACTTGCTAAGGCTTTGCTAAGACCCTTTTTTTTACTCTATTGCTTCTCAAAGAGTTGTAATCTCAGCTGAGAATTGAGGGGTATTTATAGGCCTCAAGAGGATTCAAATTTGGGCTCCAAAATTTGAATTCTCTTCGGTTCCCGAAGCTAGCGGTGCCACCGCCTGTCAGTGGCTGTGCCACCGCCTGTCAGTTTTGACACTAACAGTGTACTGGGCGGTGCCACCGCCCAGTCCAGCGGTGCCACCGCCTAGCTCTTTGGGTGCTGGGCGGTGCCACCACCCAGACCGGCGGTGCCACCGCCTGGCTCTCGGGTGCTGAGCGGTGCCACCGCCCAGCATTATTGGTTACTGTTGGGCTTTAAGTCCGGCCCAAACCAGGTTTCATTTTGGGCCCAGTTGGCCCCTAATCAAGATATAGGATTATTTCTTAATCCTAACCTTAATTACATGCAAACTACGTAACTAAAAAACATAATCCTAAGCAAGTTTTTAACCGGCGAACTTCAAGTCTTGTTCCGACGAGCTTTTCGGCAGACTTCCGATACGCCCTTGGATTTCTTCCGACGGACTCCCAGCTGGCTCCCGATCTTGTGATGAAATCAATGAGTAGCTGAGCCTTCTCGGTGATCTCTGCGAACCTCCGATGATCTCTTTGGCGGACTTCCGAAAACTCCAACAAGTCCCCGATTTCTTCTCGATTGGTTCCGGCAGCATCTCCGACGAATCTTCGGACTCTCAAACACCCATCGAACTTGATTCCGGTAGACTCACTTTATGTCTTCAAGCTTTCGTAGTTAATCTTGCATACTTATCTCAACATATGGATTAGATAAAACATGACAATTGACTTCATCATCAAAATCCGAGATTCAACAAACACAACCTCCAAGAAGGCTACAAGTGGTGGTACCACCTAGTGTCAAGAGGTGGTACCGCCTGCACCCGAGAAACTTGGGATGAGATGCTTTTAGGCTCCAAGTTTGAATCTACTTGAGGCCTATAAATACCCCTCTTATCCCTGGGTAAAATACACAAACATAGAGGATTAAAAAGTGAGAAAACGTTGCTGCAATCTCTTTAGAAATTCCCTCCTCCACTCTAAGTTTAAAATTCTGTAAGAGGAGTATGAGTGCTTGTAAGGGTTGTCTCCTAAACCCATAAAAAGGAGAAGAGGAGTGTAAAAGGTGGTTGGTCTTCGCCTATTGAAGGAAGACCGTTAGTGGATGCCGGTGGCCTCGACGAAAAAAGAATCAGAGGAGTGGATGTAGGTCACGACGACCGAACCAATATAAACTACCGTGTTCTCTGGTTTGTATTTTATTCTTGCTATTACCTTATTGCAAACCTCCTTAAGTGCTTACTACCTTCAATTTTTTATGTACGCTTTCAAGTAAAGTTTCCGAAATCGGTTTTTTCGTCGGAAATAGTTTTTATCGTACAAAGTTTTTCAAACTGACGCATTTTTATCCGCTATACTAATTCAGCCCGCCCCCCCCCCCCGCCCCTCTTAGTGCGCTCTTGATCCTAATAGATGGATGTGAAAACCATGTTCCTTAATGGCAATCTCCAGGAGGAGGTGTATATACTATAACCTAAGGGATTTGTGTCCAAGGACTACCCAGATAGGGTGTGTATATTGCTTAGGTCCATTTATGGATTGAAACAAGCTTTCCGAAGTTGGAACATAAAATTTGATGAGGCAATTAGATCATATGATTTCATTAAGAATAAAGATGAGCCTTGTGTGTACAAGAAGGTAAGTAGGAGCACTATCACCTTCTTGGTGTGATATGTGGATGACATCCTGATCATTAGGAATGATGTAGGAATGCTATCCACAGTAAAAGCTTAGTTATCTGGACCCTTATCCACGAAAGACTTAGGGGAAGCATCATATATCTTGAGGATTCGAATCTATAGAGATAGATCCAAGAGGATGCTTGGCTTGTCCCAATCAAGGTACATAGACACCATTGTCAAAAGGTTTGACATAGAAAATTTCAAGTGATGTCTTATACTGATGAGACATAGGATATCACTTTCTAGGAGTATATCCCCAAAGACTCCTAAAGAAAGAGCGAACATTGATATGATACCTTATGCCTCAGCAATAGATCTATCATGTATGTCATGCTATATACCAGGCCTGATATAGTGCATACTCTGAGTGTCATGAGCAGGTATATAGCGGATCCAGGTTTAGAATACTAGAAAATAGTAAAGTGTATCCTTAAGTACATAGAAGGACTAATGATCTTTTACTAGTATATGGAGGTAGTAGCCTCAATGTTAAAGGCTATATAGACTCGAGTTTCCAGTCTGATGTCGATGATAGCAAGTCTAATTTTAGGTATGTGTTCACGTTGAATCGATGAGCAGTATGCTGGAAGAGTTCCAAGCAACATAATACTACTAACTCGACCACAGAGGTGGAATACATTACTACAGTAGAGGCAACAAAGGAGGGGAGTTAGGATGAAAATGTTCATCATAGATCTGGGAGTCGTGCCAAGCAACGAGGAGTTAATTCCTTTATATTATGATAACAATGGGGCGTTTGCTCAAGCAAAGGAACCCAAGCCTCATCAAAACTATTCTGAGGAGGTTCTAGCTTATTAGAGAGATATGGCCTAAGGAGATGTGGAAGTGGAAAAAGTTCTATCCGAATATAATATTGCAGATCCATTGACAAAGTCATTGTCTCAGATTGTCTTTGAGCGTCACAGGAGTTTGATGGAAATCAAACACATAAGTGATTGGCTTTAGGTCAAGTGGAAGGTTTCTAGTAATAAGTGCCCTATAAGCCAATCACGTGAGTGAGCACATGTGATAAGATACACATTCCTTTTGCTTATTATATTTTAGTATTTTATCACTTTATATTACTTGTTGCATATATGCATATATATTGTAATGTCCATGGATCCATGCAATGAGAATCGGATCGTGATGAGATCACGATAATGAGACCGATTCACCTTTAAACATGGACCCTAAATAATCCTGGTCATAGGTTACTTGAAAGAGACATTGATATAATGGATAGACTAGTATGCTGTATACACATCGATATGATGGAGGCAACTAGTGTCATAGCTACTCATGTGGGGACACTAGGGCTATAGTGCATGTGCTCATTGGAGAATGAGTTCACTGATTGATCCACTCATGGAATGCTGGATGGTTAATGATGCTTTATAGTCAGACAACGATTCCGTTGTCCTAGGATGTCCTATGATGGTTAATGCTAGATGGTTAATATGCTAGCTTGGAAGTTTCAGATTTAGTACAGTTGGTTATTGGGAGTGGCAGCCAACCTTACGAGGACTATTGAGTGTCGATATGTCAGGACTCTAGCTAGGAGAGTCCTAATTAAATTTTATTGAAAGAGGCATTCATATAAAACCTACCTAGCCGACCCCTATTAAAGAGAGAAAGAGGCTGACTAAGAATAGGATTAGTTTGGAGGTTACTTCTTAGAGAAGAATTAGGAGTTGGAGTCTTGAGTAGGAGTTTTATTAGGAGTCCTAATTGAGTATGAGTCCTACTAGGAGTTGGGGTTTAAAAGCCCTATAAATAGTTATGTATTTATCCTCTTTTAATAGGCAATATATGAATCTTTCTTAGCAGCCTTGAGTAGCAACTTAGAGGAAGGTTCCCCTATAGAGTTCCAAGGAGGCCGATCCCCTAAAGAAATCAATCCTAAGCTTTGAATCCTCGAGGGTTCTATCATAATAAAGGACCATCTACTCTTAGTGTCATGAGTAGAATACCATATATGTTCTTGCTCAGACAAATCCTTGGTCAGGGTCATTCGGATTGAGAGAGAAAGAGTTCTCCAGAAAAATCCGATTAGAGCGAGACTCGAGTAGAAATCATATGGGTCTGACAGCATCATGCTTGGTATATGGTCTCGAGTAGAACACTGTCAATGTGGAAATTGACAGGCGATAGCACCGCCACCGATAGGCGGTGTCACCGCCAATCACCGATCAGTATCACATTGACAGGCGATGGCACCGCCACCGACAGGTGGTAGCACTGCCAGCCTCAGAAACCCAAGAGAATTCAAAATTTAGAGCCCAAATTTGAATCCTCTTGGGGCCTATAAATACCCCTCAATTCTCAGCAGAGAATATAACTTTTGAGAAGCAATAGATTGAGATAAAAGCCTTAGCAAAGCTTTAGCAAGTCTTGTTTTCAGTTGCTTAAGTGTTCACCTCCTTCTTTCTCGTTGAAAATTTGTAAGAGTGTGAACCACTTGTAAAAGGTTGTAAGAGAGGTATTTGTCCTTCCCCTTCAAAGTGATTTGATAGTGGAAGTTGGGAAGAAGGCTTCGCAAGTGGATATAGGTCATTTTAACCGAACCACTTTAAATTGGTGTGTTCCTTGAATGTGTGAGTTCTTACTTTCCTGAAATTGTCATTTACACTACTGCTAGCTTTCGGTTTTCATCTACTCAAGTTACTATCGAAACAAAATCTCCTCGTATTTACAAATTTGTTATTAAACTTACAAGTTTTAATCCGTTGCACTAATTCACCCCCCCCCTCTTAGTGCCGCTCCGATCCTAACAAACTTGAACTTTCAATAAAAATTATGAAACGAAAATTTAAAAACAAAAAGAACGTAACTACTTGCTTTGAACGCAAGAAGAAGAACAAAAATTGGGATGAATCGAGCTCCTCCGAAAACAAGGAGAAAATCAAGAAAGGTGAGATGGCAAACTACGCCTTAACCGCTTTCAACGATGAGGTAATCGAAATCCCCCTAATTTACTTCGAAATTACTTAATAATTTTTATGATACATTTTTTTGTAATTTAGTTTTGAATTAATTTTCTTGAAAATTAAATTTTTAAAATGAAAATGCAAAAATATGATTATGCTCGTAATTTTGAAAATGATAATGAAAATTATATGTTTTATGTTAATGTAATAAAATGTTAGATATGAATCTAATGATTGTACACCTAGTAAGATTAATCTTATGTATGTGCTTGAGAAGCAAGAATTTATATTTTGATGATTTCCATATTGCTTTTTAATGATGATGTATGGCTTTCATATGAAAAATTTGAGCATACTTATATAAAATCAATCACATAAAAAGATAAATCAAATTTTTTGTATAAAGAAACAATAATGTGTATCATATTGATTTCCATACTAATTTTTGATTTTGATTGAAAATAATTCATGTCTAATGAAACCATGCTTGATGTCTTAATAAAAATGTTAAAAGGTTTGATATCATGCTTAATATGAAATTATGCATACCTTGAAAACTTGAAACCATATTTTGATGTCATGCCCAAAGTAGTGATACATAATGATCATGCTTAATAAATTTATATTTCAAAATTATGCATGATGATTTTAGTGATTTATGGACTATCGATTTTTACCATAATGAAAGTGGCTTTTCGGTTTTAAAAATGATGCATGTTTTGATTTAGCATAAATGAAAAAAATACATGCTTATATGAAATAATGTAAGTATAATGCTTGATGATTTTATATTTAAATTATGCATGATGATTTGAAGTAATGATGATTTTTGGGTAATTTATGGTTTATTGATCTTGATGATTTCTATTATGAGATTTACTCTTTCAATTTTAAACCATGATGTATTGTTTTCATACGAAAAACTTGAGCATGCTTATATAAAACAAATCATATGAATTTAAACAATTAAAAAGAGAAAAGTATTTTTCTTGAAAATTTCTTTTTCTCTATCTTATCGATTTTTACTAAGAGATTAATAAAGTTGTTTGTCATTTTGAATCTCTTGAAAGTAATGTTGACATTTTGATGTTTTGAAGATTTGAATTTGAACAAGACTTATCTTGATTTTTTGAAATTTATGAGTTAAGATTTTTATGCAAGAATCAGGATACTATAATATTTGATATCCTATATTTCTTCTTGACATTTTTAAAAAATTAAGGAGATTTGTTGAAATAAATCATGTCTTTTGTAATTCAAGTGGTCTTATCTTTGATGACATGATTTCTTTGTGTTTATGACACGAATGCCTTGAAATAATTGAAATAATTTATACCATTATGCTCTTCCCTTATTTTTTCTTGTTTACAATGAAAAAAGAGGGAAAAGTTATGATCATGCATGGTAGGATGCAATTTGACAAATTAATACTATGATGATTTGAAGTAATGATGATTTTTGGGTAATTTATGGTTTATTGATCTTGATGATTTTATATTTAAATTATGCATGATGATTTGAAGTAATGATGATTTTTGGGTAATTTATGGTTTATTGATCTTGATGATTTCTATTATGAGATTTACTCTTTCAATTTTAAACCATGATGTATTGTTTTCATACGAAAAACTTGAGCATGCTTATATAAAACAAATCATATGAATTTAAACAATTAAAAAGAGAAAAGTATTTTTCTTGAAAATTTCTTTTTCTCTATCTTATCGATTTTTTACTAAGAGATTAATAAAGTTGTTTGTCATTTTGAATCTCTTGAAAGTAATGTTGACATTTTGATGTTTTGAAGATTTGAATTTGAACAAGACTTATCTTGATTTTTTGAAATTTATGAGTTAAGATTTTTTATGCAAGAATCAGGATACTATAATATTTGATATCCTATATTTCTTCTTGACATTTTTAAAAAATTAAGGAGATTTGTTGAAATAAATCATGTCTTTTGTAATTCAAGTGGTCTTATCTTTGATGACATGATTTCTTTGTGTTTATGACACGAATGCCTTGAAATAATTGAAATAATTTATACCATTATGCTCTTCCCTTATTTTTTCTTGTTTACAATGAAAAAAGAGGGAAAAGTTATGATCATGCATGGTAGGATGCAATTTGACAAATTAATACTATGATGATTTGAAATATTTATGATTTGGAATGATGCATATGCTTTTTATTATGATGATATATGTGATGTATTGCATATGATGTATATCATGAATGCTTTAAATGATAAATATTTGGTATCATGATCAAAATATTGATAAATGCTTAAAAATTTTGATATTTAAGTATCATGTATGACATGCTCATAATGATGATTGATTTATTTTTCGGTATCGTGCATGAAAAATAAAATGTAAGGTATTGAAATTGTACATGTTTTAATTTGAAAATATAATGATGCACAAATAAGATTGATACTTACCTTTGTCATAATTTGAAAATTGATGTAAAGGGTCTTCCCTTCTTTTTGCCATTGACAAAGGGGGAGAAAGAGTTGCTAATATGCACATCTCAAAGAGAAAGATGTTAGCTTACACAATTCAAGAATGAAGTAAAAGCTTCTGTATTTTAAAATGTTGAAAAATTTTGCTAGCTTGCAACTTGTATATTTCAAGAAGCAAGTGTTGCTTTCTTGAACATCTCAAAATTGCTAGCTTCTGTATTTTAAAATGTTGAAAAATTTTGCTAGCTTGCAACTTGTATATTTCAAGAAGCAAGTGTTGCTTTCTTGAACATCTCAAAATTGCTAGCTTCTGTATTTTAAAATGTTGAAAAATTTTGCTAGCTTGCACTTTGTAAAGGAAGCAAAAATTTGCTAGCTTGCAACTTGTATATTTCAAGAAGCAAGTGTTGCTTTCTTGAACATCTCAAAATTGCTAGCTTCTGTATTTTAAAATGTTGAAAAATTTTGCTAGCTTGCACTTTGTAAAGGAAGCAAAAATTTGCTAGCTTGCAACTTGTATATTTCAAGAAGCAAGTGTTGCTTTCTTGAACATCTCAAAATTGCTAGCTTCTGTATTTTAAAATGTTGAAAAATTTTGCTAGCTTGCACTTTGTAAAGGAAGCAAAAATTTGCTAGCTTGCACTTTGTAAAGGAAGCAAAAATTTGCTAGCTTGCAACTTGTATATTTCAAGAAGCAAGTGTTGCTTTCTTGAACATCTCAAAATTGCTAGCTTCTGTATTTTAAAATGTTGAAAAATTTTGCTAGCTTGCACTTTGTAAAGGAAGCAAAAATTTGCTAGCTTGCACTTTGTAAAGGAAGCAAAAAATGACACTTCTCAAAAGAGAAGAGCTTGCTATCTTGAACATCACCAAGGAGTGCTATCTTGCCTATCTCAAGAAGCAAAAAGTTAACTTGCACATCTAGTAAAACTTATATTTCAAGAAGCAAGTGTTGCTTTCTTGAACATCTCAAAATTGCTAGCTTCTGTATTTTAAAATGTTGAAAAATTTTGCTAGCTTGCAACTTGTATATTTCAAGAAGCAAGTGTTGCTTTCTTGAACATCTCAAAATTGCTAGCTTCTGTATTTTAAAATGTTGAAAAATTTTGCTAGAAGGAAGCAAAAAATGACACTTCTCAAAAGAGAAGAGCTTGCTATCTTGAACATCACTAGCTTGCCTATCTTAAGAAATAAAAATTGTAGAAGTGTTATCTTGTCTATCTCAAGATATAAAACATGCTAATTTGCACTTTACAATGGAAGCGAAGCAAAATTGCTAGCTCAAACATTCAAAGGAAGCAAAAATTTGCTAGCTTGCAACTTGTATATTTCAAGAAGCAAGTGTTGCTTTCTTGAACATCTCAAAACTGCTAGCTTGCATGTTCTAAAATGTTGTAAGATTCACTAGCTTGTATGATGTAGAACTTGCTATCTTGAACATCACCAAGGAGTGCTATCTTGCCTATCTCAAGAAGCAAAAAGTTAACTTGCACATCTAGTAAAACTTATATTTCAAGAAGCAAGAGTTGCCTTCTTGAACATCTCAAAATTGCTAGCTTCTGTATTTTAAAATGTTGAAAAATTTTTGCTAGCTTGTATATTGTAAACTTGCTATCGTACTACCATGTGCATCTATGATGATAGCAAACTTGCATAATGATAAAAATGAATATTATGTTTTTCATGCAATGTGCTGAACTTATATTTCCAAACACATGATAGAAGAACTTCTCCTTTTTGTTGATGACAAAGGGGGAGAAGTATGATCATGTGATGCATGATGATGTGTTACAAATATTCATGATGAATATTTGCAATAACTTGAATTCGGCTTGAATTCAAGGTTCTATCAATATGGCATATTGATAGGAGGAGTTTGTTTAAACTCCGGGAGTTAAGGTTAACTCCGTCGTCGATTGGTTGTCATCATCAAAAAGGGAGAGATTGTTGAATCTTGGATTTTGATGATGAAACCAATTAATAGTGTTTATGTTTTAATCTACATTTTGAGTGATGCAGGATACTTCGATCAGGATGAGACAATTAAAGTAAGAAAAATCATGCTGTGCCAGAGAAAACATGTCAGAAGATTAGACGTCGGGCCGGTGGATTGGTCAATGTATCGATAGAAGGCTTCGGGCCATGGATTCAGGCATTGGGCCAAGAAGAGTGGGTATTGCGCTAAGGATATCGGAGTTACAGAGTCAATTGGCCGATTGGGCAATAGGCCGCAAGAGAGAATGATGTGTCGAAGAATCGAATGAAGCGTCGAGGAACAAATGATATGACCGGACAAAGTGATTATATTAATTGTCTAGATCGAAGTATGTTTTACATGTGTAGGATTAACTACGATGGCAAGACATGTAGCAAGAGTTACGCCGGAGTCAAGACTATGATCACGTTGGGGGTTTGAGAGTTTGACGAAAGTCCGAACGATCATCGGAGGTTCTACGGGAACAAAACCGAGAAGTCCTAGAGCTTGCCAAAGAAGCTCGTCGGAACTCGCCAAGTGGATCGTTGCAAGTCCAGGAGTTTGCTGGAAGTCCGTCAGAGCATCGTCGAGGGTTCGTCGGATGTTCGCCGGAAGCTCGTCGGAAGAAGCGATTGACGCACCAGAGCAAGTTGCAGTCAATATCTTAAAAATATCATAGTTAGCATGATGATTAAGTTAGAAATGGGAGGTGATCCCATTAACTTAATCTTGGGGCAATTGGGCCCTTGATAGACCCAAATTGGGCCGAATGGATTAGCCTATTTGGACCCAGATTTCCTGGCCGGCGATGGCACCGCCCAGGAGCTCAGTCTCCTAGGAAAGCTGGGCGGTGGAACCGCTCATGTCAGGCGGTGGTACTGCTTGGGCTCGATCTCCGTGCAAGGCTGGGCGGTGGAACCGCCCTTGTCAAGTGGTGGTACCGCCCCTGTCAAGCGATGGTACCACCTGAGCTCGGTCTCCGAGCTCTGCCAGGCGATAGTACCGCCCAATTATGACAGTAGTACCGCTATGACCCCGAAAATCTGAACGATGACATTTTTTAGCTCCAAATTCAAACTAGTTTGGGGCCTATATATACCCCACCCTTTCGTGCATGAAAGATGGCCGAAAGCTTGATCTTACTCTGTAATTTTTAGAGCTCAAAAGTGTTGTAAAGGCCAAAAGTTATTCTCCCTCTTTTCTTCCAAGTTTTGATTATTCAAAAGATGAGTGAAAAATTTGGAAGGGTAACCGTCTTCTAAGCCCGTCAAAAGGAGTGAAACCGTAAAAGGGTGGTTGGCCTTCGCCTATTGAAGGAAGGCCTCTAGTGGACGTCGGTGATCTCATCGGAGGAGAAAGCCAAAAGTGGATGTAGGTCAAGATTGACCGAACCACTCTAAATCTCGATTTGCATTTACATTCTTTTCTCTATCTTAACTGCAAACTACCTCTATAGCTTTACTTTAACTACACTTCACTTGATCTTAAGTTAAAGTAATTTCTGAATCGGCTTTCATACTAAAATCGTTTTTATCGTACGAACGTCGTTTTGAACCATCGTTATATTACCGTTGTACTAATTCACCACCCCCCCCCCCCCCCCCCCCTCTTAGCGCTCTTAATCCTAACATCTTGTATATCTTAAAATAATAAAAAAATATTTTGCTAATTTTCATATCTCTAAAACTTGCTAAGTTTGCAATGAAGTAAAAATTGCATGTTTCAAAAATATACTAGTTATACTTTTTTCCTTTTTGTTGATGACAAAGGGGGAGAAAGATCTGATGATAATTTGAATCATGAATGATATGATGCACTTTGACTATACATGTAATAATCATGTGATTTATGATTTTTAGTTTTTGGATACCATAATCCCAAATTAGGAGTTCTTTTTACATATCTAAAAATCATTTTAATAGCTTTTAAGTGAGATTGTTTGGGATTTGACTAAAATCTAGCACATAGTCCAACACTAAACATAATATCAGGTCTAGTTGTTATGAGGTATAGTAAACTATCTATCATCCCTCTATAAATCTTTTGATCAAAACATTCTTCATTAATGTCCATATCTAATTTTATAGAAGTGCTCGTATTTATAGCCTTAGCACTATCCATATTAAACTGTTTTAATATATCTAATGCATACTTAGTTTGACTAACAAAAGTTTCATCACTAAGTTGTTTGATTTGTAAATCTAGAAAAAAGGTTAATTCCTCTATTAAACTTATTTTGAACTCTTGACTCATATACTTAGTAAAAGACTCACATAAATACTCATTTGAAGAATTGAAAATGATATCATCAATATAAATTTGAACTATAATAAAAGGCAAAAGTTTGGTTTAAACTCCCCCTATCAACATATACCAAACTCCCCCAATCAACATAAATGTGAACTATAATGAAAAGCAAAAATACTAAGTTATCCGACATGTCATTGGTTCATCCGGCGCTTCGTCTAAACCTTCGGTGTATCATCCTCTCTTACAACGTATTGCCTAATCATCATATTGACCTCCACAACATCAAATCTCCTTGGCACAATATTCGATCCTTCTAGCTCGATGCCCAAATTCATGGTATGAAGCCTTCTGCCGACACATCAACCTTCCTCCGGTCCGACATCCAATCTTCTTACATGTTCCATTCTGGCCTAACTTCTGATTCTACTACTTTAATTGATTTATCTTCCTTGATCGAAGCTAGTCCTACGTCATTCAATTATACATTAGATCATAACTTTATTAATTGGTTTCATCATCAAAATATAAGATTCAACAATCTCCCCCTTTTTGATGTTGGTAACCAATTGATGACGGAGTTTAAACTAAACTCCCCCTATCAATATGCCATAATGATAGAAATGTAAATAAATTATGAATCTAAGCAACATGTCATCATAAAATCATGCATAATCAAAATATCCAAGTACATCGTTCCATGCATGATCATCATCATAACTTCTCCCCCTTTGTCATCAACAAAATGGAGAAGTGCAACTAGCAAGTTTTTAAGATATAATTTCAAATCATTGTATTATAAACATAATTTTAAGTTTTTGAAACATCATTGTATATATCATCATGCAAGCTAGCAAATATTTTAGATATGAATATGAAAGTTAGCAAAACTTTTGCATTTTTTAAGATATGCTAGATAGCATTTTTTTTTTTTCTTTGCGATGTTCAAGCTAGTAAGTTTTTTGAAAAAGAATGTAAAATTACATCATTTTAGAATATGCAAGTTAGCAAATTTTATATCATTTTAGAATATATAAGCTAGCAAGTTTGCTTTTCTTTATGATGTGCAAAATAGCATGATTTGCTTTTTCTTGAATTGTCAAACTAGCAAATTTTGGTTCTCTTTTAAGATGTGCACACTATCAATTCTTTCTCCCCCTTTATCATTGGCAAAAAGAAGAGAATAACACAAAGGTGCAATTCATTTCCCTTTACATCAATTCTCTAAGCATCACATAAGGTATACAAGAAAAATTAACTTGATGATAAGATATACAATTCATGAAAATAAATTTTAAGTTGTGAATATCAAGAGACAAATTATGATTCTTTTGGATAAATTAAATAGTGAAAAGAAGAATCATATTAAACAATCTTGATCCATAAGAATCTCAAGTTATAATTATCAAAGAATCAAGATCATGATTTGGATAAAACTCCTCTTTTGTAAAAAATAAAAAGAATCATAGAAGAAACAAATAAAATATCTCAATTCATGCATAAAAAATCTCAAGTTGTCAAGATCATGATTTATATATTAAAGAAAAATCTCAAGTTATAATTTAAAAAATCATGATTCATAAAAAAAATCTTCTCTTAAATAATACAAGAACACATAATAAGAGATCTTGATTCACAAAAGATTTCAAGTTGTAATTCCAAGAATTCAAGATGATGCTATAGATAAGACTCATTCAAATTTAAATCATCAAATCATCAAAGTCAACATTATCACTTGAGTTATCACTCAAGTGGTATTCTATTGCTCGAAGTGCCAAATCCTTTCTGTTCTTTGGAAGGTAGTTCTCATATTCATCATGTTCAATACAAGTCATTTCATAGGTCATCAAAGACCCAATAAGTTATTCGAATGAAAAATTATTTAAGTAATTCACTTTTTGTATTGTAGTTACTTTCATATCTCAATTTTTAGGAAGAGAATGTGAAATTTTATGAATAAGTTCAAGATTCGAAAAATTTTTACCAAGTGCTTTTAAACTATTGATGACATCTGTAAGTTCAACAATAGTTTCGCTTGGCTTTATTCAAAACAATTCAAAATCATATATCAAAAGATTTATCTTTGATTCTTTAACTCTACTAGTGCATTCATGTATGATTTCAAGAGTATGCCAAATGTCATATGTAATTTCGCAAATAGAAATCCGATTAAATTTATTTTTACCTAGAGCACAAAACAAAGTGTTTATCGCTTTAGCATTCAAAGAAAAAGTCTTCTTTTCTAAATCATTTCATTCGTTTATTAGTTTGGAAGACTTTTCAAAACCATTTTCAATGATATTCCAAAAATTAAAATCTAAAGAAAGCAAGAAAACTCTCAAGTTTTTCAATATGTGTAGTTCGTCTCATTGAACATAGGAAGATGAATGATAGAAAGACCCTCTTGATTATCGGTAAAAGCTATTTCTCTTATGTGTTAAACCAAATGAAACAAATATAGCTCTAATACCAATTGTTAGGATCAAGTTGGCACTAATAGGGGGGGTGAATTAGTGCTAATGAGTATATTACATCAAATCAAAAATTTCGTTTCAATTTAAACCCATGTTAGAAATGCGTTAATCGTAAAGAAGGTGTGAAGACGAGTAAGCAGCTAAGTTAATAAGAAAAAGTGGAATAGGAATGACAAAGTAGAGATCACATCGGATTTATAGTGGTTCGGTCATCGTAACCTATATATACTCCTGATTCCTCCTTGTTGAGGCCATCGGCGTCCACTAATAGTCTTCCTTCAATAGGCAAAGACCAACCACCTTCTTACATTACTTTCTCATTTTTCGAGTTTAGGAGACAACCCTTATAAACCTCACACTTCTCTTAGAATGATCATAAATCTAAAGAAAGAGGAGGAGGAGGAGGAGGAGGATGACACTTAGCACTTTTACAACACTTTCACACCCCAACACTTCTAGATTTTTGTTCACACTTTATTGCACTTTCATGTAGGAAAGAGCGATGTATTTATAGGCCCCAATGGCTTCAAAAGTAGAGTAAAAAAGTGTCTTATCCTGGGTTTCTAGAGTACTGATGGTACCACTGCTATTATTGGGCGGTATCACCACGTAGCACTTTGACACTAGGTGGTACCACCGCCCAATCTGACAGTACTACCGCCTGACAAAGCCTCGAAGACTAGGCTCTGGCGGTACTACCACTTGACAGCATTAACTATCGACGGTACCATTGCTTAGACTGTTAGAAAATCTTGGGGGGTGACATCACATATGTAGCGGAAGAACATAAAATCAAAATCCTTAAATTCCTAAATTTGTATTCATCGTCATGCGAGGATTGGTGCGTAAAATCTACAAAACTTAAAACTGCATATAAAATAGATTGTGGTACCTAGGGAGATCGTATATCCCTGAATCCTTATAGATCTCTAGGAGAGGGTGAAAGAGGTCAAGTGCCCTCTTCTCTAGTGATGATCCACATAGTAGGGTTGCGACGATGCTCCTCAAAACTTCAAGCCTACTTTGAGGTAGAGACGGGGAAAAGAATAGGAGAGAGCCAACCAAAAAGCTCTAGCCTATGAAGCACTAATTCCCTCCTATTTATAAAGGTCCATTGTCAAATTAACCCTAATGGATCCTACCCTATTGGGT
The DNA here is from genome assembly GCA_004837865.1 of Musa balbisiana. Lineage (NCBI taxonomy): Eukaryota > Viridiplantae > Streptophyta > Magnoliopsida > Zingiberales > Musaceae > Musa > Musa balbisiana. The sequence continues at coordinate 16,254,729 of CM017193.1, read as the reverse complement.
ATTAGATCTCCATCCAACTACCCAAGCCCCTTAGATTAGTGGATCTATATCCAATAATCTCTCATTGGCTCTTATTGGATCTCATCCATAGGATCCAATAATTCAAGGGCTTATTGGATATCCAATAAGATAGGGGCTCCAACAGATATCTCAAATCTAAACCTCTATTCATCGCAACGCCTACCATATATATATGACCCTCTGGGCCCAATATCGAGCTGGCCATGAGTCATACCTGTCAGAACTCTTTCTGGCTTAATGAATTATTATCTCCATAATAATTCACTCAACTCATCGACTGCGGACGTACTATGTGCTAGTCATAGGTGTCCCGCAAGCTAATCACGTAAGTGATGGCACGTGTGACTTGACACATAGTCTTTTTGTTTATTATTATATTTTTGACATTTTATTACTTTATATTGCCTATTGCTTGAATATATTGTAATGTTTATGGATCTATATAATGAGAATCAAATTGTGATGAGATCACGATAATGAGACCGATTCACCTTTAAATACAAATCCTAAATAATCTTGGTCATAGGTTACTCGAGAGGGATATCGAGATAACCGAACAGACTGGTGTGTTGTATACCCGTCCATATGATGGATGTAGTTGGTCAAATAGCTACTCATGTGGGACACTAGGGATATAGTACAAGTGTTAATTGGAAAATGAATTTATTGATTGATTCGCTTATAGAATGCTGGATGGTTGATGATGCCTTATTGTCAAACAACGATTTCGTAGTCCCAAGGATATCATGTATGAGTACTCCACTCTTTGATACCGGACTTATAGGTCTAGAGATTCCAAATCTAGCACAGCCGGTCATCGGGAGTGATAGCCAACCTTACAAGGACTATTGAGTGTCAATAGATGATTATCCACTCTCGGTGTCATGAGAGGAATATCTCATGTGTTTTTGCTCAGACAAATCCCTAGCTAGGGTCATTCGGATTGAAAGAGAAAGAGTTCTCCAAGAGAATCCGATTAGAGCGAGACTCTAGTAGAAATTGTATAGTTCTGACAATACTATGCCCGATATATGGTCTCTAGGATATTAGATGGATGAGGGACTATAAGTACACGGTAACTGAGGATAGACAAGTTCAATGGATTGGATTCCCCTGTATCGTTTGGGGACTACGACGTAGTGGCCTAGTACGTTCGCAATTGATGAGTCGAGTGAATTATTATGAAGATAATAATTCACTGAGCTAGAAAGAGTTCTAACAGGTATGACTTATGACCAGCTCGATATTGGGCTTAGAGGGTCACATACATATGGTAGGCATTACGATGAGTAGAGGTTCAGATATAAGATATTCACCGAAGCCTCTATCTTATTAGATATCCAATAAGCCATTGAATTATTGGATCCTATGGATGATATCTAATAAGAGCCCATGAGAGATTATTGAGTAGAGATCCACTAATATAAGATGCTTAGATAGTTGGATGGTGATCCAATACCTAATAGGGTAGGATCCATTAGGGTTAGGTTGACAGGAGACTTCTATAAATAGGAGGGAACCAGTAGTTCATAGGCTAGAGCCTTTTTTGTTTGCTTCTCCTATTCTCCTTCCCTTCTCCCCCTTAGAGCAGGCTTGGAGTTTTGAGGAGCATAGTCGTAGCCCTGCTGTTAGATCACCGCTAGAGAGGAGGACGCTTGACCTCCTTCACCATCTTCTAGAAATCTACAGGGATTTAGGGATATATGATCTCTCTACGACAAAAAATTATATGCTCATATATAGAAAATTAGCTTAGCTTAAAGTGATAGTATTTTCAAATATTGATTCTTTAAATTACTTCAATAATAGGAAGTCAATTTATAAGAATAATATAATATAAATTACATTATCTGTTAGGATCGGAGCGGCACTAAGAGGGGGGGGTGAATTAGTGCAGCGGATTAAAACTAGTAGGTTTGAAACTGATTCCGTAAAATGCGAGGATATTTCGATCAATAGTAACTAGAGTAAAGTGAAGAACAAAAACTTGCTTCTATGTAGATAATGATTGCAGAAAAATAACAACTCACACATTCAAGGAACACGCAGATTTAAAGTGGTTCGGTCAAAATGACCTACATCCATTTGCGAAGCCTTCTTCGATGAGGCCCCTAACTTCCACTAGCAAATCACTTTGAAGGGGAAGGACAAACACCCCTCTTACAACCTTTACAAGTGGTTCACACTCTTACAAAATTTCAGCAAGAAAGAAAGGGAGGTGAACACTCAAGCAATTTGAAAGTAAGACTTGCTAAGGCTTTGCTAAGACCCTTTTTTTTACTCTATTGCTTCTCAAAGAGTTGTAATCTCAGCTGAGAATTGAGGGGTATTTATAGGCCTCAAGAGGATTCAAATTTGGGCTCCAAAATTTGAATTCTCTTCGGTTCCCAAAGCTAGCGGTGCCACCGCCTGTCAGTTTTGACACTGACAGTGTACTGGGCGGTGCCACCGCCTGGCTCTCGGGTGCTGGGCGGTGCCACCGCCTGGCTATCGGGTGCTGGGCGGTGCCACCGCCCAGTAGGGCGGTTCCACCGCCCAACATTATTGGTTACTGGTTGGGCTTTAAGTCCGGCCCAAACCAGGTTTCATTTTGGGCCCAGTTGGCCCCTAATCAAGATATAGGATTATTTCTTAATCCTAACCTTAATTACATGCAAACTACGTAACTAAAAAACATAATCCTAAGCAAGTTTTTAACCGGCGAACTTCAAGTCTTGTTCCGGCGAGCTTTCCGGCGATCTTCCGGCGGACTTCTGATACGCCCTTGGATTTCTTCCGACGGACTCCCAGCTAGCTCCCGATCTTGTAGTGAAATTAACGAGTAGCCGAGCCTTCTCGGGGATCTCTGCGAACCTCCGATGATCTCTTCGACGGACTTCCGAAAACTCCGACAAGTCCCCGATTTCTTCTCGATTGGTTCCGGCAGCATCTCCGACGAATCTTCGGACTCTCAAACACCCATCGAACTTGATTCCGGTAGACTCACTTTATGTCTTCAAGCTTTCGTAGTTAATCCTGCATACTTATCTCAACATATGGATTAGATAAAACATGACAATTGACTTCATCATCAAAATCCGAGATTCAATAATCTCCTCCTTTTTGATGATGACAATCAATTGATAATGGAGTTAACATTAACTCCCCCTATCTATATGCCATAATTGAGATAAGTCATTCTTGAATTCAAAGACTTTGAATTCAAGAGACATATTGATAAGTCAAACCTTATCAATACTCCCATCATGATTCCTATCATGATGTATCTTTCTGAAAATGATGTCAAGACTTGACAACCATTTTTAAGTTTTATATTTCAAATGTAAATGATAGTGATCATAGCAAGATATCAACATATAATGCAAACATTTCATAGTGAAAATATGACAATCATAGCATAGCAATTATCAATTTACCATATTTCTCCCCCTTTGTTATCAACAAAAAGGAGAGCGTCTTTAAGCGTATAATTTGTGATTGTTAAAGCAAAGGAATTCAACACTACTATAGAATTTAGTTAGAAAAAAATAATCCAGAATTAAAACTTTATTTTTCATTCAAAATACATCACAAAAGAAGGTTCAACATCATTCAAAATACATTGCAAAAGAAGGTTCAACATCATTCAAGGAAAGAAGATGACAAAGATCGCATGTCAATATAAAAGATACATCGATTAATCTTTAGGAGGAAATGCATAGTGCTGATACATGACATCTATTTTTTGATTCATTTGCCGTAGCTCCTGCAAAATTTCAAATTGCTGAGTTTGAATCTGCTCTTGCTGTGTTTTGAGTTGGTCTTGTTGTGATTTGATCTGATACAATTCTACCAAAATGAGTTCTTCAGAGGAGGAAGCAGGAGCTGAAGGTGCTGCGCCAAAAGGACTAGGAGGAGGAGATTCATTTCCCCTAAGAATTGGTGTTTCAGGGTGTTCTACTGGTGGGGGAATTGGATCAGTCCTTCTAGGTTGCCTCACCCATATACCATTGCTAAAAGTGCACCTAAGTCTTTTCAATAGATTTATGTTGATGATGTTATATCGATCACTTTGAATTGTCTCTTCATTGGGTGGGATACAAATGTCATGGGCAAGTATAAGTCGTGTGATTAACCCCCCATATGATAACATACCATCTTTAGCTATAATATCCTTCATGTGTTGTCGGATTGAGTATCCAAAGCAGTTATGTTGACCGGTCATAATCCAATACATTGTGCTCATCTCTATTTGACTTATTTCATCAAGATGAAATTATTTAGGAAATATGATGCTTGTTATGATGTGATGAAGAATTTTAGAGTTAAAGGGTAGTAAGTGTTTGCAACTCTTGGGTAGTATGCCGAGGTTCGGATTTGCAAAAATAGTTTCTACGGCTTCGAAGTAAGTTGCTCCGATTACATTTACATCCCATTTACCTCTAAAATAACAGCCCCTATCTTTTTCAGTGAATCCAATTAATTCACAAATAGTGCTGTCAAAGATTCTAATCTGTGTTCCTAAAAGGTAAGTACTTAGGCTTTCGTTGTCCACACACAAGTTTACATAAAATAGCCTAACTAACCTAGGATAAATTGGTTCATTGATTTGTAGGAGAGGTAAGGCATCTAAATGTGCAAACCACCTAATGGGTTCTAGGTTTCCTAGTTCATTTAGATCAACGTGTTTACCTTTATGTATAGTTCTTATTTCGAAATTTGAAAATCTAAGTGCTACTTCTTTAGATTGAAAAAGATTTTGGTCATATGAATCTCCTACAATCCTTTTCCCTTTTGATCTCTTAGGAGCCATTATCTAGACAAGATGATGGATCAAAAATATGAAACTGTAAAGGGTAGGGAAAATAATGAAAAGAGGAAGAAGAAAATTTCAAGTTTTACCTTATGGAAAATTTCTTGAAAGATGGAGAGCTTGGACCAACAAAAATCCCTTTCCAAGGCTTCTAAATGTTGGAATGAGGCTTTAGAGAGGTTGGGGGAGGGTTGAGGCAGGTTCTCACGGGTTGGGGGCGGTGTCACCGCCGGCCCTAACCCTTAAGATTTATATAAGGGCTCTCGGGCGATGCCACCGCCAAACCGAGCGGTGCCACCGCCTAGAGACCGAACGCTCAGGCGGTGCTACCGCTGGTTCTGGCGGTGCCACCGCTGGCATGCCGTGGAAGGAAGGCGGTGCTACCGCCGGTTCTGGCGGTGCCACCGCTGGCTGCCGTGAAAAAAAAAAAAATTTCATTCCTTCTCCGTTTTTATTTTTTATTTTTTATTTTATTTTTCAGAGATGTTAGGATAAACATTTCTTTTGGAATTGAAAGAGAATGATCAAATCTACTAAGGAACGGAAAGAGGATGAAAAACTTTTCGGAAAGTACATACTTAGGGACAATTTAACATGCCTAGTTCCCTTCTAATAAATTCAAATCGGTCTTCATTTAAGGCTTTTGTAAAGATGTCTGCCAATTGATGCTTTGTGTTAATGAATTCTCGAACAACATTATTGTTAAGGACATGATCGCGTATGAAATGATGCCTAACGTCGATATGCTTAGTTCTAGAGTGCTGAATTGGATTTTTGGTAAGACATATGGCACTTGTATTATCACATTTTATGAGAATGTTTTTCAAGTGAATTCCATAGTCTTATAATGTATTTTTCATCCAAACAATTTGTGCACAGCATGCACTTGCAGCGATGTATTCGGCTTCCGCCGTAGATAGTGCAACTGAATTTTGTTTCTTGGAAGTCCAAGAAACAAGTGCATGTCCTAAAAATTGGCATGTTCCGGATGTACTTTTTCTATCTATCCTGCATCCGCCAAAATCAGCATCTGCATAAGCTATTAAATCGAATTTTTCTGATTTCGGATACCAAAGTCCTAAATTTGGAGTTCCTTTAAGATATCTAAATATTCTTTTAACACTCTTGAGATGAGATAATTTAGGATTAGATTGAAACCTAGCATAAAGTCCCACACTAAACATAATATCCGGTCTAGTCGCGGTGAGGTAGAGTAGACTACCTATCATTCCCCTATACGTTTTTTTATCAAAATTTTTGTTGTTTTCATCCATATCTAACTTAGTCGAAGTACTCATAGGGGTGTTTATTGCTTTTGAATTATCCATGTTAAATCGTTTTAACAATTCTAATGTATATTTAGATTGGTTAAGAAATATACCGTCATTAAATTGTTTGATTTGCAATCCTAAAAAGAATGTTAATTCACCCATTAAACTCATTTCAAATTCATGACTCATATTTTTGGCAAATGATTCACATAGTGATTCATCCGAAGAACCAAAAATAATATCATCAACATAAATTTGTACAATAATAAAATTATTTTTAAAATATTTGATAAACAATGTAGTATCAACCTTGCCTTTGGTAAAATTATTTAAAATAAGAAAGGAATTAAGCCTTTCGTACCAAGCTCTAGGAGCTTGTTTCAAACCATAGAGAGCCTTAGTCAATTTGAATACATGATTAGGAAGAAGAGAATTTTCAAATCCAGGAGGTTGTTCGACATATACTTCTTCCGAAATAAAACCATTCAAGAAGGCACTTTTGACGTCCATTTGAAATAGTTTAAAATTATTACTACTAGCATAGGCAAGAAGCATCCTAATGGCTTCTAATCTTGCCACAGGAGCGAAGGTTTCTTCGTAGTCGATACCTTCTTCTTGGTTGAAACCTTTGGCCACTAATCTAGCATTGTTTCTAACCACGATACCACATTCGTCTTGCTTGTTTCTAAAGACCCATTTAGTACCAATGACTAAATGGTCACTAGGTCTAGGAACAAGCTTCCATACCTCATTCCTCTCAAATTGATTCAATTCCTCTTGCATTGCAATGACCCAAGAATCATCTTTCAAGGCCTCGTCAATGCATTTAGGTTCGATTTGAGAGAGAAAGGCAGCATTAGCACAAAAATTCTTGAAAGAAGAACGAGTTTGAACCCCTTGTGATGTATCTCCTATAATTTGCTCTTTTGGATGAGCATCTACATACTTCCATTCCTTGGGTAAGGAGATTTTGGAAGAAGATGCATCCAAGTTGCTATTTTGAGGAGGGGGTTCCTTTAAATCCAAATTTTCAAAACCAATATCATCATCAAAATCATTTTTCTTTAACTCAAAAATTTCATTAAAAATTACATGAATAGACTCTTCTATAACTAAGGTTCTTTTGTTAAAAACACGAAAAGCTTTAGAAACGAAAGAGTAACCAAGAAAGATGCCTTCATCGGATTTAGCATCAAATTTTCCTAAGGCATCCTTTTCATTTAAAATAAAGCATTTGCACCCAAAAACTTTAAAATAAGAAACATTTGGTGTTTTGTTATTCCATAATTCATAGGGAGTTTTTGATAGAGATGGTCTTATTAGAACCCTATTCATGATGTAGCAAGTCGTATTCACGGCTTCGGCCCAAAAGTAATTGGGTAGACTATGTTCATTCAACATAGTTCTTGCCATTTCTTGTAGATTTCTATTTTTTCTTTCTACTACTCCATTTTGTTGAGGGTTTCTTGGAGTAGAGAAGTTGTGGTTATATCCGTTAACTTCACAAAAATTTTGGAAATCACGGTTTTGAAATTCGCCACCGTGATCACTCCGAATTGATGATATCATGAAACCTTTTTCGTTTTGAGTGAGTTTACAAAATTTAGAGAAATATTTGAAACAATCACTTTTGTGAGCCAAGAAATAGGTCCAAGTATATCTAGTATAATCATCTACAATCACAAAAGCGTATTTGCTTCCTCCTAGACTTGTCGTGTCAATTGGTCCAAATAAGTCCAAATAGATCAATTGTAATGGTCTAGTGGTGCTAATTTGATTTTTTGGTTTGAAACTAGTTTTTATTTGTTTACCTAGTTGACACGCATCACATACTTTGTCCTTAACAAACTTGATATTTGGAATCCCTCGTACTAATTCTCTAGATGAGATCTTAGATATTAGTTTCATGCTTGCATGGCCTAATCTCCTATGCCAAAGCCAAGCATCATCTTTTAAAGCAGAGAGGCACATTTCATTACCTAGTTCATCAAGATTGATGGTGTAGACATTATTTTGTTTTAATGCAATCATAGTCATGTTATTGTTTGGTTTTTCAATAATACACACATTTGATTCAAATCTAACGATATAACATTTATCGCATAATTGACTAATACTCAAGAGATTATGTTTCAATCCATCAACTAGTAATACATTATCAATAGAAAAGTTTAATTTGTTACCTATGGTTCCCTTGCCAATGATTTTGCCTTTGTTGTTGTCTCCGAAGGTGACATAGCCTTCGTCTATGCTAGTGAGCTTGGAGAATTGGGATGGATCTCCGGTCATATGCCTTGAGCATCCACTATCAAGGTACCATCTCTTGCTCCTAGCTTGTGATGGTGTATGTTTCTACAAGAAGGGATTATTTTTAGGTACCCATTTACTTTTGGGTGCCTCAAAAACTGATCTAACTTGTTTATCATGTTGCATAGACTTGATCATGGTTCCTTTAGGAACCCAAATTAATTTGTTCGGACTAATTTTCTTGAATGGACATTGATAAGTTTTATGTCCATATTTGCAACAAAAGTTGCAATTGCTTTGGTGTTGAACATGTAAGATAGGACCTTTAATGAAGGTGGTTGGATTTTGGTGAGAACTTCTCACAAATCCGATTCCACTTCTTTTAGGAACGTGACCCTTATTTGTAAGGATCATGTTCAAAGACTTGCTACCGACCTCGAATTTCTTCAAGGTGTCCTTAAGTAGCAAGTTCTCTTTTTGGAGAGTTTCTAGATCATGGCATTTTATGCATGAAGCTAAACTATCATGATATTCAGTTTTTAATTTATCAAAATTACAAGTAAGACTATCATGCTCCTTTTTTAACAATTTGTATTTTCTACTAATTGTTTTGCATTCATCAAATAACTCATGGAAGGCATTTAATAATTCATGATAAGATAAATCTGCATCAATTAAATTCGTTACCTCCTCTCCGATGGCCATTAGGGCGTAATGAGCAACTTGCTCGGTGTTGGACTCCTCTTCTTCGGATGCGCTTGAATCATCCCACGTTGCTTTGAGCGCCTTCTTCTTTGATGCTCTCTTTTTAGCTTGGGGACATTCATTTTTTAAATGCCCCGGCTTCTTGCATTCATAGCATATCACTTAGTCCTTTTTATGTTCAAGTTTGTTTTTGGTGTTATTTTTAAATTTGTTCTTTTTATAAGTTTTTTAAAATTTTGAGTCAAAAGTGCAATGTCATTGTCACTGTCCTCATCACTTGATGTTCCTTTTAAGTGGTCTTCTTGTGATTTGAGTGTCATATCCTTCCTGTTCTTTGGAAGGGAGTTCTCGAGCTCGTCATGAGCTTGACATGTCATTTCGTAGGTCATTAGAGACCCAATAAGTTCTTCAAGAGGGAATGTTTTAAGGTCCTTGGCCTCTTGAATGACAGTAACTTTTGGATCCCAACTTTTAGGAAGGGATCTTAAGATTTTAGTTACTAGTTCAAAGTTAGAAAAATCTTTACCAAGAGATTTGAGTCCATTGATGACATCCATGAAACGGGTGTACATGTCTCCGATTGACTCACTTGGTTTCATTCAAAAAAGTTCGTAAGAGTGCATAAGAATGTTGATTTTGGACTCTTTCACTCGACTAGTGCCTTCATGAGTGACTTCAAGAGTTCTCTAAATATCAAAAGCAGAATCACAAATTGAAACGCGATTAAATTCATTTTTGTCTAGTGCACAAAACAAGGCATTCATAGCCTTCGCGTTTAAAGCAAAAACTTTCTTCTCCGATTCATTCCATTCGCTCATCGGAAGAGAAGATTTTTGAAATCCATTTTCAACAATAGTCCAAAGCTCGAAATCCATGGAAATGAGAAAGATTCTCATACGTGTCTTCCAATACGTGTAATCCGACCCATTAAACATAGGTGGACGTGTAATAGAATGTCCCTCATGCATGCCGGAGTAAGCCATCTCTCTTGGGTATTAAATCAAATATGAGAGTGAGCCTTGCTCTGATACCAATTGTTAGGATCGGAGCGGCACTAAGAGGGGGGGTGAATTAGTGCAGCAGATTAAAACTAGTAGGTTTGAAACTGATTCCGTAAAATGCGAAGATATTTCGATCAATAATAACTAGAGTAAAGTGAAGAACAAAAACTTGCTTCTATGTAGATAATGATTGCAGAAAAATAACAACTCACACATTCAAGAAACACGCAGATTTAAAGTGGTTCGGTCAAAATGACCTACATCCACTTGCAAAGCCTTCTTCAATGAGGCCCCCAACTTCCATTAGCAAATCACTTTGAAGGGGAAGGACAAACACCCCTCTTACAACCTTTACAAGTGGTTCACACTCTTACAAAATTTCAGCAAGAAAGAAAGGGAGGTGAACACTCAAGCAATTTGAAAGTAAGACTTGCTAAGGCTTTGCTAAGACCCTTTTTTTTACTCTATTGCTTCTCAAAGAGTTGTAATCTCAGCTGAGAATTGAGGGGTATTTATAGGCCTCAAGAGGATTCAAATTTGGGCTCCAAAATTTGAATTCTCTTCGGTTCCCGAAGCTAGCGGTGCCACCGCTTGTCAGTGGCGGTGCCACCGCCTATTAGTTTTGACACTAACAGTGTACTGGGCGGTGCCACCGCCCAGACCGGCGGTGCCACCGCCTGGCTCTCGGGTGCTGGGCGGTGCCATCGCCCAATAGGGCGGTTCCACCGCCCAGCATTATTGGTTACTGGTTGGGCTTTAAGTCCGGCCCAAACCAGGTTTCATTTTGGGCCCAATTGGCCCCTAATCAAGATATAGGATTATTTCTTAATCCTAACCTTAATTACATGCAAACTATGTAACTAAAAAACATAATCCTAAGCAAGTTTTTAACCGGCGAACTTCAAGTCTTGTTCCGGCGAGCTTTCCGACGATCTTCCAGCGGACTTCCGATACGCCCTTGGATTTCTTCCGACGGACTCCCAGCTGGCTCCCGATCTTGTGGTGAAATCAACGAGTAGCCGAGCCTTCTCGGTGATCTCTGCGAACCTCCGATGATCTCTTCAGCGGACTTTTGAAAACTCTGACAAGTCCCCGATTTCTTCTCGATTGGTTCCGGCAGCATCTCCGACGAATCTTCGGACTCTCAAACACCCATCGAACTTGATTCCGGTAGACTCGCTTTATGTCTTCAAGCTTTCGTAGTTAATCCTGCATACTTATCTCAACATATGAATTAGATAAAACATGACAATTGACTTCATCATCAAAATCCGAGATTCAACATTATCGATAGTAGAAACTGATTTTGTGAAATGCTTTAAAGTCACTAATCAAGCTTTATAACTTGAATTTTGTCTCAGGATTTAGTGTTAACAAACTTAATTGTGAAGTCACTAAAAATATTTTATAAATATTTTGTGACACAATATAGTAACTTTCTTCTCTAAGAAAAAATATTATAATATAAAATATTTAGTTGTTAGAAAATTAATCTAGATACAATTAGTGTCAATTAATAACTTGAGTTCCACTATATTAATTACTAATCTATTCATTTAGGCTTTATAGCTTAAAGTATTTGAAAAAATATATTTTTGTGATTAAGTTTGTAAGTAAACCATAAAGGATATAGTGATTCATGTTTAAGTAGATACTATAATTGATAGAGTTATTTGCTTCTACTATTATGTTCATACATACATACATACATACATACATACATACATACTGATGGGCTATGACTTGCATTACTAATTAGACTTAATATAATATTATTATATTTATTATACTTATTGACTTATTTTTAAATTTACATGTACGTAAATAATTTTTAAAATTTAAAATCTAATTAGTTAAAAATTATTTTTAAAATATTTTTATTTATTTTGATTTTAGATCTTTTTATATCTTATCAATTAATGGATCAAGTGGGAGAATGTTAAATTAGGTAACTCCATTTAATTAGATAAAATATATTATAGATATGATTAGATTTTAATTATTGGTCATCGGTCATAGAAAATAATTTCAATTACGATAAAATATCTTAGGAGATGAACTTAATGAAAGGGAAGGACTCTCATAGACAAGACGTTTAAGGATATGATCATAAGGATACATACATACATACATACATACATACATACATACATACATACATACATACATACATACATACATACATACATACATACATACATACATACATACATACATACATACATACATACATACATACATACATACATACATACATACATACATACATACATACATACATACATACATACATACATACTACATACATACATACTACATACATACATACATACATACATACATACATACATACATACATACATACATACATACATACTACATACATACATACATACATACATACATACATACATACATACATACATACATACATACATACATACATACATACATACATACTACATACATACATACATACATACATACATACATACATACATACATACATACATACATACATACATACATACATACATACATACATACATACATACATACATACATACATACATACATACATACATACATACATACATACATACATACATACATACATATATATATATATATATATTATAGTTGAATATGAATAATAAAATTGACTTAACAAAATAAATTATAAGATCATTTTATATTATATTAGAAAAGAATAATAGTGTTGTAGTATATATAAAAAATATATAATATTGATGATATATGATTGCTATGACTTGCATTACTAATTAGACTTAATATAATATTATTATATTTATTATACTTATTGACTTATTTTTAAATTTACATGTACGTAAATAATTTTAAAAATTTAAAATCTAATTAGTTAAAATTATTTTTAAATATTTTTTATTTATTTTGATTTTAGATCTTTTTATATCTTATCAATTAATGGATCAAGTGGGAGAATGTTAAATTATGTAACTCCATTTAATTAGATAAAATATAGATATGATTAGATTTAATTATTGGTCATCGGTCAATAGAAAATAATTTCAATTACGATAAAATATCTTAGGAGATGAACTTAATGAAAGGGAAGGAACTCTCATAGACAAGACGTTTAAGGATATGATCATAAGGATCTCTTCTTTCACCTCACCATATATCCCTATTTAATTAATTATAATGGTATGAAAATAAAGAGAAAAAAGAAGAAGAGTTATGGGGGTGCTTTCCTTCTTACGTGCATCTCTAGATCCTTATTAGTCTCGTCAATTTACTTGATTTACATGCTCCTCGTTGTCTAAGGTCTCGTCAACCTCTTTGTCAATCTTCCTAAGGTTCTTCGTGGATTATCCGCATCTGAAGACTCCTCTTTGGGTTGTCGTGAGATCTGCCAGGAGTAAGTGTGTTGATGGAGAAGACAGCTTTATGTTCTGAAGCTTTAGATCTGCAGTATGAGATTACCATGGCAACATAGCTTGTGCAATGGTGCATTTCTACCCGTCTTTTCTTTGATTCTTGCCATCTCATTGGAGATGGATCCTTATCTGATTAAAAGGAATATATCAGATAGATTTTTGGGTGTAAAATCAATCCTGAAGCTTTCACTACAGTAAAATAACAGATAGATATTGTTGTCGTTGTTTAGAAATTATCTCCAAACAAGAACATTTGTTAATGACTCCACTATTGCTATATAACAAAATTAACTGCACTTAATTGTCTATTATAACGATTTTTTCTTGAGGACATTAAATTGAATACAATGGAAAATATTAAATTCATCTTCCAATTCATGAACCATTAGCAAATGAGGCAAAAAAAAATCACATATGCTCAAGAAAAACCTTTTAATTTATAGTGAAATAAAGCAGATGAGGAGAAGAAGCAAAGAAGAAACAAACTAAGAAAAATCGAAAGAAATAAAAAGTAGTGTTTGATGCCTTGTTGTTTGACCACCAACATTGCCATGAATAAAACTCAAGAATGGGAGAAAAAAATAGAAAAATAAGTTGATGCAAGCCCACCCCTAATAATTGTGCCTCTAAAGTTTATTATCTTTATTGCCATGCTGAATTGAAGATATATATATATATATATTTCCATTTCGTATGGCGTGCTTGCACGTCCTCTTGTGGCATATATTTACTGGACGCGTTGAAGTACTAAACCATGGAAGAAATTTGGCGCCTGTCCCCGACATACCCTCTTCTTTACTGGACGTCGCGTGTGCCCTACGGTGATTCTGGATGGGTGAACAAATGGGTAATCGGAATATTATTGCTGTTTATTAGATCAACCTTTTGACTATTAATGAATGACGTAGAAGAAATCCCGTTTAGAAATAGGGGACGAATCTGATCGTGACACGTTTCATCGCCTTCGTATTTGTAATGCTTCCCTCCCTCCGGCCCCACACATGGAGAATAAGACCTTTGAGACCACTAGCCCGATAAATTCGACGCCATCTCAAGCAGTTCTTCGAACCGAAGGAAAGCTCGAATCTGATCCCTTCTTGGTCTTCTTCCTCGCAAAATCACACAAGATTTTCACCCTAGATTCGAGTTTCTGAGCCAAAAGTGGGCTTTTGATCGCCTCGTCCGAGTCGATGTTGAGTCGCCTCTGACGTTTGTTGGTGATTTGTGGTGCTCTTTGTTTGGCAGAATCAGCGGCATGGCTGTGGATTGGGGTGGGATGCTGATGAATCCGGGAGTGGTTTCGGCCACCGACTACACCTCGGTCGCGTCGATCAATATCTTCGTCGCGCTCCTCTGCGCCTGCATCGTGATCGGCCACCTGCTGGAAGAGCACCGGTGGATCAATGAGTCTATCACTGCCTTGGTCATTGTGAGTTCCCTCAATCAGTGCTTTTGACTAGGAAATGAGTCAAATTTAGGGCTGTGCGAATTGCAGGGACTGTGCACTGGATGTGTGATTCTTCTTACCACTCGAGGGAAGAGTTCTCATATTCTGGTTTTTAGCGAAGACCTTTTCTTTATCTACGTGCTTCCACCAATCATTTTCAATGCAGGGTATTTCCCTTTGCGGCTCTTTTCTAAGTTCAATTCTTGCTTTAATATTTCACTCGTTTCTTTGAAACACAGTTTATCTGACTTCAACTCTTTTAGTTTGGTTGTTTGGACTGTTCTATGGATAATTTAGGTACCTTTTATGTGGTTGTGAATCTTAGGGGCCAAATTTAGTTGGAGTTTGCTTTCACTGCCCGAAAGGTTTTGTATGCTGTGCTAACTCAACTCATTGAAGATTGAACATTGCTACTTAAAGATTCTTTCCTTACATTGGCTTCTTATTAACCATCATCCTCAATATATATTTTTTGATATTTTTTGAAACTCTACAATTTCCTTTTGGCAAAATTATATTGTCTTGAAGTGATACACATTATATCAAACTGCTTCCTATATGTTGAGTGGCTTCCCGCAATACTGTAAACTATGTAGCAAATCCAAGACACCCATTTGAAGCAAACCAAATTTGGTGTTC
Source organism: Musa balbisiana (assembly GCA_004837865.1). NCBI lineage: Eukaryota > Viridiplantae > Streptophyta > Magnoliopsida > Zingiberales > Musaceae > Musa > Musa balbisiana. The sequence continues at coordinate 16,239,187 of CM017193.1, read as the reverse complement.
TCCTCTGTGTCAGCAAGTCTGCTTCAAGGTTTTTTTATATGACTTTTCCTTACAGAAGAACTTCTACAATTTTGTTGATCTTTCTTAGGTCTCTATACTTTGTAGACCATTTAATCCCATGATGCTTAAAGGTTTATATTATATAACTATTAGTAAATTCACTAAAGTTAAACACTAACCTTCTTTCAGTTATAGTCTTATTCAAGACATCTGAAGGTTTCTGTTTGATTAGTTGATTGTTATGACTATGTATATCTGGAGCACCTGAAGGTCTGAAGTTGAATGTATGCTTATCTAAAGAAACTATGTCTTTTTCCTAATCAGGTTTCAAGTAAAGAAAAAGCAGTTCTTTCGGAACTTCATGACAATTATGCTTTTTGGTGCTGTAGGGACACTGATCTCATTCATCATCATTTCACTTGGTAAGTTCTGAATGTTGTTGTGTTCTCTTGGTAAAGAAAAATGTAGTAGGTTTTACACATACGAGCTGTTAAGCAATGATAATGTAATGCACACAATCATCTGAAGTGCATACCTATTAATGGCTCTTTCTTACTTCTGTTTCTTTGCTGCAATACAAGATACCAAATTATGCTTGTTTGAAAAATCTGTTATTCTTCTTTAGTAGTTGCATTCTCTAGAATTGATACATTGGCCTCTTCAGTTATATGAAAGCAACAAGCAGTAGTCTAGTCCTCTCCATTCCTCGCAACTCTCTGCCTCAATACTAGTTCATGCTCCTTAAGGCATGGAGAGCTTTACAGTTGATGACAAAAAAATAATGTTTGTTGAAGTAGAGGAAGACTATCTCTGTTGTCAGAAAACATATTGATCTAGGTGGAACCAAATGTTTGTGCAAAAGATTTTAAAATGTCTGAATATCTAGCACCATTTTCTCTAGTTCTAATCTCCTGTGTTTCAATTTTTCTTTGTAAGTGTAAGGCTAGGGCTTCTTTCTCTTCTTTCTCCCTACATAGACTGTTATGATCTGCAATTGACATCTCTTCTGGCATGTCAGTCAATTACTTGATGTAGCATATGTATTAGTCTCTCTTGCTCAAATGTGTTGCCAGTGTCTTACTGGCAGTTGGTTTTACTTGTGCATATTTATGGAATTGTCAACACCTTCCAATGACAGTGGGAATTCATGTCACTTTTGTTGCCAGTCCAATCAAGTTCTGTGAGAGAGGCTTCAGGTTTTGAAAATGGTGAAATCTTTTATGTATTGGCCATTTTAGGGAGTCCTGTAGTTCTCCAATTGTTGCCTTGGAGTTCTATTGAATCCTGAGTGTTAGTGATGCTGGATTTTAAATGTCTGAATATCTAGCACCATTTTCTCTAGTTCTAATCTCCTGTGTTTCAATTTTTCTTGTAAGTGTAAGGCTAGGGCTTCTTTCTCTTCTTTCTCCCTACATAGGACTGTTATGATCTGCAATTGACATCTCTTCTGGCATGTCAGTCAATTACTTGATGTAGCACTATGTATTAGTCTCTCTTGCTCAAATGTGTTGCCAGTGTCTTAAATGTGCAAATTATATGTGTGAAATATTGTCCAACTTGTATGATAGTCCAGTGTCATCTATGTAGAAGCATTAGGAGCTGAAGAAAATAGGCAATCAGCTTTGAGGACCTTAACAGAATGCAAATGTGATGTCTTTGGGATGTCAAAACCTTCAAAGTTTTATGGATTAAGATACATTTTTTGTGAATACAGAAATTCTGTTATGTTGACATGAGAAAGTTACACTTGGAGAGATGTCAAATGATAAGCATAGCTTCCACTGAAAGCAGCTGTACTGATCACTCTTTGATACTTCTGGTGTTTTATGGTCTCTTGCTTGCAGTTTTTTCAGAACTAACATAAATTGTAAATTATTCTTTGCAAGGGTTATGGAAAAATCTTCAGTTACTGAAATGTTGAGTTGTTTGAATGTGCAATTGAAGTTTGGTCATATGGAGCATTGAATGCTGGCATGATTCTAGCTTGTAGTTGCAGAGTGTCATAATCAAAACAGACTAATATGTCTCTCTTGAAGCACAAGGTAGTAACTCAAGTGAATTAGAGGTCATCCATGGCATCAAACAGGATAAAAGAGCATGTTCACAAACTGATGGTATCCATGTCTTCTCATGTTTGTATGACTCTGTTTGTAAATACCTGATATTCCGAAACCTTGACTTTGTAGCTAACCTCTCTTATGTTTGAAAGCATGCATTCGTCTATATGATGAGAACTCATCACCTTTGACATTATTGATTGATTCAGGTGCCATTGGATTATTCCGAAAACTTGATATCGGTGCACTTGAAATCGGAGACTATCTTGGTAAACAGCTAGAGAAACTTGATTTGATAGTTTTATAAATCTAGATATGTTATTCTGATCTTTCTGAATACTGTTTCTTTGGGTTATTTCCACTTACACTTTTTTCTTTGCAGCAATTGGAGCAATATTCTCTGCGACGGATTCTGTTTGTACCTTGCAGGTTCTGAATCCAACAAAATCTTTCACAAATTTCTTGTGAATATATCTGAATACTGAATTTACGAGTTTTTGCTCACTGAATAGGTGCTTAACCAGGATGAGACACCTTTGCTCTATAGCCTGGTCTTTGGTGAAGGTGTTGTGAATGATGCGACATCGGTGGTGCTTTTTCATGCAATCCAGAACTTTGATCTAATTCATATCGATGCCATATCTGTCTTGAAGTTTGTCGGCAACTTCCTTTATCTATTTTTCACCAGCACATTGCTTGGAGCAATTGTAAGTCTCTTAACTCCCCATCTCCCTTCTTCCTTCCTCTCCCTCACTCCTAGCCATGTTTAATAATTTTCTCTTGCAAAATAGTTATATTTCTGGCTGATAATTGCTCATACTGCAGGCTGGATTGCTCACTGCTTATATTATCAAGAAGTTATACTTTGGCAGGTTTGTGAAATGATGTTGATTGTGGTTTCCTGTAGTGAACTATTCTTAATTGACCAGCATCCTAAAGATTTTGATTCTTCTCTTATTTTTTGAAGTTTAACATATAGCTGAGAATTATTTGTTCTTTTTGTCTTCCCTCCCATTGAGTTAAAAGGGAAGGTTGATATACACCATTAAAAATAAACATATTTTAAAAATGTTCCTGCTAGTGCAAACATCCATATATTTGTTTATGTTCTTTTTTATCCAGACATTCGACTGATCGAGAAGTTGCGCTTATGATACTCATGGCATATCTTTCTTACATGGTGGCTGAAGTGAGTTACTTCTCCTGAATTTTCAGTGTTCTCTTTCTTCCGTCTCCATGGTGTTGGATGCTTAGATGATGGTTGTTTTCTTGGTATTGTGGAAATATAACTTTCCTTGCAGTTGTTAGACTTAAGTGGTATTCTCACAGTATTTTTCTGTGGGATATTAATGTCGCACTATACCTGGCATAACGTGACAGAAAAATCTAGAATCACCACAAAGTATGTGATTTCCTTTTCTCATTGCCTCAAACAACATGCTCTTCTACATTTTTGTTTTGTCCTATTTTCTTTGGCTCACCGATACAGGATATACCGTATGATCTTTTGCTTGCTTGTTGCTGCAGGCATGCATTTGCAACTCTGTCATTTATTGCCGAGGTTTTTCTGTTCCTTTATGTTGGCATGGATGCACTAGACATTGAGAAATGGAGATCTGTCAGCAACAGGTTTGTGACTTATTAAGCCTCTATGTATATGTTGAACAGCACAAAAAATACCCAAATTTCCTTCTTTGTCGAATAACAGATTTCGGTGTCAAAAGGCACCATTCTTGTTGAATTTGGCCATTTCAATCCAAAAAAAAACTCTATTTCTTTTGTTTCTAGTGGCTGATTTTTAGCAACAAATACTACTCCCTAGTGTAAAATTGTTCTTTATATTTTTAGCAATAGTGAACTTTCTATACATTTTCAGCATCTTACAAGTTGGTCATTGTTTTACCTCACTAGTTCTCTTCATCTACAGCCCTGGAAAATCTCTGAGTGTAAGCTCAATTCTGCTTGGCCTGGTATTTGTTGGAAGAGCTGCTTTTGTTTTTCCACTTTCTGCCCTATCCAACTGGAGAAAAAAATCTCCAGATGAAAAGATCACCTTTAAGCAACAAGCAAGTGTTCTTTCTTTTTTCACTTGTATCCGTACGACCTTGTTTACGTGTTCCTCTCTGCATTAAGCTCTAGCATATGATCAACAGGTGACAATCTGGTGGGCAGGTCTCATGAGAGGAGCAGTATCAATTGCACTTGCGTACAATCAGGTTAATTCATTTTCTAATCTTTCACCCATCCATTTAACTGGTGGTTTGCCAATGCAAAATACAATATTTCTCAATGTGTCAGCAGCATAGTTATACTGGATGAAAAATGTCTTTATATACATTTGATGTGGCAAGCTCCACTTTGGGCTACTAATGGACTGTTATGAGATTATTCATACACTCTCATGTCATCAGAAGCTCCACCTGTCGATCATGGACCATGCATTTTTCTTTTTCTTTTTTTTCTTTCTGCAGTTTACTAGCTTTGGAGACACCGAAGAGCGTGGAAATGCATTTTTGATCACTAGTACCATCACCGTCGTTCTTTTCAGCACAATAGTAAGGACTCTCATCCTTCACACTTTGTTACTGTTCTTGGCTCAGATGTTTGATAGAATGCCAGAAACTGTTCCTGAAATCGGGAAAATTAATTATGATATAGTGGTGATAGATTGTTTTAATATGATCGTGAAAATTTTGATTGACATTTTCTCATTTGCTTTAGGTGTTTGGGTTGATCACTAAGCCTCTAGTGGGATACTTACTGCCTCCGAGCACTACAGGCCATTTGAGCAGTGTAACTCTCAGCTTCACATCTGAGCCCTCGAGCCCGCCCAGATCGTACCTCTCCATGTTGCTTGGGTTCGGACAGGAGTCTCAGGTCGAAGAAGAGCAGAATGTTCCGCCTCCGCCTCCTCCGGACCTCCGTATGCTTCTCACAGCTCCGAGTCGCTCGGTTCACCATTACTGGCGCAAGTTCGACGATAAGTTCATGCGTCCAGTGTTCGGTGGAAGGGGTTTCGTTCCTTTCGTGCCTGGTTCACCCACCGAACGCAGTCTCCATCCATGTCAACCATCTAAGAGCGAGCCGGAAGGAGACAACCCACCTTCACTTTCCCCTGCTCCTGCCACCTCTTAGCGGGAAAGGGGGAACCCACCTCCTCTTTCATCTTTTCCTGCCACATGTACGTTAGTTAGTTCGGTCCATAACTGTGGGGATTGTTGATGTCACAGTGAGAGAAATGAAACCTGCATGTGATTTCGGTGCCATTAACACATTTCTACGGGGAAATTTTACGATCCGCAATATGTAATGGTTCAATGTATTTGTTCTTGAGTGATTTTTCTGGATTTTCTTTTTTGTTTTTAATTCAAATGTCCTCTGTTTCGAATAAATTTCAAAAAAATTTCACTAATTTTAATAGTATTTTTTCCGTTAATATTTTAGTCACTATAATAAAAATATTATAAATAATATAAATAGATTTATAATCTTTACCAAACGAACTACAATCTAAAAATTTGATATCATAATAAATAATGATAATAAAAAATAATATATTATAACAATATTGAAAGACGCCATAAGGGTTTCAAATGAAATCAAAATATACTATAGACCATTTGATATATTATATTACGATTTAAATAGATAGTTATGATTGTTTAAAAATAACATCATCCAAATAAAGATAAAAAAAATTAATATATTATAGTGTTTTAACCATTACAAGCAAGATATTTAAAATCTCTTTAAAAATATTATAAATAATCTAAATTAATTTGTAACCGTAATTAAACCAACTACAAAACTAAAACTATGATACTATAATGATTTATGAACAGTGATAATTAAATAGATATAATATAATATCACTTATAATATTTTTTAATAACTTTATAATATTTTCGATATCTCACTAAAAAATACTATAAATGAACTAAATAAAATATTATAATAATTTAAAATCAAATAAAAAATATAAAAAATATCATTAGGATTGATGAGAGATATAATCAGGAGGGAGTATCAGTTGAAAAAAAAAACCTAAAATAAGATTTTTGGGGGAAAAAAATGAAAAAAGAAAACTTCTTTAGCGAAATCGGGCTTCTTTATATTGCAAATGAAGAGTTCTTTTGAGGTTGTACCTCTTTATTGGGTTCATTGCGTTCGTTTATTTGATACATTAATGAAAATTTTGGAGTCCGATATAAACGATGCTGCTGGCAGCTCGCTACAGAACCCGGCAATCGCACCTCATATAAAACGATGATCAATCAACCGTTGATCTTCAAGATTTTGTGGGTTAGACGGTTGAGCTGTATTGAGCGTACTTTCCCACCTCAGCGACAGCAAAGCAAGTCCAAGTCGGCATTGTGGAAAAAGACCAGAAAGCCCATAACTGTTTGCTTCGGGGCATTATGGTCATTTTGGCACTTTCGATACTACCAAGGTTACCTCGCTCTCTTTATATTCGGAGCTCACCTTTCCTCTCTCAAGCTCCTCGTGTTCGTCGCCTCTCTCTCTCTCTCTCTTTGTCTCTCTCTCTCAGATCGATCAATGGCTTCCATCGCCGGAATCGCGATCCCGGTTTCGGCTCGGCCGCCGCGGCAATCTCTGCAGGTATCGATCGCTTTTGGTCTCGTCCTTGCCTACTGCCTTGACTGAGGGTTTTTCCATTGGATCTTTGTTTCTGCCTTGCGTAATCATAGAACCGTGAGGTTCATTACTTTTTGTTCAGCTTTATATGTGTTTTTGCTTTGATTCTGTGGACGCGATAATGCTTTGGAGAAATCTTTCCTTTTTTTTGTCTTTACGAGATCTGAATGGATCAAGCGAAAAACTCCTTGATTAATATCGTTTGCCATTTGATATCTTTAATTTCAGTTCTTTAATCTTTCTCCGCCCCTACATCTTACTGTGCCTCCTATGCCTGTGCAACCTTCTCTGCCTCTATCTCTACTTTAATCGCTGGCCTTTTGCATTTGCATGTAGCTTCTACTCATCCTATTTGAATGTTGATGTCATTATCTCGAACATCCAATGGTTCTTCATAAGTGTGAAGAGCGGATCACATTCTGAGCCCCTTTCTGAACCTTCCATTTAAAGTGATTTAGCGTCTCTGCTCATCAGGTTTTCGCACCAAGGTAGAATCGCTGAACTTAACCTGATATTTACATGGTTTTTTCAACAAATGAGGATGTCTGTTGCTTTAAGAGCATCCTTGGTTTGCTTGTTCGTTGATATTAACTACAGTCATACCTGAAGAACATCCAGACCTTCTGAACTCTGCAATATCTCTGGAGCTTTATGTAATCATGCTAGCTATGAACAAGGAAAACAAATTAACATGAAGATTAATAGCATGAACAAACGATTTGGAGATTCCATCTATCTTAAATTAGATAAATGTGCTCAAACGTGCATGATGCATACTGAATTAACTTTTGAGAGAGAGAATACATTCCTACTCCCAAGTAGCATTTTTCATCAAGATCTATGTTTAAATTTTTTTCAACTTGTGGTCTTCAATTAACAACTTGGTTCAAGGTTCTGTGGCAAAAAAATTCATGTGTGCTAATCACTATGCTAATTTTGTGTACAGTGAACTCATCAAACTATAATGCTACTCTACATGATGTTGAAATATTGTTGTTGGTCTGCAGGTATTTAATGGTCTATCTGCTCTAAAATCAGTTTCCTTTTCAAGCCAAAGGAGGAGCTTCCGGTCAATTCGTTTGAACCCAGCACCGTTTCGTGTTTCTTGTGCTGTATGTTTCTTTCACTTTTTATCTGCTATAAATTTTATAAGTGCAGTCATTTTCTCATGCTTTTATTTTAGGACTTGCTGGTTTGCTGTTTGGCTATTCTACGATCAATAACCACAAGGTTCACAGCTCGGATATTTCCTTGCTTTATGGAACATAATTTGTTCTGAAAATTCTGAGTTCCACTTATAGCTGCTATGCAAACATGCACTTCTGAAGACACTGATGCAATAGCAACAAATGAACTACGCATACAGACTCCATTGCAATCAGCTCTTGTTTACAAATTCATGAATACGATGTGCTTCTACGAGCAAAAAAGATATAGCTCATCAATTTTTTTGTGATATTAGAATATATTGTTATTGTTTTTACCATTCTCCTTATCTTGTGTTGTCAGATTGTAGTAATCATGGTAAATGTAGTTACCTAATGCCTCATCAATTTTCCTATTCAACCACAAGGACCTTAGTTAATTATCTTTTGCTTGAGCACCAAATTCTAATTTGATAATACCTTGTTAATCCAAAGTCCTCAAAAATTGACACATGTACCTGTGATTTGTTGGAGTTCCAAACCCATGGATTCTTTACTTGTAGTACTTTCTGATAGTATGGGCACTGATAGTACTTTCTAGATAGCGCATGGTGTTTTGCATGATTGGTTGGGGAATGAATGCAGAAAAGAATATTCTTGGCACTGACAGTACTTTCTTGGTAGCGCATGGCGTTTTGCATGATTGGTTGGGGAATAGGTTTACTGCTGATTGTTAGATGTCGAATCATAATTCTTTCATGATTTTAGAACTCTTTATTTTGATGTTAGTTTTGTTTATTTATTAATAGTTATTGTGAATTGTCATATTTTTGGTAAATTTTCTATGAAGCTTAACAAGATTGTTGTTTGTCTGATATAATAAGCTTGTTATGCTCTATGCCATCCAAATAGTTTCAGTTGTAGTGTGTTTTATCTGTAACACTTCATCAATTGCTCAGTGCTTCACAATCCAAGAATACGGTTCTCTCACTAATTCTCACTGTGACAATCATGCGCACTGTGTAAATGTTAATTTTTGTACTACATAACTATAAGCCATTTTGTTTATACTACTGGCTTTTCACAAAGTAGATTGAAAATTGAGCTAATTCGTATGCAGGCTAAACCAGAGACACTGGACAAGGTTTGTGGAATAGTGAAGAAGCAGTTGGCACTCGCTGATGACGTTTCTATTACCGGAGATTCAAAGTTTGTGGAGCTTGGAGCTGATTCTCTTGACACGGTACCATCCATATCTATAATCCACTTTGCTGTTCTAAGAGAAGAAAGAAAAAAAAAGAAGCCAATTCAGTTTCTTCACTGAGTACTTGAAAAATGAGCATAATTTTATGGTTTAGTATGGTACTTAAGTGTCTAATCTAAGAGTGATGGCGTAACGAATCCCGAAGGCATATACCTTTTTGATTCATGCTGCAAGTTAATCAAACTTCTTGTGCAGGTTGAGATTGTGATGGGTCTCGAGGAGGCATTTGGAATCACCGTGGAAGAAGAGAGTGCTCAGAGCATCGTGACCGTGCGGGACGCCGCCAATATGATCGAGGAACTCGTGGAGGCCAAGGCTGCTTGATCAAACCCGAATGCTTGTTCACATCGCTAGCTTTATCCTTTGGGCTATCGTGTCATTATAGTTTTCCACCGAGTCACATAAGAGTTACGTGTCACATCACTGCTGGTATACCTGAGATTCTATGTTATTTCCTTGTTGGTTTGTGATTGGAATTACTATGAATTAGAACTTCGTCGACATCATTAGCGATATTTAATTACTATCTCTTACTGCATGTTTGTGCTGGTACTGCTGCTTGCCAGCCATTTACAGTTACAATTACCTTTTCGAACAATTACGTCAGTTAAGTCGTGCCGAAAGCAGCGACGCGAACCCTGCGCAGCAAAGTCAAACGGTCCGAACCCGCCTCTCTTTGGGTCAAATAGATTATTGTTGTTTCTAATGAAAAATGGACGGTCAAGATTGAAGGAGAAGAGAGATGGACGGTTGTGGTGGGATCCCTGGTAACTTATCTATTTATTCCTCCAGATCGTCGATACTTCCATTCGATTGCGCAGAGAGACAGAGAGACAGAGAGGTGACGCTTGTGTGCGTGCCGCCGCCTGGTGGCGAAGACGGCGGAGCAGATGGTGGCGGAGATGGCCGCCGCCAGGGCTCGCGGCGCCGACCTCGTCGATATCCGCCTTGACCACCTCGCCGTCTTCCATCCCCGCCGGGATCTTCAGCTCCCCCTCAAGAACCGACCTATTCCCGCCCTCGTCACCTACAGGTCTTATTTTCCATCCGCATCCGCCCTCTCCCTTCTGCCATTTACTTCATCTGATGGCTGTAATTTCTTGGAATTGGCAGACTTAGTGTACAAAAAAAATTTTCGATCCAAAACCATTGGGTCATCCCGTGGTAGCAAGCATAGGGGAACATCTTAATTAAAGTTCATCTTTTGATCAACGAGTGATAGGGCATATTTTGGCTCTAAATGAATTTCCAACAAATGTTACAAACTAACAACCGCGAATGCAACGCTGTACGCCACCAAAACTAACAATCGCGAATGCACTACCAAAACCATGAGGTGCACGCCACGTCAAGTTTCAACTGTGCAATCGTACGACCTGAGCTTGGGGCGATGCTGTCTGCTATTAGGGTAGTGCCGTCTGACGCCGCTCAAGCACCCCCGAAGACATCATCTTGTTAGAGGGGTTATCCCCCCTCCGCGAGAGTCAACGGCCATGCCGAATCGGGGTGCAACTGACTCCCGCACGTAGGTATAAATACCCTCAGCCGATCTCACGAAAGAGGAGAAGAAAAATCCGAACCAATCTGACTTGCTCGTCGGAGGGGCCAAAGTCGAGAATCCCTCGACGAAGGTCGTTTTGCAGGGAGGCGACCGCCATCAAGCTGGGAGAGTCTTCACCCCGAAGTAGTCACCCAATACACCAAAGGAGGATGACCTAGCGGTTCGGACCCCGACCAGCGCCAGCCCGCCTCTCTCATCCCAAGGAGGTGCTCACGTCTCGAGGAAGATCGACAACTATCCCGAGGGTGAGAGGATACATCTCGCCATAAACAACGCTTAGGTTGGCTGGCTTTGGAGTGCTAAACCCCGGTGAGGACCCAACTAATCCTGTCGCCTCAACCCTCGCTCGAGACGCTTGAGGGGCGTAGCCACCGCATCAACTCACTTATTCCGCTAGAAGTTACCGACGTCGGCATGTGAACCTAACCGTGTTGACTCATCAGCCACGGTACTTTTGTTCATCAACATTTTGGCGTTAGAAGGAGGGCCCATGTCGTAGGAACAGCTGGCAGGAACTCGCCCTGGGAGGGAACCCCCGACCGACCTCCCTTCCGCCGAGCCAGAAGGACAAGCCCTCTCTGTCCCTACGGACGGAAGGATACCGACTTCGACGCCTGATCGTTACTGGCATTTGTTCAACGACCTGGGACTATCGCCCCCGGGCCCGGTCGTGACGCCCGAGGCGTTCCTTAGCCTAACCAAGCAAGTGCAGACTATGGCGGGCATAATGGGCATGCTCACCCCGATCATTCCCCAAATCGTGCAGCTGGCAACGCCCCCAACCGATCCGGCCCGGTAACCCCCGATTGGGGAACAACTCGAGATCAGAGAGGCCTGTGGGCGAGCGACGGACCCGAGCAGTCCTCCCGAGCAAATCGCACCCGCACCTTGTCGAGCCACGCTATCTCATCTGGAGCCCAATATCAAGCGGACGACTCACTTAGAGCCCAGTTGTCCCGGGTCAATCAGCGTCTGAACGCGTTCCAGCACGAGCTTAAGAGGTCGCGCAGCGAGTCTAGCGAGGGCGCCTCGGGCGAGTCCCCCTTTACCCAAGAAGTATAGGACAAACCGGTACCCCTCAACTTCAGGTTCCTGATATTGGAGACATATGATGGAGGCTCCGATCCCATAGAGCACGTCTTTGTATTCCAGGCCCAGATGGCCCTCTATGGCGCCTCTAATGCGCTGATGTGCTGAGCATTCTCGACCACTCTAAGGGGGCCGGCGCAGACGTGGTTCAACCGGCTACGCCGAGCTGCAGTCTCATCCTTCGACCAGCTGGTCGACGAATTTGAGCAAAACTTCCTTGCCAGCGCGCAGCCCAGGCCCTCCATGGCCACTTTGCTCGCACTGTCCCAGCGCCAGGACGAGTCACTCTCAGTTCATGGCACGGTTTGCCACCGAAATCCGGGGTTTTTCGGATGCTCACCCTTCTTTAATCTTGCAGGCCTTTCTGATGGGATTGAAGCCTTCAAGGTTCTTTTGGTCGTTGATCGAGAAGCTGCCAGCGACCATCTCTGAAATGCTCCAATGCGCCAACCAGTACGTTGCCGCCGAGGCCCTAGTGGCGAGGAGGTGCATGGAAGGCAAGAAGCTGAGGATGGAGTTGTCTCGAGGAATGGCCTCGGCGGTCCCGACACCTCCTCGCCGGGGGCCCAACCGACAAGAGCTGCCGCTCCCAAGACCCCCACCTCTCCCCCTAAATACATCCCGCACCGAGATCTTCCTCCAGATCAAGGAGACGGGCCTCTTGCAGCAACCTCGCCCTAGGAAGGCTGCCCGTAGAGACCAATCTAAATACTGTAGGTTCCACCGGGACTACGGTCATGACACGGAGGACTGCCATGACCTTCGAAATCAAATAGAAGCACTGATCCGGAGAGGCCACCTTGGACACTACCTCAAGTCCCGGGAGCCGACTCCGCGCCCTAGAGGGCCCCCCAAGAGACAGATCGACGTTATCTCCGGTGGGCAAATAGCCGACGGCAGTACTGCGGCAGCAAGAAAGGCCTACGCACGCAGCAGGTGGAGAAGCGTCCTTGGCCCGAGCACGAGCCTAAAATCACCTTTTGGGGAGGCGAGGTCAAGTGCTCCCACCATGACGATGCTCTGGTAATCTCCGTCCAAATCGCCAACACCCGAGTTAAGAGTGTGATGGTTGACACTGGGAGTTCCACCGACGTCCTCTACTTCGATGCCTTCGGGAGGCTCGGCTTGACCCAGGGAGATCTTACCCCTGTGACGTCAGCGCTTACAGGGTTCACTGGCGATTCCATCTCCCCGCTCGGGACCACAGCGCTCCCCATCACCATCGGGGAGGAACCGAGGGTGAAAACAGTAATGACCACCTTCATGGTAGTCGACCTGCCCTCGGCCTACTATGTCATCCTCGGCCGCCCGACCCTCGACAGGATCCAGGAGGTGGTCTCCACCTATCACAGAACCATCAAGTTCCCAACCTTGGTTGGGGTTGGGGAGGCCCGGAGCGACCCGAGGGAGTCAGGCGATGCTACCTCATTGCGGTTGCTCTCCCACCAAAGCCGCGCCCAACCCCGGTTCCCGACCCCCGTGAAGCACCTATACCACAAATGATGCTGGAGCCCCCGGAGCCGCTTATCGAGGTACCCCTGAAGCGGTGCCGACCCGACCGGACCATTAGAGTCGAGACTACACTCCCCGAAGCGGACCAGCTCCACCTTGTCGATTTCTTGAGGAAGAACGCCGACCTATTTGCGTAGTCCCTCAAAGAGATGCTTGGGATCGACGGCTCAACGTCGACTCTGGGGCATGGCCGGTATGGCAAAAATTGAGAAGGTTCGCCCCCGACCGACAGAGAGTGATCCGAGACGAGGTCGATCGCCTTATGAAGGTCGGGTTCGTCACCGAGGTTAAGTACCCCCACTGGTTATCCAATGTAGTCCTCGTCAAGAAGCCTAATGGAAGTTGGAGAATGTGTATTGATTACACTGATCTCAATCGGGCATGTCCCAAGGACTGCTACCCGCTCCCCAGGATAGACCAATTGGTTGACGCCACCGCTGGTCATGAACGCCTTACGTTCCTGGATGCGTTCTCTAACTACATCCAAATCCGGATGGCGACCCAAGACCAAGAAGATACTGCCTTCGTCACTAACCAGGGGGCATATTGTTACAAGGTGATGCCTTTTGGTTTGAAGAACGCCGGTGCGACCTTCCAAAGAATGGTCGATAAGCTTTTCAAACACCAGTTCGAGAGGAATATGGAGGTGTACATAGATGATATAATTATAAAAAGCAAGGTTGCAGGGACACATTTGGCCGACCTGGCAGAAACATTCCAAACCCTCAAGCAGTTCAACATGCGTTTGAACTCAGTAAAGTGCATCTTCGGGGTCAGCTCAGGGAAGTTCCTCGGCTTCATCATTCACCAACGGGGAATATACGCCAACCCGGAGAAGGTTCGCGCCATTACCGAGATGCATTCCCCCTGCTCGACCAAAGAAGTACAGCGACTTGCCGGGAGGCTGGCAGCGCTCAGCAGGTTCGTGTTGCGTTCAGGCGATAGGAGCCTCCCCTTCTTCCGGGTTTTGCGACGGGCCGACGACTTCACTTGGACCTCGGAATGTGAGGAGGCCTTCAAAAAGTTGAAGGAGTGCCTCGCCCGCTTGCCCCGACTCACCTTGCTTGAGCTAGGCGAGACCCTCGGCCTCTACCTGGCGGCCTCGCCACAGGCCGTCAGTTCAGTGTTGGTTCGGGAGGTACCACAGGCGCAGCAGTTAGTGCATTACGTCAGCCATGTCCTTGGAGGGCCCGAAATACGATACCCCCCAATCGAGAAGCTAGCTCTCGCCCTTATCATGACGACCCAAAAGTTGCGCCCCTACTTCCAAGCCCATACGATCAAAGTAGTCACCGACCAACCGCTACGGCAGACCCTTTCCAACTTTGACACATCGGGCCGCATGCTGTAATGGTCGGTCGAGCTCAGTGAATTCGACATTCAGTACTTCCCCAGGACCGCCATTAAAGCTCAGGTACTGACTTATTTCATCTCCGAGCTAACGCCCAAAGACCAGGTTGCTGGGCAGTAAAGCAGCCAGGGCACGTGGACACTGCATGTAGATGGCTCTTCCACTTCCGAGGGGGCCGGGGTCGAGTTCATCCTCAGAGACCCATCGGGAGAGACCTATGAAAGATCTCTCCAATTGAAGTTCCAAGCCACTAACAATGAAGCTGAGTACGAGACGCTACTCCACGGTCTACGCCATTGTGATAGATATTTGACCTTGCCAACTGACCAGTTTTGATTTAAACTTTTAAAGAACATCTTCATGAGCATTAAGGGTAAGTACACCTGTTAATGAACAAAAATCATAGTTAACATAAAACAAAAGTTCACAACCCAAAAGGTACCACCAGATAAGTTAATGAGCAAAAATGATAACAATGATGATATCATGTCCTGCAGTCAATTTCATCAACAAAAGTAACAATGATGACGAGTCCCATGTCCAGCAATCAGTACCATCAACAAACATACAACAACGGTAAGTACCATTTCGTGTGGATCAGTCACGCATGCTGTTAATTCTCCCACAATCTGCCATCCTACAACAGGAAACAGATTGCATACTGCTGTTGCGTAGGCATAATCAAAACATGTCTTTCGACATGGATAAGCAGATGGAGTTAAATGGTTTCAGTAGGAGAGACCAACAGGAGCAGCATTTGGTATTAAGAATCTTACCAACACATGAAGACTTTCATAAATCATCTTGAGCGTCACAAGAACCATCAAAATACCATGCGATTGTTTACTTGGCAACTATAAAATGGACGGTTGGCACGCCGACTGGCAGACTCTGCATGAGTTCGTACTTTTGATTGCATCTATGCTGATAATAAAGAAAGCTTCATCACCAATGTGAGAATTCAAGAATTCAACTAAAAAATATCTGAGAAACCATACTTCCAACTATAAAAACAGTCAACCACGAATAGAGATCAAAGTGACATATAATTTGTACCGTATGCAATTAGCCCGACTGACTTAAAGGAGAAAAAAAGTTTCAGGATAAATAAAAAGATACACGAGTACTCAAATTTGTTCACAGAATGAAAGAAGTTAATAACTCGATCATGCTGCAATATTAAGAAGGAAATTGTAGTTTTCCACTGTCGTGATAGATAACTGATAATCACTTACGTCTCATGTCCATATAATAGAAATGAAGATTACTTGGCCTAAGATAGCTAGACACCAGCCCTTGTCAGATCCCATCCTAGGCAGCTACATTAACTATTAAATCTCTATACAAAGGTCATGAAGCAGCTCATCTTGGACGGTAAGTACATCTGAAGTTAATAACAAGAGAGAAACAACACAATATTAAGGTTCCTTTTCCCCCTTTATCTAAGAAATAAGAAATGGGTCAGTAAATAACGAGTAGTAAAGCATTTACCTCTTGATAGTTGCTTTTATCAACTGCTGTCAATCAATTTCAACCAAATTAACAATCATGTTAGAAGTCATTTAGATCCTATGTGCACTTGATAATCCATGGTGTGAACGTTTTCTCTTGTGGGTCCTCCAAGTAATGTTGTCAGGCCAACTGCTGGCATCACTTTCACCTTCATCTTTGTTGTGAAGTAGGCCAGACTTAAATCTTACTGGTGAATCATCACTAACATCCTCATCAAGTATATATTTGTTAACATTCCTATGCTCAGACATGCTTTGCCGGTCAACCTCCTCAGAGGCAGACTCACATGCATCAGAAGGGTGTTCTTTCCTC
This sequence comes from Musa balbisiana, assembly GCA_004837865.1. Classification (NCBI taxonomy): domain Eukaryota; kingdom Viridiplantae; phylum Streptophyta; class Magnoliopsida; order Zingiberales; family Musaceae; genus Musa; species Musa balbisiana. The sequence continues at coordinate 16,222,728 of CM017193.1, read as the reverse complement.
TTTCTTCTGGAAGTTATTTTGGACAAATCTTCTCCACTCTCTACAGCCTTCATCCACTGTACATCACTCAGTAAATCAGCATAAACAACCTCCTTACGGGATCGTTTCCCACTGACCTCACTGCCCTGAGTATCTTGACCTAGATTCACTGTGGGTTTGTCTTCATTAGTTTTAGGATACACCCAATCAGGTACCTCATTTTCCACCATCAGCCTTGACCTGTATCTTTCCTTCTGCCTCCTCTCTTCATCCATCTTCTCAAACAACCAAAATTCCTCTTCGGTTCGAGCCGCTAGGCGGTTTATCTCTCTCTCACTCGGCACATCCGTCCCAAGTGAATTTGTCCCTCTTCTCATGATCTCCTGCAACATCTCCCGCCTGTCCTGTGCTGCACGGAATAAACAAACAATAATCTCAATTTTTCATTTGAAATGAAAGGGAAACAAGCATTTCCAAAGAACGTGACAATCAGCTTTCCGATATAACACAAGTAACCAACCAGTCGAAGTCGTATTGAATAGCCCTGCCTGGATAACTTTAGCGTCAATCCCCATCTTCTGTTTTGCACGTTCCAGGATTTCCTCTTCAATTGATCCAACACTAACCAAGACAAAGACTCGCACCTCCTTCTTTTGTCCAATACGATGGGCACGATCTTCCGCTTGCTGGTCCATTTGAGGGTTCCAATCACTGTCAAAAATTACAACAGTATCTGCAGTCTGCAAGTTTAATCCAAGACCACCAGCTCTGGTGCTCAAGAGAAACATGAAGTAGGGAGAATCTGGGGCATTGAACTTTTTGAGTAATGTCCCCCTTTCTTCAGTTTTTGTAGATCCATCGAGTCTAAGGTACTTGAAATCATATAACTGCAAGTAGATCTCTAGAATATCAATAAGCTTTGTCATCTGGGAGAAAAGTAGCACTCTATGACCAGCCCTCTGCAGTTTTGGAAGTAAACGATCAAGCAATTCAAACTTTCCTGACGCTCGAACAATTTGTTCTTTTTGCCACATGTTATAATCCCCTACGAATAGGTATGGATGATTGCAGCACTTCCTGAGTTGCATTGACAAGTTCTGAAGACTCTTTGATTTTATTCCTGCATGTTGTTGATAATGAAAAATAAGTTATGCATGGCAGATGAAAGGTAATATATATAATGTAAAAGTCATGCATGGCAGATGAAAGGTAATACATTCAATGTAAAATACACAAGGACAATGAAAGACAACCCACACAATGATAAATTAACATGAATAAGACAGTAAAACAGGCGAATTAGTACTAATTTTGGTCTATATAATTAATTTAAACTTTATTAGTCAACATCACAGGAGGAGGAAACAGAACAAGAATCTTACTCTATTGAGATAACTTGCAAGCGAAAAACATATAGAAAATTGAGTCATCTTTGCTCATCATATTCAGGAAATATGCAGTAAAATACAGGTGTCATTTAAAAAAGCAACTAAGTTATATTAGTACAAGTTTATAAACACAAATATCTTCAGAATACAGACATGCAAATTTAAATAGTTTCAGTGTCAGCTGGTGGTGGTGATAAGTGGTCTGGTACAGTAAAAGTCCAATGTAAAATACCTAACAACTAGATATTCAAAAAAAGAGAAGAAGTCTTGAAATTTCAGAAGAACACAAGGACCTGGAAATTTTGATTACAATATGCTAAGTTCAGCTAGTTTTTTTTTTCCCTTTAAATCCATGCTCAATTCAGTTATAAAAATGCAAGGTTCTAAACTAAACCCTGCAAAGTGTCAAAGCACATATTTGTCTTGAATCTGTGAAGTGACTGTAGAAGAACTAAAGTAGGGAGAAAATTAATGTTTAGCAAAAGGATACTAAAAGCTGATTATCAAATGTCGGGTCCACTGTACTCACCAAGATAAGAGTTCATGACGTGTTAAAACAAACCAAGCTGAGTGCAGTCTGAATTATGTTTGGGTTGGATTGAGTCGTGTAGTTTTGGGTCAAACTGGATGGTATTGTCTTATTTTTGGACAGTTTTGTTGATTTTTAGTCCAGTGATTAGGCGTTTTATTAAAGAATGATTAGCTGATGATTTTTAGAGTCACATTTAGAGTTGTTTACTTAGAGTTGGGCATTACTGTGAATATAGAAAATGCTGGGGAAACTCATTAAAATGCTAGAAATCAGGTTATGATAGTTTTAAAAGTCTTTGCAAACAAATATTGAGCTGGGGGAACTCATTAAGCAGCTAGAAATCAGGTTGTTTGCTTAGTGTTGAGCACATATGCATTTTTTCATGCCTATAGAAAAGTAAAGAAGGAAGTAGTGGTCACACCACATTTTTATGGACATAAAGAAATCCTCTCCAATATTTAAAAATAGACCACATCAAAGATTTTGAGGATAAATCATAGTTCATACTTATACAGAAAACACAAAAGTTCAATGACAAGATGATGGAGATATTTCATACTTTCATTAAAGAGACAAAAGTCAAACAATAAAATAACAACCAATTTGTGAGGTATTAAACCAAAATGAAATATTTGTTAAGTGACAAATAGATTTGTGGCCTAAAGACTACCGCTTTTCTTTCCTATGTGGTTAAAGCAGAAAATTATACAAGATGATCATAGATCTTAGAACAGGATCCCACAACCTAGGTACACCATAGATCTAGGCTATAGTTCAAACTTTTAAGTCATGTCTGGTTGAATCCATAAATTTAAATTGTAACTGGGACATATATGGGTTGGTTCTATGCTCGAACTTTTAGATGATTACAGGATCCATATTGTGTGGTGTTTCGGCCCATGTAAATATGTCTTTAAGTAGGTTTATCATGAGTGACACTTTGTGAGTTGCCTATTACAGTTCACATCATTGTTCAGAGTCTTCAGACCTAATTATGAGTTGTATAGAAACTTGATATTTCACCCATAAAATGATCTGAATAAGTCTTAATCAGACATGATGACACGGTACTTATTGTGCCTGGCCGGTTCTCATATCCCTTCTGACAAGTAGCATAAGCAAAAACTGGCTTTGTCCATCTGTTGACACAGCTCTGAAAGAGCTGGTCCATCTCGACTGACATAACAATCCTTAAATCTGACCACATTATAGCAGCGAACAATGAACAAGTAGCAAACACAATTGTTCTTGGAAAAAAAACATTTTGATTTAACAGTACAAACTTTGACAATTAGCGACAATCATTGAAAAAAGGAATGTGACAACTCTATCACAATCAACAAACCTAATCACCAGAAAAGTTGAAGAGCAGGCTTCAAGTCTGGCATTAACCACATACAAATTATTATGGTGGAATATGTGCACACACACTCCTCAATGCCTATTAAGGATTCAATCCACTAATGCCTATTACAAACTCAGCAAGACAATGAGACTATTGAAGATAATATTTATCAAGTTGAAAGCAGATTGGTTAAGGTGGAAAGGATCACAATTCTTCTCTTTTTAATAATAATCATATGCTTCTTAGGTTAAAAGATAAATTTTGTTAAATGGATACAAAAATCATATTTTGTGATTTGAAATGCTTGGTAGCCAAGAAACGAAGTGTTGTTTAGAAGAGGAAGTTGAGATAGATAACGAAAAAGATAGAATTTAGAAATTTTACATTTATGAACAACTAGAAATAACTATGGTTGAAGATAAAAATAAGAGAAAATCATTTAGGATGATATATATAACCAAAGAAAAATAATAGATTCTTCCATTAGATAAGACCATTTAATTAGATTAGTGGTCTAAGAAGAAATATAAACGAACCTAGGAGATATTTATTATAAACAATAAAAAGAGATATGATACTAGGGATACTGTCCTAAACAGAGCTCAGCTATGCAAAAAGATACATGTAATCAAACAGAAACTTGTATAGTTGGGAACCCAGGGCTTGCTTTTGTAGTAGTAGTTGTTTGCATGAAAGAGAAAAAATGCATTTTGGAGCAAAAGCGTATGTTTGTGAAGTTTAGAAGCTTCATATTAACCACTTTAAAAAAGCAAAAGGTGCATAATCTCCAACCTTTTTGCACAAGTGCATAGGTAATATTGCCAATGTGCTCTTTATGGGCTCACCACATTGACATTGAATTCAACATATCCAGATAACATAATTGTCTCATTGTGAAAAAATGTGGAGCAACACCAAAGGGTGTCATTTTTAACAATTAGAAGAATGAAAAAAATCATGTTTTAACATACCAGATTCTAGTCCAACCCTTCCAATGTCAGTAACCTGATGATAATATGCTTTTTGCCAAGCAGATAAATCACATTTTAGAATGACTTGTGTCTTGCTAGGTAGATATTTTTCCACTTCATCCTTTTTTCTTCTCAGTAGAAATGGCCTAATAACCTGAGATTTTTAATAATCTTATAAGGCAAGGTGCTATCATGATAAAGACAAACCAGAGGACAGAAGATGTAAGCATCAAATTTTACTTGATGAAGACGACGAATAATCAACAGTTGTTCCTCATCTGTAAGAGAAACTTCACATTTATCCACAAAGGGTGCATTAAACCATTCCTCGAAATTCTGCACTGAATTGAATATACTCGGTAGAAGAAAATTAAGCAATGCCCATAACTCCTGCAAACTATTCTGTATTGGAGTACCAGTCAAAAGAAGTCTGCGGCGGATACGATAGCTGGACATAAGAGAACCCTCAAATCTTAATTACAAGTTTTGAAGAGAGTAACAAATAAGAAATTAGGAGATTAAAGGAAGAGCATTAATCCAAAAAAAAAGACAATCTTAAATTGGATTCCTAAAGCATTAGTATAAAAGAAAATATGATATAAGTAAAAGAGAGTCCAAAACTTATAGTCAGTTCATATACAAATGATACCACATGAAAAAAATGCGAAGCCAAACTCAGGTTACCATTACGGTTGTGTCCTGTACAAGTTCACTTAGACATAATAGAAACTTGCCATAAAACCCATAAGTGCCATAAAGGGAGGTGAGAAGTACTGCATATTGGCTATCAATTTTAGGTCAACCACCAAGCAACATTCAGAATTTTGATCCAATATGAATAATGTTCAAGAGAAAAAAAAAAGCTTTTCAATATCGAGCAATGGCCATAGCTATATAGAGCTTTATCACCAAAAAGTGCTAACTGATCAATAGCAAATAATGACAAACTGGAACAATTTGCAACAGCTAAATCCAGGAGCACTCAGTTCTATAGATACTAAACCACTAGTAATTCCTTAAAATTTATAAGTTGCAAGATACATCAACCTGACTATTTACTTTCCAAGTTGGCTCACAACAACATTGCATTTGGATCTTTAAAGCTCAATCACAAGTTGAAGGCATCTTAACAGGTTGCAAGAAAAACAAAGACCAAAAGGGAAAAGAGGAAGAGGAGACTCTAACTCTCACTTCCAGATTCCATCTCCAGCACCCATTCTGATCACCAGCAATAATCAAAGCGGAAGATGAAAGATTTTTAACTAACCAGCATCCCCTGTTCTCTTTTTCATTGTTGTCTCCATCTGTATATGTGCCTTGGCCAACATACTGTTTTGGTCTAATACTAAGACAGTATCTAGCATGGACCAGTATTTTTAAGACTTTCCCACTAAACAGAAAGCTTAAACCTTTCAAGATATTCTTCAGTGATTGATTGGCAAATCAAATTGCTTATGCTACGTATCCTTTATGCAACTGCAGCAGGTGTTACTGTTTCCAGAACTAAATTGAAGCATTTTTGTGTCATAAACAAAGCATACCCAGTACTCATCAACTATAGATTGATCCAAGCTTATATAACTTAGCTAGTGATGGAGGACATACCCTGAAACAAGTGTCTTAGCAAGAGCACATTCATGATTTTTTAAGCGATGCCCTTCATCAACGATCATGTAGTGCCAGTGAATTTTCTTCAGAAAAGCTTTGTCTCTCATTATCAGATCATAGTGTGTAATCATCACATTGAACTTCCCTTCCCCGGAGTATTCTTCCCTCATTGCTTTCCTTTCATCTAGACGTCCATCATACAGTACTGCTGTAATACTGACAAAAAAAAAACAGAATGTCATAAAAAACTAGGCATTCATGTTGAAACAGTTGCTGAATTTTACCAGACGTACCTGGGTACCCATGTTGAAAATTCAGTAATCCAATTAGGCAATACTGCTTTTGGAGCTACAATCAAGTGTGGGCCAGTAACACCCTTGTTTTCCATTAAATATGCAATTAATGAAATGGTCTGGATTGTCTTTCCTAGACCCATTTCATCAGCCAGAATGCCATTTAGGTTGTTGTTAAAGAGTGAAAGCATCCATTGAAGTCCTTCTAACTGATAAGGTCTAAGCTCCCCACCCTGAAGTAGTGATGGCTGCTCTGTTACCTACAGATTCCAGAAGACCATTTCTAATGCCATTAGATTAGATTATAAATGCCACCAGATTATAAGAATAGAACTGTGCAATTAGAGAAAAAACAAAAGAAGAGTACTATAAAAGAAAACGAAGCATGATACTTGCTAGAGTCAGTATTAAAAAAGAAAGAAGACATGGGAATAACAACAGGCTGTTGTCAGCTACATGGATTTTTCCACCATTTATATCTTTGTAACATTACTAGTCAACAAAAAAAAAAACATCATATTCCTTTTTGTTGTCTGTATCAAGGTATTTTAAGGCTTCATTTGTTTTTCCTTGCACCAGTAATTTGAATGGCTCACCTCATCTGACCGTTGCATTTACAGGTCTTCTTTACCATGTCCAAATTAGCTTGAACAATTTTCTCTTATTTGATCTTAAATCAGACCTAGCCCTTGATCCTTCAGCCTCTTCCTTTTCATATTTTCTTATTCAAGTTGGATTTATTCTTAAATTTGTTTAATATTTGATGGATTAAGGCAGAGAACGATTACAAAACTTGTTATATCTCTATGAATGCACAGTCTAAGCTAAATACTTTAAGGGCACCGACTCAACAACTAATTTCTTCCTTGAACTTCAAGTGTTAATTCTTCATTGATTAGTGATTGATTCTATTTAAAGTTTTATGTTTTACTTAGTGTATTTTGCTGAAATTTTGCTTGATTATATCTGTTATAACTGAAAATCTATGTAATATCCTGAAATTATAATAACAAGGAGGCCTTTCAACTCTTTATTCCACAATTACACTTGCAGACAACACTCAGCTTTATATCCATCTATTTTGTCAATCTCTGAAGTTCCCCTTGTTTAGTCCAACTTTAACCATAATGCAAAACATTTAAAATCCAAGTACCACAGATTATAATGACAAAAAAAATGCAAAAAACAATGAACAAGCTTACTCCCCCCTAGCACATGTAAACTTCACTGTATTCTTGTACTTCCAGCAATAATGCTATTAGATGAGTTGCAAAATGTTTCATTCATACAATGAAGGCAACAATCAGACTTTGTTAAGCAATTATATAAAGGATTTTTATATCATATTTAGCAGATTATAGAGCATAAACATAGTTGAAAGGTAGAGGAAGTACAAATCATGTAGCTCATAAGAACTGGCTGGATAAAGTTCTATATTCACCAATTTTGAAACATCAGAAGGATCAGCCAAAAAAATGACCTATGTAACTTCAATTACATCTTATGAACTCATTCTCAACTGCTTTACTGGGTTTCCTTAGATGATAAGGCTCCACAGCTGTGGAGCTTGAGAAGGGTCAAACATATACACTCTTGTGTCTCATAAGCAGAATCTATTTCCGTGACTCAGAATCATAAAGCACATGGTTTTGTGACCAGTTAGACCTGTATGGAGCGGATATATCAAGTGGTCTACCAACCTGTATCACCTCATATCACAGCAAATGATAAGAGAAAATCAAATATCACTTGGTACTGACTTATATGGTTCAGTACCAATCCTTGGTCCGATCACTAAATACCAGTTTGTATTGTATTGGGCCAACTGGAATTTAATTCCTTGACCACCAAGGGCCAGCGCAAGTTTAACCAGTTGGTATTATGAAAATTAACCAGTTCTGATAGTAGCTAAGTTCTCATCTAGATATGCAATGAGCCAGTTATTTATACTATAAATGACATAAAATGATGCAGCCTAAGCAACAGCCGTTAATAGCAAAAGAAAAAAGAAGCTCTGGAATATAAAATTCTTATTCCATACCTTTTCCTGAATTGAATGAACAGCAGAATTATATTGACGTTGCCCTTCGAGCAAATCATTTGCTTTTTTATTCTGGCTAGAATCCGCATCAACGAAATCATTGTCATCATCTAATGACATCTCCCCTGGGGTTTCACTAGTAGAGAGAGAGTTCTTTGAAAGATTTTCAAACTCTAAGCTTTTCGGAGCTTCAAGCCCATCTGCATCCTTCTGCCTCTGCACAGCAGCTCCAAGGCATACAAGTAGTTCATTTGTTTTTGTAAGGAGCATTGTCAAGCGCTCATTCTTGCTTTCTTCAACCATACGCATGTATGCTTCTTGGTCATCAGCTTTTAATGCTTGGAACCTTAATTTCTCTGCACGTGTAGCACGTTGCCTTTGCCTTGCATGCCATGCCTGTAGTGCCAAAGAATTGCAAATAATTAATATATCTATCATATAAAAGCAAGAAAAGAATGAATGATGATGACGACATTTAAATGCAAAAATCTCAGAATCAAAATAACATAATTCCCAAAGGAAAAGTCTAAAAAGCTATTAAGTAAAAATATTATTTGTACCTGAATTCCATCATTTCGCTGTTTTCGTCTTTTAAGAACAGCTTGCGCTTGCAACTGAGATTCACGGGCAGCATTAAGAATTTCAGCAAAAAATTTCCTCTTTCTGATATCTGCCTGGTTCTTTTCATCCTCTTCCAACCTTGACATCCTCTGCAATGAGAAATTTTGTAATGCAAAACAAAGTAATTACACTTTTCCATTAAATAACTGAAAGAAAGAACTTCAGAAAGTACTAATTGGTAGTTGAACAACCTCTGCATATTTTTTCTTCCGCTGACGATCATCAGCCTCAACTCGAAAACTGTCTCCAATACCATACATGTTAAAAGGATATCGTAGTCTCATCATTCCCCAGTCAAACAATTGTTTTTCTGGATGTGCACATTTCTTGTTTAAACAGTATTCTGCAGAGACATCAGAACGCACCTTCTTCTGCAATTCCACTAACTGACAAAGAAAGAAAAGAATTCTTGGCCATGAGGATAGTTTTAGCTTTTATCAACATCTCCAAAAGAAACAGAAGGTCAACTAAATGAGATAAAAACTCAAATCCATCCTAGCAGGTTCTACCAAGTACCAACAATGGCATCTGACAACATTATAGAATTAAAGAGTAAACAAGGACCAGGTATTATGAAAACTCTGTATTTTGGCATGTATTCTACAAAAGAAAACCATGAATATAAATACATAAATTAACTACCTTAAAATAATTGCTCCATGAGTTAATCTTTAATTCATGTATTTTGACATTAGAGAACATCTCGACCAAAGTTTGTCAAACTAGTCATGGAACAAGATAAGATACTTGGAGAACACCTTGAGCACATGAAATAATCAAACTTCATACTTGATGAGCTTCTTCACTGCAGCTATAGCGGCAAATGGTTGTGATTTGAATAAGCTTAAAGTCAGGAAGCAAAACTGTAAGATTGCCCAGGTTGACCAGAACCAACCTGACCTGCTCGAGTGCAGGTTTCCTGAACTAGAGTGATCAGAATAAGAAAATAGATCAGATTGGGTTAGATTGACAGTTTTCAATTGAATTGCTTCAGTTACCCGAGATTCATTTAACATATATTAAAAAAACTCAGAACCACAAACAAAGCACCAGTAAATCAACATGGCTGTATAAAAATGCTGACACCTTTCTAGCTTAATACATTACAACCCATGCCAACTCATGCCAGTCGATTGGACAATAAATAACTTTTGGATCAAACTTTGAACCCATCAGATGATGCAGATTTGTATATAAATTAAATTAAAAAATCAGATTTGATTTTATCGCAATAAATATATTGATACACATACGTATGACACTACATGGCATGAACATCCCATTAATTTCCTTGCACAGCATAAGCTGTACCTACACCAATGGAACACCTACATGCTGGCCAGCAAATTGCAAAAGTGATCCTGTGCAAAAACCGACGCAACTAGGCATGTCTCAACATGGTAATCCTTATGAGCCAAGAAATCTTTCTTCCCTTTTGATTCCCATAAATTCTTGCAAATCTATTCCTTTCTTCAGCCAAAATTTCACAGATGATGGTTACGGACATATTTTGACTATAAATAGGACTCCCTTAAAATGAAAACCCTCTTGAGATTACTCATTATCAATCCTTCCACTAACATCAACACTGCTTCTCTAGCAGTTTTTGACACTATGATCAACAAACCATCAGATCTCCAGCCTATGACCTTTGTCATCCTCTTGACCACACCATCTGAAAAGGATAGGATAACTGATAGATGCACTCTTGATCAGCCAGTATTATAAGTTCTTAAAATAAATAAGATAATTTTGCTTCTTCTATTCTAACAACAGAAAGGAAAGAAAAAACAAATTGTCTACCTCATGTACATTTTCATTTTCTCTACCCATTCTTTTTTAAGTTCAAATACTATAAAGAAGAAATATTTTTGTTATAATTCATTTATGTAATATGAAATCCCATCTAATTCCCACGGAAATATCTATCCATTTATACCGAAAAGCCCTAAAGGCACATGAAATAGATAAATCAGGAAATAAAAGGACAACTGAATTACTGAAGGTACTTAACCAAAGTGTTCTACTTTTCTCTACATGACTCGAGCAAGCACCGATAGTTGAGCACAATGATCAAACAACAGTGTTTTTAAAAGCGCTAGGCTGGAGGTTCCAAAACACCCATGGCGCTAGGTGCTCATTCAAGCGAAGTGAGGAGCTTTAGAATATTAAAATATAAAAAATATATAATATAATTGATAAATATGATTATATACATAAAAATGCAACATTAAATTGAATTCTTTGATGAATCTTCTGCATTCCTTTGTACACTTGTCATTAATCCTAAAACCCTAATAACAATTCTAAAATCTAAATAAATAAAAATTAATAGTGCTAAATAGGGACAAATAACAATTCTAAATAGTATGGTTTGTCTTATCGGTTCATACCGATGTACCGACCAACCGTCGGTACAGTACGTCCCAAGCTATACCGGTTCGTATTGAATGTACCGATACACGGTACATGAGGTTATACTGATGCACCACCCGTACCGGTCCCCTATCGGACTGGTATGTACCACTTATACCAAGCGATACACCATGGGATTGTGAACCTTGCTAAATAACAATTAACAATGATTAGTAAGGATTAGTAATTCTAAATAGGAATTAGTTCTAAATAGGTCAACGGTTCTAAAGATTAATATCAATTTTAGTTTATTATATGCTAATAGTAGTTTTAATATCAGTTAAGGATTAATAATCCATTGTTAATAGTACTTAATCTACTGTTAATAGTAGTCATAACAGTAAAGAGGGAGAAAAAGAGTAACCGATGGTGGAACTAGGGAAGGAGAGGGTGACGGTGATAGAGGAACTTTCGAACGATGGCAGCTATGGCGGAGGAAGCTACGGACGACATTGTCGAGGGCGAAAGAAGCTTCAAATGCATCTCTCAATAGCGGAGAAAGTTGCGGTCCTATCCCTCAACAACGGAAGGAGCTACACACGGAAGTAGTGATGACAAAGGGAACTGCGTACGAAAGCTACAACAACACAAGCTTTAGACCTATCCGTCGACGACAAAGGAAGCATCAAACATGGGTATCGATGGCAGAGTTAGTGGCTACGCACGAAGGTAGCTACCAGACTAGAGGTGAGTCGAGTGGGCAACAAAGTACCTAGGGTTTATGGGTCAGGAGTTGCATAAGGGGGGGGTAGTGTTACTGCTACAATTTATTGTGCTTAGTTAGTTCGATTAAACCAAGTTACTATTTAACCGAACCAGAGTTGACCATCTAGTTCGATTGCTGGCCTTCAATTGGGCGCCCAGCCAAGGTGCCCGACGCTTGGGCTCAGGTGAGTGCCCAGGCAATACTTCACTGAAGTGCATCACTCGACAATTATGTGAGCTAAGCAAGCGCCCAAGCGCCTTTTTAAAATACTAGACAAGCCAGCATTAAATAAAAAGGTATTTAGACACACTATAGGCATGTGGTGGACTTCTGACAACAAGAGGTGATTCAGCTTCAATGAACTATATGGCACAATAGAAGCCCTCAGAAACTCAAATCCACATTTACACATTCCTTTTGACTCATCCACTTATCAAATTATCTAATAATTTAGAATACTCAAACTTCATGTTATCAACAAGGAATCCACAATGTTCAAGTACTAGACTCTTCAAATATGCTCAGTAAGTACATCTATGACTAAAATCATTCAGGCTTGAAAAATTCTTAGTGAGATCCAACTTTCACTCTCATAGAAAGCTTGATTGACTTTCTAATTACTAGATTATTATTTCTTAATTAGTTGTTTGTTCTTTCAAGAATATTCTTTGATCATAATCATAGAATTACTGTACATTCATTTTTGAATCTAAATGTGATAAATGAAAAATTCATAATCTTCTATAGTTTGATGTTGTGTATCTTTTTTGGAGAATATGCAAAAACAAATATAATTAAAAAAGGTTAATCCATGGAAATCCATATCAAAAAATCATACTATGCATTAGCAACATACATGAAAGCAAAAATTAGCTAAGTATTATGAGACAAGTCATTGATAGGCATAAATGGAGAAGAGAATGCATGAATGCACAACTAACTTGTTAATAAGTCAATAATTACATATTCCTAGTTATGCTATTACCTTTAAGCCATAGAGCTCAAGCAAGCACTTCATTTGCAAGTCTTCACCCCTGGTTGTCGGTAACACTGAGACACAAGACAAACGTGAATTTTCTAATAAAATAAAGAAAATTTACTTGAATATTTTCTCTTTCCTCAAAGAGAAAGTACTACACATATATATAATACAAAGGAAATCAATCAAAAAGTAATTTTTCTTAGACTAATGTAGATAAATTGAACACTTCCAAATATGTTCAGAAATAAAGATATCATAACATGGTTGGCCTCAACTCATCTGTATCTATTTGCAGAAAATTTTAGATAACCACACTTAGATACAAATAGGAATATGAAATAAGTGTAGATTATGTTATTGTATCTGGTTCCACCCAAATATAAAGATAAATTTGGATTGATATCATCCACCCCACTTTCACCCCTATCAATACTTCAATACAAAAATCAAGAAAGTCTATCAGAACAAATTATTAAACTTGAATGATTGACCTATCAGACCAATAACTTCAAAACAACAAGCCTTTAATCACATGACTCAAAATTCATACTCCCAATACTAACTTTACCAAGCCTAGTACAAGTTAACCCACCCTCCTTTCCTTATGCAATATCTAAAGTGATTTAGTATCATCCTTTCCATATGCGATGCTAAAGATCTGAAGCAGAAAAATTGGGAGAATTATTTGATGGTTTACTACTTTGTTTCATGCTTCAAGTACAAGAAACATACAAATAATCAATTTTCATTAGGCAACACAACGATGTGAAGGTAATAACTTTTAGACTCTTGATGATCAAACTTCAATGCAAGATATGATTTTCTGCCCAGCTCTCTGACAACAGCAACTTAGTAATGCTGAAAAGAAAGTCAATAGACAATCTTGCAAATAACTAGTTAAGTGTTTAATATACTCTAGTATAAAAAATTTTAAAGGAGAACTTTTATGGAGAAAATACTGATTAACACAAAACTGTTTCATAAAATATTCAACAAAACATGCTTCAAGTGAATTAGTTGGTCAAAAGAAAAAGAATTACAAATTCAAAATTCAGTAACCTTCAAGTTCTGCAAGACGATGCTGAATTAGACCATTAAAGCGACTTTCTTTTGTTTCTATCAATGCTGAACAAGACATGCGACTTAGTTGCTGCTTTAACAATGCGTCTTCAAGCTCTGAAGTCAAAGTCCCACCAGTTGGATCCAAATGAATCTGCACATAAAAGGTATGAATTGAAAAAAAAAATGGTGCAACCCTTTTAATCAAATTATAAGATGCACTAACAAGCAATAATAACTCTGCAAGTATAGATCCTACAGAAAAAGTGATCACATAAATATGAATTGTTAATGCATATAGCTGTTAACTTGCCTACACGTTAAATCCCTTATTAGACAAATGATAGTATACAGTACAAGTAGAATAAAGTAGGGTAAGTGCTTCCATAGATGAACGATCTATCGAAAAGCAGGCAGATGAGACTCATGGTTCTTTTCTCCATAAGTTATGCACTTTCATCTCAATATGTTGTCAAAGTTGGCCTTTCTTCCTGACCAAGTTACCTCCTTATGAGTGGCTTTGAAGGTCAAAGCACATAAACTAACGCGAACAAATATGCACTTGCAGATGATTGAGAAAACTACCCTAACTTAATTTACCCCAATTGCCAAAAAAGCATCACCATGTTCTAGAATCTTGACCAGCAGTCTCCACTTAAATACCTCAGGCTCACGAACATTGATATAAGATACTAGAAACTACCTAAGATCTTAAAACTCGATCTATTGCAACAAGAAAGCCTAACACACAACCCACCTGTTGTCGTACCTCGAGTACAACTCTCCAAGAATAGCAAGACTGAGCCTTATCTTGGGCTCCAAATAATTTGATGTGTTAATGACTAATCTACCGCTGGCTAAAGTAGCATAATTGCAGAACATTACACCACCCTAGAGATGACAAATTTCCATAAAACTAAATCTTTTTGTCGATTGTTTCGCTTAGCTTACCCGAAACAAAAAGATGTCCAAGAAAATCCAATAGAATCAAGAGAAAGAACATTTAAGGAAAGACGGGGCCGACTACCTCTTCGCCGGAGGAAGGAGCGTCACCGTCCTCCTCCGCCTCTTCCGGCAGAGAGCCCGCCACGGCCTCCGCCTCCGACTCCGGGGTCGGCGAGGGAAGATCGGCGTGGGCCGCATGGTAGATGGAGGCGACGGCGCGGAGGACGTCGGGGGGGAGGGGGAGGTTGCGGGAGAGGAGGTTGAGGGCGGCGATGAGGGTCTTGGTCTCCTCGACGTGGGTGTCCGAGGAGGGGGGCGGGTTCTCTACCGTCGCCGCCATGTCGGCGGTGGGAGCAGCGGCCGCAGCTTCGACGAATCCCTCTCTAATTCACCGACGAATTCAAAAAACCGCAACGGTCGCTTCACCCCGCGCTCTCCTCCTCCTAATCTAAATATATTATATACTTAGATCGCGTTCCGATTCCGACCGATCGAACTCGCTCTTGTTTTCCCCTCCTCCCCTGTCGTCTCTCTAATATCCTTCGGAGATCTCCGCAAGATGGGGAGCGGATTCGGATGTTGGCTCGCCAAGGGTTGCACAACCCCTTAATGTATGCCTATATATAGTGACCGGTGTCTGGTTCGGGTTCCACCAGTGTAGATCCGAACCCGAACCAATCGAGCGAACTTTTCTTTTCTATTTTTTGTTCTGTTTAGCTTATGTGAACTTTGCTTTATATTTTTATCTCTTCTTTGGGTCTATTGCAGGGTAAACATGGACCTGTGTCGGAGTTGGAACACACTAACCCGAAATCCAAATATAGTAGATCCATCATCTGGCAACCAATTGTGAATCTTCAAGTATCTCTGGTAACCCTATCGGATTTGGCTCCGATTTAGAGCAGCGTCGACGTCTCTGGTATGAGACCCACTAAGTGGGTCAATAGCAAGAAGGGTAGTGGGCTACAACACGCGGAAAATGTTGGGCCGAGAAATCAATAGGGTCGTGCGCAGACTGCTAGTACTGTTCGAGGCGAGGTTTGGCGGATTCGTAGGGAGGTAGTGTGATACAGGGAGAGAGAGAGGATGAGCCTGAAGAACCTGTTGACGGCGGCAGCGCTGCAGGGGGTGGCGGAGGCGCGGGCGAGGATCTTTGGACACGTCCTGAACCCGACGGGGAAGCGATCCCCCCACAAGATCCTCCGAAAGAAGCTTATTGGCGACAAGGTCGCTCAGTGGTACCCCTACGACATCAAGAACGACGACCCCCTCGTCCTCGCCCGCGAGGAGAAACAGTACGCCCACCTTCTCTCGCTGCTCGATTTGTCTGTTTGCTCTGTGATTTCCATGATCTTTGATGCGCGCTACCTGTTTGACTTTATGCGTCTATGAGGAAATGCTTTGGTGACATGGTGTCCGTAGCTGTTTGTTTTCTGTTGCTTCTTATACGTGTTACATATAGTCGTCTGCAAATCGCGTATAAGACACGTTGAAAAACGTTTATAAGTTGGTGCTTGGCTGACAGAAATGTATCACGGTTCTGTATAGTATGATTGATGAGATATCAACAGACCTGTGCTTTTTCTTAATTTGATCTTGAGGCTGCAGGGTAAGTCTGTGACCATAATCTCTTTTGGCAGCTACAAGCTGGTCATTGTTCTTGGGATTAGATTTTGCGAGGCCTGGGAACTGACGAGTAACCATTCAAACAGAGTGAAAAGAAAAGAAAAAAAATCATGAAAGTTACAATTCTTGTACTGTAATAAGGCAGTCCTTTTATTTAGTTCCCCCTTGTGTAGTGATGTTCTCCATCTTCATTATTTTATTTCAATGCAACTTGCATGTCTAGAACACATATCACAGTTTCTATTGAACCATCTGAGGTTGCTCCATTATCACTGCATTGAAGTTTTACAACCTTGAGAACCATTTCTCTTCTGCGATCAAAGGCTGCCACTTGAGATGCCAGACATATGCAGGATCCTGCATTGTTCTTATCAATATTTTGATGTTTGTCTGCTTGTCAGTTGTCAAAATATTCGGATTTGTGCAAACTTTTGAGCCTTTGTCTATTCATCTGCCTGTTTGATGTTTTGGTGAATTTACGTCAATCATCTTTACTTGATTTCTTTGACATACATTAAAAAATATTTTTAGTCAATTCATAATTCTGAAAGCTCCTTACGAAGTTTAATGCCCAAATATTAATTCTTCAGTAGCATTCTTTTTAGTCAAGCTTAATAAGCTTCTAAATTGTAACCTTGTTTAAGTGTCTTTAATGTGATTCTCATCTATATTGTGTCCTGTCCATCCATTTATATTATCCATAATCCTTGCCCCACTGAGGTGGTGATCACAGCAGGAATGTGGTTTTAATATAAATATTATGGTGGCTACTTTGTTTAAGACACCGACATGCATAAAGACTTGGCGAGCAGTATGAACCTTCAACAGAACTTTAATTTCATGACATATTATAGCATTTTGCTCTTCATAGTTGTTAATGATAACATAAGAATCACAAACATTCTAAATTTCTCCATCCCTTGATAATGTTATATCTCTTGAACATTCATTGATAAAATTCGGGAGTTACTTTAAGTTTATTGTTCAAATACTTGGATCTTTTAGCACTCTGCCATAAAGCTGTTTATATAATACATGTACATTATTGTTTACTTTTGCTTAGGACTGTTTTTGGTTTCAAACTCTGAAGCTTGAGCCAAATAAATACGATACAGCATGACACTTCAACTTTATTTCTGACATCACAGACAGGTGGAGTTTGAAGATCACTCATCCATCTCTTTCCCTGGTTTTATTCAGATATTTATTCCAGCATGCTGCTTCCAACATCTTTTGAACTTGATTTGGCATATTCATGTCATCTTAGTATACTGATATAACCCTGTTAATTTTTGTTTCTTTTGTGATAATTGGATCTTGTAGCTAGTACCTATTTTCATCCCAAGTAAGCTTAAAGTGATCAAGTGCTTGATATATGTTTTGTATAAATCTTCTGCTTCAGATTCTGCCAAAAAGTATTGTAAAGAACTTTTTTGTATGAGCAGCAAGTAACAAGTCTTTTCAGCTGTGTGCGAATGCAGTTACAATTATCAATTTCTTCATTTGAATTGCGTATCTTGGTTGACTTTATCTTTGCTACTCTTTAACTATGTTAGGCGGTTGGCGAAGTTGGAAATGTTGAAGCGTCGTGGGAAGGGACCTCCAAAGAAGGGCCAAGGAAAACGTGCTGTTAAGCGCAATAAATAATTGTGTCATCAATTATTTTGTTGTGCTTTCATGCCTGGTTCTTCCTCTTTATATGACATTATTTTGCATGACTATGTCTCATCTAATCCTTGTGCGCTAGACCTTTTCACATTGTAGTATGATGCAACTAGGAATAAGATGGTCATTGATCCTTACTCTCATGGCGACAGCACTTGGGTCAGTTTGTAATGCACTTTTTTTTCACTGATTACAGTTTTCTGATGGTGGAATAGTTGCTCATTGAATTCTTGTTGAGCCATGACGAGACCAGTTTATATATCTTTCAACTAAAAGACTGAATTGATCCAATCATCTCTACTCACAAATGTGGGCCACTTGTGGGGCCGAAATATTCCTGACTTGCTGTAATCCATGTGAGACCACCCCTCCAATGAGTGGGTCCATAAGCATGGTACCGCATTGGACTGTCACAGCCTCCTCCAATCACAGAGCGGATAGCTAACACGGGTAATCCAAAGTGGGCGCGAGGAAAAGCATGTTCGGTGTTTTTATCTTATCATGTACCTGCGGCGCTCTCAATCAAGCTGTGTGCCGCACGAGCACGCGTCTCGGCCCCACTCGGGTACACGCGCGCCTGCGCCGAACCCTATCATAATCGCCTCCACCTCCGAAGAATCATCGACTCGAAAAGAAGACGTACCTCTGTCGCACGGCTCGTCGGGGAGACAGCATCAGGCGTTTCGGCACCGGTAATCTCTGCCCCCTTCGGATAGGATCAATTAAAAGGTTGTTCTAATTTGGTCGTGGGAGCCAGTGAAGTAGATAGTTTCGTAGATCTTCAAGATCGAGCTTTGGGTTTCATTTAGCTGTTTAAACTTTGGTTGTTAAAATCGCAACCTAGTTTTTCAAAACAAAAATCGAAATCCTTCGTCTGATCTGCTCACTCAACAGTTATTTGGTAGGCACATATATATTATTTATATGTGAGATGGTTGCTTTACAATATTTAGCATCGATTTCTTTCTTATTGTCATCTAATTCAACGTTTTCGTGCTCCCTTAAATGGACGGTTCCTAGGTTATAGATGGCATTAGTATTCGAGAAACCAATAGAACAAATTCTTAACCTACTCATAAATGTATGAATCTTGTAATTTGAACATTAGAGTTTCAATTTGTTGTGGTTAGCTGTATGAACCCTTTTTATCCTTGCATCTCCATCTTGTATCCTTTATGGTACTTTGAACTCGAATCTTAAAATTGCTTCCTGGTGATATAATTAAATATCTGCTGTGATTTTTTCCTTTTCAAAGAACTGATATTGCAATCTGTTACTGATTCTAACAATCTTTGGTGATGTAGTTGCATATCTGCTGGCATCTTTCCTTAAAAATTGCAAATAACGATCCGGTACTGATTCTAACATGAGGAACATGCAAAGTGTGACTTTAAAAATGGGAGATGATGACTGAATGTAGATATTGCACCAAATATAATGAACTACTGATCAAGAATTGTGTTCATGAACTCAGATATAGTTATTAAATGCAAGTTTTTCCTGCATAATGACTGTGATGCCCTTCAAGTTTCTATGTTTTTTGGGCCTTTGAAGCCTCCTGCAGATGTAAACCTTAAACCTGCAGCAGCAGATATCTATTTCAAGATATGTATCTTGTAAAATAGCTGGTTTCTTTTGGCTTTCATCAATGCTAATTTTTGTTGAAACAACCTCAATTGTTGTTGCATGCAATACGTAATGTTGCCAATACATCGGGGTATATTCTCGTTATTGTTGTTTGTAAAAGTGAAATCATCTATATCTCCTCAGGTCCTTCCATGGGTGAACCTGATTTTGTCAATAAAGACAAGCTAATATTGAGGGGCTTACAGTTTCATGGATTTCATGGGGTGAAACCAGAGGAAAAGAAGCTAGGACAAAAGTTTGTGGTCGACGTGGATGCCTGGTTAGACTTACGCAATGCTGGTAAATCTGATGATATTTCTGACACTGTCAGCTACACCAATATTTATAGGTAATTGTTCCTTTTTCTTTTCCCCCTTTCATCTTGACAATGAAAGTTTAGCATTGATGTTGATGCGAGCTTCTATCAATCGGAATGAGACAGTAATTGTTCCAAATTTATATTTTGTTAATTGAATTTTAGCAAAAGTAATCGCTATTTTTTATCAGTTGATATTGCCTCTTAGTTGTATCTGCAGTTGCTGTTGGCAAAGTTGTTTGTGTTGATTAATAGTGTGTTTGTGTGCTTGTCGCTTTTGGTTGTTGTGTGGAATTAGGGTTTTCTATTCTTTATCGACATTAACTTTTCCTTTTTTCCTTTTGTCCTCCTTGTTTGTTCATGTTAACCAGCTTGTTGCCAGCACAGTCTGAACTGTTGACCTCTAATCTGAGGCCCTTTTGCCAGGATGGCTCAGGTCATCCTGGCTTTGTAGCATATGTGAAGTTTGTCCTTCCTGCTTATACTCACCCAATTAAGAAACAATGATCAACTTGTCATTTTTCCAAACATGACAATCCTAAACTTGCACGGTATGGGCATACCACATTTTTCTAGAGGCATGCCAATCACATCTTGGTAACATGATTTACTAGCATTTGTGTGTACCAGGATGTGCGAGGCCTGCATGCATTTGCACCATCCTCAACTCTAGCTTTGTTCTCATCTATCTAAATTGATTTCAGAACATGGTTTGTTGTGCTGATAGACATGTCAGCATGATGTGAAACAAATCAATCCAAGAAGGTACTGCTACAAGCCATGCTGACCTGTGCTAGAGGTTCTGGGCCTTCTAGCATATAGTAAGGTGTAATTCTTAGCTTGTATAGAGTGGCATGCTGAAGAACAATCCTGGTACATAATGATTGGCACAAAATTCTAAAGGTTTGATGCACTTGAGAAGAGTCAACAAAAATGAAAATGGTAAAGTTTGAAACATGGAGCTGGTTTTATCTACTAAGGTTTGAAAAGCCTTAAAAATAGACTCCCTTTGTATCCTTCACAATGTTATAATTATATGCTCCTACAGGTATCCTGTTATAGAACTTTGAACTGATAATGATAAAAACTTGTCAATGGCATGTTCCAATTGTTCCTATTCGCAATTATTATTAGTGCAGGTTCCTCCAACCCAGGATTTTGGTAATTATAGAAGTAAACAGTTCACAAGGTAGCACCATTTGGTGGAACCACACTTGTAATAAGCATGTAGCACAACCTTACCAAATGTTTCTGGTTCATAGGGCTGACTTCTAGATCAGCAGTTCATCGATTGGATGCATAACAATTATATATATATATATATATATGTATATATATGTATATGTATATATATGTATATGTATATGTATATATATATATATATATATTTATATATATATATATATATATATATAACATGGAACATGCATATATATATATATATGTATATGTATATGTATGTATATGTATATGTATATATATGTATATGTATATGTATATGTATATATATAACATGGAACATGCATATATATACATGTTCCATGTTTTGTCTATTCTTCCTATAGTTTGCAGCTTATTTATACGAGTGAGGTGGTTCTCTTATTGCCGACTGGAGACTCAGTGTTCACTAGCAGAAAAGATGACATGTTTCCTTTTACAGTATATTGCTGCTGTCACAGCTTTTCTGATCTCTTTGAAACATCAAGCAATCTTGCCAACTGAATTACAATTGTTAGAAGTTTATATATATATATATATATATATGTATATATATATATATATATATATATATATATATATATATATATATGTTCCATATTTTGTCTATTCTTGACTGGAGACTCAGTGTTCACTAGCATAAAAGATGACATGTTTCCTTTTACAGTATATTGCTGGTGTCACAACTTTCTGGTCTTTTTGAAACATCAAGCAATCTTGCCAACTGAATTACAATTGTTAGAAGTTTCTCATCTGGTTCTACAAAACTAACACTTCAATTGCATGTGATTTTATCACTACTACTGTAGAATAATAATGTTTTCACCATATTATAAAGTCCATTAACTACTCGTTCTCATGGGTGTGCAGGTTAGTTAAGGAAGTTGTGGAGGGTCCATCTCGAAATCTTTTGGAGTCGGTAGCTCATGTGATCGCAAATACCACATTTCTCAAATTCCCTCAGATATCTGCTGTCAGAGTGATGGTTGGGAAGCCTCATGTTGCTGTTCATGGCACCATCGACTATTTAGGCATCGAAATACTTAGACACAGAGATCAAGATCATGATAAGTGTGAGCCTGAATGAGTCTTTTGAGAGTCGTATTTTTAGCTCAAGTTGAATTCAGCACGAACTCTTATTTGAGAAATTTTCACGAACATGGAGGTACTTTTTCTGCACACTGATCAAAGATAATTAATATGCAGTCATTCGATGAAGGTGTTTACCCTCAAATCTGTCTTTCTTGAGTTTTTTTTAAATAGTACATAATGAAGATGAGATTTGAATCCAAAACTTTGATAAGTGGGTCTGACACAGATCTATCATATTAATATTTTAAATATAAAAAATATATCGAATAAGGTTTTGAGTCTTAATCCTTGGTAACTGAATTTGATGGCGTGGCTTGCAATGATTTTGCAGTATTTAAATTTACTATAGAAAACAAAGTCATTGTTGACAAATTTATTCAACACATAATACTAGCATCGTATATTTTGGAATTTATTTCCTAATTTATGAGGTTAATTATGTATTACCCTTTAGATCTTATTAATATTATGATTCTTATATTTAAAATTTTTATAATTTTAAATATAAAATAAATAATTTTATTTATTCTAATGGTAGAAAACATAAACATGTGATATTGGATCGATACAAGAGTGATGATTAAAATTTTTGACATGTTAAAATTATTTTTTAAAAATAAAAAATATTAAAATTATATTTTTATTCATAATTTTTATATTAATATAATATATGATATCACGTGTTATAATGTTTTCAATACAAATGACGATATTATGATAAATAAGATTATTTATTGTATTAATTAGCCCTAATTCGTGTGCATCAACTCTGCCAACACGAATAAATAAGATTATTCGTGTGTTTCGACTACATGAATGAAACGTGGACTCGAGTCACGGTTACTAATCCTTCTTATTAAAATAAAAAATAATAAATTAAAGAAATACTCCGTCGCGAACAAGGTATAATAAAAGCTCATCTACACGCAATGTTTTTGGTACTCGTTCGAGTTTACTCGCCTCCCTCCCTTGCTGGTGAGTGCAGAAAAGCAAGTTGGTGATCGCGGGACCCGGACTTTCCGTGGTACCAAAATACGTGTCTCCAGTCGAGGTTTATTCCTTTTAGGCCTTGTGGGGATACGGTCACCTTCGGCGAAGCGGTCACCAATCTTACAGGACAGGGGAGCGGAATGCTTGGTACTTTGAAGTCGGGTCTCCAGAAGCCACCGTGTTGACCTCTCGGGGTTTGGAAGACGTCTTCTTTGCCGGCCGAAGAAGGGAGGGAGGAAGGTGCTGCTTCTTCCGTTATTTGTCCTTCCACAGTCAAACAAAGACGCGATCGAGAGATATAGAGAGAGAGAGATATAGGAGGAGGAGTTTTACGGGGAATCGACAGCTTTATTGTGTTCTTGAAGGTTTTTGGAGCGATCGATCTTTATAGTTTCAGATCTCAAAATCCGACCTTTCGTTGTATATCTAGGGGGCTCTTACGAGCGTGTCTGCTGGGATGAACAACGTCAACGGTTCCGTGGTCGGTTCCAGCTCCGGATCTGGGGATGGATCAGCTCCCAGGAGGAACTCCAAGCGGCCTAAGTGTAATCCCTTGTCAAGATCGTTTCTTTTCTTTTGTTGTTCTTGGATTCTTCTTGTTTGTTGCGGAAGTTTGATTCTTTTTGGTGCGATGGGGTTTTCCTGGGCTGTTTGCTGTTCATGCACCTTTA
Organism: Musa balbisiana; assembly: GCA_004837865.1. Taxonomy (NCBI): domain Eukaryota; kingdom Viridiplantae; phylum Streptophyta; class Magnoliopsida; order Zingiberales; family Musaceae; genus Musa; species Musa balbisiana. The sequence continues at coordinate 16,198,639 of CM017193.1, read as the reverse complement.
AATATCATTTTTGCCTCTTTCTTGGAATCCATGCTTTCGTTTCTTCATCAGTTGGGTTTTGAGTTGTCAAGATTTCATTTGATTCCTAATTGGTCTGCTGCTTGCGTCGAAAGATCTGTTTGGCCTTTCTAAGAGAGGTATCGGTTTTGTTCATACCTCAATTTCATCTGCCTCCACGGAGCAATGTATTTGCTGAACTGAATGCTGAAATTGTCTCTTATAAGTACGGACATGTCAAAAGCTAATTCTTGCCCGATTGTGTACTCAGATTCAAGGTTTACGCAGCAGGAGCTCCCGGCATGCAAACCTATTCTTACTCCAAAATGGGTAAGACTCAGCAGCTTTTTCCTTCCCGTATTCTTGAAACTCACATCAGAAATCTAGCATATGTACCTTACCATGGTTGCACCATCTTGTGTAGGTGATATCTGTATTCACTCTCATCGGTGTCGTATTTGTTCCAATTGGCATTGCATCACTAATGGCCTCCAATGATGTATAGTAAACTCTAATTTGCTTCTAAATATCAGGATGGGAATTCCATGGTCTTCTTGTTATGTTGGTTGCCTTTTTTTTCTGAGCATGCATCTTCCTTTTACAGGTTGTCGAGATTGTGGACCGATATGACAATGTCTGTGTGCCTCCGAACATGACTAATGACAAGGTTGCGTATATTCAGAATAATGAAACAGACAAATCCTGCAGAAGAACGCTTGAGGTAGTGTGTCCCGTCCTTTATCGAGTTCTTCCTCCAAAAGGTGAAAACAGGAAGAGGACAGAACAGCTTATTGTTCTGACTTGAACCGTCAGAGGAGAATTAATCTTAAGGTTATGACATGCAACTTTGTTCTGTTGTAGGTGCCCAAACACATGAGTCAGCCTATTTACGTGTACTATCAACTTGATAACTTCTACCAGAACCATAGGAGGTATGCACCAAGCCACATTTTAAAGATAAAAATCTTGTGTTTCTTTCTGTGGATTAACTAGTTAGAATGGTACATTGTTATTGTATGTTTATTGCTCTTTATTGCATATTCAATATCTCATGACAATTTTTATGAACTTTAACTTCCTATATTAATAAGAATGCAGGTACGTGAAGAGCCGAAATGATGCACAATTGAGAAAGCATAGTCAGGAAAATGAAACAAGTGGTTGTGATCCAGAAAAAAGGACAAAAGATGGTGCTCCAATTGTTCCATGTGGTCTCATAGCATGGAGTTTGTTCAATGACACATATATCTTTGCCATTGGAAACAAAAATTTGACAGTGAACAAGAAGGGGATTTCTTGGAAGAGTGACAGGGATCACAAGTTTGGAAAGGATGTCCTTCCAAAGAACTTCCAAAGTGGCCCTCTTATAGGTGGTGGAAAACTTGACGATACAAAACCTGTGAGACTTCTCTTTGTGTTTTTTTTTGCATAAGTTCAGTTTCTTATCTCTTGGCATAATATGAGCAAATAGTGATAGCTATAACAGTGCCATGGTAATGTGATTAATTCGATTTAGTTCAAGTACCTGAATTTGTTCATTCTCTCTATATTAGACCAATTTGACCTTTTTCTTCCATGACTTGGAGGGTGAATAATAAGAATGTTTCACTTGTTCAGTAATTTTCTTTTGTTCCTCAGAAATTCATTCACCCCAATGTTTTTCCTCCACCAAGAGAAACATCTTCTAATTGTTTGCTCTGATTCTTGCTTCTACTCTCGATCTGTTAAGTGAAATTATAGTGTCAGATTTCCCTAATAGATAGGTTTTTCTATATAGTTGCCTCTGCAAACATAGATATCTTGAGAAATTCGTGTATCTGAGTGCTATATTGATATGCTCTGCTTTTCATGTGAACAGTTAAGTGAGCAGGAAGACCTCATTGTCTGGATGCGCACTGCTGCTCTTCCAACATTTAGGAAATTGTATGGGAGGATTGAGCAGGATCTGAATGCGGGTGATGTCATTACTGTTACATTAGAGAACAATTACAACACATACAGTTTCAGTGGCAAGAAGAAATTGGTGCTTTCCACATCAAGTTGGCTTGGTGGAAAAAATGACTTTCTTGGCATTGCTTATCTGGCTGTTGGAGGGTTATGCTTCTTTTTAGCTGTGGCCTTCACTATCGTGTATTTGGTAAAACCTAGGTAAGTATTTCTACTGTATTTATCTACTGAGCAAAACTGATAATGCCATGACTGGATCAAGGAGGTTGAAGTGGACTTATTTCAGTGCTGGAAACTAGGAAGCTAGTTAAAGCGAAATTATAGTGTCAGATTTCCCTAATAGATAGGTTTTTCTATATAGTTGCCTCTGCAAACATAGATATCTTGAGAAATTCGTGTATCTGAGTGCTATATTGATATGCTCTGCTTTTCATGTGAACAGTTAAGTGAGCAGGAAGACCTCATTGTCTGGATGCGCACTGCTGCTCTTCCAAATGACTCTCTTGGCATTGCTTATCTGGCTGTTGGAGGGTTATGCTTCTTTTTAGCTGTGGCCTTCACTATCGTGTATTTGGTAAACCTAGGTAAGTATTTCTACTGTATTTATCTACTGAGCCAAAACTGATAATGCCATGACTGGATCAAGGAGGTTGAAGTGGACTTATTTCAGTGCTGGAAACTAGGAAGCTAGTTAAAGCGAATTTATCTGTCACTCTCTGTCTATGTGCAGTTTAGTTGTGTAACCCAACCTTGATGGTTTTGTCTATGCGTTTGCTTATCTTTAGGGATAGTAAATATCTCCTGAGTAAATTACTGACATGGTTATATGATAAAGGAAACTGAAAATTTACAATGTGTACTGATTTTGTTTCTTCAAGTGATATGGTACTACAGTTCTTGAGTCATACCCTCTACATTGTCAATTTTATCATTTGAGATACATCTTTTGAGCCTTCTTCAATTAATTTATCATTGACAGTAATTGGTAGATTATAATAACAGGAACTAGAGTAATCTAATACACTGTCTAGTGGGAGACGTACAATGGGAGATAACTAGCTCTTTTAGAAATCCATCTCACACTTCATTCCGCCTTTGTTAAGTGTGGTTGAAACCAGTGATTTGAATATTGTACCGTACCACCCGGTACGGGCAGTATGTACTAATCCGTCAACTGACCGACTCACAAACCGTCCGCTATCGGGCAATATCAGGTATTTGGCTTGGGATCTGATGTACAAGAGGAGGAGCACAACAGCGAGAAAGATAAGGCTGCGACACTCGGTCTAGCATCTCGAAGAAGGGAGTTGGACTTGGTGGGTGACACAAAGAAGCGCTCCATCGGGTGGAACACGGTAGGGGGCGGGTCCTCGTCGTACCTCAGTGACTCAGAGGTGAAGTCGTCACCCGCGTCCTCGCGTGTGTAGAGGGAGTGGAACTTCTCATAGAGGAAGCAGTCGTCGTCGGATGGGGTGGTGGGGGGATCGTGGTCGTTGTGGTCACGGAGGTTGCAGTTGACGACGAAGGAAGGGGTCCTGGGATACTTGCACGCCGACAAAAGCCAATTGGCGGCAGTCGGTTTTGGGGAATTCAGTGTGTGTAGATGAGATAGGTTTGGTAAAGGCTACGGTCGTTCTTCCTCATCGCTCTTGGATTTTGGATGCTGGGGTTTAGTAAAGGCTTGCATGACTTTATCAGGGGAGCCGGCCAACAGCAATACCGCTCAATACGCCATGGCGTACCAATTGGTACATCTTGGCATATTGCTCGGTACACTACATCATACTGTACCGAGCAAACACCGGTACGGGCAGTATGTACTAATCCGTCAACTGACCGACTCACGAAGGGTCTAGCATCTCGAAGAAGGAGTTGGACTTGGTGGGTGACACAAAGAAGCGCTCCATCGGGTGGAACACGGTAGGGGGCGGGTCCTCGTCGTACCTCAGTGACTCAGAGGTGAAGTCGTCACCCGGTCCTCGCGTGTGTAGAGGGAGTGGAACTTCTCATAGAGGAAGCAGTCGTCGTCGGATGGGGTGGTGGGGGGATCGTGGTCGTTGTGGTCACGGAGGTTGCAGTTGACGACGAAGGAAGGGGTCCTGGGATACTTGCACGCCGACAAAAGCCAATTGGCGGCAGTCGGTTTTGGGGAATTCAGTGTGTGTAGATGAGATAGGTTGGTAAAGGCTACGGTCGTTCTTCCTCATCGCTCTTGGATTTTGGATGCTGGGGTTTAGTAAAGGCTTGCATGACTTTATCAGGGGAGCCGGCCAACAGCAATACCGCTCAATACGCCATGGCGTACCAATTGGTACATCTTGGCATATTGCTCGGTACACTACATCATACTGTACCGAGCAAACACCGGTACGGTACAAGATTAAAAACCTATACAAGCTAAAATAGTTTGACCATCTTAAAGTAAGTTATGGAGGGCGGGTGCATAGCTACTTTTAGTTTTTCCTTTAGTTATCATTTTCTGCTTATTGGTATCATAGATTTGTACCATCTGTGGTTGGGGAAAAGCTGATTGTTACTGTCAAATTGATGTTCACTTATGTCCTCCTAGGAATAATGAAATGTTGGAAAGTCTATGGTCCTACCAAACCTCTTATAAACTGTAGATATATGTTTTCCTGTTGACTTATCTTCCTTGTAAAAGATACTTGCAAATCGATCAGAGTGGCTAAATCTATTTGGAAGATGGGATTAGTTGTATCCAGTAATCTAACAAATAAAGCTCCTCTATGATGACAAATTTAGTTTTAGTTGTTCTTATTTATAAGCAATTTTCAAATTTTTTGGTAAGGTAATATTAAAATGTTGAAATAGCTTAATATGCTTTAATTTTGTTTAACATATATGGTAACTACTATTATGCAAATAATAATTCATCCTAGGTGTTTTTAGAGCTTCCATCATGTTGCTATGTTTCTTCTGTTCGTGTGATGGCTGACACTTTTGCTAAGTGTCATTGTTTGCAGAATATGAATATACTTATGAGATATCATAGACTTACTGTATTTATAGTGAAAAGAATGTGGAGTATTCAGTTTATCTTTATTGACAATGCAAAAAGTATGGACTTTTCTAACCGAAGGATGCACTTATTGGGCCTGTTAAAGATAGTGTTTTGCACTTTTAGATTGGTGAACTGCAACATCATGTTCTATTGGTAGCAATCCATGTTCTTTTGGTCGACTTCAGTTCCTTCAAATTTATTTCATGCCAAAACATTTCATGTGTTTGTTTGTACTGTTATGAAACTAGAGCATGCAGCATAATTTATTTAGTCGGACTGCATAGGAATGAACCAGATCGGTTTTTTTATGGTTTGGTAGAATCAATACTAGTCTAGACAACTTAGTCCACAGTGGCATGTTGAGCCAGCATTAGTGCCTGGGAAGGCTTTAAAAGTTGTCTTCCGGTTGTTGAGTGGAAATTAATGTATGTGCTACTAGCAACAAATGAAAAGTAAAAAGTGAAAAGAAGAGTAGGTGATATCTGGTCTGGTTAAGTACATCCTCTTTCGTTGGAAAATATTAAGCATGCCCTAATATGTTTTATTCTATATCTGATTTTTACATTACATGGATGTACTGTAGATTTGAGACAATTTTTTATTCTTTAGGCATATTTTCACCCTTTTCTTAAACATGTATTCTTTTTCTTGGCCACGTGCATCAGTTTTCAGTTTCTATATCTTCATTGTGTTTTCCTGTTTTATCTGCCGTACCTATATCTTAGTTGCTTGCATCAGTAATTCAAAGATCAATTTAGATGAGGCTAGCATCGCAGCACCATCCATATCCATGATAAAACCTTAACCAGTTACACTTGAGTTGTATGATATTGTGTCAGATGCATGCTGGATGTGTGAAACCTACAAATGATCTGAAATGTGCATGTTCTTCGTGATCGATAAAGTATCTTAGCTGGTATGTGGGTGTAGATCCAGCTGCTACTCATAATGCTTTACTCAGGGAACAGAACAATAATCTTGATTCTAATATCCTTCATGTGTTCATGTCTTGTTATCTTCATATGATACCGTCTTATACATATCATTATTGTTACTAATACAAAATGGTAAACCCTACCTTTAGTTGTTAGTAGCGTTAACCACTTTGTGTATCCATTGCAGGAAGCTTGGTGATCCTTCATACTTATCATGGAATAGAAATCCTGCCGGCCACTAAGCTTTCAGGGCTTGTCAAATTATATGACATCCTGCATCTTTTGTCTCCGTGTTTAAGTCACATGTCATCAACTATCAGGAACAAGATTTTGTGCGGAAATCATAAGTGACTCAATGCATGTATCATTAACTAAAGTAACTATTCCATTCTTTTAGTTCTGTGATCATCATTCTGTCTGTTGACACGCTTGTACTTGCCAACCCTTCCATTGTGTGGGTTGTGTAAAAACTATGTCTTGGGGTGTAACAACAACATTATCTCTTTCTTATTTTTTCATTATATCAGCAAAATTCCTTCATATTTAGTGATGATGATACTTTGATAAGAGGTTGACAGTTGACCAATATATATATATATATATATAATGTGCATAGGGTGAATTTTTTTTTCTTGTTGGGTATTTCTCATATGGTATCTCTTTTTTATTTTTCCGAATTAGTCGTTTCATATTTCTAATGTTTCAAAAATATCTCTTTCAAAAGTAGTCATGGTTTTTTGCCCATTTCTTATCATATGTTTTTTCATCCATTTTATGAGTCACCCTACCGATCAGTCCAACTGTTTATTAATGTTTTGTAAGTTTTTACTTATAAAAATATTGTAAGACTAATTAAAAAATATAGTAAAGCTAGTTGAAAAACATTGTATAATTCAATAGGAACTATATATTAATGTCAGAATATACACATTAAATCTTGACACAGGTTGTGGATTAAATTTAAATTGCTTTACTAGAGTAAAAGATAATGGTAGTTAAAAAATATTGTAAATATCATATTTTTTATCGAACACAGTCAATCATATTGTGTTTGAGCATAGAAAATAGTAAACCATAGTGATATGTCATGTGTAAAAAGAATCTAAGACTAGTTTCTAAAAATTAAAACATCACAGTGTTTTTATAAAGTCTTTACATTGTTTTCATTCGTATTTAGAAAACGGATAATATAAAAATATTGTGAAGCCTTTATTTCTATCATTCTTTCATTCATTCCGATACAACATATCATATGCACAATTGAATTGCACTAAGGCATCATTTGCATCATTAATTCCAAAAAAGTGATTAAAAGATTTCGTTACAATATTTTTATAAAGTCTTCACAGTGTTTTTATTCAATATTTAGAAAATACTATAAAGATAACATAAAAATATTGTAAAGTCTTTAATTTTTATCATTCTTTTATTCATTGCAGCGCATACCAAATACACAATCGTATTAGGACATCATTTGAATAATAAATTCTTAAAAAATAATTAAAAGATATCGTTATAATATTTTTATCAAGTCTTTACAGTGTTTTCATTCATTCGTGTTCAAAAAAATATTATAACATTAACATAAAAACACTATAAAGACTTCTTTTCAGTAATTCTTTCATTTCTTATGGTACATATCATCTTAAAAATTACAATAAAACATTAGGACTTCAATATGAGTTATCGGTATAGCGTTTTTATTGGTAATTAAAAAATATTATAAAGTTAACATTAAAACACTATAAATCATTCATTTCCCTTGTTTAGACATTCATTTCAGTTCATGTCATCCAAAAAATTATAATAGGATATATTTTGCATCATCAAGGTTTCTATACAATTGATGAAAATATAGTTTTTTAAGATAAAAACTTACAAAACACTATAAACAATTGGACCGGTACAACGTCTGGACCGATAGGGTGGCTCATAAAATAAGTTGAGTATTCGATTAAAAAAATGATGTTTATATTATTTTTTAACTATCTTTACAGTGTTTATGTGACGTCGTTAAAAATATATTATTAGAAATTGGATCATTATACTTCAGTTTAAGAAAACAGTTTAAATTTAACCCACAACATGTTAAGACTTAATGTGAATATTTTCAAGTAAAATGACATCAATATATAGTTCCTTAAGAATTATACAGTGTTTTTGAACAGACTTGTAATATTTTGAACTAGTCTTGTAGTTTTTTTTTGATAAAATGCACAAATATTGTAAATAGTTTGACTGTTCCACCCTATGCACCAGTCCAGTCAATAAGGTGGCTTATAAAATGAGTGAAAAAACACATCATTCATTTTCCCTTGTTTAGACATTCATTCTTCAGTTCATGTCATCCAAAAATTATAATAGGATATATTTTGCATCATCAAGGTTTCTATACAATTGATGAAAATATAGTTTTTAAGATAAAAACTTACAAACCACTATAAACAATTGGGACCGGTACAACGTCTGGACGATAGGGTGGCTCATAAAATAAGTTGAGTATTCGATTAAAAATGATGTTTATATTATTTTTTAACTATCTTTACAGTGTTTATGTGACGTCGTTAAAATATAACATGTTAAGACTTAATGTGAATATTTTCAAGTAAAATGACATCAATATATAGTTCCTTAAGAATTATACAGTGTTTTTGAACAAGACTTGTAATATTTTTGAACTAGTCTTGTAGTTTTTTTTTTGATAAAATGCACAAATATTGTAAATAGTTTGACTGTTCCACCCTATGCACCAGTCCAGTCAATAAGGTGGCTTATAAAATGAGTGAAAAAACACATTATAGCTCTTGAAATGGATATAAAAAAACATGATAATTTTGGAGGGGTATTTTTGAGACATTAGAAATATAGGGTGACTAGTAGGAAAAATGAAAGAAGATACCATCTAAGAAATATATACATACATATATATATATATATATATATATATATATATATATATATATATATATATATAAACATATAACAAATTATATAAAAATAATTTGTTATATGTTTTCTATCATTATATAAATGATCACCCAATTATGTCATTGTTTCTCCACCTCACCACTGATTTAGCAAAAAAAAAAAAAGAAAAAGAGAACACTATTCAACTTAATGATCTGCATTCAAGTAAAATCATTTGGAACTTTTTTTTGTGAATAGAAGATATTTTTTTATATAATTTTCCTATATTGACTACAGAATCTTTTTCCGACAATGACGGGACAAACATTGTTCGGGATCAAACTCATGGGGACATGAGCATGTGAATGGGTCCCACCATCTCCATGAGGCGGAAGGCTGTCTCGTGCGTCGGTTGAGACAGGGGAGCGTCGAGCCGAAACTGCCACATATCTGATGTGGGTCCCGAATCGGATGGGTTGAATCTTTGCGGTTCATTTGGTCGACCTGTCCATCACTACCGTCGAAAGGGACGGTGGTATGATGAGCTCGAAGCGCACCGTAACTAAAACAGCATCAAATACGGTGACCACTAAAGGGCTCACTTAGCGCGCGCGCAACCGGACCCGTTCCGTCTCCTATCTCCCTAATAGATCTGCGGTCTCCGGTTCTCTCGCTCTGCGTCGCTCGGGATTCTGTCTCCGCGGTAAGGTTGTTCGCTAGTCGCAAATTTCCCTTGCGCAGTTCACGGGTTTCCTTGCTGTATCGTCGATCGCTTCTTGGGGTTTTGCAGGAGTGAAAAATTGGGTGTTTTTTTTTTTCGTTGCTCTTTTGGTTTCAATCGGTGCTGCTTGTAATCTGGTTGGAACGCTCGTTCGTTAGATTACCGTATGCGTATTGGTTGAGCAACACGCGCTGTTGTAAGTATGATCGACGGAAGGTAGACGTAATATTAGGTATCTAATCACCAAAAACCTTCGCGTTTTGAGATCTAATTTTGGGAGCAGTTGGTGGAGAGTCATAAAAGACTAGAATCTTTCTGTTCTTTTTCAATCAGTAGGTATTTTGAAGAATTCAAAGTTTATTTTGGTGGAGTTGATCGTCCGTTTAGGTAATTGAAATTTGTTCTCTATTATGTAGTTATGTAGCTAGACGTGATTATCTTTATTGACCTTATCATCGCAAGGGAATTGTGGGAAGTTCTTTGTTGTGCAATATATCAATGGTTTCAAGGATACTGATTTCAGAAGGTGAATGCTGAAAGAGTACTGTTTAGGTCGAACAATCATTTCGTTTGTATGCACTCCGTTATTCTTAAGCATACTGTCTCCATGTCAACCATCACAAAGCTCAAAGCTTTTTTGGCCAAATATCTCAAAGTTGATGTTTCCAGTATCCTGGCTGTCAGTCACCATGCTGGTGAGGTTTTGTAACCATGACATACACCATTTTGATAAAATTAGGAAATGTGATGACTGCTTTCGACATAGTGGTGCAGTATCATTGCTCATAGAAGCTCCTGCATGTCCTGGTGGGTTCACAAAAATATGGGGCAGCACATTAAACCTTACTGTAAAGTTATAATTTTAAATATTGATTGGGCCCATTAATACATAGCCATATGACATGCTAAAACCACAGGCCATGTGAACACTTGAATGCCCACATTTCTCATATCCAGTTTTTCTATGCTTAATCTTTCTAAACTAATAATACAAGACATTGATGAAGCTAGAATTTTTTATGCATCCTTCTTTGTTAATAAGGTGAGATATTCAGTTTTGACTTATTTACCAAAAACGAATGATAACAATACTGCTATTTATTTGCAATTTGATGTGATGCTATGGAAAATTAATCTTCCATTTTTATTTTTTGTGAAATTGCAGAGTAGTAGGTATGATGTCAAGGGTGATCAAGAAGTTCTTTGTTGCATCCATGATCATGTGGATAGCTCCAGTGGCTATATTATATGGATTTAACAATCATATATTTCCTGGTATATACTTGTACCGTTAGCATTCAACACTATGAAGGCTCACCAACAATTTAGAGAGGCATAGACTCGATGTTGGAAATGATGTTTCACTTGTACTTTTAAGCTTGTCTTCAAGTTTCACAATCCTAATTGTGAAATTATAACTGTCTACCCATTTTCTCTTGATTATAGTTCTTATGAAATTTTATTCCCTGCCAAGGTTCCCTGAGTTGCATATTTTAACTAGTGTACATCATTTCATTGCTTGTTATCTGTTTTGTAGCCATGCCAACTTAAACATTGAAGGAATGAATGACTCAAGTTTTGTTCTTTCTATTACAAACTAGATTCACATTATGCTGGATTAGCTTTCTGCATTGTGTGTTAGTTACTTTTCTGCATAGCAATAGACTAGGAAGCTTTAAATAACTCACTCAGGTGCAGCTCTGGAAGGGAAGTGTAAGCCTGAATTAATTTTATTTCATTGCATATCGTGTCAACCGCAACATGCCTCTAAATTGTGGCACTGGCACTTCAAATCATTTCTATATCTGGGGTGATACTCTGATAACTACAAGTGTCTCTAATGCATTGATTAACTAAGAAATCTCAATTCTTTTTCCGGCCACAAATTCTTGGTAGGTTCAAAAAGTAAATATCATCTAATAATGGATCGTCTTTTCAAAAAAAAAAAAAAAAAAAAAGTCATCTGAAAGCTTGCTGGATGGACTCGATGGATGATGGAAACCAAGATTCTTGATTGAAGCCAAATGTTTCTCGAAGAGAATTACTACTTAATCAGTAGATAGGATAGCTATAATTAAAGCCTTCATTTAAGTAAAGAGACCTTGGGTTAACTTTTCATGGTGTCGTTTATCACTGTGTTCTTGGATTTTTGGATCTTGTCTTTCCAATGAATACCTAATAGCATGGTACAATTTGATTGCAAGGTAAGTAAAGGCCATAACATTTGGTTCTATCCGGTTGTGTTGTTTACTTCAAATTTCATAAAGCATGTGAAGTGAAGCAGATCTGTTCTTCACTAGGTTTGATGCAATGTCATGAGTTGTCTCCAGCAGTTTGTGGAAACTGAAAAAGCATATCACTTTTACTAGTGACTTCCTTTTGTTTTAGTTATGACATTTCATTTAATTTTTCATGGTGTTAATTCTTTTTCTCTTTTTCTGTCTCTTTTGTCCAAACTTTTAATTGCAGATCTGATAGAGTTTTCCTGATAAGAAAGATAAAGGATAATGTTTTTTTCCTTGTCTCATTCTTTTTCTTAATACCTGTTTCTTTTGGTCAATAAACCTCTTAATTGCCATACCAAGTTGAGATGATTGTTCTTTTAATGAACAGGTGCAGGTCAGCTTTCATCTTCAAGCCAAACACTTCTAAGTGGATCTCTTGCTGTTATTTCGGTGAATCTGGTGATTGTGCTATACATTATCATGGCCATGAAGGAGACGGGTAGCAGTGAACACCAACCAGATCCTGCCTTTCTAGCAGAGGCTAATGCTAGCATTAAGCAACCATCAAACATGACAGCCAACGATGATACCCAGGCTCGGGAAAAAGTGGAATAAGCATTCATGTTTGTTTTAGATGCTTCTGTAACCATTTATGTTCTCAAGTTTGTGTAAGATGATGAAGCAGCACTCGAGGTTTTTCTGTCACCTTCCATTGGATCATTGTAACATAAATGATGCTGAGTTGTTTTGAACGAACAAGAAGAAGACTCCGTATTTGTGATGTTCTTATGCAACCCAACAAGAAGTTTAATGCAAAGATGTGGCAGCTTTTTGATCCTTGGAAGAACAAACGACACAACAGCGTGCTTGACATCATTATCATATCTTGTTCAGTATTATTGCCAAGAAATAAATCGATGTTGTGGTCATTTGTGCGAAACATTTCTTTTGCTGACTGGAAGGACATAATCTCTTATCATGTCTCTAACGATCTAAAGAGGCCAATAGTGTTGTTTGGCATCTAATCCTCTGCGCTCTGTGCTTTCACAAAGGAAGGTTTATGTGATCTTTGCTCTTTTTCTCACCATGTGGCTGTCTCAGACTTATGCCCCATGTCTCATGTTCATGGTGTCATTCACCAAATGTGCTCTCGTTTGAACAAAAAGGTGTAGAATCGTGGAGAGGGTAATGTGTGGACCGGCCAGCTTCACTAATTAAAATAGATATGTACCCATTGGAGAATTTAGTTGGTTGATACATCAGCTTGCTGTTTTAGGCCATTTATACCCATCGAATAGAGGTAATTTGGTGAAGAATATGCACGTTTTCCTTCTGACAATCAACATCTTTGTCAGAAAGAAAGGCAATCCTCCTCCTCAGGTAAATTATTATGATCTCAGAGATAGGCTAGATATTGTAAAACATCGATTATTGTTAATGTCACTCGATTATTATCATAAGGATTAGAATCGTTCTCTGAATCCATAAGTGATTCAATTTTTTTCATCAAACCAAAACGTACACCAAAGATCACCGTCTGACAGAATAACTCAAGATAAATAAATATATATTATCTTAATTCAAAATAAGTATCCTCGGATGAGCAATTATGTTTTAGTTTACAATCTCAATGAATTTTCTATGGTAAAAAAATGGTTGTGCTATAAACTGAAAATAGAATCTAACTTGTTGGCTTTACAAGAGTGAACATTGTCAATGCATTATATTAAACCAGACCTACTAACTGCTTCCCTTCTTTCTTTCTTTTTTTCCCCTCTTTTCTCAAGATTTTTGTCTTTCCTTTTCTTGAGGAAATCTATTGACACGTTCTTGAGATGTATCCTTGTTTTCTTTTAAGTGATTTAATAGCATCAAATAATTCATGAAAATATATCTTCGGATCCTCGAGACCAAATTAAACCGTATCGTCTACAACTTTAATACCCTAAGCAGTTCCAGAATAATTTTGTGTTGGGAGAGTCGAGTAGAATCCTGTGGCTGTCAACCAGGAGAGCATGATCAGACACTGCAAGAAGAAAGATAATGAAAGAAAACATCAGAACTTCAACAAGAAATGTGCTAGTAAATTGATTTATCATTTTATTTCTTATTAATGTTAAGATTCCAAATGAAGTTTCAGAATGTGTAAAAGAATATCTGAGATAGGCTTACTATGTTTAAAACCTCAGAATAGTCTTAACAGAATGTGGTCAACACTGAGAGGCTGATTAAAGAGTGTCAATAAACACGGTCTACCAAGACATCCAATGCATTCATTACCAAGAAGTGTTCTTATAACAGGATGTAGTAAGATCATCCAACACATCATGGGAGATGAATTTAGATATCACAATTCCTTTCTCTGTAACAATTATATTTAAACTGAACTGAACTGAACAAACTCCTAACAATTTACAACTTGAAATGCTGAATACTTGGCTACTCGTCCTCGTACTGCAACAAGCTGAACCCTCTCGGTTGTCCCTTCAACAGGCTCTCCTGAATCCGCTCTTTGATGACCGTTCCCTGATGAATTCAACAGAAAATTAGTCTGGAGGCAATAGCAGATGCACACCCTCTGTCAAAGAAACCTACCATTTGATGGCAGCCTTCCTCAAACTTTTCAAGAAAACCAGCAACCCAGCGATCCGCGTTTTCCACCCACTCGTCGTGAAGCAGCCCCAACTGTAAGAGGCCATTTAAATTGTTGTAGTGTCCACAAAGTAATACTAATGATACTTCTCTGATCCCATTATTCCACAATGCAGCCAGAGAATAGTCAGCCTACCCTATTTAACTGCAAATTGGTTCCAAATTTCTCGCAAAAGCACACTACAGAAGAACCGGATATGGTATATCAGGGACGTTATTGAACAATTAGGGAATCAGGCTATCCAGTTGAATGTTATTTGACAGAGAACCAACACGAGTATAATTGAGATAAAATATAGAAATGCATGGTAGCACAGGAACCAGATTGCTTGAGATTTTCATCCATCACTTTTTTTTATGATTTAAAACATTTTAGAAAATTTTCAGGGTTCAGACGTTCTCCTTTTTAGGAGCCGATTCCATTGTATCAATGTAAATATTTACCCTTGTCCATAGTTAAAAACAGTCCTGGTGCAAGCATACAACAAAGATTACCATACTAGTCACATTTTACTCGAGCAGAAGGAAGCAAAGGGGTTGCAATTGGATAGTCCATTTAAAAGAAATGAGATCAGAGAACTTGCTCAAGATTCCATGTAACGTTTGAGTACAAATTTGCATACTCTGAATATACCAAATTTGCTCAAGCCTCATGATTATTAAAGATTGAGTTTCGATATTAAGCCAACCAGATAATCAAGAGGATCTCACAGTTTCACCTAACCCATAGAACATGGCCTGTCGACATTATAAATTTCTGTTTTGCAGCCAAAAGAACCTTTTTGGAGACACAATTTATCATAAAAAAAGATGTACTTCCCACATCTTTAACTGGAGGCAACATTTTATGAATATTATCTCTCAATAAAAAACTCCTGCCTCAGATGTATTAATAATTTCTATTCTGGTTAAATTTAGACAAAAATACCTTCTTCCCCACTTTTTCTTGCTGTTGTTTAACTTTGTCATACAGCTTCTCAAATTCCATGTTCACCCTTAGCCGTTTTTCCTGGATGGCAATACAAATGACAAAAAATCAGGATGCCTGAATTACATAAGAATTTCCACAAGTAATTACCAGGTAAAAAACACTTGTTATGGCAACAGAAAGAACATGAAAAATGCCTTGTTAATAATTGAAAAATCAGCATTATTGGTGTAATTGTAACCTTCATATAACTAACACCTAGATCTGGTTACATATGAATTTCCACAAGTAATTACCATGTAAGAAACACTTATTATGGCAACAAAGAGAACATGAGAAAAAGCCTTGTCAATAATTGAAAAATGAACATATTGGGTGTAACTGTAACCTTCATATAGCTGACACCTAGATCCTTCCTGGTGTATCCTCTAGCCAAGTTGCGCATCACGTACTGGTTGTAGTCTTTAACTATCCTCATTATAAGATCAGATGTTGAAATTCCTTCTGTGCGCTTTGTTTCCTTAAACTTACCAATGGCTTTAACCTGCAATAATAAATTAAGCAATCAATGAAATGTAAAATTAATGAGTGATTTTGGATACAGAGAGGGGAAAAAATAAAGTAAATATAGTAAACACATGTAAGCAAAAGAACATAAAGGACTCACAAATTCATAGACATCATTGCCAGCTCCACTTGCATCTGCATATCTACATAGATTTTATAAAAACAAAAAAAAGAGTTCCGTTTGTCAAAAAAAAAACGGAAAAAAAGACGTGGATTTTAGAATGAACTCAAAAGTTTCATATTTACCCTCTAAAATATGAAATTACATATATCCCTCAAAACCTAAGATTAAAAACATTTCTTTTTAGATTACAAACTTCAAAGTGATGTGAAATACATGCTAGAATCTATTCTATTGAGCGAAATACATGCTTTCCATGGGCGCATATGCAACTTTGGTTATTCTGGACAGATATATGCATGTAAAAGCCCCAAACAAACTTGTAAGAGTGCATCACTGATATTAACTAAATCAAATATGTATTATGCATATAAACATGTAAAAGGGTGAACCGCATGAGGCTCCCACTTCTGAAAAGGGTCAATCTATCAATTTGTACCCTTATAAGTACAAAGGTTATTTCCGTTAACTCTAGATGTAACACTCCAATTAGTCTCGTATTGGAAGTGGGCAAAAATTAAGATTGGCTTATAAAGATCTAATGAGTATACTACTATTAACTTTAGATTAAGTATTTTGACCAATGGTTTGGACCAAACGAAGTAAATAAGCCAGTTAGGCCACCAAACCTAGGCCATGACATTTGGTATCAGAAGGAACTCACGTGAAGCCATCACTGAGTTACACCTCATATGCATCATATTAAGATTTGATCTGAACGTCAAGCCCTTGAGTAGAGGAAATTCTAATACTCCGAGTGGCTTATAAGGGTTTGATGAGTGTACTATTATCAACGAAGTTGACAATTAGCCAATAAGGCCTGGGTCGTGATACTAAATCTGATCACCTAGATCACAAAAGAGAAACCTTACTATTGTACTAAGCGTCACCATTTAAAAACATGCATACAAGCATTTGCATATCTAAAATCTAAATACATGCATAATTGAGATGAATAAATGATATTAAAAGTAGGAATTGACATGCAATTATTATAGACAAATTTATGGTTACACTAGTTAATAGACATCTACAGTAGCAAAAATTCTATCCACAAACATGCAAATTACACATATGTATCTGAGTTGTGTGACATTACGGGAGAGAATCATGAGCTACATAATCAATCTTGTGCTCATCAAGGAATTCTTTTGTGATCACCCAAGGAGCATTGGGAATGACTTCATCAACCCATCTGGAAATAGGAAAATTGACATGTTTTAGTTCATCACAAGGGCTTCTAAGATTCAAAAAGTGCACAAGGAAAGACAAAGACATATTTGTCATAGTTACAATTAAGAAAAACTTAGTATGTCTGACAACAAATATGAATATAACATCTAGGAAATCCAAGCATTAAGCAAACCCCTAGAATTAAGACTAATGCAGGTAATATGCAAGTGATGAGATGCCATGAAAGAAACTTCTAACTTACAAATTGCATCATTTTCATCCTATGAATGACCATAAGAATATCCTTGAATTGACTAGCTCGATTGAATCCTCTAGTGCCAAGAATAAAACTAGTAACAAGAATCTTAGAACTAGTAAAACTAGTAACAATAATCTTAGAACAAAATTATTAGTGGTTTCTCTTCATGCTCACCACATCAGCAACATTCACTAAGACACTGACAAAATTGCTTAACAGCTTAAAACAAATTCCGATATTCAGCGCTCAAGGAAAGATATGGCTTTATGATCAGAGGGATAATGAACTTCATTGACAAATTAAAGATGTCAAAAAACTAAAAAGAAAATTTCAGTTTAGCACAATATGATAGAAGCAATTAGTTAATGAAGTCTGTCTATAGAGATAATTAGTTAAAAGGGACAGTCTAGTCCAGGCGTAGGATAAGGAAAAAAGCAGTAGTCCATTATGAAATTTTATCAGGTGTCACAAAGTTTTCAGATCACATATGTACAGAACCAAAGTAGATCTCTTTTCTCTGGGAGTTCTCAAATAACACAGTTCATCCAATGTGATGGGCTTCGATGACCTTCGAGGTAGTCATCAAGAAACCCACAAATTAAATTATTGTATAAGTAAAACATTTCTTAATCATGCTTAGACATAAAATGATTACTACTTGTATTAATATATAAATATATCCTAGAAAGTTGATGTTTTGCAGAATGCAGTGCACATATTATTTATCAAGGAAATGATTCAGCAATTTTAAACTTCCAATAATAGCGCATCTGTAGTGACTATGCTAAATGAAAAGGCATCAACAAAATCCATAGCAATTCTTTTTTTGACAAAAATCTATAGTATACAGCATTTTCTTTATGTGCAAATTAGAAATTCTTGAGCTAGCTTATATGAAAATGAAAGGCCTATTTAATCAGTTGCTTAGAATGATGTTTATCAGAAATACTGCTTGCTTTCAACATGGCAAACACTTGTTTTGTCCTGAGTGCACATGTATATATGTGAACATGTGGCATGTCATCACCTATGATTATTACAAATTGAAGCATACTGGTAAATAAATTTCAACAGATACATATACAATACTACATATATAAATAAGAGTAATTTTACAACTGCAAAAGAACACTAGCTGTTCTTTTGAATAGTAGTTCTTCTTGGGGAGTTATCAAATTTCAATTTTATGGTAGTTCATTTTGGATAGCAAGCGACATCCACTTGCACTTAAGACCATTTGAATAGTAGTTCTTCTTGGGGAGTAATCAAATTTCCACAAGCAAAAAAAGAATATCAATTGAATCTTCAGAGAACAGTTTGAATTCTGAACAAACGTAAAAAATTTCCTGGGTAAAATTATTAAGAAAGCTTGTAAAAAGAAAGAGCAAGGTACATTACTTGCAATGGCGCAGTGATTCATAACGCTCG
This sequence comes from Musa balbisiana, assembly GCA_004837865.1. Lineage (NCBI taxonomy): Eukaryota > Viridiplantae > Streptophyta > Magnoliopsida > Zingiberales > Musaceae > Musa > Musa balbisiana. The sequence goes on along the minus strand of CM017193.1, from coordinate 16,179,757 downwards.
GTTTCAGTCATGACAGTCTTCCCTTTATATTTATGTGTCACTTCATCACTGCAGCAACCCACAAGAAGAAATGTGTTTGGAAACCTGCAGGATGAGACAAATTAATTAATTATTATTACCATTTAAATACAGAACAGAAAACTTGCATGATAATGATTTAAGAAAAATGTAACTCCTAAAAAATTGCAATAAAGAAGCACTAGAAGAGACACTACTTTTACTCACTAAAGCTAGAAGAAACTTCAAATAGGCCAAATAAGTTACTTTATCCTCCATCTCAACCTTATTTCCAATGGAATAGAAGCTGGAGATGCATAGTATGCACCAAGGTTTTCAAACAAATGTAGCAATAAGAACACTCCATCTATTTTCACATATTTTTCTCCAGCTTAGTTCATACATTCTCCTAATTTTCTGACCACTTCCAGCAGCTTTATCCACCTGGTTGTCTACCCCTATCTTGTCAATCCATGGAAACCACTATGGGTATAAGTATAACCAGGTAGGTGACTGGCTAAAAAGAATTGCTCTTTCAAAAGCTTTATGATTTGGCAGAAAGATTCTTTCAGAAATTTATTAAAAAATATGAGCTCAACTAAGTTTTGACCAATAGAACATCCTGTTATATAAAGCAGTACCTTATCCATTGGCCACAGTCCTTGAAATCTTTGACAATTTAGACTAGGACTGAAGTTGAGCTTGCAAAATTATGTTGACCTGAGCTTGAACATGTTTTGAAGCTGAACTGGAATCTCAGGCTGAGCTTGAGTTCCTCTAAGATAAGTTGGTTTGAGCTGAACATGGCAAAATTCAACTCAGCTCGATTGCTATCTAAGGACAGGGCATGCTGGGATAGGATTACCTTGTCTGCATTAAAATGGTTTATCCTAGATGTATCATCAAATACTATGAAAAGGTATTGTCAATAAAAGAAGATACTTTTAGGTAACAAATGGAGTAAGCACTCCAATGTTTTGCTCCATTTTGACTATCCTTTGCATATGACCCCATTTCTTGTACACTAATTTTGCTCCATTTCAACATCCTTTGCATTTGATCCCATTTCTTGAACATTAATTCAATTGCATGCTATGGCATGAGGGATTCAGAATTAAGATTAGGATTCTCAGAAAGAGGAAAGTGTTTCTCGTAATAAGTTTATGACAAAAAGAAAAGGTGACAGGAGACCCTAAAGAAATTTAATTAGCTCAGCCTAGGAATAGATCACCATAAAGGCATTCCCCACTGTATTACAACTCATCCAATTGTGATGGTTATGATGAATAAGAAATTCTATACAATTTTATTGTTCCCTTTCTTTTTCTTCTTTGGTATACATATTTTGTTTTCAGTATTATAAACTAGAACTTGAAGTTCTACTCAAAGAAACTTCTAGAAAGACCTATTTAATAGCCAAAAAAGATCAATAGTTCTCTCCATTGCTAAAGATCTAAATTCAGTTGAATGATTGAAAGCAAAAAAAAAAAGGGGGGGGGGGGGGGGATGGAGAGGAGAGGGGGCGGTTGGGGTGGTGTTGGTGGTTATCTTCAGGAGATCTGTAGAGTTGGAAACATGCCACTTACATATCCTTAATATCTGAAACTCCATAAAATATTCACAAGGTGACGTGATTCCTGAATTTTGTCATATCAAGCAAGTTTAAGAAGAAAGTTCCCGGAATTGATATACATATATTTGTTTGTTGTAACCTCTCTCGAACATATATTCAGGAATTATAGAAACTAGCGATCAGTATGCATCTAATTTGGTATTTGCCCTTCGTAAGTCTATTCAGTTCCCAGAACGTGAGTGTGAATTTTTCTTCCGAAACAAAGGCCATATTGATTAATTGTATCCATTACTTGTCATCTGCATCACATGATAGATAAGATTATTTTACTAAGTGTAAAACCCTAATATAAAAAGGACTGCTCCAAAATGGTGGCCCCAAACTTAAGCTCGAAGCGTGACAGGTCAATGCTAAAACCCATTAAGGTGGCGTCCAAATAAGGGACCTTCAGCGAATAAACGCATTCATAAGACGAAGTTGATGCTCGCATACACAATATACGTCTATATCAGTATAGGCGTAGACATTCGATGAGTAAAAGGACGAGCTGGGAATCAAAAGAAACATTTTTGTCAACAGATAGACAACTAGTAAGCTAGTCGTCAATGGAGCTCATAGTATGTATACATATACAAAAACGAAACGAGTTCTCCCGCAGACATCCATGGAAGCATTAAGGAGGTCGAGTATCAGTTAATGAAAACAAGACAGCAACAAACCGATGGAAGAAGCAAACCCGAACTAAAATCCCAGACCTGAAACAAATAGATCTGCAAGAAAGGACGAAAAGGGAATCGAACTTGTCAATCAGCAATTCCTAATTCCCCTCAACCAAGAACTCGCGAATCAGCTAATTTAGCAGTTGAGAGGCGAAACCAATCCCACAGGAACCACCAACGAGACAAGATGCCGAGAGATCAAGATAGGAAGATTTAGGGGGTAAGAGATTTACGCTTTCTTCGCCTGCTCGAGAGATCTGGCGTGCCCGAAGTGGAACAGATCGTAGATTCCGTCGGCGTAGACCCGAACCGGCCTATCCCCCTCCTCCTCCGCCTCCACTTGGTTCTTCCCCGCCTCTGCCTCCGTCTTGTCGGCCTCTGCCACCGCCTTCTCCTTCTCCTGATACACGTCCACTTCCTTGGACTTGGGATCCGCCATTAGAGAGCGATCGATTGATGGATTGAAGTTGAATTCCCTTGCTTTATAAGAGTTTGACGAAGAGGGAGAGTAGGGGGAGGGAGTGGTAGGACGCCTTAATAATAATAATAAATGGAAAGAACGGTTCCTTACTTCTTATATTTACTATTTTCCTCTTCGAGTATTTTCCGTGTGTATATATATATATATGTATATACATATGTATATATATATATATGTATGTGTATGTATATGTATATGTATGTATATGTATATGTATATACATATGTATACATACATATGTATATACATATACATACATATGTATACATATACATATACATATACATACATATACATATACATATATACACATATACATATATATATATACATATATACACATATACATATATATATATAATATATATATATATATATATATATATATATACATACATACATATATACATGTATACAAATATATGTATATATATATGTGTGTATATATATATATATACACACACACTCACACAACAATTTTTTTATTTTTCTTTTATAAATGGAATTAAGGTATTATGATTATAGTTAGTTATAAATAGTATTGGTATCAAAATATTTAATCTCAATTCTCTTTACGTCATTAATGAAATTGATAAAAATATGATGCGATCAAAAGAATAAAAAAATAATTTTACTATTAGTGGTGTGTCACCACCTCCGACCGTAACCAATTTCCTCCTCCCCTCCTCTTTTTAACTTGCTCGCCCGCCTATCACGAATAAAGTTATAAATGAGGTGTTTGATGTAATACTTATGTGTATTCGTATTTTTCGATTTTATTCGTGCTTTGCACAACATGTAGATGATTGATAGTAAGCTTAGCAACCCTATTTTGATTGGCTTTGGTGATCGCTTTAGGCTTGTAAATGAAGATTGTGTCATGTGGACACTTGTGGGCATTTTTGGTCTATAGTGGACTATCTTGGACCATTTTTATGCGATCGTTTAGAGCTTACGAAGTCTATAGTTATAATTTGTATTGGCTATGAAACGTTTACTAAAATGATTACTTATAGATCTTGAGTGAAATATTTTCTCTAACCCATTTTCTCTTTTATAAGTCCTAAGAGACCATAAGAAGTTTTAGGAAGGCTGATCTTTGTGGATGGATACGCAAGGGTGCCGCATGATTTAAGCAAAACTAGTTAAGTTTATGACATTTGGTATTAGAGTCGAACAAGCATACTTAAAAACACTTGACATGTAAATGTGAGGGACATAACAAGGCTCTGTTGAAGGCAACTAATCATTTGGGGAAAACAGGCATGGAAATGTAGGGAAAAGAGTCGATCAGAGAAGTGGGCATCCGAGATTAGCATTCAGAGGAATAACCAACCATTTGCGTGAGAGGTATTATGATGACATGCAAGCTAAGAAGAATGTATAACGCACAAAGGTTAGGATGGTTGAGTTCGAGCTATGGCTCAACGCTGATAATCAAACTTGATGGTAATTAAGGCAAGCAGGGCACTTGGAGAAGGATGAGATTGTGCAAGATGAGATGGGTTGCTCAATGACCGAAAGAGTTGTACAAAGCTCACAGAAGTGAGAGGAATTACAAATTAAAAGAATTTGGTACTTATGTAAAGGCTTGTACGTGGACGATGGATTGTTTGTGGCTAACCCAAGGCGATTGAAACTCAATACCATGGAGCATTAAAACTTTATCTTCGGCATGAGAAGAATATATTCGTAGGAATCTATAGTTGTTGAATCTCAAATTTTTATGATGAAACCAATTGATAAAGTTATGATTTAATGTGCGTTTAAGTGATACAGGATTAGCCTCAATCAAAGAAAGATAAATTGATTAAAGCAGTGAAATCAGAGGTTGGGTCGGAATGGAACATGTAAGAAGATTAGATGTTAGGCCGAAGGACTAGTCAATGTATCGGTAGAAGGCTTTAGGCTATGAGTTCGGCTATCGGGCCAGAAGGATTGAAAATTATGCCAAAGAGATCGGATGTTGTGGAGGTCAACATGTCGATTGGGCAATACACCAAAAGAGAGGACGATGCATTGAAAGGTCGGACGAAGTGTCGAAGAGTCAGACGAAGCACCGGATAAACCAATTATTGAATCTCAGATTTTGACGATGAAATCAATTGATGTGTTAGTCATATAATCTATGTTTTGAGTAACATAAGACTAGCTTCGATGAAGGAGAGGCAAATTGATTAAAGTAAGAGGAATCAGATATTGGGCCGAAGTGAACATGTCAGAAGATTGAACGTCAGGCCGGAGGATCAATCGACATGTCGGTAGAAGGCTCGTGCCGTGAATTTGGGCATCGGGCCGGAGGACCGGACATTACGCCAAGGAGATCGGAAGTTACGGTAGTCAACATACCGATTAGGTAATACACTGAAGGAGAGGACGATGCGTCAAAGGATCGGACGAGCGTCGAATGAACCAATGACATGCTAGATAAAGGATCCATGCTTGTAATCATCTATCTAAGATCAAAGTAGTTTAGGGGGCTTCTTGAGTTAGCTTTTGGTGTAATCATGCTAACTCAATTAGGGGCCAATTGGGCCTTCATTGGAATTGATTTGGGCTCATTGGGAGGCCCATTCAGTGACCCAAAAATTAGGTCATGCGGTGGCACTACTAAAATCCGGTCTTCGAGGCTGTTTAGCGGTGGTAATTGTTAAATCTCGAATTTTGATGATGAAATCAATTGATGTGTTAGTAATCTAATCTTCATTTTGAGTAACGCAGGACTAGCTTCGATAAAGGAGAGGCAAATTGATTAAAGCAGGAGGAATCGAACATTGGGCCGAAGTGAACATATTAGAAGATTGGATGTCGGGCGAGAGGATCGGTCGACATGTCGGTAGAAGGCTCGTGCCATAAATTTGGGCATCGAGCCGAAGGATCGAACATTGCACCAAGGAGATCGAAGGTTGCAGGAGTCAACATGCCAATTAGACAATACGCTAAAGGAGAGGACGTTGCACCAGATGAACCAATGACATGTCGACAAAGGATTCATGCTTTATAATCATTTGTCTAAGTAGTTTAGGGGGCTAAATGAGTTAGCTTTTGGTGTAATCATACTAACTCAATTAGGAGCAAATTGGACCTTAATTAGGACTAATTTGGGCTCATTAGGAGGCTCATTCAAGTGATCCAAAAGTTAGGTCAAGTGGTGGCACCGCCAGAATAGGTGGTGGAACTACTTGTGAGTTAGAAAACTCGAAAAACCTAGTCTCCGAGGTTGTCTGGCGATGTTAATTATTGAATCTCGAATTTTGATGATAAAATCAATTAATGTGTTAGTAATCTAATCTACTTTTTGAGTAACGCAGGACTAGCTTCGATCAAAGAGATGCAAATTGATTAAAGCAAGATGAATAGAACACTTGGCCGAAGTAAACATGTTCGAAGATTAGACGTCGGGCTGGAGGATCGATCGGCGTGTCAGTAGAAGGTCGTGCCATGAATTTGGGTATTGGGCCGAAGGATCGAACATTGCGCCAAGGAGATTAGAAATTGCAGGAGTCAACATGTCGATTAGGCAATATGCCAAAGGAGAGGACGATGCGTTGAAGGATCGGACGAGTGCCGAATGAACCAATGGCATGCCGAAGAAGGATTATGCTTTATAATTATTTGTCTAAGATCAAAGTAGTTTAGGGGGCTAATTGAGTTAGCTTTAGGTGTAATTATGCTAACTCAATTAGGGGTCAATTAAGCCTTAATTGGGATTGATTTGGGCTCATTGGGAGGCCCATTCAGTGACCCAAAAGTTAGGTCAAGCGGTGACACCACCAGAACTGGTGGTGGAACCTTTTGTGAGTTAGAAAACTCGAAAAACCCGATCTCCGAGGTTGTCAGCAGTGATACCGATTAGTGACAGTGGGTGTCATGCGTTGGTACTGCTAGATTAGGCGGTGGTACCACCCAATGTAGGCGGTGGCATCGCCCGTACTTGGAAGACCCAAAAATTTAAATTTTTGGCTCCATTTTTGAAACTATTTAGGGCATATAAATACCCCACTTGGGTAGTAAGAAAGGAGCAAGATTCTTAAGTAAAAAATTGAGTAAACTCTACAAACTTTGAGTTCTCTCCCCTAGTGCTTAGAGTTAGTCCTAAGGGAGGTGTGTGAGGGATTACTTTAAAGAGTGGCTGTAAGGGTTATCTCCTAACCCGTGAAAAGAAAAGAGAGTGTAAAAGGGGTAGTTGATCTTTACATATTAAAAGAAGGATCGTAGTGGAAAGTCGATAGCCTCAACAAAAGAGGAATCGGGAGTGGATGGAGGGTATGACCGACTGAAATCACTATAAAAATATGGTTTGCTTCGAGGCTGTTTAGCGGTGGTAATTGTTAAATCTCGAATTTTGATGATGAAATCAATTGATGTGTTAGTAATCTAATCTTCATTTTGAGTAACGCAGGACTAGCTTCGATAAAGGAGAGGCAAATTGATTAAAGCAGGAGGAATCGAACATTGGGCCGAAGTGAACATATTAGAAGATTGGATGTCGGGCGAGAGGATCGGTCGACATGTCGGTAGAAGGCTCGTGCCATAAATTTGGGCATCGAGCCGAAGGATCGAACATTGCACCAAGGAGATCGAAGGTTGCAGGAGTCAACATGCCAATTAGACAATACGCTAAAGGAGAGGACGTTGCACCAGATGAACCAATGACATGTCGACAAAGGATTCATGCTTTATAATCATTTGTCTAAGTAGTTTAGGGGGCTAAATGAGTTAGCTTTTGGTGTAATCATACTAACTCAATTAGGAGCAAATTGGACCTTAATTAGGACTAATTTGGGCTCATTAGGAGGCTCATTCAAGTGATCCAAAAGTTAGGTCAAGTGGTGGCACCGCCAGAATAGGTGGTGGAACTACTTGTGAGTTAGAAAACTCGAAAAACCTAGTCTCCGAGGTTGTCTGGCGATGTTAATTATTGAATCTCGAATTTTGATGATAAAATCAATTAATGTGTTAGTAATCTAATCTACTTTTTGAGTAACGCAGGACTAGCTTCGATCAAAGAGATGCAAATTGATTAAAGCAAGATGAATAGAACACTTGGCCGAAGTAAACATGTTCGAAGATTAGACGTCGGGCTGGAGGATCGATCGGCGTGTCAGTAGAAGGTCGTGCCATGAATTTGGGTATTGGGCCGAAGGATCGAACATTGCGCCAAGGAGATTAGAAATTGCAGGAGTCAACATGTCGATTAGGCAATATGCCAAAGGAGAGGACGATGCGTTGAAGGATCGGACGAGTGCCGAATGAACCAATGGCATGCCGAAGAAAGGATTTATGCTTTATAATTATTTGTCTAAGATCAAAGTAGTTTAGGGGGCTAATTGAGTTAGCTTTAGGTGTAATTATGCTAACTCAATTAGGGGTCAATTAAGCCTTAATTGGGATTGATTTGGGCTCATTGGGAGGCCCATTCAGTGACCCAAAAGTTAGGTCAAGCGGTGACACCACCAGAACTGGTGGTGGAACCTTTTGTGAGTTAGAAAACTCGAAAAACCCGATCTCCGAGGTTGTCAAGCAGTGATACCGATTAGTGACAGTGTGTCAGGCGGTGGTACTGCTAGATTAGGCGGTGGTACCACCCAATGTAGGCGGTGGCATCGCCCGTACTTGGAAGACCCAAAAATTTAAATTTTTGGCTCCATTTTTGAAACTATTTAGGGCATATAAATACCCCACTTGGGTAGTAAGAAAGGAGCAAGAATTCTTAAGTAAAAAATTGAGTAAACTCTACCAAAACTTTGAGTTCTCTCCCCTAGTGCTTAGAGTTAGTCCTAAGGGAGGTGTGTGAGGGATTACTTGTAAAAGAGTGGCTTGTAAGGGTTATCTCCTAAACCCGTGAAAAGAAGAAGAGGAGTGTAAAAGGGTAGTTGATCTTTACATATTAAAAGAAGATCGATAGTGAAAGTCGATAGCCTCAACAAAAGAGGAATCGGGAGTGGATGGAGGTTATGACGACTGAATCACTATAAAAATATGGTTTGCATTTCTATTTTGCTCTTTACTTTAATTGTAAATTGACTTATTACTTTCACTATCTTACAAATATGCTTTCAAGTTAACATCTTTCCAAAATAGTTTTTATCGTACGAAGATTTTCAAACCATAATTTTTTTCGCTACACTAATTCATCCCCCCCCCTCTTAGTGCCGACTTGATCATAACACCAATGATATATCGGACAATATGTGATTAATACTTGTAATCAATTATGTCTTGATTGAAGTAGGCTAGGTTGTAATTGAGTTGATTTTGAACGTAATAAGAGAAACTCAATTAGGGGTCTATTGGGCCTAATCTAGGGCTATTTTGGGCCCATTAGGAGGTTGATTGAGTGACTCAAAAGTTGGGTCAAGCGGTGGCATCGCTAGACTAGGTGGTGGAACTGCTAGAGGCTCAGTCTCTAAGATCCCAATCTTTGAGGCTATTAGGCGGTGATACCGCAAGTACCGCAAGTACCTTAAAGACCCGAGATGAGACCGTTTTGGCTCTAAATTTAAATCTATTTGGAGCTTATAGATACCCCCACTCATCCCTACTTAGTTGACATAAGAACTGAGAACAAATTTGTGAGAAAATACTATTGTAATCTTGTGAGAATTCCCCTCCTCTTCTCAAAGTTAGATTTTTATTTAAGGGAAGGACTTGTAAAGGTTTTCTCCTAAACCTGTGAAAAGGAGAAAAGGATTGTAAGAGAATAGTTAAAATTTTCCTATTGAAAGAAGATCGATAGTGAAAGATGATGGCCTTGATGAAAGAGGAATCGGGAGTAGAGGTAGGTCACAATGATCGAACCACTATAAAATTGGTGTGCCTTATCTTCTTTGCCTTTTTCTTTATATTGCTTGCTGATTTGGCTGCTCACTCCACTTCACACTTTCTCTAAGTTTAAATATATTTTTGATACGATTTTATCGAATAAAGTTTTCAAATCGCCGACGTTTTTACGTAAGCACTAATTCATCCCCCCCCCCTCTTAGTGCCGATTTCAATCCAAATAATAGTGTGTAGCAAGTTTCAGCATATTACTAAGCCTTGAGGGGTGTAGTGAGGAGGGGCGGGTGGGAGGCGAAAAGTCATAATCTAGCAAGTACATTTACAAGGGCAGGCCAATGCATAGTTTGTTCAGTAAGATGGAGTAGTCCAGGGAATGGTGGTCTTTGAAATTTCTAAAGGAAATGATGCAAAGAGATAAATTGCACCAATGGGACATATATATGTAGAAGAGATAAATCTCAGTTCTCTTGAGGGAGAATCATGTGCAACGGATTGCACATGTTGAGGAGTACATCAAGACAACAACTCTATAAAGCTCAACATGGAGTCGTCGTATAATCTCGAATGAGGTAATGCATTGGTGGATGCACTACGAAATCAAGTGGGGGAGCGACTCAAGGTAATACCAAATTAAGGCACACTTAGAGTCGATATGGAGATCGGGCTCAACGGAGGGCTAACCCATGGAATGGTTAGCACGAGGGCCACTATCAATTCAATACAAACCGAGCGAAGCAACTTAGGTGTAACTTGGTGAAGTACCCAAGCTGTATGAAGGAAGTTAGTATTGTAGATGGAATATGGAGCAGAGGCACGAAGTTTTCCTTAGACAGAGGTCAAGGACACGAAATCTTACAGAAGCAAGAGCGACATCATATTCCATAGGTCCCTTATTCTGATGAAGTAGAAACATTCAGCATAGTACGAAAGATGAAGAGAGTTTCAAGGCATGTGCACCTTATCTTGGTGAAGTTGAAGTCAGAAGGCCATGGGGCAAAAGAATACAGAGGTGGGTACTTATGAAGAATATATCAAAATGGTGTATAATGGAGAAATATATATATATATATATATATATATATATATATATATATATAACAAATTATGTAAAAATAATTTGTTATATGTTTTCTATCATTATATAAATGATCACCCAATTGTGTCATTGTTTCTCCACCTCACCACTGATTTAGCAAAAAAAAAAGAAAAAGAGAACACTATTCAACTTAATGACCTGCATTCAAGTAAAATCATTTGGAACTTTTTTGTGAATAGAAGATATTTTTTTTATATAATTTTCCTATATTGATTACAGAATCTTTTTCCGACAATGACGGGACAAACATTGTTCGGGATAACTCACGGGGACATGAGCATGTGAATGGGTCCCACCATCTCCCCGAGGCGGAAGGCTGTCTCGTGCGTCGGTTGAGACAGGGGAGCGTCGAGCCGAAACTGCCACATATCTGATGTGGGTCCCGAATCGGATGGGTTGAATCTTTGCGGTTCATTTGGTCGACCTGTCCATCACTACCGCCGAAAGGGACGGTTGGTATGATGAGCTCGAAGCGCACCGTAACTAAAACAGCATCAAATGCGGTGACCACTAAAGGGCTCACTAAGCGCGCGCAACCGGACCCGTTCCGTCTCCTATCTCCCTGATAGATCTGCGGTCTCCGGTTCTCTCGCTCTGCGTCGCCCGGGATTCTGTCTCCGCGGTAAGGTTGTTAGCTAGTCGCAAATTTCCCTTGCGCAGTTCACGGGTTTCCTTGCTGTATCGTCGATCGCTTCTTGGGGTTTTGCAGGAGTGAAAAATTGGGTGTTTTTTTTTTTCGTTGCTCTTTTGGTTTCAATCGGTGCTAAGTGTAATCTGCTTGGAACGCTCGTTCGTTAGATTACCGTATGCGTATTGGTTGAGCAACACGCGCTGTTGTGAGTATGATCGACGGAAGGTAGGCGTAATATTAGGTATCTAATCACCAAAAACCTTCGGGTTTTGGGATCTAATTTTGGGAGCAGTTGGTGGAGAGTCATAAAAGACTAGAATCTTTCTGTTCTTTTTCAATCAGTAGGTGTTTTGAAGAATTCAAAGTTTATTTTGATGGAGTTGATCGTCCGTTTAGGTAATTGAAATTTGTTCTCTATTATGTAGTTATGTAGCTAGACGTGATTATCTTTATTGACCTTATCATCGCAAGGGAATTGTGGGAAGTTCTTTGTTGTGCAAGGATACTGATTTCAGAAGGTGAATGCTGAAAGAGTACTGTTTAGGTCGAACAATCATTTCGTTTGTATGCACTCCGTTATTCTTAAGCATACTGTCTCCATGTCAACCATCACAAAGCTCAAAGCTTTTTTGGCCAAATATCTCAAAGTTGATATTTTGGCCAAATACGTCACCTTTCTTTTTCTTCTTTGGTATACATATTTTGTTTTCAGTATTATAAACTAGAACTTGAAGTTCTACTCAAAGAAACTTCTAGAAAGACCTATTTAATAGCCAAAAAAGATCAATAGTTCTCTCCATTGCTAAAGATCTAAATTCAGTTGAATGATTGAAAGCAAAAAAAAAAAAAGGGGGGGGGGGGGGGGATGGAGAGGAGAGGGGGCGGTTGGGGTGGTGTTGGTGGTTATCTTCAGGAGATCTGTAGAGTTGGAAACATGCCACTTACATATCCTTAATATCTGAAACTCCATAAAATATTCACAAGGTGACGTGATTCCTGAATTTTGTCATATCAAGCAAGTTTAAGAAGAAAGTTCCCGGAATTGATATACATATATTTGTTTGTTGTAACCTCTCTCGAACATATATTCAGGAATTATAGAAACTAGCGATCAGTATGCATCTAATTTGGTATTTGCCCTTCGTAAGTCTATTCAGTTCCCAGAACGTGAGTGTGAATTTTTCTTCCGAAACAAAGGCCATATTGATTAATTGTATCCATTACTTGTCATCTGCATCACATGATAGATAAGATTATTTTACTAAGTGTAAAACCCTAATATAGAGAGTACTGCTCCAAAATGGTGCCCCAAACTTAAGCTCGAAGCGTGACAGGTCAATGCTAAAACCCATTAAGGTGGCGTCCAAATAAGGGACCTTCAGCGAATAAACGCATTCATAAGACGAAGTTGATGCTCGCATACACAATATACGTCTAAATCAGTATAGACGTAGACATTCGATGAGTAAAAGGACGAGCTGGGAATCAAAAGAAACATTTTTGTCAACAGATAGGCAACTAGTAAGCTAGTCGTCAATGGAGCTCATAGTATGTATACATATACAAAAACGAAACGAGTTCTCCCGCAGACATCCATGGAAGCATTAAGGAGGTCGAGTATCAGTTAATGAAAACAAGACAGCAACAAACCGATGGAAGAAGCAAACCCGAACCTAAATACCAGACCTGAAACAAATAGATCTGCGAGAAAGGACGAAAAGGGAATCGAACTTGTCAATCAGCAATTCCTAATTCCCCTCAACCAAGAACTCGCGAATCAGCTAATTTAGCAGTTGAGAGGCAAAACCAATCCCACAGGAACCACCAACGAGACAAGATGCCGAGAGATCAAGATAGGAAGATTTAGGGGGCAAGAGATTTACGCTTTCTTCGCCTGCTCGAGAGATCTGGCGTGCCCGAAGTGGAACAGATCATAGATTCCGTCGGCGTAGACCCGAACCGGCCTATCCCCCTCCTCCTCCGCCTCCACTTGGTTCTTCCCCGCCTCTGCCTCCGTCTTGTCGGCCTCTGCCACCGCCTTCTCCTTCTCCTGATACACGTCCACTTCCTTGGACTTGGGATCCGCCGTTAGAGAGCGATGATAGCATAAAAGTCTATAAATTATGCTATATCAATTATGCGGAAATAACCTATATGTCAGGATTGAAATAAAAAATACATAGATCTAATTTACGAAGCGTACCTTTAGATACCATCTGGTCAGAGATCTCGTTTGATCTGCTAAGCACCGTCTTGAACCAAGATTACTGTAGGCACCGTCTCCAAGATCACTGCGCAACTCTGATCTGCAAGGAGTAGATCCGAAGTAGATCCTTTCTCCTCCCATCAAGGTAAAATAACTATAAAATCTCAGGAGATTCCTCCCATCAAGGTTATCTCCCGAGGAATCGTTTCGTAAGTGGACTAATTCTATTGGCTAAAATAACTCAACGGAACCCAATTAGTTATCTTATTCAATTATAAAATGGCCATAAAATCTAACATTCTCCCACTTGGCCCATTAATTGATAAGATATAAAAAAGATGTTAAAAATAAAAAATACATAGATCTAATTTACGAAGCGTACCTTTAGATACCATCTGGTCAGAGATCTCGTTTGATCTGCTAAGCACCGTCTTGAACCAAGATTACTGTAGGCACCGTCTCCAAGATCACTGCGCAACTCTGATCTGCAAGGAGTAGATCCGAAGTAGATCCTTTCTCCTCCCATCAAGGTAAAATAACTATAAAATCTCAGGAGATTCCTCCCATCAAGGTTATCTCCCGAGGAATCGTTTCGTAAGTGGACTAATTCTATTGGCTAAAATAACTCAACGGAACCCAATTAGTTATCTTATTCAATTATAAAATGGCCATAAAATCTAACATTCTCCCACTTGGCCCATTAATTGATAAGATATAAAAAAGATGTTAAAAATAAAAATAAACAAAACAAAATTTGTTTAAAAAACAATTTTATCTAATTGAATTCCAAAAATTTTGAAAAGCATTTTATACATGGCCATGTTTTAAAAATAAGCCAATAAGTCCAATAAACACAATAATACTATACTAAGTCCAACTATCAATGCGAGTCATAGCGGTTGTATTTCATCAATGTTATACTCCCTTCTATGTACCACAACATTGTTAGTCTTTCCTAATATAGTCCATAATGACCCCTGTAATTTGTCTTGTCAAGACAATCATGTTATTACATTCAACCATAATATGCATAAACATAAATATAAACAGGATAACAAAAACAGATAACTTTTAAGAAGAATGTCAATAATAACATCCACACACACATGCATCACCATATCCTTTATGACTTGCTCACAAGCCCCATTTTAAGAACATGTTCTCTGAATATTTTACACTATAGAGCTTTTGTCAATGGATCAGCAATCATCATAGTGGTGCTCAAGTTCTCAATTGACACTTGCTGTTTCTGGACTCTTTCTCTAACCACCAAGTACTTTATCTCAATGTGCTTGGAACCACTAGAGTACTTGCCATTCTTAGAGAAGAAAACTGCTGTGGTGTTATCACAAAATATCTTCAGCGGCCTGGCAATTGAGTCGACCACACCAAGTCCTGAGATGAAATTTCGCAGCCATAAAGCTTGATTTGTGGCCTCAAAGCATGCCACAAATTCAGCTTCCATTGTTGACGATGCAATAAGCGATTGCTTTGCACTTTTCCAAGAAATTGCCCCACCAGCTAACATAAATACAAATCCTGAAGTGGACTTTCTACTGTCGAGGCAATTTGCAAAATCAGCATCTGAATATCCTGTCACTTCAAGCTGATCTGATCTCCTGTATGTGAGCATATAATCTTTCGTCCCTTGCAGATATCTCATTACTTTCTTTGCAGCTTTCCAATGTTCCATTCCTGGGTTACTTTGGTATCTTCCCAGCATTGCAACTGCAAAACTGATATCTGGTCTTGTACAGGTTTGAGCATATAATAGACTTCCAACTGCGCATCCATAAGGAATATTCTTCATTTGATTCTTTTCTAAGTCATTTCTTGGGCATTGATTTTGACTGAATTTTTCACCTCTAGTAATAGGTACATCATTGGCTGAACAAAGCTGCATATTAAATCTCTCCAAGATATGATCAATATATCCTTTCTGAGACAATCCTAATAATCCTTGAGATCTATCCCTGAATATCTCAATACCAATGACATAGGCTGCCTCATTCATATCAACCATCTTAAAATTCTTGTTGAGAAATATCTTAGTTTCATGTAATAAACCAAGATCACTACTGGCAAGTAAAATATCATCCACATATAAGACCAATATAATAAACTTACTCCCACTTACCTTCAGATATATACACTGATCAACAGTGTTTTCCTTAAATCCGAAGGAAGTAATGGTATTATGAAACTTTATATACCATTGTCTAGAAAATTGTTTAAGGCCATAAATGGATTTCTTAAGTTTACAAGCCCAATTTCTTTTCCCTTTTCAATGAATCCTTCAGGTTGTTCCATATAGATTTCCTCATCCAGATCCCTATTCAGAAATGCTGTTTTCACATCCATCTGATGCAGCTCAAGATCATAATGAGCTACTAATGCCATGACGATTCTTAACGAGTCCTTTTTAGAAACTGGAGAAAAAGTCTCATTATAGTCGATGCTTTCCTTTTGAGAAAAACCTTTGGCCACAAGTCTGGCTTTATATCGTTCGATATTGCCCGTTGAGTCGCGTTTTGTCTTAAAGACCCATTTACAACCGACTCTTTTACAATCATTGGGCAATTCAACGAGATCCCAGACACCATTCTGGACCATTGATTTTAACTCTTCTTTCATTGCATCATACCATTTTTCAGAATCGTTACTTTCTATGGCTTGTGAAAACAATAAGGGGTCTCTTTTTATTCCTATATCATAATCTGATTCTTGTAGATATACCACATAATCATCAGAAATGGCATGTTTCCTTTTCCTTTGAGATCTTCTCAAATCTATCAATTGTGATTGTTCTACAAGATCATCGGCGGTGACATCAACATCATGTGAGGGTTCTCCGATATTATTTTGTTGTTCACCCTCGTCAATACTCTCATTGATTTGAGAAACAACAATTTCTCGAATTGGGGATGATATGGGAGAATTAACCTGAATCTCCTCGATATCAAAATTAATCCTTCGAGATTTTTCACTCCCACTGATTTCGCCATTTTCTAAGAATTTTGCATTACCAGATTCTACTATTCTCATGCTATAATTAGGGCAATAAAATCTGTATCCCTTGGATTTTTCTGGATAACCAATAAAATATCCTGAAATAGTTCTTGGATCCAATTTCTTTTCATGTGGATTGAATACTCTTATCTCTGCAGGACATCCCCAAATATGTAAATGTCTCAGACTGGGCTTCCTACCAGTCCATAACTCAAATGGAGTTGATGAAACTGACTTACTAGGAACCCTGTTCAAGATGTACATAGCTGTCCTAAGAGCTTCACCCCACATCGACTCAGGTACAGAGGAATAACTTATCATGCTCCTAACCATGTCTATCAGAGTACGATTTCGCCTTTCAGCAACACCGTTCTGCTGTGGCACACCTGGTAATGCATATTAAACACAAATACCCCGTTGTTCTAGGAATCTAGCAAAAGGACCAATATCTAGCAAGATCCATCAGATCTGACAATTTTAACTTTTCTATCTAATTGTCTCTCAACCTCATTTATGTATACTTCAAGAGTATCAACGGCTTGAGACTTTTCATGTATTAGATAAACATAGTCATATCTGGATAGATCATCTATAAATGTGATAAAATATTTTTCTCCACTAAAACAAGGAATATGGAATGGTCCGCAGATATCAGTATGAATAATCTCAAGGAGTTATTTACTTCTTGTGGCATTTTTCTTTATATGTTTAGTTTGCTTTCCCTTAATGCAATCTATACAAATATCAAAATCAGTGAAGTCTAAATGTTCCAGAATATTATCCTTCACTAATATTTTAATTCTTTCCTTGGAGATATGCCCCAATCGTCTATGCCACAATATAGAAGATCTTTCATTATTAAAACCATGTTTCAATCCAACATTTGATTGCAGGGTCATTAATGTCTTTGCAAACTCAAGATCCAAATTAATTCTGTACAAACTATCACACAGAATTTCAGAACCAACTTTTATTGAATCATAAAACATATTGAGTTTGCCACTACTAAAAGAAAGACAATATCCTAACTCATCAATTCTAGAAAGAGAAATCAAATTTCTAGAAATTATAGGGACATAACATGTGTCAACAAGATCCATCAAATGACCCGTCTCTAAGCGTAGACGATAAGTTCCCATTGATATCACTTTCGCTTTAAGACGATTTCCCATAATGATGAATCTTTCATGTTCTTTTGGTTTCCGAATTGAAAGAAATCCCTGCATGTTATTTGTAACATGAGTTGAAGCACTAGAATCAATCCACCAAGTGTTAGAAGGAACTTCTGTAATATTTGATTCGAAGCATACAATACCTTTCTTTTCGAACCAAGTCTTGCGTTTAATAAAGTCCTTCTTCACGTGTCCTTTCTTGCCACAAAAGAAGCACTTTACAATAAAGGCTTTCTTTTCATTAGTCCGTTTAACTTTTCCAGACCCGACAAGTTTCTTTGATTGATAATGCTTCGATTTTCTTTTCTTATTGCCAGCTCCTTGAGTAGTAGCCATAACATTATATGAACTTTCCTGTCTTAATCTCAATTCTTCCTGAACACACATACTAGTCAACTCATTCAAGTTCCACTTATCCTTATTTGTATTATAGTGAATCTTGAATGGGCCAAACTGAGAAGGAAGAGAATTAAGAATAAACTGCACGAGGAAAGATTCATCAACATTCATGCCTAATGTTTTAAGTTTTGCAGCTTTGTCAGCCATATTGAGGATGTGATCCTGAATTCCTCGAGTACCATCATATTGGGCTATAGTCAGTTCTTTCATTAATGTGCCAGCCAATGACTTATCAGCAGATTTAAATCTGTCTTCAATAACCTTTAAATATTCCTTTGCGCTAGTTGCAATTGGTAATGAAGTCTTTATGTTATTTGCAATTGTCATTCTTATGAACATTAAACTGAGCCTATCAGATCTTTCCTAAGCCTTCATTTCATTGACTTGTTCTACAGTACTTTTATTAGTCAAGTCTACAGGCTTTTCAACAAGTAATGCTAAATCAAGATCTAATACTTCGAGTGTGAATTGCACATGCTCTAACCATTCTGAATAATTTGATCCAGAGAGTACAGGGACACTTGAAGCATATGAATGTATATGCGGAAGTACCACTACAAAAATATAGAATAACATTAATGCTTTGAGTTTGTTAAAAAATTGATGAACTATTGATATCATCTATATTACACCTTTGGGTGAAATATTGACATATCTAATGTTCACTCAAAGAATATTTATGTATGACTGATACTATCCTTGTGGAATAGTGTTGTTACCTTTGGGTATACAACCATAAACTACAAGGATATCCAAAACAGTATCATCCTACTCAATTACATAATTATTTGAATTAGATTCTCCTTTGGGATTATCTAAATCTCATAATTATATGTGCCTTTATGAATATTATTTCCTTAATATCATTTAGGACTAATTCCTTAATATTATTTTATAAGTCATTAGTCTAGGTCACTTTGGTGGCTACAAGACTAATGCAATAATATAAAATAAAATGTCCTATAAATGACAAGACTTTTATTACAATTCATATTATAAAAGTTTATCATCTCAAGCTACTTTGGCAGCTACAGATAAAACTTAAGGAGATGAATTACAAAATAATATTCATCAAATTTCTTTAAGTTTGCTACTAAATAGTTCAATAATAAAATAAAACAGTAATAATTATTGAATATTAATGCCCAACAATTCAATAATAAAATAACAACAATAATAATTATTGAACATTAAACAATTTTAATAATAAAATAACCATAATAATTATTGAACCTTAATGAGCAAAAGAAAACTCATATGATAATCATATAAATCATGCTTCTTGTAAATATTATTTCACAATTTCAAATATATATATATATGAATAAATAAATAAAATTCCAAGAAACAATAATTGGATTTTGATTTTATTTATCACATGTATAATCAATTATTCATATGAGAAAACTATAAAGTAAACCATAATTTATAGTTTTTTTAATCAAAAATTAAATCCAATCAAATAATCAAAAATATAATTATGATTAAAATTAATCATAATTATAATAAATCATATTTATCAATTTTATAATTGAGAATATAAACTAAATTTCTCAATTTTGATAAAACCATAAATATTTAAAAGGATTTAAATCGGACATATGCGATGGCAGAACTATAATTTGGTAGAAATTATACCCGAGGGCAAAACCGTAAATATGTAGACAGAAATTACGAAATTTATAAGGGTAAAACTGTAATTTTATTAAAACCCTAACCTCAAGGGTAAAACCATAATTATGCCAAAACCCTAAT
>CM017193.1:16012436-16154936 GCA_004837865.1 Musa balbisiana | reverse complement strand
ATTGGGATTGATTTGGGCTCATTAGGAGGCCCATTCAGTGACCCAAAAGTTGGGTCAAGCGATGACACTACCAGAACTAGTGGTGGAACCTTTTGTGAGTTAGAAAATTTGAAAAACCCGATCTCCAAGGTTGTCAAG
The DNA here is from genome assembly GCA_004837865.1 of Musa balbisiana. Lineage (NCBI taxonomy): Eukaryota > Viridiplantae > Streptophyta > Magnoliopsida > Zingiberales > Musaceae > Musa > Musa balbisiana. The sequence goes on along the minus strand of CM017193.1, from coordinate 16,154,798 downwards.
CGGTGGTATCGACCAGTGACAATGTGTCAGGCGGTGGTACCGCTAGACTAGGCAGTAGCACTGCTTGTACTTGGAAGACCTGAAAATTTAAATTTTTGGCTCCATTTTTTAAACCATTTGGGGCCTATAAATACCCCACTTGGGCAGTAAGAAAGGAGCAAGAATTCTTAAGTAAAAATTAAGTAAACTTTGCCAAAACTTTGAGTTCTCTCCCCCTAGTACTTAGAGTTAGTCCTAAGGGAGGTGTGTGAGGGATTACTTGTAAAAGAGTGGCTTGTAAGGGTTATCTCCTAAACCTGTGAAAAGGAGAAAAGGGTTGTAAAAGGGTAGTTGATCTTCACCTATTAAAAGAAGATCGGTAGTGAAAGCCGGTGGCCACGATAGAAGAGGAATCGGGAGTGGATGTAGGTTACGATGACTTAATCACTATAAAAATATGGTTTGCATTTTTATTTTGCTCTTTACTTTAATTGCAAATTGACTTATTACTTTCACTACCTTATGAATATGCTTTCAAGTTAACATCTTTTCGAAATAGTTTTTATCGTATGAAGATTTTTAAACCGACGTAATTTTTTCACTACACTAATTCATCCCCCCCCTCTTAATGCCGACTTAATCCTAACACCAATGATATATCAGACAACATGTGATTAATACTTGTAATCAATTATGTCTTGATTGAAGTAGGCTAGGTTATAATTGAGTTGGTTTTGAACGTAATAAGAGAAACTCAATTAGGGGTCTATTGGGCCTAATCTAGGGTTGATTTGGGCCCATTAGAAGGTCCATTAAGTGACCCAAAAGTTGGGTCAAGCGGTGGCATCACTAGACTAGGCAGTGGAACCGCTAGAGGCTCAATCTCTAAGATCCCAGTCTTTGAGGCTATTAGGCGGTGATACCGCAAGTACCCTGAAGACCCGATATGAGACCGTTTTGGCTCTAAATTTAAATCCATTTGGAGCTTATAGATACCCCCACTCATCCCTACTAAGTTGACACAAGAACTGAGAACAAATTTGTGAGAAAATGCTATTGTAATCTTATAAGAATTCTCCTCCTCTTCTCAAAGTTAGATTTTTATTTAAGGGAGGGACTCGTAAAGGTTTTCCCCTAAACCTATGAAAAGGAGAAAATGATTGTTAGAGGGTAGTTAAACTTTACTTATTGAAAGAAGATCGATATTGAAAGATGGTAGCTTTGACGAAAGAGGAATCGGGAGTGGAGGTAGGTCACAATGACCGAACCACTATAAAATTGGTGTGCCTTATCTTCTTTGCCTTTTTCTTTACATTGCTTGCTGATTTTGCTGCTCACTCCACTTCACACTTTCTCTAAGTTAAAACGTATTTTCAATATGATTTTATCGAATGAAGTTTTCAAATCATCTATATTTTTACATAAGCACTAATTCAACCCCCCCCTCCTCTTAGTATCAATTTCAATCTTAACAGTTGGTATCAGAGCTAAGATTTTTCTCGTTTGGTTTAACACCTAAGACAAATGGCTTTTACTGGCAATCAAGAGAGTCTTTCTATCACTTGTCCTCCTATGTTCAATGGGACGAACTACACGTATTGGAAAACTCGAATGCAGATTTTCTTGTTGTGATTTATGGAATATTATTGAAAGTAGTTTTTAAAAGTCTTCTAAACCAATAAACGAATGAAATGATTTGGAGAAGAAGACTTTTCTTTAAATGCTAAAGCAATGAACACTTTATTTTGTCCTTTAGATAAAAATAAATTTAATTATGTTTCTACATGCGAAACTGCACATGAGATTAGGCACACACTAGAAGGAACTCGTGGAGGCACGAATAAAATAAAAGAATATAAGATAAATCTTTTGATGTATGATTTTGAATTATTTTGAATGGAACAAAGCGAAACCATTAGAGACATGTACATCCATTTTATGGATGTCATTAATAGTTTAAAAGCACTTGGTAAAAGTTTTTCTCATTTTGAACTTGTTAACAAAATACTAAGATCTCTTTCAAAAAGTTGGAATCCGAAAGTGACGACAATACAAGAGATAAAGGACTTGAACAATTTCTCTCTTGAAGAACTTATTGTGTCTTTAATGACCTATGAAATGACTTGTATCGAACATAATAAACATGAGAAGAACTTTCTAAAGAACAAGAATGATTTGGCATTGAGAACAAAAGGAAACCACTCGAACAAAAGCTCAAGATGACATAGAACTTTTGATAAAAAATTTTAAAAATTCATGAAAAAGACTAATTCTAAAAATGACCCAAGAACTTGTTATAAATCATCGACGAAGCTGTTAAAGAAGAAGAAAGCACTCAAAATGACATGGGACGAAATGAGTACCTCCGAAAACAAGGAACAAACTAACAAGGACAAGGTGGCAAACTACGCTTTGATGGCTTTCGAAAATGAGATAAGTGACTCAACCAAAATCCCTTTACTTTACTATAAAATTACTTGATGTATTTTAAGAGTTATTTTTAAATTAGTAAGAAATATAAAATACAAAAAAAAGATCATGTTTCTCTTTCTAGTGATTTTAAATATTTTAAAAAAAATATTTGAGCATAACAATTGCATGTTAACTTCTTACACTAAGTATGAAGAGTTAGATTCACTTAAAAAAAAAAATGTATTACTATAACAAACAATAATAAATGAAAGATCATGATTGAAACTTGATGATTTTTGTTGTAATAAACCTTTTGATGGAAGATAGTTTATGGTTTTAAATGATGATGCAATGCTTTTCATCTTGATGATTTTCATATTACTTTTCGATTTTAAATAATGATGTAATACTTTTGTATGGAAGACTAAGGCATGCTAGTATAAAATCAATCACACAAATTGAAACTAAAGAATTTTACTATTTTTAATCTTATAGGCATCAATGTACATTATTTTCAATAAATTTTTCGAATATAAGAAAAGTGATTTTGATGATGAGTTTGGAGTTGACAAATTGAATTTGAATGAGATTTTTCTAACTAAATCATGAACTTTCTTTTGATTTCTCTACTTGAGGTATCTTTTATGACAATCAAAATTAAACAAACTATGACCTTGATAATGGTTTGAAATTGTGCATGTTATATCTTGATGACTTAAAACTATGTTTTGGTATCATGAATACCCAAATAATGATGATTTAAAAATTCATTATTTTGATATCATGCCCAAAGTGATGATTATGATGACTTGGTACCTCTTATAAGAAAATTTTATGAATTGAGATTTATTTTTTTTGATGACTTGATATTTCTTATACATGAAAAATCTTCTCTTATGTTTCTTTTAATTTCTTGAAATTATAACTTGAAATTTTATATGAATCAAGATTTTTTATTATTTGTTCTCTTATGGTTCTTCTTCGTATTTGCTAAAGAAGAGATAAATCATGATATATTATTAGACCTTTTGATGTTTGTGACTTAAATTTTATTAAATACAATTGCCTTGTATTTATGATTTGTATATCTCATGATATGATTAAATCATTGATGTAAAAAAAAAAGGATTTTGCACTATTATATTTTTTCTTCTTTTGACAATGATAAAAGAGGAGAAAGTCTTGCTAACTTGTGCATCATAAAAAAAAAACAAAATTGCTAGCTTACACATTTTAAGGAGAAATAATTGCTAGCTTGCAAAAAAAGAAAAAAATTGCTAGCTTACACTTCTCAAAAGAGAAGAAAGAATTTGCTAGTTTGCATATTTCAAGAATAGCAAAAATTGTTAAACTTGCACATCTCAAGAAAGACAAAATTACTAGCTTGCAAAGAAAAACAAAACTTGCTAGCTTGCAAGAAAGAATTTGCTAGCTTGCACTTCTCAAAAGAGAAGAAAGAATTTGCTAGCTTGCACTTCTCAAAAGAGAAGAAAGAATTTGCTAGCTTGCACTTCTCAAAAGAGAAGAAAGAATTTGCTAGCTTGCACTTCTCAAAAGAGAAGAAAGAATTTGCTAGCTTGCACTTCTCAAAAGAGAAGAAAGAATTTGCTAGCTTGCACTTCTCAAAAGAAAAGAAAGAATTTGCTAGCTTGCACTTCTCAAAAGAGAAGAAAGAATTTGCTAGCTTGCACTTCTCAAAAGAGAAGAAAGAATTTGCTAGCTTGCACTTCTCAAAAGAGAAGAAAGAATTTGCTAGCTTGCACTTCTCAAAAGAAAAGAAAGAATTTGCTAGCTTGCACTTCTCAAAAGAGAAGAAAGAATTTGCTAGCTTGCACTTCTCAAAAGAAAAGAAAGAATTTGCTAGCTTGCACTTCTCAAAAGAGAAGAAAGAATTTGCTAGCTTGCACTTCTCAAAAGAGAAGAAAGAATTTGCTAGCTTGCACTTCTCAAAAGAGAAGAAAGAATTTGCTAGCTTGCACTTCTCAAAAGAGAAGAAAGAATTTGCTAGCTTGCACTTCTCAAAAGAGAAGAAAGAATTTGCTAGCTTGCACTTCTCAAAAGAGAAGAAAGAATTTGCTAGCTTGCACTTCTCAAAAGAGAAGAAAGAATTTGCTAGCTTGCACTTCTCAAAAGAGAAGAAAGAATTTGCTAGCTTGCACTTCTCAAAAGAGAAGAAAGAATTTGCTAGCTTGCACTTCTCAAAAGAGAAGAAAGAATTTGCTAGCTTGCACTTCTCAAAAGAGAAGAAAGAATTTGCTAGCTTGCACTTCTCAAAAGAGAAGAAAGAATTTGCTAGCTTGCACTTCTCAAAAGAGAAGAAAGAATTTGCTAGCTTGCACTTCTCAAAAGAGAAGAAAGAATTTGCTAGCTTGCACTTCTCAAAAGAGAAGAAAGAATTTGCTAGCTTGCACTTCTGCTTCAAAGAAAAGAAAGAATTTGCTAGCTTGCATATATCAAGAATAGCAAAAATTGCTAACTTGCACAACTCAAAATTGTTGCTAGCTTGCATGTTTCAAAATATTGCTAGTTGCACTTTTCTGCTTTTTGTTGATAACAAAGGGGGGAAAGTTATGATGATGATTATGCATGGTATGATGAAATTTTATATTTTAAAATTATTATGATAATTAATCTATATGACATATTAATAGGGAGAGTTTAATTAAACTTCATTATCAATTGGTTGCCATCATCAAAAAATGGAAGATTATTGAATCTCAGATTTTGATGATAAAATCAATTGATAAAGTTATGATCTAATGTGCACTTAAGTGATGCAAGACTAACCTCAATCAGGAAAAGACAAATTGATTAAAGTAATAGAATCAGAGGTTGGACCAGAATAGAATATATTAAAATATTAGACATTAAGCCAGAGAATTAGTCGACATGTCGGCATAAGGCTTCGTGCCATGGGTTCAGGCATTAGGCCAAAAGGATTGGAAATTGTGTCATAGATAACAGATGTTACGAAGGTCAACATGCCCATTGGGAGGCCCATTCAATGACTCAAAAGTTGGGTTAGACGGTGGCACTACTAGACCAGGCGGTGGAACCACTAGAGGCTTAGTCTTCAAAAGCCTAGTCTCCAAGGTTGTCAAGCAGTGGTACCACCCAGTATTAGTCTGCAGGCGATAGTACCACCGCCACTACCTCGAAGACCTAAGATGAGACCGTTTTAGATCTAAATTTGAATCCATTTAGAGCCTATGTATACTCACTCTACTCATTCCTGCTCGATTGACATAAGAAATGAGAATAAATTTGTGAGAAAACACTATTATAATCTTGTGAGAATTTCCCTTCTCTTCTCAAAGTTAGATTTTTATTTAAGGGAGAGACTTGTAAATGTTATCTCCTAAACATGTGAAAAGGAGAAAAAGGTTGTAAGAAGGTAATTAATCTTTACTTGTTGAAAGAAGATCGATAGTGGAAGCTAGTGGCCTCGATAGAGGAGGAATCGAGAGTACCATAGGTCACGATGACCAAACCACTATAAAATTGGTGTGCCTTCTCTTCTTTGCATTTTTCTTTATATTGCTTGCTGATTTGGCTGCTCACTCCACTTCACACTTTCTCTAAGTTTAAATATATTTTCGATACGATTTTATCGAATGAAGTTTTCAAATCATCGACGTTTTTACGTAAGCACTAATTCACCCCCTAATAATAGTGTATAGCAAGTTTCAGCATATTGCTAAGCCTTGAGGGGTGTAGCAAGGAGGGGCGGGTGGGGGGTGAAAAGTCGTAATCTAGCAAGTGCATTTATGAGGGCAGGCCAATGCATAGTTTATTCAGTAAGGCGGAGTAGTCCAGGGAATAGTGGTCTTTAAAATTTCTAAAGGAAAGGATACAAAGAGATAAATTGCTCCAATGAGACATATATATAGAAGAGATAAATCTCAGTTCTCTTGAGGGAGAATCATGTGCAACAGATTGCACATGTTGAGGAGTATCTCAAGACAACAACTCCACAAAGCTCAACATGGAGTCGTCGTATAATCTCGAATGAGGTAATGCATTGGTGGATGCACTATAAAATCAAGTGGGGGAGCGACTCAAGGTAATACCAAATTAAAGCACACTTAGAGTCGATATAGAGATCGGGCTCAACGAAGGGCTAATCCATGGAATGGTTGGCACAAGGGCCACTATCAATTCAATGCAAACCGAGGAGCGAAGCAACTTAGGTGTAACTTGGTAAAGTACCCAAGCCGTATAAAGGGAGTTAGCATAATAGATGGAATATGGAGTAGAGGCACGAAGTTTTCCTTAGACAGAGGTCAAGGACACGAAATCTTACAGAAGCAAGAGCAAGATCATGTCATTCCATGGGTCCCTTATTCTGATGAAATGGACTCATTCAGCATGGTGCGAAAGATGAATGGAGCTTCAAGACATGTGCACCTTATCTTGGTGAAGTTGAAGTCAGAAGGCCTTGGCACGGGGCAAGAGAATGTAGAGGTGGGTGCTTATGAAGAATATGTCACAGTGTTGCCATTCGAGTTGCCACAAAAGAAGTGGTGTATTATGGAGATTGTGCTGGTGGGAGTAGAGGCCCAAGATCTAGATAATGATGCACTGATTTCAACAAAGTTAGTAGACATCGGGAGCTACTAGGCAATGGATTATCCTAAAGCTGTGCTTTGTTTGAGTGTGACCCGAGAGCAAGTGAACGAAGGTCGATTGCCAAATGAGCGAATATAATCAGAGATGGTAGAGACCCTACGATATGTTAGTATAGGCTACATATGGAGAGATCACAATCTGAGTTCATCCCATAATGATCAGAATGCAAGGGAGATGTCATCATGAAGCAACATATAGTAGAGATCATGGTGGAATAGTTTTAGGCAATGTGACATACACGAGACTTGTCTCATGAGGGACTTGATTATACTGAGATATGATTGGGGGCTACTAGAAGCTCCACTTCAGTGAACAACATGACGACAAGAAGGGTTATGGATTCAAGAAATGAATGTCATGGTATAGTAGAAGCGGGTCTTCCGTACATGCACCGTATTTTATATTGGATGGAAGCCTTGGTCATCAGTATATGGGGGCTATATACTATCGAAGGAGAATTTTGAGTGTAAGTACCAATAAGTCTCATGGGGGAGACTAGATCATAAAGTGGTATGATCGGAATGGCTAGAGGATTAGACTACTCTAAAGTTTATATTCACTTAAGGGTGCTTGACAAGTCAAATGACAAGGCCAAGTAAGTGAACATTGCTACCAAGGAAGCTAAAGAGAACAAAATCGACGTAAGCCTTGCAATATGATGGTAGAGGCCATGCGTGGAGTTGCAGTCTGTCTTTCTATTGACTAAGGGGAATTGCTTAGATGACACAAAGGTGTTGAAGCAAGTAGTCGAAAGAGGCGAGGAAGCGACGATGAGTTCAAAGGGACTTAGCTACCCAAAACGAAGCATCAATTAGAATAAAGGATGACTCGGAGGAGTGCCACAATACTACAGAGATGGATCTATCGATCACGAAGGAATGGATGCAAATGTTGTTGAATTTCATATTTTGATGATGAAATTAATTGATAAATTTATGAACTAATATGCTTTTGAGATAAGTAGCGTAGGAAAACTTTGATCATGGACTCGAACCATCGAAGCAAGATAATTAAATGTTGGGCTGAAAAGCATCATGTTAGAGATTGGACGTCGGGCCAGAGGATTGGTCGTCGTGTCGAAGGATGGACTTCGTGTCATGAGTTTAGGTATCAGGCCAGAAGGATCGAGTATTGCACCAAGAAGATCGGATGCTACTAGAGATCAATATATCGATAGATCAGACAATACGCCAAAGGAAAGGACAATATGTCAAAGGTTTAGACGAAGTGCTGGATGAGCAAATGATATACTAGACAATGTGTTGAAGGCTTCATGATTGTAATTAGAGTGGTTAAGACTTGATCAAAGTTGATTGGAGTCTAATTGAGTTGATTTTGGGCCATAACTATGCTAACTTAATTAGAAGTCTATTAGGCTTGAACCAGGGCCGAATTTAGCCTGTTGAAAGGCCAATTTAGTGACCTGAGATTGGCCCAGGTGATGGTACCACCCAAGAGCCGGAAAGCAAGGGTTATGCTTTTCTGGGAGTTCTAATGGTAGTACCGCTTATGCTGACGGTGGTACCACTAAAGCCCAGATTCCCAAGCTTTGTTCGGTAGTAGTACCGTCCGGTGCCGCCAATAGTACTGCTAGTACCCCGAAAATTCGAGGATTTGAATTTTTGGCTTCATTTTTTAAGCTATGTGGCATCTATAAATACCCCACTCATGCTTGCTTAATGTAGCAAAAATTCTTGAGCATAAAAGTATTGTAAAATCTTTTAAAAAGTATTAAGTCTCTTTCTCCTTGAGCTTAGAAGTTATACTAAGGAGGTGTGAGGTCTTTTGTAAAAGAGATGTGTGAAAGGTTCTCTCATAAGCCTGTGAAAAGGAGAAAGGATAATTGATCTTCGCCAATTAAAAAAAAAATTGGTAGTGAAAGCCGGTAGCCTCAAGGGAAGAGGAATTGGGAGTGGATATAGATCGAGACGACTAAACCATTATAAATTAGTTTGCATCTTTTTCTTGCTTTCCCTTGTTATTATTTATTAATTTACTTACTTACTACCCTTACTCATATCTTTAGTTAAACATATTTTTTTATAGGTTTTATCAATCAAAAATTTTGAATTGAAACTTTATTTTAAAAGTACTAATTCACCTCTCCTGTTAGTGCCTTTACAATCCTAACAATTAGTATCATAGATTTATTTTCTCAGTTGGATTAACACCTAAGAGAGATTTAATAGCTTTTTCTAGCAATCAAGAGGGTTCCTCTATCACTCGTCCTCATATGTTTAATTGGATAGACTACACTTGAAAACATGAATGTAGATTTTCTTGCTTTCTATTGATTTTGATCTATGAAATATTATTGAGTTTTTAAACCTCCTCTAAACCAATAAATGAATGGAATGATCTTGAGAAGAAAATATTTTTTTAAATGCTAAAGCTATAAATGCTTTATTTTATACTTTAGATAAAAATAAGTTTAATCAAGTTTTTATTTATGATACTATAAATGATATTTGACACACACTTGAAGTTACTCATGAAGGTACGAATATAGTAAAAGAATCTAAAATTAATCCGTTAGTATATAGTTATGAATTGTTTAAGATGAAGCTAAGTGAAACTATTGATGATATATACACCCGTTTTACGGATATTATCAATAGTTTAAAAGCTCTTGGTAAAAACTATACAAATCTTAAATTGATTAATAAGATTTTAAGATCTCTTCCTAAAAACTAGGATCCAAAAGTAATTATAATTCAAGAAGTAAAAGACTTGAACAACTTTCCTATTGAAGAACTTAGTAAGATATTTAATGACCTACGAAATGACTTACAAGACATATCATAAACAAGAGAAAATTCTTTCAAAGAACAGGAAGGATATTGCATTGAGAACCAAAGAAGACCACTCGAGAAAAAGCTCAAGTGATGATGATGATGATATAGCATTCCTTACAAGAAGATTTAAAAGGTTTATAAAAAAGAACAAGACTAATTCTATAAAACGAGAATCTAAGAATAAAAATAAACTTAAAAATAATACAATAATTTGTTATCAAAAATGAGTGTCCATAACTAAAGAATAAACTGCTAACAAAAAAAAAAAGAAAACATTCAAAGCAACATGGGATGAATCAAATGCATCAGAAGATGAAGAGCAAAGCAATAAAGATGAAGTGATAAACTACACATTGGTAGCTTTCAATGATGAGGTATGTGACTTGTCTAAAATTTTCTTTATCTTATGATGAATTACTTAATGCATTTCATAATTTATCTGATGAACTTAAAATAATTAGTAATAAATATAAATTATTAAAAAATGATTATATATATCTCTCTAATGAATTTGATAAATTGAAAAATAACTATGACAATTGCATGTTAACATCTTGCACTAAATATGAAGAGTTAGACTCATTCAAAAAGGAAAATATGTTATTACAATAAATATTAGAAAATTTTAAAATTAGAAACAAATCATTAATCATGATTCTCGCTAACAAATGTTATGTATATAAAACGGAAGGTATCGGCTTGGTGAGTAATAACACTCAACAAAAGCCAACAAAATTCGTAAAAGAAACCACACTACGATTCCCCCTAAAGTTAAATATAATTTTTATGGAAGATTTGGTCATTATGCTTATACATGCTCTTTTAAAAAATATAGTTCTCATAAATTAGTTTGGGTTCCTAAAGGAATTATAAATGACTTGATGTCAAAAATTAAAAAAAGATAGATCTAACTATGAATGACTCAAAGTTAAATGGGTACATAAAGTAAACTCATCTTTCTTATAAGTATGTCTCTAAACAAGAGATGGTATCTTGATAGCGGATACTCAAGGCACATAACCAGAGATCCAATACACTTCTTAAAGCTTACTAGCCGAGACGGAGGATATGTCACCTACGAAGGCAATAATAAAGAAAAAAATCATTGGGATAAGGAAAAATCATTGGCATTGAAAATATTGGTAACAAATCGAATCTCTTAATTAAAGATATTTATTTAATAGATAGTTTAAAATATAACTTAATAAGCATTAGTCAACTTTACGATAAAAGATACAATGTTAAATTTGAATCTCATGCCTGCATCATAGAAATACTAAATAAAAATAAATCTATGATTTCTTTAAGAAGTAACCATATTTATACTATGATCTTGATGATTTTCGTGATGAAACTTATTTTTTGATTTTCAATGATAATGCATGACTTTAGCATAGAAGACTAGGACATGCTAGTATAAAATAAATCTCACATATTAAAAAACTTGTAAGATGAATGCATTTTTTTTTAGATATACTTTTATCTCTAAAGCTTATCAAATTTTCAATAAGAGATCTTTACTAATGAATCTATTTATGTTATTTTTTATGAATGTCTCGAACTAACAAAAATAATTTTGATGATAATTTTGGATCTGATAAATTGAATTTAAATGAGGAATCTTCTCCCTAAAATAACTTGGATATATCTATTCTAACGAAACCTTACTCAAGGAATTGAAGTATATATATGCACATCCTAATAAGCTAATCATTGGGTATACATCAAAAGGTGTTAAAACTCGTTCTTTGTTAAAAAAATTATTTATGTAAATTTTTATTTTTTTATTTATCTCAAATTACGCATAGATGTATTGATGATGCTTTTAAAGATGACTCATGGGTCTCCACAATATTTGAATTAAGACCTTCTACTATTGGATCTTTTATGATTTTTTTTTTTAATAATGACTAAGAAGGAGATTTATCTAATTGAATTATAATCTTTCAATGTTCTTGACTTCAGATTTATTTTGTATGATTTTTTATTATTTGAGCTCCTATCATTCTTTCATTTTGCTAATGACTAAGAAGGATTTTTATCCAAACAAATCATGATCTTTAACTTAACTTCTCGGTATTTATAACATGAGATTTATTTCATATGAATCAAGATTTTTTACTATTTGATCTCCTATGATTCTTTCTTTTTACTATTTACTAAAGAGGAGATTTATCCAAATAAATCATAATTTTTCACTTGATTTCTCGGTGTTTATAACTTGAGATTTATTTTGTACGAATCAAGATTTTTTACTATTTGATCTCCGATGATTTTTTTTATTTATTAAAGAGAAGATTTATCCAAACAAATCATGATCTTTCAATTGATTTTTCGATGTTTATGACTTGAGATTGACTTGAGGTTTATTTTGTATGCATCAAGACCTTTTACCATTTGATCTTCTATGATTCTTTCTTTTTACTATTTAAGATTTATCTAAATGAATTATGATCTTTCACTTAATTTCTCAGTGTTTACGACTTGAGATTTATTTTGTATAAATCAAAACCTTTTACTATGTGTTCTTTTATGATTATTTTTTTTGATATTTACTAAAGAGGAGATTTATCTAACTGAATCATGATCTTTTGCTTGACTTTTTGATATTCATGACTTAGAGATTTATTTCATAGGACTCTTTTGTACAAGGTAGGCAATACCGAATAATACCGCCCGGTACGGGCAGTACGTACCGGTCCGACGGTATACCGGTACGCGGACCGCCCGCTACCGGGCGGAATGAATAATAATAATAAAATTATATATATATACATATATACATATATACATATATATATATACATATATATATAGTATATATGTATATATGTATATATGTATATATATATATATACATACATATATATATATATATACATATATATATACATATATACATATATATATATATACATATATACATATATACATATACACATATATATATAGTATATATGTATATATGTATATATGTATATATATATATATGTGTATATATATATATATGTATGTATATATATATATATATATGTATGTATATATATATATATGTATATATATATATATATATATATTATATATTTTAGAAAAAGTCTTGGCGACGTCACCGAGGCGCCTATTTCGTATATATATATATATATATATATATATATATATATATATATATATATATATATATACCGAATGGTATACCGAGTCGTACCAAGCGAATATCGAAACGCTGGTACGGTACGGTATTTCGAACCTTGCTTTTATATTCATGACTTCTATACCCTATCATCAATTGATCTCTCATAATTTGAACTTATCTTTGATATTAATAGCCTTGATATCAAAATAGTTTTACAATTGACATATTGATGTAAATAAGAAGAAGTAGCACCATGATACTATGATATCCTTTTCTTCTTTTTGATGCTGATAAAGGGGGAGAGAGAAGTAGTAGCTTGCACATTTCTCTTTTTTTGTTGATGACAAAGGGGGAGTAATGGTAATTTTTTTGACGACGTTGCATTCTTATATATGTTGTATTTGATGATATTTGTATGAAGATGTGCAACTATTTTGATGACATTTACTTATTATATTTATTTGAGATTGCAACTATTTTGATATTCAAACTGTGGATATGATGCATATGATTCTTATAATGATTATTATTGAAAGTTACTATGATTTCTAATTAAAATTATTTCGACTTGAATTCAAAGTGTAGTATTGAAATATTATCATTTTTTTGAATTTGAGTTCCTTATAATATTTCAGAATGACATATAGATGGGGGAGTTTAGATGATGAAATCAATTGGTTATCATCATCAAAAATTAGGAGATTGTTGAATTCCAGATTTTGATGATGAAATCAATTGATGAATTTATAATGCTTTTAAAATAAGTAAAGTAGGAAAACTTCGATTATGGACTCAAACTATTGAAGCAAGAGAATTAGATGTTGGGTCGGAAAGCATCATGTTAAAGATTGGACATCTGGTCAGAGGATTGGTCAACATGCCGAAGGATGGATTTCGTGCCATGAATTTAGGCATCAGGTCGGAAGGATCAAGTATTGTGTTAATAAGATCGAATCCTGCAATAGATCAACATGCTAATAGATTGGATAATACGCCGAAGGAAAGGATGATGCGTTGCAAGTTCGAACGAAGTGTTGGATGAGCAGATGACATATCAGACAACATGTCGAAGGCTTCATGATTGTAATTAGAATGGTTAAGTCTTGATTGAAGTTGTTTACAATCTAATCGAGTTGGTTTTTGGTTGTAACTATGCCACCTTAATTAGAAGTCCATTGGGCCTGAACCAAGGTTGAACTGGGCCCGTTGGAAGGCTAATTCGGTGACCTGAGGTAAGGCCCAACTAGTGGTACCACTTAAGAGTCGGAAAGCATGGGTTGTGCTTTTTTGGGAGTTTCTGTGGTAGTATCGCCAATGCCAGCAATGGTACCGCCCAGGCAGTGATAGTACCACTAGAACCCAAATTCCTGGGCTATGTTTGGTGGTATTTATTAGGAAAGAGTCGGCACTAAGAGGGGGGGGTGAATTAGTACAGTTGTAAAACTACATCAGCTTCAAAACTTCATTGTGATTAAATCCATTTCCGAGAAAAACCGTTTCATAAGGTAATAACTTGAAAGTGTACGGAAGAGCATAGTGGATGTAAATGTATTGAAGCCAGTAAACAAGTAAAATGGTTTGTAGTAAAGTAAATTGCTGAAGGCAAAATGCTAACCAGATTTTAGAGTGGTTCGGTCATTGTGACATACATCCACTTCGCCGATTCCTCTTCTATCAAAGCCACCGACATCCACTATCAATCTTCTTTCAATAGGCGAAGATCAACTATCCTTTTACACCCCTCTTCTCCTTTTTATGGGTTTAAAAGACAACCCTTACAAGCACACACTCCTTTCTAAACAGAATTCTATGTTTATGCTAGATGAGGGGATTTCTCAAGAGATTTCTACAGCGTTTTCTCACTTTTAAACTCTTTGTGCTTGTGTATATTAACTAGGGATGAGAGAGGCATTTATAAGCCTCAAGTTGATTTAAACTTGGAGCCTAAAAACATCTCATCCTAGGTTTCCTAGGTACGAGCGGTACCACCGCCTGTGCTGGGTGGTACCACCACCTATATCAGTTTGACACTGAAATTGCACTGGTGGTACCACCACCCAATATGGCGGTACCATCGCCTAGCACCCTGCTACTAAGCGGTACCACCACCCAGACTAGCGGTACCATTGCCTGCAGCCTCTCGGAGGCTGTGTTTGGGCAGTACCACCGCCGAACACAGTCTCAAAGACTATGCCATGATGGTGTCACCTCTTTGGTCACTGTTTGGGCCTTTTATTGGGCCCAACATAGTCCTTACATGGGCCCAATTGGCCCCTAATTAGGTTGGCCCAAATCCAATCTTAATTATTTGCTAACTACAAAATCTAAGACATTTACTAAGCTAAATAAGTTCGTAAGTCTAGTTTCTTCCGACGATCTTCCGGTGAACTTCTGACGATCTCTTGGCAATGTTCTCGTGGACTCCCAGCAAGCTCCTGGACTTTACAATGATCTTCTTGGTGAGTTCCGATGAGCTTCTTTGGTAAGCTCCTGGACTTCTTGGTCAATTCCGATAGACCTTTCGATGAACGTCCGGACTTCTGACAAACTCTCAAACTCCCAACAAAATTACATTCTTGACTCTGGGACTTCATTTTGCTTTAGTAGTTAATCTTGCACATGTAAAACATACTTCGATCTAGATAATTAATACTAAGCATGAATCATGTTGTCCGGCATGTTATTGGTCCATCGACGCTTCATCTGATTCTTTGACGCATCGTCCTCTCTTGCGGCCTATTGCCCAATCAGCCAGTTGACTCTGCAACTCCAATATCCTTGACATAATATCCTCTCTTCTTAATATGATGCTTGAATCCATGGCTCGAAGCCTTCTATCGATACGTCGACTAATCCTTTGGCTCGATATTTAATCTTCTGACATGTTCCTTCGGCCCAACATAATTCCTCCTACTTTATTTGTCTCATCCTAATCGAAGCATCGTGCATCACACAAAACGCAGATCAAATCATAAACACTCATCAATTGGTTTCATCATCAAAATACGAGATTCAATAATCTCCCCCTTTTTGATGATGACAACCAATTGATGACGGAGTTAATCTTAATTCCCGGAGTTTAAACAAACTCCCCCTATCAATATGCCATATTGATAGAATTCTTGGATTCAAAAATCTAAGCAATATGTTATCATAAACTTATGCATAATATCAACATACTTCTCCCCCTTTGTCATCAACAAAAAGGAGAAGTATAACTTATCAAGTGTTTTAGACATCCAAGTTCAAATCGTTGCATAATAAACATAATATCCAGTTTGATCATCATGCAAGCTAGCAAAAATTTTACAATATTTTAGAACATGCAAGCTAGCAATTTTGATATGTTCAAGAAAGCAACTTTTGCTTCTTGAAATATGCAAGTTTGTAATTTTGCTATGTGTGCAAGTTTAGCATGTTTTGCTTCCTGAGATAGGCAAGATATCACTTTTGTTTCTCTTGAGATTGCAAGATAGCATTTCTTGCTTTTAAGATGAGCAAACTAAAAAGTTTTATATCTTTTTGCGATATGTACGTTTGTAATTTTTGCTTCTCTTTAGAAGTGCAAGCAAGCAAGTTTCTACATCTTCTTGGCTTGTGCAAGCAAGCAAGTTTCTACATCTTCTTGGCTTGTGCAAGCTAGCTATCTCCCCCCTTTTTCATTGTCAAAAAGAAGGAAGAATACAATTTGTATCTCTTTAACAATTTACAAAGCATGACAAATGTAAAATATCAACCTTATTTCAATATATTTGTGCATCATTATAGTTTGAATTTACAACATACACAATTTTAAAACTTTACATGTTATCCTTACTCTATGTATGATACAAAAAATAAATCAATCATTATATCATACATGATACTCATAAGCTAGCAAATTTTATATCATTTCAGAGCATCAAAATAATATCATAATATTTCATGCTTTCATATCATCACATGAAGAATATCAAGAATAATTAGGTGATGTGATATGCTTCAAGAATACAAGGTATTATATAAAGACAAAAATCATATCATGAAAGATGAGATCATGTGAATACCAAAAGACATGATTCATTTTGACAAATCTCCTCTTAAATATTCAAAGAGAAATCTTAGGAGATCAAATAATAAAAGATATTCAAATGAAATTTTAAGTCATAAATTTTAAAAAAGATACTCTTTTTGGTAAGTCGCAAAACGAAACGCAGGAGAACGATTAATGAAAAATCTTGATTCATAATAAATCTTAATTTTAAATATGAAGGAATCAAGATCATGACTTGGATAAAAGTTTATTCAAATTTAAATTATCAAATCATCAAAATCACTTCCATAATCCATGAGATTCACAAAAACATAATATACATGAATTCATTAATGAAAAATCAAAATCAATTTCATGATTCACAAAATTCATAACATAGGAATTGAGAAATTTTCAAGAA
The DNA here is from genome assembly GCA_004837865.1 of Musa balbisiana. Taxonomy (NCBI): domain Eukaryota; kingdom Viridiplantae; phylum Streptophyta; class Magnoliopsida; order Zingiberales; family Musaceae; genus Musa; species Musa balbisiana. The sequence continues at coordinate 16,137,417 of CM017193.1, read as the reverse complement.
ATGTATTCCCTTTTTATTTCATACAAGCATGTCTTTACTAAATAAAAATATATATCATTGTTTAAAACCGAAAAATCAAATTTCATCATAACAAGGATCAATAAGCCATAAACCACAAAAGAAAATCATCATTATTTTGAACATGATACCAAAACAAAGTTTCAAGTTTTCATGGTATAACATGTAATTCCAAAACATATGATTTCAAATCATTACTTCAAATCCTCATGCATAATATAAAATCATCAACCAAGATACAAAGTCGTTTAACATTTTCATTACATCTTATATCATTATGTCATTAAAGCCTCAAGCATGATTTCATTAAACATAAAACATTTTCAGTCAAAATCGAAAATCATCAAAACCAAAAATATAACACATTAAACATAAGACCTTTTCAATTGAAAATTGAAAAGCAATACGAATATTAACATGATACACATTATTACTTCTTAAACTCATACATACGATTTACTAGGTATACAAGTATTAGATTGACATTTGTTGTATTTTCATAAAACATACAATGATCAATTTTTCAAAATAGCTAGAAAAAGAAGCATGATATAATTTTTAGCATTTTTCATTACATTATTAAACATGTAATTTTCAAAAAAAATTATTTTTCTAAACTAAATTAAAAGTAATTCATGAAATGCATCATGTAAATTCAAATAAACTAAGGGGATTTTGATTACCTCGTCTTTGAAAGCCGTTAAGGCGTAGTTTGCCACCTCGTCTTTATTGATTTTTTTCTCATCTTCGGAGGAGCTCGATTCATCCCAAAGTGCTTCCCTCTTCTTGCATTCATAGCAAGTAGTTATGTTCTTTTAAAGTTTATTCTTCAATTCTTGTTTTATTAACTTTTTAAATTTCATAGTGAGGAGTTCAAGTTCACCATCACTTGAGCTTATGCTCGAGTGATTTTCGATTGTTCTAAGTCTGAAATCCTTTATATTCTTTAGAAGGTTGTTCTCAAGTTCGTTTTGTTCCATGCAATTCATTTCATAGGTCATTAAAGACCCAATCAGTTCTTTAGTGGGAAAATAGTTCAAGTTCTTAGATTCTTGTATTGTCATTACTTTAGAATCCCAATTTTTAGAAAGTGAACGTAAAACTTTGTTAACAAGTTCAAAATTCAAAAAACTTTTATCAAGTGCTTTTAAACCATTGACGATATCCGTAAAACGAGTATACATGTCTCCAATGGTTTCACTTAGTTTCATATGAAACAATTCAAAATCATGCATCAAAATGTTGATTTTTGAATCTTTAACTTTATTAGTACCTTCATGTGTGATTTCAAGTATATGTTAAATATCGAAAGCTATTTCGCAAGTAGAAATCTGATTAAACTCAGTTTTATCTAAAGCGCAAAATAGAGCATTCATAGCTCTAGCATTTAAAAAAAAAGTTTTCTTCTCTAAATCATTTCATTCTTTCATTGGAGTAGAAGACTTTTTAAAACCGCTTTTGATAATATTCCATAAATTTAAATCTAAAGAAAGTAAGAAAACTCTCATTCAAGTTTTCCAATATGTGTAGTCTATCCCATTGAAAAATGGAGGACGAATGAGAGAAAGTCCCTTTTGAAAGCCGAAAAGAGCCATTTCTCTTGGGTCTTAAACCAAATAAGAAATCACGAGGCTCTGATACTAATTGTTAGGAAAGAGTTGGCACTAAGGGGGGTGAATTAGTGTAGTGGTAAAACTATGTCGGTTTCAAAACTTCATTGCGATTAAATCTGTTTTCGACGAAAAACCATTTCGTAAAGGTAATAATATAAAAGCATACAGAAGAGCGTAGTGGATGTAAATGTATTGAAGGCAGTAAGCAAGTAAAATAGTTTGCAGTAAAGTAAATTGCTCAAGACGAAATGCAAACCAGATTTTAGAGTAGTTCGGTTGTCGTGACCTACATCCACTTCGTCGATTCCTCTTCTATCGAGGCCACTGGCATCCACTATCGATCTTTTTTCAATGGACGAAGATCAACGACCCTTTTATACCCCTCTTCTCCTTTTCACGGGTTTAGGAGACAACCTTTACAAGCATACACTCCTTTCTAAATAGAATTCTAAGTTTATGCTAGAGGAGGAGATTTCTCAAGAGATTTCCACAGCATTTTCTCACTTTTAAACTTTTTGTGCTTGTGTATGTTAACCAGGAATAAGAGAGGTATTTATAGGCCTCAAGTTGATTCAAACTTGGAGCCTAAAAATATCTCATCTTAGGTTTCCTAGGTACGGGCGGTACCACCACCTGTGTTGGGCGGTATCACCGCCAGTGTCAGTTTGACACTAACACTGCACTGGGCGGTACCACCGCCTGGCACCTTGCCATTAGGTGGTACCACCGCCCAGACTGGCGGTACCACCACCTGACATAGTCTCGGAGACTATGTCACGACGGTGTCATCTCTTGGGTCATTGTTTGGGCCTTTAATTAGGCCCAACACAGTCCTTACATTAGTCCAATTGGCCCCTAATTGGGTTGGCCCAAATCCAATCCTAATTATGTGCTAACTATGAAATCTAAGACATTTACTAAGCTAAAAAAATCCGTAAGTCTAGTTTCTTCCGACGAGCTTCCGACGAACTTCTGACGATCTCTCGGCAATGCTAGTCATAGGTGCCCACCAAGCCAATCACGTGAGTGATGGCACATGTGACTTGATACAGAATCTTTTTGCTTATTATATTAGCATATATCACTTTATAACTATTGCATATATGCATATATATATTGTGATGTCCTTGGATTTGTGCAATGGGAATCGGATCGTGATGAGATCACGATAATGAGATCGATTCACCTTTAAACACAGATCCTAAATAATTCCGGTCATAGGTTACTCGAGAGGGACATCGTGATAACCGGACAGACTGGTGTATTGTATACCCGTCCATATGATGGATGCAGCTGGTCTCATAGCTGCTCGTGTAGGGACACTAGGGATACACTACAAGTGCTCATTGGAGAATGAGTTCACTAATTGATTCGCTTACGGAATGCTGGATGATTGATGATGCCTTATTGTCAGACAGCGATTCCGTAGTCCTAGTAGTGTATCTGGTCCTTAGACTTGAGACTCAAAGGATCTCCTGTATGAGTGCTCCACTCTTTGATACTAGACTTATAGGTTTGGCTGTCCTAGATCTAATACAACTAGTCATTGGGAGTGGTAGTCAACCTTATGAGGGCTATTGAGTGTCGATAGAGGATCATCCACTCTCGGTGTCATGAGAGGAATATCCCATGTGTTCTTGCTTAGACAAATCCCTGGCCAGGGTCATTCGGGTTGAGAGAGAAAGAGTTCTCTGGGAGAATTCGATTAGAGCAAGACTCGAGTAGAAACCGTATGGGTTTGACAGCACCATGCTCGATATACGATCTCTGGGATATTAGATGGATGAGGGACTATAGGTACACGGTAACTGAGGACAGACAGGTCCAATGGATTGGATTCCCCTATATCGTTTGGGAACTACGGCGTAGTGTCCTAGTACGTCCGTAGTCGATGAGTCGAGTGAATTATTACAAAGATAATAATTCACTAAGTTAGGAGGAGTTCCGACAGGTATGACTCATGGCCAACTCGATATTGGGCCTAGAGGGTCACACACATGTGGTAGGCATTGCGATGAGTAGAGGTTCGGATATGAGATTTCTGACGGAGCCCTTGTCTTATTGGATGCAGATCCAATACCCACTAAGGGAGGATCCATTAGGGTTTGATAGGGGACCTCTATAAATAGAAGGGATTCAGAGCCTCATAGGCTAGAGCCTTTGCTTGCCTCTCTTATTCTCTTCCCCTCTCCACCTCAGAGCAGGCCTGGAGTTTTGAGGAGCGTCGTCGTAGCCCTACTGTGTGGATCACCGTTAGAGAGGATGACGCTTGACCTCCTTCACCCTCTCCTAAAGATTTGCAAGGAAACAGGGATATACGATCTCCCTATGTAACACAATCTACTCTATACACAGTTTTAAGTTTCGCGGATTTTGTGCACCAATTTTCGCACGACAACAAACATCTCTTTGGGAATCGGGGATTTTGTTTTTCTTGTTCTTCCACTGCGCATGTGATGTCGCCCCCAAGATTTCCCAACAGGCAATGTTCCAACGGACTCCCAGCAAGCTCCTGGACTTCACGATGATCTTCTTGGCGATTTCCGATAAGCTTCTTTGGCAAGCTCCTAGACTTCTCGGTCAATTCCGGTAGACCTTTCGATGAATGTCCGGACTTTTGAGGAACTCCCAACGAAATCGCGTTCTTGATCCGGGACTTCATTTTGCTTTATGTCTTGCTATCATAGTTAATCCTATATATGTAAAACATACTTTGATCTAGACAATTAATACTAAGCATGAATCATGTTGTTCGGCATGTCATTGGTCCATCGACGCTTCGTCCGATTCTTTAACGCATCGTCCTCTCTTGCGGCCTATTGCCCAATCGGCCAGTTGACTCCACAACTCTAATATTCTTGGTGCAATATCTACTCTTCTTGGTCCGACGCCTGAATCCATGGCCCGAAGCCTTCTGTCGATAAGTCGATCGATCCTCTGGCTCGACATCCAATCTTCTGACATATTCCTCCAGCCCAACATGATTCCTCCTGCTTTAATCGTCTCATCATGATCGAAGCATCCTGCGTCACTCAAAACGCAGATCAAATCATAAATACTCATCAATTGGTTTCATCATCAAAATACGAGATTCAACAGTATTATCTCCCGACGCCGACAGTAGTATCGCCAATACCCTGAAAACTCGATGATTTAATTTTTTGCCTTCATTTTTGAAGTTATTTAGGGTCTATAAATACTTCACTCATGCTTGCTTAATGTAGAAAAAATTCTTGAGCATAAAAGTATTTTAAACTCTTTTGAAAAGTGTTGAGTCTCTTCTTCCTTGAGTTTAGAGGTTATACTAAGGAGGTGTGAGGTCTTTTATAAAATAGAGGTGTGAAAGGTTCTCTCCTAAGCTTATGAAAAGGAGAAAGGGTTGTAACAAGGTAGTTGATCTTCACCCATTGAAAAGAAGATCGATAGTGAAACTCCGTGGCCTTGAGGGAAGATGAATCAGGAGTGGACGTAGATTGAGACGACCGAACTACTATAAATCAGTTTGCTTTTTTTTATTTCCCTTATCATTACTTACTAATTTACTTAATTACTCCCCTTACTCATATTTTTAGTTAAATACATTTTCGATACAGGTTTTATCAATCAAAATTTTTAAATCGAAACTTTATTTCAAAAGTACTAATTCACCCCCTCTCTTAGTGCATTTACGATCTTAACAGATGCAAGGCGATAAATAGTAGGGTCATGGGCATGGCAAAGCCATGGTACTACAGAGACGGGACTTTCATAGAGTCATCGATCCCTTATTCTCATAAAAAGAGAGTACTTAGTCATTAAAGGGGCAGAGGAAGTGGAAAATGTAGAGGCTAGGGAACTTCATAAGACCGGTGTCAATGAGCTTCTTATTAAGATAGCCGAAAGTCAAGGACTTCGGGTCGATGCAAGAGTGCTCAACCAAGGAACAAAGTAGGTCGTACATGATGCTATAATTTTGCTACTCAAAAGAGTAGGCAGCATAGATGATGGAGAAAATGGTACAATCCCAAGGACGACCAAAACTATTAGAGACTTACTCCAAGTTGGGGTGAGAACTTCTTGCATTTCAAAAGTTTGATGGCAATAAGAAGGTGAATTGCAGTAGCTAACTCATCGCAAGGAGTGCAAATACTTCGAGTGCTTCAAAAGTGCAAGCAAAGAGCAAGTGAAGGCTAATAATCAGCTCGATAGATGGTGTACAACCCTCAAAGAGACAAGTGAAGTTGAGTAACCTTTATCTTCCCAACTCTTAAGAGAATGGACAAAATCGAGTACCTCAATTCTCTTATTTATCTAGTAGAGGAGCTCTATATAGGTTCAAAGTCCCTTCGAAGAAATCTAATAGAAGATAATAGTTGTCAAATCCTCACCAATGGTGATCGATGCTATTAAGAGTAGATTGTCCACTTTATTTTTCAACAAAATGTCAATCGAAAGCCGAAATAATGCAAACCTACTTAGAAGTAACAACTAATTGAAAGAAGAATCGATGGACAAATTTTATAGAGGAAGGACCCCAAGAATTTCAAAGCCTGCAAGGCGATGCTTATTAAAGCTCTAATAGGCACCCACTCAGTTTAAGCGACATGAGGCGTTTGAGAGACTAGCATATAATAAGGAATGTCTTTTTCTTCAATTGAAGGATCCGTAAGAATCAATAAAGATCAACATAACTCAGCCAACCCCACACCAGAGTCATTGGTGAGTTGAAGCAACATGGCGAATCACAGTTTGACTACTCTACAATAGTGGTAGAGAGCAGTTGGGAGCCAAGATATGCATTGTAGCTGGAGCAAAAGATTAAAGACTTAGCAAAGGCGAGAAGATGTAGCGTATGCAAAGGCTTCGATGAGGATGTCGAAGGAATAAGCGGGGGAGAATGTCATGGACAAAGTTGTAAACGTAGTGATTGATGTAATGCTCATGTATGTCAGTGTCTTTCGATTTTGTTCATGCTTTGTACAGCATGTAGAGAGTTGATAGTAGGCTTAGTAGCCCCATTTTGGTTGGCTTTAGTGGCTGCTTTAAGTTTGTAAATGAAGGTTGTGTCATATGAGCACTTATGAGCATTTCAGTCTGTGGTGAACCATCTTGAACCCCTGCAACCGTTCAGAGCTTGCAAAATCTATGGTTATAATTTATATTGGCTATAAAGTGTTTGGTGAAATAGTTGTTTGTGAATATCAAGTGAAACATTTTTTTTTTAACCCTTTTTCTCTTTTGTAAGTCCTAAAAGATCATAAGAGGTTTCGGAGAGGCTAACCTTTATGGACGAACATGTAAGGGTGTAGTATAACTTAAGCAAAACCAGCTAAGTTCGTGACATGCTACCCTATTTACAAAAGCAAAATCCTACTTACATGGCGATCGTCTTCTTGTCATTCCAACAGTGGTCAACGTTGAGGACCAACATATTGGTGTCGACCTAATGTTTGCATTGCTAGTGCAGGACATCGAGATGGTTGATGTTGTGAATGTGGTCAAGGGAGGCCGACCGACAACTACAAGGAAGGACGTGGCTAGAGGAAGGCTTTATCACCTGTAAAGTGTGCTCGCACAATGGATGCCCTATTAACGTCGACAAATGATGTCATCCCCGATAAAGAAGGCAAAAAGGCAAATGGGAAACTGAAAGACCGATGATGACAATTCCCTTGTTGCAACGCCATACTCCTTTAAGTCATCGAGCAACGACATTGCCACTGTCGCCATTGGAGATGAGGACGCGCATTGCCTCCATCTTCTATTATTATGTCCTCAATCGTCCTGCCTCACCGATTGTTAACGAGGATGAGGCTGAGGAGGAGGGATGCATCTCATCGGAACTGGGCATCGCCACGCGATAGCTATTCCCTCTAGCCACAGAGGTTGCTACAATACAACCTCACATAGTCGTGGACTCATCCTCCTCCTCACCTTTGAGCCTTACCGTTGTTGGTTTCTAGAAGAGAACAACATATGGTTTGGCGGAGTCGAAGGCCAACCTGTTGCTATAGCGATGGTAGTAATAGCAAGTGAAGAAGAGAACCGAGGTCTCATAGTTCACAATATCATGGAGTCTCTTTTTATTAGAGAACCGGCCTCGCGCACCATCGACGTCTTCGCTGGTATGTTGTCTACAATGTAACCGGAGGTGAGGGAACTATAAGAGAGGAAAGTGATTTCTACGAAAAAAAAAATAATTAATTTAAAATATAATAAATTATTTTTTTATTCTTTCCATCCGTGTCCTTTTTACATGTGACAATACGTGTAATTTTTTTCATCGATGAAGTTAACAATACGAGGAGAATTAAAATGTTTTAGTTTGTATGGATCTCAATACTATTTTTTAAAGTATAAGTTCTGTGATACTAATTATGATTAACTATAAGTGGTAAAAATAGATATACTTAACGGATTCATACTTTTTAGTTTGGATCCGACTAAAGCAAGATCAAGTGCTTATGTTGTAATCTTTTACTAATATGCCCTTATGAAGCTAAAAAAAGTCGCTTGTGTTGTCCGGTTCGACGCACATAAAAGCCTTCCAGGGTTTATCTTTTGCCCACTTCAGCGGCCGTTCTCTCCCTCTCTCCACACTCAGTCTCCCTCCCTCAGCTTCGCTTTCTCTCCGTCCTTCCCATTGGATCGACCATGGCGGAGCAGGTAACGCGTGGTGCCTTTCCTTGAGATCTCATTAACTTACACCCCCATTCACGTAACGATCCTTTGCGACGCGAGCAAATCTGGCATCGAAGAATGCAAATTTGAGCAAGTAGCGGCCTTTCTTATTCAGATTTTGAGAAGAGTGCCTAGCAAATAGTTTAGTTGTTGATACTCACACTAGTGCTGGTTCATCAAGAATCGGCTAGTTGAGCGTTAGCATGTCGAAATCCGCACCGGGTATGTTTGGAATTGATGAATTGAGAAGAAAGTTCACACTTTGGAGATTTCTGACCTCAGTCTGCACGCTTTTGCGGCGGTGAATTGAACGTTGTTGTGTTTGTTTGCTGACGACGAGTCGATTTTTATTATTGAGGAAGAATCAGATATTGCATGTTTTAGTTGATGAATCTCTCCAAAACTTTAGAATTCGACTAAACGATCTATTGACAACCAAGATACATTATGTTTACTTTGAGAAAAGTTTTGAATGATGTTGTAAACTATAACGTGATTCTTTGTTAAATTCATGTATTAAAATACATATCTTTTGTGATAATTTTAGGAAATTTTCCAAGGTTCAGCCTTGGTTTAGATTGGTTGTATCACAGAAGGTTTACATTTTGGGGCTTTAAGTTGTTACTCTATCACCTCTGTTCTTTTCCTGTAGAATTTGACAGTACGATCTATTAATATTCTCCGTTGATCTTTTCTATTCACAGCTTCCAAAATGGTATTGTGGCCTACTCTTTCTTGCTCTTGCTTGTTAATGCAGACTAATAAGTAGTTTGGGCATTCTAGTTATCTTTTTATTGTTTATTGGTTCACATGAATGTTTTTAGCGTGCACAGACAGAGACGACATTTCTTAAACTACCAAATGTTTTTGTTTGGTAAGAATAATTTCTCTATTCTTGTTATTGATGCACAGTTCTTGTCTGAACATATTCTTTAACAATTACGAATTTCATGTAGCTCCAACAAATCTGGTGAAGGTAAGAGGCCTGGTAAGGGTGGGAATCGATTCTAGAAGAGCATTGGTCTTGGATTCAAAACTCCTAGGGAAGCTATTGAAGATATGGAATCCTATTGTTTATTGTCCTATTTTGTTGAATTCATATTTTACATTCTGTATGTACTAGACTAGTTTAACTGTTTCCCTTTTTTTGTTACAGAAATTTGTTTTCTGCAAGCTTTTATTGTTCATAATTATTTTTAAGCAAAAAAAATAGCTATTCATTCATTGATGAAAAAAGGGAAGTACATCAGAAGCTGAGAGAGAAGGACACTTAATTCTCCAAAACGAGAGAGAGAGAGAGAGAGAGAGAGAGAGAGAGAGAGAGAGAGAGAGAGAGGGTTCATCCAATATTAGCTAGGGAGTGAGCCACAGAGTTAAGGCTACCAGGGATGTGGGAATTAGAAGAAACAAAAAGCATAGAAAGAACATGATGTATATCAGTAATAACATGCCTAATAGACCAGGGGAACATATCAAAACCCAGTACAAAATTGATGATATTAGCAGCATTAGGAGTAACGGCAAAATCGGAGAAATGCTTTGCCTCAGTCAGATGAATACCCTTTAATAGCACAAGAGCTTCGGCCATGATAGGAGAGAAAGCATGACAAGGTAAGCAGCCAGCCGCTACAACTCAATCCTGTGATTCGCACAAAATGAAGCCCAGACCTCAGAACTCAGAGGGGACTGTTGGAGGCCAAAGGGGAGAAGGAAGAGGGCTTCGACAAGCCTGAAACTCCTCAGGCTACTGTCCAACAGTGCAGAACTCAGAGGTAGAAGCAATGGCCTTGCTAGCTAAGGAGAAAGATCAGGATTGATGGTTGCGAAACTTGGCATATTCCTGTTTAACTAGAGGAACCAGAGTGTATTAGTTATGACCATCTGATCCACACAGAGATGGAATTGCCCCAAGTTTATTGTTCAGAGCTACTATTTTGTTAATTTACACGCACGTGCATGTAGCTATCCACTTTGTCACCCTGAATGAGTGGCAGCTGTTGCTTCAGAACTGATGCTGTTATCGCTACAACATCTAACTTGTGAACAAGAAACTTGACATAATGCAATATCATTGTGATGATGTACATGTTTATTTTGCCTTTTTTTGGGGTCCCTCAATAAATTGGATTAAGTGATGATAAGCTCTGTGCTTTTGGCTTTATTTCTTTCCTTCTGGTCTGATAGAAACTGAAATAGTTGGAATTCTGGCTTAATCTCTAGGGTACTAGGTCTTTTCAGAAATTGAAGAAATCATGTCAATTATAATACTGGTAGAAATTCAAACATTGCTTATTTAGTGAACCTCTTTTTGGTTTGCTGGATTTTTCAAACACATGTAGACCAAAATCATCCACTGAGATACTGGATATTTCATGGCATGTTTTATCAGCTTTGATGAATAATGTGATGACTAATTCTCATAGTTGCTGATGAATGGTATATATAGGATAAAATCACTGCTTGATCTTTTAGGCTTTGCTTGCAGGGACCTACTTAGATTAAAAATGCCCATTTATTGGTGATGTTTCCATTAGGTGTTGCATTTTGGCAGCACATGCCATAGTACCAAGATGAACAGAACTGTCATTGTCTGCAGAAACTACCTCCACTATGTAAACAAGTACCAAAGGCAAGCAAACTTGAGCAACTCTTTTGTGTTTTCTGCCTGTGTCCCTTAGAAGAAGTATAAGAAATTGAAATATTATGTTGCAATCCTGGTACAAGAAGAGGCATTCAAATATTGCAGCTCACATGTCCCCAAGCTTCAGTGTTAAGGAAGGGGACCATGTGGGCATTGGACAGTGCAGGTAAGTTACTTAATCTTTCCTTTACATGCTTGAAATGCCAATGTCTTCCAACATATGTAGTGCTTGTTACTCTTTTGAGTTCCTAAAGTTTTATTGCAAATTTAGATTTTTACACAGGCCATTGTTGAAGAGTGCAAGATTTATTGTTTTAAAAGACATTCCAGCTGTGGTGGAAAGAAACAATTTACTGCAGTCTGAAGTTTCTATTTCTTCTTCAGTTGCAAGAGCTATTGGGATCATCAAATTACTTTTGCATGTTTTGTTTTGGACTCTTTGGCTGTCAATACAGATGAGGGTCTGTTTTATTCTGGTTGAGCAAGCTGTATTATGACTCTGTTTCTTTCTGCAACATGTGCTGCAACCATTTTTCTGTGCTAGCAGAAGGGAAGCTGTTCTTCTATGTTCAATGTGTCAAAAAAGATTCACACCAGTCCTCAGCATGAGAAATTTGGTTGGGTTTGATGGCATCGTGAACTGCACGATGTTGGTGTTGAGCCTACAAAGTGATGTTTGCTGTCGTGCATATGCTTTGGTTGGATCAAGGAAGGAAGTGAGAGATGATTTAACTCTATGGATGAGGTTAGAGGAGACTGATGTCGTGGATTAATCGAAGTAGCAACTAATACCAAGTAGAATGACATGAATCCGCTCATTGCAATTCATGGGGTGTCACAATCCCACCCTTCTCTGCTCCAGCTCGATCCTTCAGAGAGTCTCTCTTCCAAGCAACGCTCATGTCAACAATGTGACTGGGGATTCGTGTCTCTGCTCGACACCATCGTTGTAAGCATGGTTAGGTTGACTGATATCCCTACCTTGAAGGAAAAGGAGGTCTGCCAGGCATCATCCTATTTATCCTTGTGCGATGCAGTGCGGTGCATCCGCCATGGCCATCACCAACCGAGGCACTTCCCTTCTCGTCCTTCTGTCAGCCATTGTCGCAGCTCTGCTCTCCTCACAGCTCGTGTTCCAACACCCACCATGCCTCGAGTGGTTGCTCAACCTGGACTTCCTCTCCTTCACATCATCCATCTCCCTCAACAGCTACGGCTCAGGACACCACCGCCGCCACAGGGCACCCAAGACCAACGACACCAATATCTGCGACGACCTCCCACCGGGCTTCCCCCCGGCGGACACAGACACGACGTCCATCTTCTGCGTCGACCGTAACGGCTGCTGTAACTTCACCACGGTGCAATCCGCGGTCGACGCAGTCGCTGTTCTCAGCCAGAAGAGGAGCATCATATGGATCAACAAGGGCATATACTAGTAAGCAAAGCAAAGCTAATGGTTTCACATGCAACGTGTTTTCCACCCTCACGTAACGAACGCTATCAGTACGTTGTTTCGATCATGTCAGCGAGAAGGTGACGATACCGAAGACGAAGCCAAACATCACGTTCCAAGGGCAAGGGCTGTACACAACAGGCATCGCATGGAACGACACGGCCAACTCCTCCCACGGCACATTCTATAGCGCGTCTGTGGCCGTCTTCGGCGCCAACTTCATAGCAAAGAACATAAGCTTCATCGTACGCTTTTCGTACTGTAACAGATGGGTATATATAGCAGATGTAGAACTCATTCCTCGGTGCGTTTCTGGTGCAAGAACGTGGCGCCCATACCAAACCCCGGCGACGTCGGGGCGCAAGCGGTGGCGATAAGGGTCGGCGCCGATCAGGCCGCTTTCTGGGGCTGCGGCTTCTTCGGAGCGCAGGACACGCTTCACGACGACAGAGGTCGGCATTACTTCAAGGAGTGCCACATTCAGGGCTCCATCGATTTCATCTTCGGAGATGCTCGATCGTTGTACGAGGTAATCACGACTTGGCAGCTATGCATCAAGGGATGTGGCATGAGATTATCTTAAGGCCATGTGTTTGGTTCTCAGAGCTGCCAAATGATATCGATAGCGAGCCCGGTGGCGGCGGGACTGAAGACGATAGATGGAACGGTGACGGCGCATGGGCGAGCATCCGGCGACGAGAACACCGGCTTCTCCTTCGTCAACTGCAGCATCGGCGGCACGGGGCGGATCTGGCTGGGCCGAGCATGGAGGCCGTTCTCTCGCGTCGTCTTCGCCAACACCTTCATGTCCGATATCATCGCTCCGGAAGGATGGAACGACTTCGGCGACCCCAGTAGAGATCAGTAAGGACCAATTCCTCCTGACTCTATCTACCGCTACGTTAAGCAAGACTGTCGAGTACTGAGCCAGTGAACTTTCTGTTTCTTCCTTCATTCTCACAGGACTGTATTCTACGGTGAATACAACTGCAGTGGTGCTGGTGCCAGCCTGACGATGAGGGTTCCTTATGCACAAAAGCTAAACGACACTCAAGCTGCTCCATTCCTGAATACTTCATTCATTGACGGAGACCAGTGGCTGCAACCCCTCGACTCAAACCTTCTGTTCTAATGACTAAACAAATAAACAGATTTGTGTTGATGTGACCATCTTTCAGATTCAGTTTCTTTCATGGGTTTTGGGGGGGTGGGGTGGGGAGGGATCGAGAGAGAGAGAGAGAGAGAGTGTGTGTGCGTGTGTGTCAGTAGTAGTAGGTTGAAGGGTCTTCAGCTATCTAATTGCATGACAATGTTGATTACATGTATTCCTTGCATAAGAGGCATGCTGACTGCATTCAATCGTGACCAGTTAAAACGCTATTGTATTGTTTGAATAAGATGCATTTGCTATTCGGGTTGACTGTTCCTTGACAGAGCAATTTAGGACCTTTAAGCCTTGCAATGTAAGAAACTAAAGAATGACTTACAGAAAGCCTGAGGTCACATCTTCTCTCAAAAAATAAATTCCTCATATTCATTTCTGGCAACAATGACATTATTGAGATGACTAGCAAATATTCCATTTGAAGCTACTAAATGAATTCGAGTCAAAGAGCTCCAAAGATCAAACTGATTTATGTACAAATCTTAGGTAGAAAAGAAACAGCATGATGGATTTTTCAAACTCATATGAGTCATACTTTGTATTTACAGCATATTCCATGATCATTAAAAAGTGTAGTTTATGAAAGAAAAGGGAGGAATCTCACTTTGAAAATCGAAGCTGGAGTTTGCACTCTTTCTACCAAACAGAACTATAACTCACCTCAACTAGTGCAGGCAAGAGAGAGAGAGAGAGAGAGGTCTAAACATGGATTGACTAATAGTTTAAACTTCACAAACACGCAACATAGAAACAACAAAAATATCTACATCGGTCAATGACTTGTGGGTTTGACTTTGCACCGTAGTGCCGTTTATGTGGTTGAATCCCCAGCGACGTCAACCGTGTCCCTTCTACACTCCATCCATTCAAGCACATGTTTAGAACTCAAACAAGTTGTTAGGTTTATGTAGAACTTTTGAAAGAAAGAGAAGAAAGATCGTAGAACAAATAAGAATTACTTTTAGTCTATGCCTTGGATTCAACTAGGAGTATTTATTTATGTTAGTTAAAAGATAAAATATAAGTTTTTTAAACAATATCCTAATATATGAAGAAATCCTAACTATTTGTCTAATCTAAATTCTTATCTTTTATTTTATTTAATCCTAACTATTTGAATTAATCTGATCACATTCCATAATTCAAAATAATTGTAACTTGAAGTTGTCTTCGAAAAAATAAAAAATTTCTTTCATCAAAGCTTTTGTAAAGATGTCGACAAGCTGATCTTCCATGCTGCAGTAGTCCATTTAAATTTCTTCTTTATCAATCAGTTCTCAAATAAAATAATATCGAACTTCGATGTGTTTGGTACACCCATGAAAAATAAAATTATTTATCATTGCAATAATAGACATGTTGTTATAGTAAATTTTAGTTGATCCATCTTACTTTTCTTGGAGATATGCTAAAATTCTTTGGAGCCAAATTATTTGACATATTATATTTATAGTCATAACATAATCCGTCTCAAAGCTTGAGAGAGCAATACATCCGAATCTATTATTCATTCAATGAAACCTATTATTAGATATTCGTCAGAAAAAAATCAAAATATGGCTCTTAGGGTGGTTTAATAAGATATGTTAGTATTTTAAGTAATACTCGTCTGAGTTTCTTTTTCAATCTTTTTTATAAATGAAATAGAATAGAGAAGTCCTATTTTTTACAGAGAGTACATTCTCACTTTTTTTATTGTCTTTGAAATCGCATCTTGACTTAGCATAAATCCTAAAATACTTTTTTTATCATCTGCAAAACTAGTTCAATCACTATTAGTTTGAGAATATAACTTAAAATCTTTAACCTACTAATAACAGATGTCATAATTAATAGTTCCCTTGAGGCATATGAGAACTCTTTTAGCTACTCTATAGTGTTCCTTGAATAACAAACTAACTACAAACATAATATCAAGTCTTAAATATATGGGATAAATTAACCCTCTAATTAAACTTCTATATCGTTGCTCTTTTTTTTTTTTTTTAATTTCATCATCTACCATAAGTTTATTGTATTCATTGGAGTATTCACTAGCTTACAAGTTATCATATACATTTTTTTTAACAAATCTTTAGCATATTTTTCTTAGTATAAAAAAAATTTCATTTGCATCTTGAATAATTTTTATTCTAAAAAAATAATGTAAAATTCCTAGATGAATCATTTCAAATTCTAACATCATATTTTTCTTAAATTTAGCAAACATATCTAATAATTTTTTAGTATAAATCATATATCATCCAATAACAACCAGACAATAGGAATTTTCATACCATGGGTTTTTATACATAAAGCTAGCTCACTTAAATTTTTTCAAAAATTATGTTAAAAATACTTATCAATTATATTATACCATGCTCTTCGTGTTTGTTTGTAGGCATATAATGCTTTAACCAATTTGTACACTTTATATTCTAGCCCTTTAATTCCAAATCCTTCATACTACTTTATATAAACCCTCTCTTACAACTTTCCAGAAGGTTGATTTAATATCAAATTGATAAACCTACCATTTTCTCTAGTTGCCAATGCTAAGGTTGTTTTTTTTTTTTAATGTCACTTGAACCTTACTTTTTATTTCCTATCTGCACTATAGATCTAATTAAATCATCAAATCTTTAAAATAAATTTTTATCTCATGTCATATGATTGCTACATTCACTATCCAAAAACCAAATAGATCTAGAATATTCTTCATCAGTTATTATAAAAAAAAATTTCTTCATCCTTTTTTTACTATTATTTTTCTCATTATAATTTGTTGAATTGTTATTCCAACAATCTCTTTCAAGATAGTCATATTTTTTAAGTGAGAGGCAAAGAGAAAATTTTTATTTTTTATTTTTGTACTAGTAATCTTTTTTAATATGTCTAATTTTTTTGATAAAAATATTGATGGGTTTCTTTGTTATTTTCATTAGAGTTCCTCTAACCCTTATTTTATCAGCTTCATTCTCTTCTTAGAGTGCTAGATCATCCACGACTTCTACCATTTTAATCTCTCTCTTGAGATCTAATTTTAAAAATTTTCTTTTGATCTTTTTCTTGATCTATCTTTATTTGAAGAACATGTTGTACTATTTCATTTAAAGATTTATTCACTTTTTATTCATAAATTAAAAGTGAGCTCATTAATTCATCAACGGATAATATACTTGTATTTGTATCTTCTTCTATAGTAGTAGAAATCATATCAAAATTTGAAGATAAACTTTGTAAAACTTTTTCTATTACAATTTAATATTTGAAGTCTTCATTATAAGATTTCATTTGGTTTACAATAGAATAGACTCTTGAGAAAAAAACTAGTGATAGATTCAAAATCTTTTATCATAAAAGTTTTGAATATATGTTGAAGAATATAAAGCTTTAAAAATTTTACCTTATCTATGTCTCCAAACATATTTTTAATATTTTTCAGACTTCTGTTTATATTGATGTCATCATGATTCGAGGAAATAGGGATTCATAATTATTTGTTGTGGCATATAAAGAGCTTTTGCATCTTTTTGTATATTCTCATTCATTTAATTTTTTCGATCTTCAATAATATTAGGATTTTGTAGACCATACTTAACAAAATTATTTTTTTTTATCAAATTTTACAATCCTTATGAAATAAATAGAGTTATCATTTTAATGACCCAAAATTGATAGTTTTCACCTTTAAAGGTAGGAAGAAGTTGATTAGAAACACTTACTCTAATGTTTGTCTTTTTTTTTTTTTTTTTTCTAGATCTATTGATCTTCCTTTCTTTTTTAATCAATGTATTTTTATTGCTCTTCTTCTAACCAAACTCTAATACTATATATACTTTGTTGATTTTTTATAGAACTTAAAAAAGAAGAGAAAGAAGATAATAAAAGAAATGAGAAATAATTCCAATATGAAGTGATTTGAATTTATCCAAAATAATCTATAATTTTTTAAAATAATAAAAAATCTATCATATTCAAATAAATCATTTCACCCTTATTTATTTATCTTAATCTAAATTTTTATTTTTTATTTTTTATTTCATCTAATTCTAACTTTAGATTAATCTTATTAAAAGTATTCTCACCTGAAGACCAATTATTTGTATGTCACGGAGGTCGTAATCTGACAGATAAACTAACACATCCGAGAAAGATTCCATATGACCATTACGCATCCATAACTTGTCTGATAACATTATTTACGGCGCCCTCTCTCTTTCTCCTCTTTTTCTCTCTCTCTCTCAGAAGTAACACAACAACGGCGATCCCTGGTTCATGATTCCATGCCTTTTCGTCAAGAGAAGTGCCCAGCACTCCTGTTGCCAGTGGAGGCTGGCCTTGGCATCATTTGGTCGTACATGCCATCATAGAAAAAGTCATCGCCCACCTCCAAGTTGGTGCCAGAGCTGCTAAACCCCTGAAGAAAACCACCACTACTGTTATTACTAACACCAGTTGCAGTAAATATAGAATGATCGGGTGACTGATAGTTTTGCTGCTGCTGAGGCTGATAGCTCTGCCGCTGGCACGGGTGTTGCTGAGGGTTTCCAAAGGACATTAAGGCCGTCGTCTGATGAACTCGTTCACCGGAATCGTTACTGACGTTGGAGACTGGTCCGCCGCCGGGGTGATACTCGGCTGTGTACGGCCCCAACGGGTTGCCGGTGAACTGTTGGACCATCATGCGGAAGTTGGCGGGGTCGGTGTTGACCATGGTCGTCGGCGCCCTACGGGAAGCCCTCGACCGCCTCCGGGCCGGCTTGCCCACCCGGCCCTCGATGCCGGGCTGCTGGCTCGCGCCCTCGGCCGACCCGTCGATCGTCGGGCTCAACGTGGCCGAGACCACGACGGAGTCCGACACGCATCCGAACGCCGACGTCGCGGGCGCGGGCGACGCCGGCGGAGGCTGCAGGTGCGGCCAGCCGCGGAGTTGAGCCCACTGTGCTGGTCCTGAGTTGTTGACGTCGCTCATCGTAACGTGTGGGAAGGGATGGCAGCAAAGGGTGGGTGTGGACATATATAGGGGAGGAGACATTGGGGTCAACGGACGACCGAAGTGAATTCCTGTCCGTCGGATCTCGATGTCTCAACCATAGGTGGCCGACAGTTTGCCACGTGGGTTGTTCGGCTTTGGGCGCTCTATCAATTAAAACGTGGGTTCGAGGAAGCATCGTTTTTACTACTGTGATGTGATTGATCTTTTGACGCAAACTGTTCATTCTACTGCAGGAAATTAATACCTAATTTAATCTTTAAATTCTATTTTTTGGAATGTTTTTGTTAAGAATATATTCAACCGTCTCCATCGTTTCTGTTTTCACTGAAATTTGCTGGAAAAATTGCCCATCAAACATGGCGAATTTGAAGCTTATTTTGTACACAAGCAGACAATTAGAGAGAGAGAGAGAGAGAGAGAGAGACGACCGCGTGATCCGTGGCAACACAAGAGGCCTTTAGAATATTAGGCATCCTAATCACGACTCGTTGACGTACCTCCAAACCGCACATATCTTCCGGTTTCTAACCCACATTAGATCACATCCTCCACTTTTTCCAAAGGGTAAAGATCGGGTATGGACGGTGGGGCCGACTGTGCCCGAGCCGGACGATGCGCTGACGCTAGAGACGACGACTATGATTTAGTCAAACTACGACCGACCGAGACATTGGTGGTGGGGTTTACCGATACGACAGAGAGGCACCGACCAGGCGTGCGTGGAAATTAGTTGGGGGAAGGTGGGACCCAGGAGGACGAAGCTGTTTCAACCCTCGTGAAGTTTGGTGCGCACGAATTGCGGGAGGCGGTTTCGTCGTCTTGCTCCCGCGCGTTTGTTGACTTTTGACCTGAGGACGTGTATGGTGTGATGTGGCACGTAAAACCATGGGGTTCGAAGTGGGCCCATTTGGCTCACTGCTCCACCGAGGGGCCCACAGACGGGTACAGGAACCGTGGGTTCGAAACAGGCTCTTTATGTTGGACGGGCCGATGGAGTCCGAGACTTTCCGGCCCATTGAGCGTACCCAACTGCCTTCGAGTTGTACTTGGAAGTTACCTGGGCCCGCTGGTGGGCCCAACATTCCTCCGAAGAAATTATCATATTGATAATATAAAAAAAAAGAAAAATTATATAACATAAGGACGAAAGTATAAGACATAAATTTAAGAGTTATATTTATCATATCATTTGATTGATTTATACTTAATTAAAAAAATAAAAACTAACCGGCTGAACGTACCACTCATGTTTATAAAAGTTTTACTAATTCTACATGAGTTGATTAATGATGACACCCATTAGTCCATTATCTCGCTATAGATGTTTTCGGACCAAATTATATTTGGATCTACCAACTTCATGTAATTAGGAACTCCTCCCTATGAATGGAGACTCCTGAGATATTTTGAGCTCAACTTTAGGTAATATTGTGTCTATTATTGGATAGGGTTTGTCGAAAACATTCATTCCTGATATAAATTCTACAAATCAAATGCCCAAGTCAATATCTTGTCTCCTCGACACAAACACAGTGATGTGTGATGATTGTTCAACATTCCTGATAAGCTGCTTCGCCATGTAAAATAAAAAAAAAATCAAATCAAATCAAATCTTGCATTAACATAAATCTCACCATATAAATCTGAATATGAACTTAACTTGAGTATCTACTTTTCTATTTAAACATGTTTTAATTATGATCATAAAAGAAATTTTCATATGCCATCTTCAATATGCTTATGCTTAATCAACCAAACTTGTTCCAAACATCATAAAACAAATCTATATTTTCCAAAATAAAAAAAAACCTCGACCTTTTGCATCCTAAAAGTCACTTTTATTGGCTTATACACAAATTGAATTGGATTAGGATCAACATAAAACTCAAGTCTAGTTATAATCAATTTATTTTAATTTGATCCAATCCGAACTGACAATATGAATTAAATATATAGCACATAAAATACTATTTTGTTTAGATATTTTTTTTAATCTTAAACTATTAAGTCTTTCACATATCTCTTCTATAAAGAAGTTTATTTAAGATTTATCTCAAGGACAAAAGAACTCATAATTGGAAACCCAAGTCAATTCAAAGCTAATTAACTACATGGATATACCTATTTATGTTGAGACATCTGACTTAATTAGTGTAATATTGTATAAGTGATAGATCATGTAAGCGTCATATTACCTGTAATATTTTTTTTATAAAAAAATATAATATCCTTAATCCTTCTATTTTAGGCACACATGTTTATCATGTGCCATGAACTAGTTATTAACACTTTCACATGTTATTTATTAACACTTTCACATGTCATACAATAGGTTTACACTACAACTTAACAATTTAAATTCTAGTTTATATTTGGTATTCAAACTTGGCATATGTTAACTTGGACTCAAACTTAGTTGATCAACATTAAGTGATCTAGATATTCATCATATAAAGGAGTTTGCTTAAAATTTCTCTCAAATAGAATAGAATTCATATTTGGAAACCCAACCTAATTTAAAGTTCACAGCATACAGATACGTAACCTTTCTTTATCAAACATCCATATTTATCATGTGTGACGAATAAGTCAACCCTCTTCTCAATCTTAGATAAGATTTCTATCTTGACCAGGTGAGGCTTCCTGCACGCACAAGAACCTAAATCACATGTAAAGGCATGCATACGCACTTCCACATGTTGATTCTACGAAAGCTCTTTTAGATCCTATGTAAGATTTCGATCTTGGCATTGTTAGGCTTCGGCGCCATTCTTCTTCTATCTAAATAGTGCAATGTAGCAACGATGTCATTTAGTCTCATCATTCTTCTTTCACGTGGAATGCACATTCCAAAGGTGACCTTTGGAGGTGAAATTGTGGATGAACTGTGCAAGATATAGTCCAAATGCGGCTTCTCTTTCATCATATAGCATTCCCCAATTGTTCAACACGCTGAAGAATGCTTGGCGATTGTGCATCAAATGAACTAAGAATACATACTTCACACACCTATATTCAAAAGGAGAACTTCTAATCAACTAGTAACCGTGATTGAACCTTAAAGATAATTAGGGTTAATAAATATATTAGAATTTCTGAAATCAATATCGTGAAGGATAAATATTCTAAATATGAAAAATAAATTATTTATTCAAGAAAAAAATCCTAAAGATTAATATTTGATTATACCCTAAATATTTTGAGACGATATATAAATGTGTTTGTAATTGAGTTAGGGTTAGCTCAAGAATACTTTAATTGATTGATATTATACGTAAATATCGGCCAAAAAAAAAAAACAATCCATGTTAATCTTGCTTTGATTTTCTGATTTATTTCTTTTTTATTAATTTATGAGATTTTTTTTATTTCAAAGTCTTCTCTCCCATAATAACCTAATTATATCATTAATCCAAAAACAAACATTCGTTTATTAATGTAAAGAACTTATGTAGATTGACAAAACCGAGCTATGACTGGTTCAAATTGGTATTAGAATAGCTAAATCATATTTAAGTTCCAATGAGACAAATTATTTATTATTCATTGTTATTCTATGATTTAATGATAATATTAATGATGATGTTAATGTGATTGATTGTGTGGTTTGTACTGCAATTAAAGTTGTCGTTGGGAATAGGAGAAATTGTTGTGTTGGGGGTGGTCATTAGGAAACCCCCAACAAAAGCCACTACATAGTTCGCCCAATCGATGCAAGGGAGAGACTCTCTTCTCGATTCATCTACTTCTCTCTTTCTCTCTCTAAACTTTTGACCTTCACGTGATCAATAATGAAGGTTCGACGATTTGAAGAGTAAGCTCAAAAAAAGGAATTGGTCAAACAAAAGTTTGACTCCTTGTAAGAAGTAGTTCATATCTTTGTTTCTTGGGAGATGTTTGTGGCTACCATTACTTCTGTTCATGTGGTCAAAGACAGTGACAACAAGCATAGAAATGGATGCATAGGTATCACATAGATAACCATTACCATAGTACAAAATCGGTGGCCACCGTGCCCACCTTGTCAGCAATGGAAGTCCTCAGTCCTCAGTCCCCTCCACAAACCAGCAAACACACTGCTCTACTGCCCAATGAATGCTATGGCATGACATGAGACTCACTAAGACAGAGGAGATCTACGAGGAGCTCCCTTCCTCCTGTTGCTCAAAGACAAGACCATCCGTGGGAAGAAGCCACCGCCACTCTTGTGCTTCCTTCTTCCTCCTCCTCCTGAGCTGTTTCTGTCTTCATCGAGTGGATCGGTAGCGTCCACCCGAAGACACTCAAAGTGGGAGACGGTGAAGTCGGACTCCTCCAACCGGAACAGTATTCTCGATAAATCGTCCCCTCGCAACATAATGTGATCCACCTACAGCACTTCGTGTCATGTCATTACATCTCAAAGCCTAAGTCTGTAGATGAGACATGATTTAACCTTGCAGGAGAGGGAGCAGAAGTGGAAGCCGTCTTGGAGGATTCTGTCACAGGTCAAGCAGATGTTGCCAGAGGCCTTGGGAGGCCTGGATTGAGGTCTTGGCTTCAGGAACACCGCTTTCGCACTGTTGATGGTGTAAGGCTGTCACAAAAAAGCATCATCATATCAGCTTCAGAAACACCAGTTGGCAAACATCAGCTACTGCTGCACCCACCTGAACAAAAGAGCAGTCTATGAGCTTCTCCAGATCATCCAGTCGAACCACATCGTTGTATACGTATCGCCGCACCTGCATTAATCGTCATGAATACAAACCACAAAAAGCTGAGCTAATCATGCAGAAGCAGTCATTGAAGCAGTAATTTGCATGGGGACTTCATATGGCATCAGAAACATAAAGGCAAAGGAAAATTACTGGTACTGCAAGTATCAGAGACGAACACCAAGTGTTGCTTTACTTATTACCACCACTATTCAAGCAGCAACAAGCGCTGTTGTTAATGATGCCCAACAAAACCTGACCAAGATGGTAGTGATTTGGTTCTTTTCCAAATAAGATATACTAAGAAAGAATTAGGAGTAAATCGGGATATGAGAATCAATTTCTTTGTCTTGATGAATTCTTGCAGTAGGAACACAGAAACAGATCACTAGCAAACAAACAAGTAATTGGGCAAACATGCAGTGTATTGGTTGGCACAGAGAGAGAGAGAGAGAGAGAGAGAGAGAGAGAGAGGAAGCATGACCTGGAGGAGGGAGTGGGAAGGGTGGGCGGGTGCGCAGTGGGGGCAGATGCTGGTGCAGCAGCCGAGGCAGAAGATGTTCTTCTCGTTCTTCCTCCTGTCCTCGTGGAGTCCACAGCCCACAAAGAAGCTCTCCTCCACCAGTCCGCCCAGCCACCCCGGCATTCCTCCTCCTCCTCCTCCTCCATACTCTCTTCTTCCCATACACACACACACACTCTTCTTCTCTCCTTACCCAACTCTCTCTCCCTCTCCAGATATAGCTTTGTTTATAGAGGAACAGTTCTTTACTGCTGCTATAATCTGAGCTCAGATGATTAGAGAAGAGAAGTGATGCAGTAAGGAAGGCTAACTCGAGTCTATATATAGAGGAGGATAATAGATCAAATGAGGAACACAGGGGAAACAGAGACATGCATAAAGAAAGGCAATGAGAGAAAAATGATGGGCGGATCAACCAGACGAGCAAATACATTGGAAGTTGGGTTTATTATCATTATCATTATTATGATTATTGTGTATAGAATGGAGAGTTGCAGGAATTGGTGGGGGATTCAGAAAGTCCACCACTGTTTCTTTGTACCGTTTTCCGTGCTGTCCTGCCTGGCTTTTCCCCTTCAAAGAAAGATCAATATGGGGTCGTAGAAACCAAAAGGAAAAGGAGGAAAAAAGACCTTTGTTTCCTGTTGCTTCCTTTTATATTTGGTCTCTCTTCTTTGATTTCATCTGACATGGTTTGCAGCTGTGTGTTATCTTTCCTCTCGAGAAGTGCTCTGTACCTTCTTGAAGAAAAAGAAAGCGTTTCAGGCACCTGCGTTATCATGCACTCCATTAAACACTCATTCCTTTTGTTTGTGGTAAAACCATTAAACATCTTGACAGCACCAGCCAACCCTTTTGATCTGGTCAAACCATCTTTTTCAAGGCCCCCTCCCGCCAAAGATGGGCCTCACCGATATGATCTCTGCAAGCAAACATGTTCTTGATGTCCTCTCAGTGAGCTTATGAGCTGCTGCTTCAGATCTTCTTCAGGTTACGAGAGTCCTTCCTCATGAGTGAATCTCTTTGACGAGAAGAGTTGTACACAGGAGGTAATCTTCACACACAGATTTCTGTGGGGTTGGAAGCACTTTAGCCCACCATGAGAGTGACGCCAAGAACGTGGTGAAAGCTCTCAAAGCAGACGATGGAGATCTCCATCTCCAAAGCTCATGACTGAAGCTTGGAGGGGACTCTAACGCCTCAGAGTTTGACTCATCTAAGATTAACGCTCTTTCGAGAACCCTAAACGATTCCTCTGCAAAAATCTCTGGTTGGATGTTCGAGGTGGTGGGAGGATACAAACTTAATGTGTATCTCATGCAGCAACGACGCTTCCCACTTGAGATCACCTCAGCATTTACTTCCTCGGTAACACGCTTTGACTACCTTCATTTTTTTGGCGCATAATAATTACTCTCAGCAATTCAACTGGCAATAATTCATTCTTTATATTCTTTAGTTCTTTTTAGTATCACGAGACTAATCTCTAATCCATTTGTTCTTGCAAGGAGATCCTGGGATGAACACTGGGGTTTACTGCATCACACACGTAGGACTCTTCTTATTAACACTACCAAAACAAAACAAAGAGAACAACATCCAGTCCACCTCAAGGACATGTCACAGTGAGAAGAACTCACTTATTGGGACCCGCAGTGGCTTATACATAACACAGCAACTCCATTTGTACAGTGACACACCAGCAACTACTGCTGTTGGTGGATCAGCAGTGCTTGTTGCAGAGGCATCCCATGGTGTACCCCTCGCAGTCGCCGCTGTCGAAGCCTTCCCTCTGGCAGACCTTGGCACAGTTCTTATCGGACGTGCATGGCCCTCTGAAACCTATACTGGGCAACCTGCATATCTTCGCCTCCACGCCCTCCTCCTCTGCATCGAAAGTGCATATGATTAAGCTTGAACTTAACACCACAGAAACTTCTGTCTTCATCTATGACTTACGAGAAGCCAGGAGGAGAAGTGCCAAGAGGAATGCAACGATGGTTGCCTTCTTGATCTCCATGGGGATCAGGGTGAAGCTGTACCAAAGAGTTATGGTGGCTGCATGCATTTATAGATCATGGAGGAGTGAGCGAGCAAGGAAGTGCATGCGGCAGTCTCTCCATCCTTCTACACGTAAGGACCTGCATGCATGCAACTGTTCACCATTAATGGTCACCTGGGTCGGGCTTGCCGAGGGTTAGGTTACAACGGGACAACAGGAGTGAGTGACGACCGGACAAACATGAACGAACTCTGTGATCTGATCTGCGTCGTATATGATTTAGCAGCACTCATGGTTGCTGCGCCCGGTGGTCGCTTGTGGGTTCTTAGAGCTCAAAACCAGACAAGGTAGATGAGATGGAAACACAAACCTGTTCCAAATTAATGTCTACTGCATGCAATCTCAGCTTGCTTGTTGTGTTTCTACAAATAATTAAAGAAGTAATTCTCTAAAAAATTTAAAGCGATGAAAAAGGTATTTCTTTTCTATGGTTGCTTGAGATGGCTAGTACACTATTTATTTATTATTTAGTTTCCATTAATTCAAACAGTAATCTATTCCCTACTGGTTAGTATCTATCTTATTACATGCTTTTTTGGTCAAAATTAATCTTAACTATATAATAATATTAATCCCCAAAAATATGAAAGAATGATGAAAAATAGCATAAAACTTCCCCTCAAAGTTTAAAAATGAACCACGCTCTAAATTAAAGTAAACTCTAATATGGATCTTTTCCCATAATATCTAATAAATAGTTTCTTTCTTTCAAAAATTAAAAAAAGACAAAGTGAAAACATTTGAATGACTACCATGCAAATGACATATGCCAACGGGAACTATGGGCCGCTACATCTATTCTCTTTTGAGTTTGGCAAAATTTATGTGGCTGATCCATCTATTCTCTATGGTGTTTAGGGCCGAGACTTTAGGTGACGTGAAAGCTTTTAACTACTGCAAAAGTGATGTGGCTGATCCATCGCTACGACATGGTAACACTATCGTTTTGTACTCGACATATTGAAACTATTTTTAGTGACCTTTCGTTATTAATTATCTTAGCTTCACATAATAGTATCCCTGTAAAAATGAGTATGGACAATATTCGTGCACCTATTATCATATAAATAACGTGGTAAACAAGTGTAACAATACAAGCATAATAGTCTAACACTGGTCGATAATAGAAAGTATAATGGTTCAATGTTGATGAAGGATGGTGATGATCAATTCTTATGTTTTTCTTACCATACTAATAATGTAATAGCCCTCCCAAATATCCACTATAAAAGGAATTACTCAGTATATTCAAAACAATCTAAGTTTGACTAGTTTATTTAGATTATTGACTTAAACATTGAAGTGATATTATCAAAAACACATATAATATAGTTTTATTGGGTTTAACCATCCGACTCAACGAGCTCTACCTTGAGATAGACTCAAAAAAGGGTCAGGTTTGATCCGAGTCAGCTTCGAACTTAAACAATCAAAATTTACTCTAATAGATAGGTGCTAGAAGGACGGCTAACTAGTATATATCAAGAAAACCTTGTGGGTCCATCTTAGATAAATCTGAAGGATCCAAATCATTTCAACCTCAATGGATCAAGTCTAATAGTCTCGAATGTTCATTTATGGATCCCAGATTTTAATGATTAATGATCCCAAATTAGGGACAACTAGGAGTGTTAGCCATTTTGAATCCCCTCCCTATATCGAACCATAACATTTTTCGATAGTTTTTCCAAGCTTAACTTTTATCCAATCTCCTTCTATAGCTCTCTAATCATGAATATTGATACAGAAACCTTTTATACCATAATCCAACAAATATATATTTTAATTAGAATAATCCAAATCGTTGCTCTCTACCTTCCTCAACTTGCTTATTAAACCCCACCTACATTCACTTCATCAATCTTGACTCCTACTCTACCATCAAATTTCATTCATAGTGTGGTAGTCGAGTCTTCCCTGATTTAGGCCCAAGTACCACCAGAAGTACATTCTCCGTTATTGGCCCAAAACTCAAACCCTCCGTTAGAACTAAAATTCCAAAACGAGTCGGTCGTTCAATCGACCAACCTTCCAATCGAGATCTGAGACCACCTTAATAAAATAGATTAATAATTGGAGGATATTTATAGAGAAATAAAATAAGGGAAGCAATCGATGGACTTGTATTTACAATCCCCTTTTATGAAAGGCATAAGTAAAGAACTAATCGCTTAGGAATTCAAACTTTTTATGCTAGACGTCTATGATGGAAAATTCGACCCCTCATAATATATTATGACTTTTATCTTATAGATACCCTTTATGGGATTATAGACTCCCTTATGTGTTAGACTTTCCCTATGACCCTTAGGGGAGTAGCACATGAGTAATTTTCCAAGTTCTCCCCAGAGTCAATCTTCTCATTTAAACAATTGACTAAATAATTCGAGCTTAGTTTTATTAGCTATAAACTTTTAAAGAAGTAATATTCTCCCTCGGACAATTGACTAAAGAATTCGAGCTTAGTTTTATTAGCTATAAACTCTTAAAGAAGCTCACAACTTCTCTTCTATAGTAATTTAACTAGTTTAAAACTTACTTTAAATATTTAAAAAGGTGGGGGTGGTGAATTAATTCTATAGTAATTTAACTATTTTAAAACTTGATCGAGAAATTAATGTGCAAGAAACTCGATTTATCAGAGTATGTCTATAAGTTACGAGTAAAGATAATAATACTAAGTCACAAGTAAAAGATAAGCAAAGAGAGATAAACCAATTGATAGTGGTTTTCTTCTCGACCTACATCTACTCTTGATTTATCTTCCTTTTAGATCATTAATTTTTACTAATAATCTTGCTACCAATGGGTAAAGATCGATGACAACTTACAATTTTTTCTTTTCTAAGTTTTAGGAGAGAATCTTAACATTTATTTATTTTTACCAAAGGTCCTTCACTTTTTATATTTTAGTATTATAACCAAACTCAAGAGGAGGACGTGACTTAAGTTATGCTCAAAATAAGAGTTTATAATATTTTAAAATATCAAGA
This sequence comes from Musa balbisiana, assembly GCA_004837865.1. Taxonomy (NCBI): domain Eukaryota; kingdom Viridiplantae; phylum Streptophyta; class Magnoliopsida; order Zingiberales; family Musaceae; genus Musa; species Musa balbisiana. The sequence continues at coordinate 16,108,611 of CM017193.1, read as the reverse complement.
ATAGATGCTCTATCAACTAAACCTAAGTGAGGTATTTATAGATACAAAAGATTTAAAAAAATAGAATAAAATATTTAAATCTCAAAAATTGGGTGGTATTACTAGTATAACTTTTGAATCAAAGCTAGAAAACTAGACTCTAGTAGTTATACTACTACAATATTTAAATTTTGTATGGTACAATCACTTTCCTAAGTGGTACGACTACTGTAGTACTATCATTGACAAAGCTAATTGTCGATTGACTGGCTTGGTGATACTATCACTTGGGCTTGGTGATACCACTACCTAAGTTTGATTTGACCTTCTAAATGGCACAATTTGACTTTGCTTTAAGCTCATTAGCTTTCATGATAAGTGAGTTATATTTCAGCCTAATATCGACCCAAAATGACCATAGAACACCTTGATCTTGACTCAAGAACTTTATGATTTCATGATAAGTGGGAGGTGAATTAGTGCTATAGTAATTTAACTATTTAAAAACTCAATCAAGAAAATAATATGTTTCAAAACCTTGATTTATCAAGTATTGAGTGTGTATAGAAGTTACAAGTAAAGAGAATAATACTAAGTTACAAGTAAAAAATGAGTCAAGAGAGACAAATTAATTTTATAGTAGTTTGGTATTCTCGACCTACATTCATCTTGATTCCTCTTCTCTTGAAATCATCAATTTTTACTAATAATCTTATTGCCAATGGGTGAAGATCGATGACCCCTTATAACCTTCTCTTTTTCAAAGCTTAGGTGAGAACCTTAACACATATTTTTTATGAAAGATCCCTCACATTCTACATTTTAGTATTATAACCAAAATCAAGATGATGAGAATCAAATTATACTCAAAATGAGAGCTTATAATAGTAATAGAATTCTACAGTAGAAGACCATCATATAATCAATAACTTCATCTCCGCCCTCGACATCCAAAGACACAATAGCAACCCTAACAAATAATAACCCTTTCACAGCCGCATCAAATGTATTGTCAGATTGGTGGAAGGAAGAAAGAAAGGGAGAACAGTCAATAACCTGTAATCTATCGAGGGCGATTTGTCCACATTTGTTGCACAAGAGCTTTCGAGTAATCAGAACTATTTATTTTATTTTTCTATTTTAGATGATTTAAATTCACAATAAAAGTAGATTAATTTTTCCTTTCTAAGTTATCTTTATTTTAGCAAAAGCGTAACTCCTCCTATAAAACTTCTATCGAAGAGGTAGTATTAAATCGATGAATCGTTGAACTTAAACTCCATATGGTTCAAGTGGTATCACACCAATGATCCTTTGATTATGGATGGTGATCACAAGACAATGATACAAAGCCTCTAGATAAGAGCTACAAGAGTTGAAATTTGAGCTATGGTTACTTAGAGGAAGAACCAATGATGGGATAATGAACAACACCCCAATAATATTGGCTGACCTTATTACCCAGCTAGTAATATTAACTCTATAGATGAAGATTGTGCTGGGCTAGATACAAGCCCAAACTAACCCTATAGTTATGATCAAGCAAAAAAAATCACAACAAAGGAGAGAGATGTCTCCATCAGAGACTTGCAATCATGAAGAAAATATGGCTGAATAGAATATTACAATAAAGACTCAATTCTTTCGTATCAAGGCTCGCATTGACATTCCCTCCTATAATGACTCGATCAATACTAAGGTATTAGACTCATGGATAGATTAATTTAATACTTACTTTGATTTATATAATTACAATGAGGATAAGATTATACTTGTGCGACTCAAGTTGATTATATATACTCTTGCATGGTGTAAAGTCTATATTTGAACCAACAGTGATGAAAACATGTCATGAATATGATTCAAAAGACTCATATAAGAATAATTCTATCCTTTGGGTATCTGAAAGAAAGATAAAGTAACACTATTGGTGTCAAGGATAAGACTAATCTATAGAACAATATGCCACTGAGTTTTGATGACAAGCGGTGACACTTGGAATCTCCCTCGACGATCACTCAATGATGATGAAATTTACTATAGGCCTCTATAACCATATTCATATATAGTTGAGCTTCTTTTTAAGTATATAATATTTTGATCGCAAGTAACATGATGATGGTGATCAAGAAAAATAATTATACCCAATGCTAGAAGCCTATAGAGAAGGCCAAAGGGAGCCACCTGAAGGCTCAAGAGAATTTTAGAAATAGTAAAACTTTTACTTTCTCAAAATGAAGTAATCTATTATGTGAATATTATAAAATTGTATGTCACTTGAGAGAAAAGTATTGAAAGATTTACTTGAAACTCTCCCAAAGAAGTAGTTGAAGAATGATCAAACCACAACCATGATCATGGATGATGACTCTATCAAACATTCACTGATCTCACATTTGGATCTAAGTCTATCATTGATGGCTATACCAAAGGTTATAGACTTGAATTTGACTTTTAGTCTGAAGGTTTGAGAAAAGCTCTTTACCATGAAGAGATCTAAGTGAAGAAAGAAATTATTGACATAATTTTTGACATAAGGAGCCAGAAAATCTCATTTCAACAAGAGCTCAACCTAGAGATGATATAGTATATGCACTCATATCCTTTGGATGGCTTCATGATGATGTGAAGATGAAGATTGATCAACAAATGCAAGATACATTTCGCCATTACAAAAGAATTCATCGATGAGATGATGTGTGAGGTAGTTTCGCTTGACATATGTCAGCTCAATTTTGGGAGCCTTTACTTATGAGATTGAGATGCTATTTATTTTCATTAATCCTAGAAGCATCAATTCTAAAATAATGGAAGGAAGTTCCTCATCACCCAAGATCTGATTAGTTCAATGAAAGACTTAACATTTGTTAGCTAAGCAAAGAGGATAGTGAATGCTTACTGAAAGCACGTGGCTCTTACTTTGATATGCAAAGAACCAAAGTCTACCTCCAACATGAGAGAAGAGGAGAAGAAACTAATAAGAGTAGCAACAACCTCCTGAGAAGAGAAAGAATGCCCTTAAGTCGATGGTGATTGACAACAAGGAAAAGCCCATTAAAATGATGTGTGTAGACAGCATAGTCAAGCATAATGATGCCAATCCATCGACAAACCAAAACAAAATCTCTAACCTATAAATATAGAGAGAAGAAGCCTCAGAGAAAAAAATTAATGAAACATAAATCACCAAATTATGGGAGCCATGATTAGGGATGATCTAGCATGGTTTGAGCCAAACTCCAATTCGGTTGAATTGGAGTTTTAGTCAAACTCCAATTTGATCCTGACCAAACCAAATAAAGACTAAGATTAATCTCTTGCTCAAAGGTCAGATTTAAGTTATTTTAAGCCTCACCCAAATTTGGCTCAAATTGAGTTTGGTCGAAGTCTAAGTCAACCAAAATTTTGACTCAAATTCTAATTCAAATTCTAATCCAAATTTTGACTCACTCAATTCTAATCCAAATTTTGACTCAAATTTAATTCAGTTTAGGAGAAACTGAAGCAGTGATAGTTGAGGGCAGAGGAACAAGAGAAGAAGAGAAGGGAAGAAGACGAGGGTAACGTGTATGGTGACTTAAATCCTTGTATCCATGTTATTTTCTTGTGATTATTGAGTGAGTTTTTAGGCAAGAGACTCTGAGATTTATATATTCATTATTTTTATAGTGGATCTGCTTCTTTGGCTTATCCCGTGATTTTTTCCTTTTGTGTTGGAGGGATTTTTAATGTAAATCTTGATGTTCTATATGATTATGATTTTTGTTTAATTTTTTCACTATGTATTATAGCCTACTTGTATTTGTTTATACAAAGTTTCTTTTATCTCATCAACTAGTATTAGAGTAGAGTTTTGGTGACATTTAGTTTTTGTGTCCGAGCATAAAGGTTGGTAGTATTTCCCATATGGTTAACTTGAATAGAAACAATTAGATGATATGAAAACCAAGAATGAAAGACCTCTTGTATTGGAAGGATTTGTATAGACCTTTGCAAAGCCCATAACTATGACAAATAATGAGTGAAATAAGTTAAACTGAAAAATGATTGGGTTTATTTGATAGTGGCTTGATAATTAGTATTTTAATTAAAAATATCGGTTTTAGAAAATCTTCGTTCGATGAAAATGATAATGAAAGCATTATTGACTTAGAGTAAGTGAACTAAGCAATTAACTCAGAATGTAATAGCAATGAAACACAGAAAGAAAGTACAAACCAAATTTATAGTAGTTCGATCGCTGTGACCTACGTCCACTCCTGATTCCTCCTCCATTGAGGCCATCGACATCCATTAATAGTCTCCATTCGATAGACGAAAACCAACTACTCTCTTACAACTTTGTCTCATTTTCACAGGTTTAGGAGACAACATTTATAAGCCTCACACCTCTCTTAGATTGATCACAAAGCTAAAGAGGAGGAGGAGGACACATAACACTTTTTTCAACACTTTTACAACCTAAAATCTCAAGAATTTCGTTTATACTTTTCGTACTCTTTCATGCAGAAAAGAGTGGGGTATTTATAGGCCCCAATGGCTTCAAAAATGGAGCCAAAAAGTGTCTCATCCTGAGTTTCTGAGGTACTAACGGTACCACCATTAATACTGGGTCGTACCATTGCTTGTAGACTGACATTGGGCAGTACCATTACCTAGTCTAGGTGGTACGATCTCTTGATAGAGCCTCGAAGACTAGGCTCTGGCGGTACCATCGCTTGATAGGGCGATACTACTACTTGGCAGCATTAACCGCCGAAGGTACCACCACCTAGATCACCTAGGAGGCCGAGCCTCAAGTGGTTCCATTGCCTAACGTAGCTCCAAGTGGTTGAATGGGCCATCCAACCAACCTAATTCAACCTTGTTTTAGGCCCAAATGGCCCATAATTGAGTTAGTAGGATTTTTTCAAAAACTAACTCAAATTGAAATACTAAACTAACTACGATAATTAAGGCTAAACAATTATAATGTAAACAATCCTAGTTATCCGGCATGTCAATTGTTCATCCGAACTCCCAACGAGACTTCCGACAATCTTCCGACAATCTTTCGACGAGCTTTCGGTGAACTCCTAGCGAACTCCCGGCAAGCTTTCCAATGCATCGTTCAAACCTTCGGCGTATCCCTGATTCTTTCGGCTTGATGCTTGATTATTGACTCCAGCCCAATATTCGATTCTTTCTTTAATTGCTTGCCTTTTCACGATTGTAGTTAGTCTTGCATCACTTATCTCAACATATAGATTAGATCATTAATTCACTAATTGATTTCATCATTAAAATATAAGTTTCAACAATCTCTTCCTTTTTGATGATGACACCCAATTGATGACGGAGTTAACCTTAACTCCCCCTATCCATATGCCATATTGAGACAAGGCAAACTTGAATTCAAAAGGAATTATAACCTTTGTATTTAAGTAAAATAATTTCAATCATAGTGATCAAATACAATATATCATATCAAAATTTCATACATTGTGCATCATTATGGTTTCAAATTATCAAAATATAACATGTATAATTTCAAAATGTTACAATTCATCGTTACTTCATGCATGATATCAAAAATAGTTCATCATCACTTTGGGCATAACATACACGATACTAAAGCATTCATTATTTTACACTTCATTTGCGTCAACATAATATCATCAATAAGTGCCTCATAATATCAAAAAGTATAGAAAAAAAAGCAAGGAGTGCCAAAACATTACAAAGTATATTATAATATCGAAATGTGCAAGGAACACATCAAGAAAGCTATTGACTTCTCCCCCTTTATCATCAGAAAAAAAAAGGGAATATACAAGCTACTCAAGTGGTGGTAATCCAAAATGCCTAAATAGAGTATCAAACTAAGCATAAATGTGTTGTATCTCAGTTAAAATTTAATCTTGACGAAGTTCAATTCGATCCAATCGAGTTACTATAGAATCAACGAATGAGGATGGTGCTAGAGCTATCGGAGGTGTTGTCTCAAGGGGACTAGTAGGAGGAGATTAAATTCCCCTATGTATAGGTATTTTTGGTTTTGGCTCAGGTAGGAGAGGATCAGTTCTCATAGGTATCTGGTCCAAACATAGTTTATTACTATGCATCATAATCTTCTTAATATATTTCTATTAATAATGTTGAATATGTCCAATTTCATAGTTTCTTTATATAGTGAAATGACTATGTCATATGCATGTATCAATTGAGTAATTAAGCCACCATATGGAAGTATCATGTCTTTTATTATCAACTTAATCATGTTTTGACATACCAAATATCTAAAACAGTTATCATGTCCTTTTATAATCCAACACATTATATCTAATTTCATTTGACTAACTTCATCATGATGGTATTGTTTGGGATGTAGAATACTAATCATGATGTGATGAAATAGTTTTGTGTTGAATGATAGCATTTGTTCACAACTTTTCGGAACAATAGACAGATGAAGATTTTCAAGGATAGTGCCTAACACCTCAGAATATGTAACCCTAACCGATTCACTCTAAAGTAGCAACATCTTCTTTTTTCAGGAATTCTTATAAGATTACAAATTGTGCTATCCATAATAGGTATATGATACCCTAAAAGATATGTGGATATCCTTTCATGTTCATCTACATATAAGTTATTCTAAAACAATCGAACAAGTATAGGATAGATATGTTTACTAATTTGAAGAATTGGAAGAACATCTAAGTTAGCAAACTATTATATTGTTCCCAAACCACTCAACTTTTCTAGATCTATATATTTTCTATTATACACATTTCTAGACTCAAAAGTTGAGAATTTTAGGGCATAATCATATGAGTCAAATAATATTGAGTTAAAGGTTTCATCTAATCTCCTCTTTCCTTTGTCCGTTAAGGATCTTCTAGGTGCTATAAAAACTATATATATTACCAATAATAAGTGACAAGCTACCCTTATAGTTAATCTTATAGATTGAGAATGAGAATGAGATAAGAGACAAGATCAAGCAATAGATTAAGAATGAGAGAAAGGTTTAAGAGTTACCCTTATAGTTAATCTTCTTGTGATCATTAAGAGGTTGAGATTGATCCTAAGCTTTGCCAAAGAAAGATATTTTCTTGAGTTTCTAGAGATAGATTAAGAGGAATAAGGGGTGAAGAGCAATTTAGAGGGGTGTAGAGAAGGTTGGGGGTGGTTCTACTGCTGGCCCTAACTAAGGCTTTTATAATGGAGAGTTGTGGGTAGTGATACTGCATGTAGTGCTTTTTGTGGGTGCTATTGCCAGTCCAGGGATGCCATCGTTGGTGCACTGTTTACACCTAATTGCAATAATCACTCAACATTTACTTTATCGTATATTATTCAAGCCAATACAATTTGCTTTATGAATTGGGCAAACTAGCCTCCTGTGCATGCAAGACTTTCTCTTTTTCTAACATTTTTACTTTTCTTTTGGGATGCTAGCAAGCGAGTGCTCTTGCTTATTCTTTGAGATGAACAAACACCGTATGGTGCAAACATTCAATAGTGCAAATATTTACATGGTGCAAATCTTACAATAATCATATAAACAAAAGAGAGATTAAGTCATGAATCCAAAATCCATGAATTAAAGTACTACTTTTATAAATAGAAAGAAAGAGTGATAGGAATCGATCTCAATTTAAGAGGAAAAATTCAAGTTACGAAAAACTGAGAATTCCACAATAATGCATAAGAGGAATTGATGTATTAGGAAGATTTAACATGTCTAATTCTCATCTAATAAAATCAAAATTTTTCTTATTTAATAGTTTTATAAAAATATCAACTAATCGATGTTTTATATCAATAAATTCTAAAGATATATCATGATGATTAATATGATCTCTAATAAAATGATACATAATATCAATATACTTAGTTCTAGAGTGTTGAATGAGATTTTTTGTTAAGCATATTACAATAGTATTATTGTATTTTATATAAATATTTTTTAAGTAAATTCTATAATCTTCTAAAATGTTTTTCATCTATATAACTTATGCACAATATGCATCTGCTGCTATATACTCAGTTTCGGTTATATATAATGCAATCGAGTTTTGTTTCTTGGAAGACCAAAAGACAAGTGCATGACCAAAGAGTTGACATATTCCTGATATACTTTTTCTATCTACTCTACATCTAGCAAAATCTACATCGGTATAAACAATTAATTCAAAGTTTTTAAATTTTGGATACCATAATCCTATATATTATGAGTTCCTTTTAGGTATTTAAAAATCCTTTTAATAGCTTTAAGGTGAGATTGCTTGGGATTAGATTGAAATCTAGCACAAAGTCCAACACTAGACATAATATCCGCTCGAGTTGTGGTGAGATATAGTAAACTACCTATTATACCCCTATAAGTCTTTTAATCAAAATTTTCTCCATCATGATCCGTATCTAACTTTGTGGAAGTGCTCATTGGTGTATTAATAGCCTTAAAACTATCCATATTGAACTATTTTAATATATCTAAAGCATATTTAGTTTGACTAACAAAAATTCCATCACTTAGTTGTTTAATTTCTAATCCTAAGAAGAAAGTTAATTCACTCATTAAACTCATTTCAAACTCTTGACTCATACTCTTGGCAAAAGACTCACATAAAGACTCATTTGAAGAACCAAAAATGATATCATCAACGTAAATTTGAACTATAAGAAAATCATTTTAAAATATTTAATAAACAATGTGGTATCAAGCTTGCCTTTCAAAAAATTATTTTTAATTAGAAAGGAACTAAGTCTCTCATACTAAGCCCTTAGGGTTTGTTTTATACCATAAAGAGCCTTAGACAACTTCAAAATATGATTTAGAAACATAGTATTTTCAAATCCGGGAGATTGTTCAACATAAACTTCTTTGGAAATAAAGCCATTAAGAAAAACACTTTTAACATTTATTTAAAATAACTTAAAATTATTACAACTAGCATAGGCAAGGAGAATTCTTATGGCTTCATGTCTAGCTACAGGATCAAATGTTTCTTCATAATCGATACATTCTTCTTAGTTGAAAGTTTTGACTACTGATCTAGCCTTGTTTCTAACCATGATACTAAGTTCATCTTGCTTGTTTCTAAAGACCCATTTACTACAAATTACTAAATGGTTACTATGTCTAGGAATAAACTTCCACACCTTATTTCTCTTAAATTGATTTAATTCCTCTTGTATTGCAATAACCTATGAATCATCTTTTAAGGCTTCGTTAATGTATTTTGATTCAATTTGAGATAAAAATGTTGCATTTGCATAAAAATTTTTAAAAGAAGAACAAGTTTGAAAGATGTATCTCCAATTATTAGTTCCTTAGGATGAGTATCCACATACTTTCAATCCTTAGGTAAGGATTCTTTGGATGAAGATGCATTCAAGTTGCTTGGGAGAGAAGAGTTTTCATTCAAATTTAAAATAATCATCAAAATTATTTTTCTTAAATTCGAGAAACCCATTAAAAATAATATGAATAGATTCTTCTATAACCATAGTTCTTTTATTAAAGACATGAAAAACTTTAGATATAGAGGAATAACCAAGAAAAATGTCTTCATTAGATTTTGTATCAAATTTTCCTTAGACAACTTTTTTATTTAAAACAAAACATTTATAACCAAAAACTTTAAAATAAGAAATATTGAGTCTTTTGTTGTTCTATAATTCATTGGGAGTTTTAGAAAAGTAATGGTTTTACAAGAACCCTGTTCATAACATAGTATTTCATGTTAATGGCTTCAGTCCAAAAATATTTGGGTAGGCTATGTTCGTTTAACATAGTTCTTGCCATTTCTTATAAGCTCCTATTTTTTCTTTCAACTACTCTATTTTGTTGTAGATTTCTTGGAGTAAAGAAATTATGGTTATACCCATTTGACTCACAAAAATTTTGAAAAGCATAGTTTTGAAACTCACCACCATGATAATTACAAATAGACAAAATCATAAAGCCCTTTTCATTTTGAATAAGTTTACAAAATTTTAAAAAAATTTAAAGCAATCACTTTTTTGTACTAAGAAATATGTCCAAATATATTTACTATAATCATCAACAATTACAAAGGCATATTTACCACCTCCTAGGTTTATTATATCAATTGGTCCAAATAAATCAATATGGATCAATTATAGTGGTCTAGAGGTGGTTATTTGATTCTTTGATTTGAAACTACTTTTTATTTGTTTTCCTAATTGACATGCATCACACACTTTGTCTTTGATAAACTTGATGCTAAGCATTCCTTTTACAAGTTCTCTAGTTGAAATTTAAAAGATTAGTTTTATGCTATCATGACCTAATCTCCTATGCCAAAACTATGCATCATTATCTAAAGCCGAAAAACACGTTTCATCGTAAAAATCATCAATATCAATAGTATACACATTATTATTTTTTAAGGCAATCATAGATATATTTTTGTGTGGTATTTCAATTATACAAGCATTAGATTCAAATTTAATGATATATCTTTTATCATATAATTAACTAATTCTTAGTATATTATATTTTAAACCATCTACTAATAATACATCTTCAATTAAAAAGTTTGACTTGTTACCTATGGTTCCTTTGCCAATAATATTTTCTTTGTTATTATTTTCGAAGGTGACATACTTTTCGTCTTAGCTAGTAAGCTTAAAGAAGTGTGTTGAATCTCTGGTTATGTGCCTTGAGCATCCACTATTAAAGTATCATCTCTTGCTCCTAGCTTTTGATTGTAAATATATCTACAAGAAAGGAGGTTTTCTTTTAGGTATCCATTTTACTTTAGGTCCCTTATTAATAGATCTACCTATTTTAACTACTGGCGTTGAGTTATTTAAGGTTCCTTTAGGAACCTAAATTAATTTGTGTGGATTACAATTTCTAAGAGAACATCTATAAGCATAATGTCCATATTTGCTTAAAAAATTACATTTATCTCTAGGTGAGACATGTAATGTAGATCCTTTAACGAAAATAGTTGGATTTTGTTAAGTGTTACTCACAAAGCTAATTCCTTTCCTTTCTATAAACATGACCCTTATTAGCAAGGATCATGTTTAGAAATTTATTACCTATTTTAAATTTTTTTAATATTTTTTGTAGTAAAATATTTTCTTTCTTAAGTGAATCTATCTCTTCACATATAGTGCAAATATCATGCTTATTTTTTAATTTATCAAATTCACTAACAAGAGAAGCATGGTCCTTTTTTAACAACTTATATTTTTCACCAACTAGCTTACATTCATCATAAAGATCATTAAAAGTAATAAGTAAATCATCATAAGCTAAATGAGATTCGATTGAGTCACTTACCTCATCATTAAGCGTCATTAGAGTGTAATTTGTAACTTCGTCTTTATTAATTGGCTCCTCGTCTTCGGATGCACTCAAATCATCCCAAGTTGCTTTGAGCACATTTTTTTTCTTTGATGACTTCTTTTTCACTTGGGTTTTGGAGTGCCCCGGTTTCTTGCATTCATAGAAAATTACTTGGTCCCTTTTGAGTTCATTTTTATTCTTAGTGTCTTGTTTTGTTTTGTTCCTTTTTAAGAATTTTTTAAATCTTGTTGTAAGAAGTGCCAAGTCATCATTATCGTCACTTGAGTTTTCACCCAAGTGGCCTTCTTTGGTTCTAAGTGTCATGTCCTTCATATTCTTTAGAAGGTTATTCTCAAGTTTATCATATGTTATACACGTTATTTCATAGTTTATCAAGGACCCGATAAATTCTTCAAGTGGAAAGTTATTTAGGTCCTTTGCTTCTTGTATTGTCGTTACTTTAGGATCCTAACTTTTTGGAAGGAATCTTACTATCTTATTAACAAGTTCAAAATTAGAAAACTTTTACCAAGCGCTTTTAAACCATTGACAATATCCATAAAACGGGTGTACATGTCTCCAATGGTCTCGTTTGGTTTTATATAAAACAACTCATAGCTATGAATCAAAAGATTAATTTTTTACTCTTTAACCCTACTTGTCCATTCATATATGACTTTGAGTGTGTGCTAAATCTCATGTGTAGTTTCATATATAGAAACTTGATTAAAGTCATTTTTATCAAGAGCTCAAAATAAAGCGTTCATCGTTTTAGCATTTAAAGAGAAAGTTTTCCTCTCCAAATCATTCAATTCGTTCATTGGTTTGGAAGAGTTTTCAAAATTGATTTCAACAATGTTCCATAAATCGAAATCCATAGAAAGTAAAAAAATTATCATTCTAGTTTTTCAATACGTCTAGTCCGTCCTATTGAACATGGAAGGACAAGTGATAGAAAGACTCTCTTGATTTTCGGTAAAAGTCATTTCTCTTAGGTGTTAAATTAAATGAGAAAAACCTAAGCTCTCATACCAATTGTTAGGACAGAAATCAACATTAGGGGGGTTGAATTAATATTTTCATTAAAAACATTGGTTTTAAAAAATCATCATTTGATGAAAATGATAATGAAAGCGTGATTGACTTAGAGTAAGTGAACTAAGCAATTAACTTAGAATGTAATAGCAATGAAACATAAAAAGATAGTATAAACCGGATTTATAGTGGTTCAGTCGTCGTGACCTATGTCCACTCCCGATTCCTCCTCCGTTGAGGCCACCGACATCCACTAATAGTCTTTAATAGGCAAAGACCAACTACCCTCTTACAACTCTTTCTCCTTTTTATAGGTTTAGGAGACAACCTTTACAAGCCTCACACATCTCTTAGAATGATCACAAGGTTAAAGAAGGAGGAGGACACTTAGCACTTTTTTCAATACTTTTACAACCCAAAATCTTAAGAATTATGTTCACACTTTTTGTGCTTTTTCATGCAAAAAAGAGCGAGGTATTTATAGGCCCCACTAACTTCAAAAATAGAGCTAAAAAGTGTTTCATCCCGAATTTTCAAGGTATTGATAATACTACCACTAGTATTAGGCAGTACCACTGCTTGTAGATAGACACTTTACGATACCACCGTCTAGTCTTGGTGGTACGATTGCTTGACAGAACCTTGGAGACTGGGCTCTAGTAGTACCATCGCTTGGCAGCATTAACTGTCGTTGGTACCATCGCCCAGATCACCTAGGAAGCCAAGACTTAAGCGATTCCACCGCCCAGTCTGGGCAGTGCCACCGCTTGACGTGGTTCCAAGTGGTTGAATGAGCCATCCAACCGACCCAATTTAGCCCTATTTTGGGCCTAATTGGCCCCTAATTTAGTTAGTAGGATTTTTCCTTAAACTAACTCAAATTGAAATACTAACTAGGATAATTAAGGCTAAACAATTATAATAAAAGTAATCTTAGTTGTTCGACACATCAATTGTTCATTTGAACTCCCAATGAGACTTTCGGCAAGCTTTCGACGAACTCTCGACGAGCTTTCCAATGTATCATTCGAACCTTCGACGTATCCCCGATTCTTTCGACCTGATGCCCGATCTTTGACTTCAACCTAACATTCTATTCTTTCTTTAATTGTTTGCCTTTTCACAATCGTAGTTAGTCCTGCATCACTTATCTTAACACATGGACTAGATCATTAATTCACTAATTGATTTCATCATCATAATCTGAGATTCAATAGTTGGTTCTTAAGGATGTGAGGCATATGGTTGACTTGAGGCTAAACTTAATTTTAGTTGAAAGGCTAGATGATGAAGACTTTGATAACATATTTCATAAAGGGCAATAGAAGCATAGTAACTAGGATAAATATATCAAGAAGGTATTAGATAGGTTTAGTATTTGCAATGCAAAGCTAGTTGGTTCTCTTCTTTCAGGTCACTTCAAGTTGTGCTTAGAGCAAAGTCCATCAAGTGATGAGGAAAAGGAGAAAATGTAAAAGGTTTCTTATGCTTCAATAGTTGGAAGTTTGATATATACGATGGTATGTACGAGGCCAGATATCGTATATGCAGTAGGTATTGCTAGCAGATTTTTTACAAATTCAGGGAAAGAGCACTAGACAGTAGTGAAGTGAATATTTAGATATCTCAAAGGGAGCTCCAAAATTTGTTTATGCTTTAGAGGTGGACTACTTGTGTTGATAGGTTACACAAATACAAATATAGTAAGACATATTAATACAAAGAAATCCATATCAGGTTTTGTACTTACTTTTATAAGGGGAGCTGTGTCATGGCAATCTAGATTACAAAGGTATATTACTCTTTCCATCATAGAGGAGAATATATTACTGCTACAAAGGTTTGTAAAGAAATATTATAGATGAAAGAATTCTTACAACAATTGGGGTTGAAATAGAAAAATTATATTGTGTATTGTGATAGCCAAAGCACCATCCATTTGTGTATGAACCCAACTTTTCATTCCAAGTCAAAGTATATATATATATATATATATATATATATATATATATATATATATATATATATATATATATATATCACTAGGTTCAAAATGTATTTGAAAAAAAACAGTTGTAACTTCAGAAAATCTACATAGATGATAACTGGGCAAACATATTGACAATGATCTTACCGAAAGAAAAGCAAGAGATATACTTATAAGAAGTCGGTATGATTTTACATTAAGTCATGGGACAACCTCCGTTATGGGTTGAAGGGAGAGGTTATTGGGTACATATCCTATTAATTCAACCCATGATGGGCCTTAATAACCCATTGCCCACATTAACTATTAAAACCATTTGCTCTTTTAACCTAAACTCTCTTTTTTTTTAACCTAGACTTGTGATGACTAGGATAGAAAAAAGAGGGCTTGCAGCTTGACGTGGCCGGAAGAAACCACAATAGCAATAGTTGAGGGTAGAGAAATAAGAGAATAAGAAAAGGAAAGAAAACGAGGACAATATATACGGTGACATAATCCTTGTATCCCTATTATTCTCTTGTGATTATTGAGCGAGTTTTTAGATAAGAGACTTTGAGATTTGTACGTTTATTATTTTTATAGTGGATCTACTTCTTTAACTTGCCCCATGATTTTTCTCTTTTGCGTTGAAGGGATTTTCTACGTAAATATTGGTGTTCTATATGATTGTGATTTCTGTTTAATTTTTTCACTATGTATTACGATCTACTCGTATTTGTTTGTATATAAATTTTGCTATCCCATGAGCGTACTCTTTAGATACAAGATGAGATACCTCTCATGTCCCTATGGTATAATCTCAGCTTGACTTTTGATACTAGAAGAAGTTAGCCATATATTTCCTGCTACACTGCAACTGTTCCAAATTTAGTTGGCATAAGTTGTGTCAGCGTCGAGAGCACTCAATGACACAATACAACCTTTCGAGAATCCCTTCCGGCCACACATCGTAAATGTTCTGATACCTCCAAAGGCAAGACTTCGTCTTCATTGGATTCTGGACATGGCAAAACCGCTCTTGGAGTTGTCTTGTGGGCTACTAGGCAATGGTAATATAAAGAAGACACATGGATTCTGTCGATTCCATCCATCATCTTCATGTGGAAAGAATGATAGATGTCTTCAATCATTAATTTACTTTGGAGTTCTTCGAGGACCCAGTTAATGATAACTTTCATCTCAAGAGGAAACATTCGAATGTGATCATATATACATAATATTTTCTCTCAAGGAAAAGAAAAAGAGTGATACATGTAACACAGTATACGGTGTTTATATACAATACTATTCAGCATCAATGCCACTTACAAATTGGCACCCACGTTTCATAAATGATGAGTATTGAATCCAAGATCAGAGAATATTACAACCCATTGGGTGCAAACAACAAAGAACCATATGCAGAATGATACCAAGGATTCAAAGTAGTGTTTTTGGGCCCCAACTCACAGCTGGAAAGGTTATTCTTGCATGAGTGTTGACAGGAAAGCTCCTGTTTTATACTACCTCGATGAGATGACAAGAAGACAAACTTTTCATTGAACACAATCACCCCTGCATCATCATCTATCAACACTGCTTCGCTATTCTGATACAGCTCACAGCACAGTTGTTCTTGAGGGGTTCTTCGATCAATTCACAAAGAGTGGATGGCATCTACACGCACACTTGCTAGCATGACAGGACAAATAATTTATATATTTGTTCTTGGCAGCTCATGATAAGGCCTCGCTTCCTTTTTTATCTTTACACCCTCCTGGATCCCATTCGGGTCCAATATGAGTTGATTACGGCAAAGATGGACTTCATTTTCATTGATATAAATATGCTTGTCGAAGTGGGTAAATCTTGTTTTTATATATATTTTTTTGGAGCAGCACAGAGAATCCAAGAATAGAAAAAGCTGTATATGAAAGATAAAAAAACATAAATATATGGTTCCATTACTTTATAAAATATCTTTATATATTCATATATTTTGGTATGAGAAGATAGGTTTGTAGTATTTCATGGTATGGTTTAATACATGCTATATTTATTAATTTATTCCTCTGATAGCTTCTCCTCACATAGATCAAGGTAAATCGAATGATAGGCCTTATGCTACTATAATAACCAGTAAAAAACATAATATAGGTCTTGTATTGAGGTAACTTTTATTATTTTAATACTTTAATTTTTTTAAGAACTCAGTATGTATTGGTGTATACAGTATTAGTACACATGATTAAGACAATACATATTTGAGACTTGATGAATATATGAATCTCATATGATATATTTTTATACTTTAAATATTGATCTAATGGTGGTATATCAAATTGTCTTATCAAAGGTTGAGTGTTTGAAATATTATTTGATATATTTTTACACCTTAAATATTGGTATGTAGATGATGATGTACTATCTAATACATGACATTATCCTATAAAAATATAACATAGGTCTTGTATTAAGGTAACTTTTACTATTTTATTATTTTTATTTTTTAAAATTTTGATATATATATATATATATATTGGTGTATAAGTGTTGGTACACTAATACGATCAATACAGTACTTATTAGAGTCTTGAGAATATATTTTTTATTTTAAATATTGATTTGATGATGATATATCAGATCCTCTTGTCAAATTTATAGTTTTCTTTCGTAATCATGAGTTGATAATATTTCGATTTATATTCTATAAATTATTTCCTATATCAAGTTCTTCATCCCCCTACAGTGCCTCGGATGCCTTAAACACCCTCCACATCAACTTTGCTGAGCTGTTTGTATTTTACAGTCATTCACAAAAGTGATCCACCCACTCATTTCAACAGTTGATGATTCAAGATGGTACCTTCCACCTAAGGACTTATCCATCCTAAAGATGCAAGTTGACACAGATTTAAATCTCCTTTCCAAAGATCATCAAGTTGTGAGCTGCACGCAATGATCAAATTCAATAGCCGGCCATTTAATCTGTCACCAATTAAGAATCAGTCAAACGAAGAGCAGCACAGGTTCGTGGCAGAGATGGAAGGAGAGAGGAGGTGAGATGCTTTGGCGTAAAGAAGGGAGAAGAAACAAGGCTGAAGAGGATTGGATCAGAGTGGGGTGGAAAGCTCGTGGAGGATGGATACAGAGCAAAAGGAAGGAAAAAGGAGGCACTTGTGAGTTGGAGGAGGCCGCCATCATCCATGCCTTTCGCAGACATGGCGAGGTCGGTTTGGTCGGTCGGTTTTGGCTGCCGCTCTCAGGCCAAAAAGCTAAACCCCACCGCCGTGGCCCCATTGCTGAGCTGCTTACGGAACTGCCCACCCTCAACTACTACAGTCGCGTCAGGTGCTGCGTTTCTGTATTTGGATTATTAGAGGAGGGAAGAAGAGACCGAGAGCCCCGCAATGACACTTTTACCCTTCTTATCGGGTTTTTAGTATTAGTTTCTAAGGAAGAAAGAAGCATGAATTGACGACACATACCCCAACTCAGTCAATGGACATCCTTCGCTTTGACGACGACGGACCACCATTCGACTACATCCTCCATATCTTTTCGTGCTCTTGCAGAATGAAGTATCTTTTGATCCAAGTGTGTCAAAGTAGGGTCATCAGAAAACCATTCATGTCCACGTTTTGCAGGTTCTCCAGATCAAGCTCATTCTCTCCGGAACATCGTAAACTCCCCCATAATATTGTTGCGTGTGTAGACCAAATCGTAATAATAAGAAGTAATCGTTTTGATGAATATTCCTCATTTGATTAAGAAACCACATCAGTTTTTAAAAATAATTTATTTTCTGTGTTCTTCTTTTTGTTTTGATTTATGCAATAAAATAATTGTATGAAAGAAAAAAATACATAGGAGGGTATTTTCGGCATGGTACTGGAAATCAACCGTCATTCATGTCATGTAATCCCGCCCGAGCCGCACGACCAATTACGAGGGCATCTTCGTAATTTTGTGCTACTAAGAACAAATCCGATCTGATCGCAACGTGACGGCGGTAGTAACGACACCGGATGGCACGAAGCAGGAGTCCACTCTATTCCGAACTCGATCCCGGTGGTAACCGAACCGGGTGGCGGTGGAGCGTCACCGAACTCGCCCCGGTCCCAGTGGGCTCCTTTTTTGCTGCTCTCTGACAAAGATTCCCTCTCCTCTCCCCCTCCCCAAAGAAATCTCTCTCTCTCTCTCTCTCTCTCTAAACAGGAAAGAAGTCCCTCTGAAGCCGCTCACTCTTCGTCGGATCACTTGGAAGTCTAATTGGGACTTTGCTTATTCAAATTGAGCATCGGTTTTCTTTGGGATTGACCGCTTGCTTTCTTGATCTTCGTACCTCGTCGCGATAACTAGTTGTGATGCTTTGTTTTCCTCTCTCTAAGATCAGGTTTGTGAGGGTATAATCGGAGTAAAGATTGAATCTCCTTGGGGTTTCCATGTCTCGGTAATCTTCTGGTTTGGATCTTTGATCGAAGTGATTTTTGTTGCCCGTTTTCTAATTCTTAATCGATCTTAGCTGTGGTTTAGAGAGTTTTCGTTCTATGATATCATCTGGAAGATTTTCCGAGGTTAGAGTAAATTTACTTCAAATTTCTTTACAAAAGGTATAATTTTTGTTCTGGAATGTCCTGATTCGTGCTCGCAGTAGCACACAATACACCCTGTTTTTTTGTTGCTTTTCCCCCGTAAATGCTCAAAAAACAGAGCTTTTTTCTGAAGTTTAAATTTTTATTTGGCGAAAATTATAGTTTAATCTTCTTTTCTTGAATACTCCTCATGGAAGTATGCATACAATCAAGCAACCAGACATGGTTGGAATAGTTGTCTAATCTCCTGGGGCGGTGATACTATTCGATCTCTACAATCTTTACATTGGTGACGCCTTAAACTATGGATAAGCTTGAATTCTTGGAGCCTAACTCTGTTACATTTTTCTGCAGCACATTGAAATTCCCATTGACGGGTTCCAGCGAATGGCATGCAGAAATCTGATGATTTTGATGTTCCCTTATTGGATTAAATTGGTCAAATATGAAACTGATGGTGGGTAGTTAAGGAGGGAAGAAGAGACCGAGAGCCCCGCAATGACACTTTTACCCTTCTTATCGGGTTTTTAGTATTAGTTTCTAAGGAAGAAAGAAGCATGAATTGACGACACATACCCCAACTCAGTCAATGGACATCCTTCGCTTTGACGACGACGGACCACCATTCGACTACATCCTCCATATCTTTTCGTGCTCTTGCAGAATGAAGTATCTTTTGATCCAAGTGTGTCAAAGTAGGGTCATCAGAAAACCATTCATGTCCACGTTTTGCAGGTTCTCCAGATCAAGCTCATTCTCTCCGGAACATCGTAAACTCCCCCATAATATTGTTGCGTGTGTAGACCAAATCGTAATAATAAGAAGTAATCGTTTTGATGAATATTCCTCATTTGATTAAGAAACCACATCAGTTTTTAAAAATAATTTATTTTCTGTGTTCTTCTTTTTGTTTTGATTTATGCAATAAAATAATTGTATGAAAGAAAAAAATACATAGGAGGGTATTTTCGGCATGGTACTGGAAATCAACCGTCATTCATGTCATGTAATCCCGCCCGAGCCGCACGACCAATTACGAGGGCATCTTCGTAATTTTGTGCTACTAAGAACAAATCCGATCTGATCGCAACGTGACGGCGGTAGTAACGACACCGGATGGCACGAAGCAGGAGTCCACTCTATTCCGAACTCGATCCCGGTGGTAACCGAACCGGGTGGCGGTGGAGCGTCACCGAACTCGCCCCGGTCCCAGTGGGCTCCTTTTTTGCTGCTCTCTGACAAAGATTCCCTCTCCTCTCCCCCTCCCCAAAGAAACCTCTCTCTCTCTCTCTCTCTCTCTCTCTCTAAACAGGAAAGAAGTCCCTCTGAAGCCGCTCACTCTTCGTCGGATCACTTGGAAGTCTAATTGGGACTTTGCTTATTCAAATTGAGCATCGGTTTTCTTTGGGATTGACCGCTTGCTTTCTTGATCTTCGTACCTCGTCGCGATAACTAGTTGTGATGCTTTGTTTTCCTCTCTCTAAGATCAGGTTTGTGAGGGTATAATCGGAGTAAAGATTGAATCTCCTTGGGGTTTCCATGTCTCGGTAATCTTCTGGTTTGGATCTTTGATCGAAGTGATTTTTGTTGCCCGTTTTCTAATTCTTAATCGATCTTAGCTGTGGTTTAGAGAGTTTTCGTTCTATGATATCATCTGGAAGATTTTCCGAGGTTAGAGTAAATTTACTTCAAATTTCTTTACAAAAGGTATAATTTTTGTTCTGGAATGTCCTGATTCGTGCTCGCAGTAGCACACAATACACCCTGTTTTTTTGTTGCTTTTCCCCCGTAAATGCTCAAAAAACAGAGCTTTTTTTCTGAAGTTTAAATTTTTATTTGGCGAAAATTATAGTTTAATCTTCTTTTCTTGAATACTCCTCATGGAAGTATGCATACAATCAAGCAACCAGACATGGTTGGAATAGTTGTCTAATCTCCTGGGGCGGTGATACTATTCGATCTCTACAATCTTTACATTGGTGACGCCTTAAACTATGGATAAGCTTGAATTCTTGGAGCCTAACTCTGTTAAATTTTTCTGCAGCACATTGAAATTCCCATTGACGGGTTCCAGCGAATGGCATGCAGAAATCTGATGATTTTGATTGTTCCCTTATTGGATTAAAATTGGTCAAATATGAAACTGATGGTGGGTAGTTAAGAAATTTCATTGTAGTAAGTCAATTTTTACGTGATCCTTCCAATTTCATGCATTAAGGGTTCGACAGGTTATTTTCTTTGGTCAAAAGTACTGCTTCCATCAAGTATGAGTTCTTGTTTCTACGTATATGTGCATGCATAAGCTTTTTGGTGAGAGATTGTTGTGAGGCATAGCTATTTAATCTTGTTTAACATGTTCAAAGGACATTTACTTACAGGGACTTCTAAGATAAATGGCTGAAGACTTGCAAGGAAGTTCAGGCTACATTGAAGTGAAGCTACCCGAAGAGGCTAATATAGATGTAATTATTTCCACCTCATAACTATTTTTGTTTCTGTATACCTTAAGAATTATGGAAGTGTATATGTTGCTGCAATAACGCACATCAAACTTTTTGGTCCTGGAAATGTTTGCTAAAATATTACAGTTCTGTGACTGTCTTCTGTTTTTATGCAATATCAAATTTGGTCACTGGATGCATGAAACTCTGAATCATATGTTTTTTTAGAAAGTAGAAACTGCCTCCTTTTGGTTTATCAGGAAAAAACTTAAGCATGTTTTGGATTGATCATTAGCCTACATGCACCATGCATTAGTTAGTAGTCAGATTTGACAAGAGATAATGATGTAAAAGCTTTATCAAACCTATAAATTATAGACTACAAATGAAATTTTAGGCGACTGTCGATCCTAGATTAACAAAGCTTGTATGCATATATTTTTACACGGACACACAGAGATATTATATGCATATTTGGCTTTATCTAGATTTATCAACTGTTGTTTGCCTAAATGAATGAGGCCATATAGATTTAACCATTACCTGATATCAGAACATGAAACTCCCTAGAGTCCATTTTTTGTAAATTACATGTTTGCTGATTCAATAACAAGGGAAAATTAACTAAATTAGTGTCATTAGCTAAATGAATTTCTGGTAGTATGTTCATTGCAATGTCAAAGTTCTTTCTCGCCTGTATTAAGATGGTTTTGTGATTAATAACTGATGCTGAACTTAAATTCTTCCTGGTACTTCTCTTTTTTCCAACCTCATCTGTACTAGGGCTTTTAATATGGCAGCTAAAGTAACCGATAGTGCATATTTGGCTTTATCTAGATTTATCAACTGTTGTTTGCCTAAATGAATGAGGCCATATAGATTTAACCATTACCTGATATCAGAACATGAAACTCCCTAGAGTCCATTTTTTTGTAATTAATTACATGTTTGCTGATTCAATAACAAGGGAAAATTAACTAAATTAGTGTCATTAGCTAAATGAATTTCTGGTAGTATGTTCATTGCAATGTCAAAGTTCTTTCTCGCCTGTATTAAGATGGTTTTGTGATTAATAACTGATGCTGAACTTAAATTCTTCCTGGTACTTCTCTTTTTTCCAACCTCATCTGTACTAGGGCTTTTAATATGGCAGCTAAAGTAACCGATATCCAATATCTGTGGCTGCATATTATATGTCTCCAATGTTTTCTTTGAAACTTCATCAGCTTTGACTCCTCAGGCTAAAATGATCACTAGTTCATAGGCCTTCTGACAATTGTGTTGGAGCTGACAAGAAAGTAATACAGAATGCATATCATGTATACAAACCCAACTTTCTGTCTTTTGTTTCTCTTTCCAGGAAGTAGTTCTGAACACTTCAATAATCTTTTAATCTTTCACAATATCTTGATGATAGCAACCAAAGCCAAATAAACATTCATTTTAACATTCAAATGAGTCCAGAATAGAAGATCTAGTTATTTCCGTGCTTTTGGATATGCTACGCATGGTTATGATTCACAATTTCCACAACACCTTGAGGTCCAAGTAACATATATAAATACTAGGAAATGCCATCCATCGAGCAAATCAGGAATTTTGAACATGACTGATGCTGACACCAACCAAGTGGAAGTACCTAATAACCACTTGTTACTGTCCTCCAAGAAGACCTATTTGCTATTTCTGACCATATTCTACATTGCAGGTAGCTGAGGATGAAAATCTAAGGAGTGATAGTACAGACTTACTGGGAAAAGAAGGAAAGAAAGAAGAGGAGGAGGAATCTGCATCAGATGGGGAATTTATAAAGGTAGAGAAGGAAATATTGGCAGATGTAGAAGAAAGATCTCATCTGCTTAACCCAATGGTGGAAGTGGAAGAAACCTCACATAATGCCAATCATAGATCGGACAGGTCAGAAGCACATGTTGATTCTATAAAAATGAAAGAGAAGAACAAAGAACTTGAGCTTCAACTTGAAACTGTCCTTGGAAAATTGAAAAGTTCAGAAGTTGAAAAAGCCTTGCTAATTTCTGAGTTTGATCTAGCAAATGACAAGCTAGAGAAAATGACCAAGCATTGTGAAGAACTTGAACTTGGCCATAAGTTGATGACAAACCAGATATTAGAAACTGAACAGATGTATAATTTGCAGCTTGAATCCCTTGAGGAAGCACTAAAAGCTTCATATATAAAGGATAAGGAGCTTATAGATGCAAGGGAATCGTTCATTGAGTTGTCCACTGAGCTGGATAGCTCGACGAAAAGGATAAAGGCTCTTGAAGAAGAGTTATTGTCCTCAGTCAGCAAAGTACATAAACTTGAAGAACTAAATAAGCACAGTAGTTTACAAGCAGAATCAGAATCAAAGAAAGTTTTGGAGCTACAAATGATGTTGGATCTGGCACATGCAAATGCAAAGGAGATGGAAGGTCAAGTCAACGACCTACAAATGGAGTTGAAAGAACTCCATAATGAGAATGCAGAGAAACAGCATGTTGAAGAAGCACTTAAAAGTACTTTATTAGAGCTTTCAATATCTCAGGAGAAGTTGGAAATATCAGAATCACAAGTAGCTAAACTGGAGCAAGAACTTGCTTCTAAAGATCATTTCATATGTGGACTGTCTGAAGAACTAAATCTGTATAAGGTTTCTCAGGAGCAATTGAGAGCAGATGTCGCTGAATTAGAAAATATGCTGTCTACTTCAAGAGAGGATCTCGAAACAAAGCTTGTGAATTTGCAGGAATTGGAACTGAAGCTCCAAGAACAGGTAAAGGAAAGGGAAGCAGATGAAGCTTGCTTGAAGAACCAAGAAGTGCAGATATCTAGTTTACAAAATGATTTGTCTGACTTGACCAGAGAGAAGGCAACTCTAGAGAGCACTGTGACAGATCTTAACACGAAGTTGTTGGAAAATGAGGAAACACATAGCCAGTTGGAGGTGAAGATAAATCTAGCTGATCAGGATTTAAAGAAAACAGACTCACTTCTCTCACAAGCACTGTCACATAAAGAAGAGTTAAATAAAAAAATGGAACTGCTTGAGCAGCTCTATCATGAATCAAGAATAACTGCAGAAGTTAGTGCCAAAAGAAACCTTGAGTTCGAGGGTTTGGTCCAGTTATCAAATGCAGCTGAAGAGAGTATAAGAAAACAGCTGAAAGAAAGTGAGATGAAATTGGCATCCTCTGAGAAGAAGAATATGGAGCTCGAGCAACAAATAAATCTTGCAGAGATAAAAAGGCTTGATGCAGAGAGTGAAATAAACAAATTCAATGAGAAAATAATGGAGCTCACTGCAGATAATGCACTATCGAGAAGTTGTCTGGAAAGTTTTGAAGATAGGATTGGCCAATTGGAATCTTCCTTGAGTCAGTCGTCTTTAAGGAACTCAGAGCTTGAGAAAGAGCTCAATGATCTTCTTATAAAGTGTGCAGAACATGAGGAACGAGCTACTGCAACACATCTCCGCAATATAGAGCTGGAAGACATGATTCATTCATCTCATTCCAGGGCTGAAGATTCTAAAAAGAGAACAGGAGAATTGGAACTACTGTTGGAAGCTACTAATTCTCGGACAAAGGAACTTGAGCAACTACTAAGCACTATCGAGGAAAAACATAGAGATGTTGAGGCTCTATCAAAGCAATACAGCAGCAAGGTTTCTGAGCTTGTTACCGAACATGAAGCTGCACATCAAGCTGCAAATGACAAGGAGAGGGAGTTGACAGATATCCTGTATGTAGTTGTAGAAGATAGAAAGAAATTTGAAGACTTGTCAAATAGTCAGGAGAAGAAACTTTATGAATCTGAAAATGAAATTCAGATCTTGAAAATTGAGTTGAAATATTTAAAAGAAAAAGTAGCAAGTGTTCAGGAAGATCTTGAAGCTTCAAGTGATCGAGAGAGAGAATTACTTGAGATTCTCAAATATGATGGAGAACAGTTGGAACATCACAGCAAGGCTCTAGAGGAACTTACTGCAAAAAATTTGGAGTTGAATTCATTAAATGAATCTTTAATCAAAGATTCACAGTTGAAACTCCAGGAAGCAGCTGCAAACATCAAGCAAAAGGAGATGGAAGCTAAAGAATTGCTTGAGAAGTTAAAATTTCTTGAAGAACAATTGATATCTTACAAAGACCATGCAGTTGAAGCTACTGAAAATGTTGCTTTACTAAAGGTGGAGTTGGGGGAAAATGCAATTAAACTGGTTTCTCTTGAGAACAATGTTGAGGAGCTTAATCGAAAGGTCTCAGAAGCTAATCTAAGAACTCAACAGAAGTTGGCTGAAAATGAGTTGCTATCTATGGAGAACTCAAAACTCAGGGAGGAGTTGGAAGCTCACCAGCAAAAAGTCAATGAGCTAGAAGAGTTCTCAAAATCCATTCATGCCGAGAAGGAGGCTACTGTTGAGAAACTCATTTCTCATGCAAGCACCATAGCAGAATTAACTGATGAACGGTCAAAATGCTTGGAGATCCAATTTGCAACTGAATCTCGACTTAAAGAAAATGAAGCCCAGCTGCAGGAAGCAACTGAGAAATACAAGCAGAGAGATTTGGAAGCCAGAGACCAGTATGAGAAGCTTCTTGCATTTGAAACTCATTTGAGGACTTATGAAGAACAGGTTAGTGAGTCAGCTGTTATCACATCAACTCAGAAGCACAAACTGGAAGAAGCACATTTCAAATTACAAGATATGGAAGGACTAGTTGAGAAATTGGAAAGCAAGTTGGATCAATTAAAAACTGAGAATGAAGGTTTAACCAGACATAACCTGAGTCTGACTGAGGAGCTTGCAACTTATGAGACAAAAATGAACGAGTTGCATGTAGCATTTGATGCAGCTGTTGCAAAGAAAGAGGATGTATCCATGGAGCTTCATTCTTTTAAGAAAGAAACAGAAGATGTCCTGCAACTGCTTAACTCTGATAAAGAAAAACTCCAGTCACAGGTCAGTACATACATAGTTTCTATCTCTCTATCGTATGCATACGTATGTGCTTCAAATTCTATGGTGCATATAAATAGCAAAGATATCTTGTATTGCATATTTGTATAACAAAGCTTCTCTGGAAAAGGATTTTGTTATCTAAAACAGGAAGTTATATTGCAGATAACCTCTGTTACGGAAGAAAACAACATGCTTAACGAAATGTACCAAAATGCAAGGAGACAACTTGAAGCAACTATAGTCCAATTGGAAGAAAAATTAAGTGAGCAGATGGCAAGGGAATTATCTTTTAATTCTATTATAGAAAATCTTAAAGAAGAGTTGTCTGAAAAATCACTTATGCAACCACGAATTTCAGAACTTGAAGAAAAGCTTAGAGATGCCGAAGAACAGTTGGAACATCATGGAAAGGCTGTGGAGGAAATTACTGCAAGAAACAGGAATTTGAAGTCAATAAATGAATCTTTGGTCAAGGATTCAGAGTTGAGGCTCCAGGAAGCAGCAGAGAGCTTCAAGCAAAAGGATTCTGAAGCTAAAGAATTGCTTGAGAAGTTAAAATCTCTTGAAGAACAATTGGTATTTTATGAACAACAGTTGGTTGAAGCTTCTGAAAATGTTGCCTCACTTAAGGCAGAGTTGGGCACAAACACAATGAAACTGGTTTATCTCGAAAACAATCTTGAGGAGCTTAAGCAAAAGCTCTCAGAAGCTAATCTAAGATGTGAACAGACACTTTCTGAAAATGAGTTGTTGGCTTCATCAAACTCAAAACTCATGGAGGAGTTGGAAGCACATCAGCACAAAGTCGATGAGCTTAACAAGTTGTTCACATCCATCTCTGCAGAGAAAGAAGCCACTGTTGAGCAACTTGCCTCTCATGCTAGTACCATAGCGAGTTTGACAGATGAACACTCAAGAGGCTTAGAGCTCCAATTTGCAACTGAATCTCGCCTTAAAGAAAATGAAGCCCAGCTGCATGAAGCTATTGAGAAACACAAGCAACGAGATTTGCAAGTAAGAGACCTCTATGAGAATCTTCTTGCACTTGAAACACAGTTGCGAACTTATGAAGAACAGGCTAGTGAGTCATCTGTTGTTGAAGCAACTCAGAAGGGCAAATTGGAAGAGGCACATTTTAAACTACAGGAACTGGAAGGGCTTGTAGAGCAATTGAAAAGAAAGTCAGACCAATCTAAAATTGAGAATGAAGATTTATCAAGAAATAACCTGAGTCTCACTGAGAAGCTTGCAATGTATGAGACAAAGATGAATGAGTTGCAAGTAGCACTTGATGCAGCTGTTACAGAGAAAGAGGATATATTCATGCAGCTTCATTCTTCTAAAAAGGAAATGGAAGATAACATGCAACTGTTTATATCTGATAAAGAAAAATTCCAGTCACAGGTTAGTCAATACACAATCTTTATTGTATAAATGTAATGTGGTTCCTAAAATTTTGCTATTGCCAATAAATTTCAAGTTAGGAGAATGAATTCTTGTGTTTGTATAACAAAGTATCTTTTCTGAAAGGAATTTGTTATCTAAGATGGAAGCAATATTGCAGATGACCTCTATCACAGAAGAGAACAACATGCGCAAAGAAATGCATGAAAATTCCAGGAAAGATCTCGAAGCAAGGTTAGCCCAATTGGAAGAAAAGCTAAGTGAACAGAAGGCAAGGGAATTCTCTCTTGATTTTCTTGTGGAAAGACTTAAAGCAGAGTTATCTGAAAAATCTCTTA
This sequence comes from Musa balbisiana, assembly GCA_004837865.1. Classification (NCBI taxonomy): domain Eukaryota; kingdom Viridiplantae; phylum Streptophyta; class Magnoliopsida; order Zingiberales; family Musaceae; genus Musa; species Musa balbisiana. Next base: position 16,080,576 of record CM017193.1, on the reverse strand, counting down.
TGCAATTACAACTGGAGCAAAAGCTTCAATATGCTGATGAACAATGGGAACATCACAGTAAGGCTGTGGAGGAACTTACAACAAGAAACTTAGAGCTAAATTCATTAAATAAAACTTTTGTCAAGGATTCAGAGTTGAAACTTGAGCAAGCAGCTGCAAGCTTCATGCTAAAGGAGTCTGAATCTAGAGAATTGCTTGAGAAGTTCAAATCTTGTGAAGAACAATTGTCATTTTATAAAGAACAGGCAGTTGGAGCTGCTGAAAATGTTGCCTCACTTAAGGAAGAGTTGGGAGCAAATGCAATGAAACAAGTTTCTCTTGAAAACAACATTGAGGAGCTTAAGCAAAACGTCTCAGAAGCTAATCTAAGATGTGAACAGACACTTTCTGAAAATGAGTTGTTGACTACATCAAACTCAACACTCAGAGAGGAGTTGGAGACTAATCAGCACAAGGTCAATGGGCTTAATGAGTTGTTGAAATCCATCCATGCAGAGAAGGAGGCTGCTGTTGAGCAGCTTGCCTCTCATGCAAGAACCATAGCAAAATTGACTGATGAACATTCAAGTGGCTTGGAGCTACAGTTTTCAACTGAATCTCGTCTTAAGGAAAATGAAGCCCAGTTGCATGAAGCTATTGAGAAAAACAAGCAGAAAGATTTGGAAGCCAGAGACCAGTATGAGAAGCTGCTTTCACTTGAAACTCAGTTGAGAACTTATGAAGAACAGGCTAGTGAGTCAGCAGTTGTTGCAGCAACTCAGAAGGGAAAACTTGAAGAGGCACATTTCAGATTACAGGAACTGGAAGGGTTTCTAGAGCAATTTAAACACAAGTCAGATCAATTCAAAATGGACAATGAAGATTTGTTAAAAGATAACTTGAGTCTCACTGAGAAGCTTGTGATGTATGAAACAAATATGAATGAGTTACAAGTAGCACTTGATGCAGCTGTTACAGAGAAAGAGGATATATTCATGCAGCTTCATTCTTCTAAGAAAGAAATAGAGGATCTCATGCAATTCCACGTCTCTGATAAAGAGAAACTCCAGTCACAGGTTAGTAAATGAACAATTCTAACTTGTATGTGAAACATGGGTCTTAAAGTTCAATGTTGCCAATAAATTGCATGGTAGGAGATTGACTTCATGTATGTTACATTCATATAACAAATTAAATAACTATTTTCAGAATTTTTTATTGAAATTGGAGGTACTGTTGCAGATAACCTCTGTCATGGAAGAGCACAACACATGCAATGAGATGTACCAAAATGCCAGGAAAGAGCTCAAAGCTGCTATAGCCCAATTAGAAGAAAAACTAAGTGAACAGAAGGCAAGGGAATTATCTTTTGATTCTCTTGTTGAAAGTCTTAAAGCAGAGTTGTCTGAGAAATCTATTATGCAATCAGAACTGGAGCAAAGGCTTAAATATGCTGGAGAACAATTGGAACATCACAGAGAGGCTGTGGAGGAACTTACGGCCAGAAACTTTGAGCTAAATTCATTAAATGAAACTTTAGTCAAGAATTCAGAATTGAAACTCGAGGAAGCAGCTACAAGCTTCATGAAAAAGGAATCTGAAGTTAAACGGTTGCTGGAGATGTTGAAATCTCTTGAAGAACAATTGGCATTTTATAAAGAACAGGCAGTTGGAGCTGCTGAAAATGTTGCCTCACTTAAGGCACAGTTGGAGGCGAGCACAATGAAACTGGTTTCTCTTGAAAATAATGTTGAGGAGCTTAAGCAAAAAGTCTCGGAATCTAATTTAAGATGTGAACAGATACTTTCTGAAAATGAATTGCTGGCTACATCAAATTCAAAGCTCAGGGAGGAGTTGGAAGATCATCAACACAAAGTGAACAACTTCAATGAATTGTTAAAATCCATCCATGCAGAGAAGGAGGCTGCTGTTGAGCAACTCGCTTCTCATGCAAGCACCATAGCTAAATTGACTGATGAACATTCAAGAGGCTTGGAGCTACAGCATGCAGCTGAATCTCGCATAGAAGAAAATGAAGCACAACTTTATGAAGCTATTGAAAAACACAAGAAGAAAGATCTGGAAGCCAGAAACCTGTACGAGAAGCTGCTTTCACTTGAAACTCAGTTGAGAAATGATGAACAGGCTAGTGAGCCAGATGTTGCAGCAACTCAGAAGGGCATATTGGAAGAGGCACATTTCAAATTACAGGAAGTGGAAGGGCTTGTAGAGCAATTAAACAGCAAGTTGGATCAGTTCAAAATTGAAAATGAAGATTTATCAAAAGATAATGTGAGTCTCACTGAGATGCTTGCAATGTATGAGTCAAAATTGAATATGGTACAAGTAGCACTTGATACAGCTGTTAGAGAGAAAGAGGATATAATCATGCAGCTTCATTCTTCTCGGAAAGAATTGGAGGATATCATTCAATCCCATATCAATGATAAAGAGAAACTCCAGTCACAGGTTAGTAAACACATAATCTCTATCTTATACATGTAACTTGGGTCCTTGAATGCTATGAGGCTGAAAACTGCAAGGTAGGAGTCTGATTTCCTGTGTTTCACATTTGTAGAAACAATTAAAAAAACTATTTTGGAGAAAGGAACTTGCTATCTAAAATGGAAGTATATTGCAGGTAACCTCTCTCATGGAAGAGAACAACATGCACAACGAAATGCACCAAAATGTAAGGAAAGAACTTCAAGCTGCTATAGCCCAATTGGACGAAAGACTAAGCGAACAGAAGGCAAGTAAATTCTCTCTTGATTCTCTTGTAGAAAGTCTTAAAGCTGAGTTGTCTGAGAAATCTCCTATGCAGTCTGAACTGGAACAAAGGCTTAGACATGCTGGAGAACAGGTGGAACTTCATAGAAAGGACGTGGAGGAATTTGCAGCAAGAAACTTGGAGTTAAATTCATTAAATGAATCTTTAATCAAGGATTCAGAGTTAAAACTTGAGCAAGCTGCTGCAAGCATCTTGCAAAAGGAGTCTGAAACTAAGGAATTGCTTGACAAATTAAAATATCTCGAGGACCAATCAACATTTTATAAAGAACAGGCAGTTGAAGCTACTGAAAATGTCACCTCACTTAAGGCAGAGTTGGGAACAAATGCATTGATATTGGTTTCTCTTGAAAACAATGTTCAAGAGCTTAAGAAAAAGGTCTCAGAAGCTAATCTGAAAGGTGAACAAACACTTGCTGAAAATGAGTTGTTGGCTACATCAAACTCGAAGCTCATGGAAGAGTTGGAGGCACATCAAGACAAAGTGAATGAGCTCAAGGAGTTATTGAAATCCATCCATGCAGAGAAGGAGGCTGCTGATAAGAAACTTGCCTCCCATGCGAGCACCATAGCTAAGTTGACTGATGAACATTCACAAGGCTTGGAGCTCCAGTGTGCAACTGAACTTCGCCTCAAAGAAAATGAAGAACAGCTGCATGAAGCTATTGAGAAACACAAGAAGCGAGATTTGGAAGCCAGAGACCTTTACGAGAAGCTGCTTGCACTTGAATCTCAGTTAAAAACTTGTGAAGAACAGGCTAGTGAGTCAGATATTCTCACAGCGACTCAGAAGAGCAAACTGGAAGAGGCACATTTCAAACTACAGGAACATGAAGAGCTTATTGAGCAACTGCAAAGCAGTTTGGCTCAATTCAAAACTGAGAACGAAGATTTATCAAGAGATAACCTGAGTCTAACCGAGGAGCTTGCAACATATGAGACAAAAATGAACCTGTTACAAGCTGCACTCCATGAAGCTACTGCAGAGAAAGAGGATACACTCATGCAGCTTCATTCTTCTACAAAACAATTGGAGGATATGATGCAATTACATATGTCTGATAAAGAGAAACTCCAGTTACAGGTAAGTAAATACAGAATCTCTATCTTAATCTTGTAACTTGGAACTTAAAATTCTATGATGCCAATAAATTGCAAGGTAGGAGCATGATTCCCTGCATTTCACATACAATTTAAAAAATTATTTGGGAAATGGAATTTGTTATCTAAAATAGAAATAATGTTGCAGATAACCTCTGTCATGGAAGAGAACAACATGCACAAAGGAATGCACCAAAATGCAAGGAAAGAACTCGAAGCTGCTATAGCCCAATTGGAAGAAAAACTGACTGAACAGAAGGCCAGGGAATTTTCTTTCGATTCTCTTGTGGAAAGTCTTAAAGCAGAGTTGTCTGAGAAGTCTCTTATGCAGTCTGATATGGAGAAAAAGCTTATACATGCTGGAGAACAGTTGGAACATCACAGAAATGCTGTGGAGGAACTGACAGCAAGAAATTCAGAGTTAAATTCATTAAATGAATCTTTAATCAAGAATTCAGAGTTGAAACTTGAGCAAGCAGCTGCAAACATCTTGAAAAAGGACTTTGAAGTGAAGGAATTGATTGAGAAGATCAAATCTCTTGAAGAGCAGTCGTCATTTTATAAGGAACAGGCAATTGAAGCTAATGAAAATGTCAACTCACTTAAAGCGGAGTTGGGAGCGAATGCAAAGACACTGGTTTCTCTTGAAAACAACTATGAGGAGCTTAAGCAACAGATCTCAGAAGCTAATCTGAAACATGTACAGACACTTGCAGAAAATGAATTGTTGGCTACATCAAACTCAAAGCACAGGGAAGAGTTGGAAGCTCATCAGCAAAAAGTCATTGAGCTTGATGAGTTCTTGAAATCCATCCATACAGAGAAGGAGGCTGCTGTTGAGCAACTAGCCTCTCATGCCACCACCATAGCAAAGTTGACTGAAGAACATTCACGCGGCTTGGAACTCCAGTTTGCAACTGAATTTCGCCTCAAGGAGAATGAAGCCCAACTGCATGAGGCTATTGAGAAACACAAGCAGCGAGATTTTGAAGCCAAAGACCTGTATGAGAAGCTGCTTGCACTTGAATCTCAGTTGAAAGGTTATGAAGAACAGGCTAGTGAGTCAGCTATTGTTGCAGCAACTCAAAAGAGTAAACTGGATGAGGCACATTGCAAACTACAGGAACATGAAGGCCTTGTTGAGCACCTGTATAGCAGGTTGGCTCAATTTAAAACTGAGAATGAAGATTTATCAAGGGATACCATTAGTCTTAGTGAGAAGCTTGCAACGTATGAGACAAAATTGAACAAGTTACAAGTAGAGTTTGATACAGCTATAATAGAGAAAGAGGATATAATTATGCAGCTTCATTCTTCCAATAAAGAATTGGAAGATATCATGCAATCACACATGTTTGATAAAGAGAAACTCCAGTTACAGGTAAGTAAATACTGAAGCTCTATCTTAATTGTGTTACTTGGAATCTTAAAATTGCCAATAAATTGCAAGGTAGGAGCACAATTCTCTGCATTTCACATATGTAGAACAAATTGTTTTGGGAATTGGAATTGTTATCTAAAATAGAAATAATATTGCAGATAAATTCTGTCATGGAAGAGAACAATATGCGCAACAAAATGCACCAAAATGCAAGGAAAGAACTCGAAGCTACTATAGCCCAATTGGAAGAAAAACTAAGCGAACAGAAGGCAAGGGAATTTTCTTTTTATTCTCTCGTGGAAAGTCTTAACGTAGAGTTATCTGATAAATCTCTTATGCAGTCTGATCTGGAACAAAAGCTTAGACATGCTGAAGAACAGTTGGAACATCACAGACAAGCTGTGGAGGAACTTACGGCAAGAAACATGGAGTTAAGTTCATTAAATGAATCTTTAATCAAGGATTCAGAATTGAAACTTGAGCTGGCAGCAGCAAACATCTTGCGAAAGGAGTCTGAAGTTAAGGAATTGCTCGAGAAGCTAAAATCTCTTGAAGAGCAGTCATCATTTTATAAAGAACAGGCAATTGAAGCTACTGAAATTGTCACCTCACTTAAGGCGGAATTGGGAGTGAATGCAAAGACATTGGTTTCTCTTGAAAACAAAGTTGAGGAGCTTAAGCAACAGATCTCAGAAGCTAATCTGAAACATGAACAGACACTTGCGGAAAATGAATTGTTGGCTACATCAAACTCAAATCTTAGGGAGGAGTTGGAAGCTCATCAGCAAAAAGTCAGTGAGCTTAATGAGGTGTTGAAATCCATCCATACAGAGAAGGAGGCTGCTGTCGAGCAACTGGCCTCTCATGCCAGCTCCATAGCAAAGTTGACTGAAGAACATTCACGAGGCTTGGAGCTCCAGTTTGCAACCGAATTTCGCCTCAAAGAAAATGAAGCCCAGCTACATGAAGCTATTGAGAAACAAAAGCAGCGAGATTTGGAAGCCAGAGACCTGTACGAAAAGCAGCTTGCACTTGAGTCTCAGTTAAAAACTTATGAAGAACAGGCTAGTGAGTCAGCTATTTTAGAAGCCACTCAGAAGAGCGAACTTGAAGAGGCCCATTTCAAATTACAGGAACATGAAGGGCTTGTTCAGCAACTGAAAAGCACATTGGATCAATTCAAGACTGAGAATGAAGATTTATCACGAGAAAACCTGAGTCTCACCGTGGAGCTTGCAACATTAAAGACAAAAATGAATGAGTTACAAGTGGCACTTGAAGCATCCGTCGCAGCGAAAGAGAATATATTCCTTCAGCTTCATTCTTCAAAGAAAGAAATGGAGGATCTCATGCAACTGCTTATCTCTGACAAAGAGAAACTCCAGTTACAGGTTAGTCATTAATAATATTCATTTTTCTACATGGAAGATGGGTCCTTAAAATTCTATGATGCCAATAAAGTGCCAAATAGGAGCATGACTTTTTGTATTTCACATTTGTATAGCAAATTATTTTGGGTAAAGGAATTTGTTATCTAAAACAGAAGTAATGTTGCAGATAACCTCTATCATGACAGAGAGCAACATGCGCAATGAGATGCATAATGATGCAAGGAAAGAACTGGAAGAAACTATAGTCCAATTGACACAAAATCTAAGCGAACAGAAGGCAAGGGAATTCACTCTTGATTCCCTTGTGGAAAGTCTTAAATCAGATTTGTCTGAGAAATCTCTTATGCAATCAGAATTGGAGCAAAAGCTTAGATATGCTGGAGAACAGTTGGAACATCACAAAGAGGCTGTGGATGAACTAACAACAAGAAATTTGGAGTTAAATTCATTGACTGAATCTTTGTTAAAGAATTCTGAGTTGAAACTTGAGCAGGCAGCCAAAAGCATCATGCAAAAGGAGTCTGAAGCTAAAGAATTGCTTAACAAGTTAAAATCTCTTGAAGAACAATCAGCATTTTATAAAGAACAGGCAGTTCAAGCTACTGAAAATGTAGCCTCACTAGAAGCGGAGTTGGGGGCAAATGCGATGACATTGGTTTCACTTGAAAATAATGTTGAGGAGCTTAAGCAAAAGGTCTCAGAAGCTAATCTCAAAGGTGAACAGACACGTGCTGAAAATGAATTGTTGGTAAGGTCAAACTCAACGCTCAGCGAGGAGTTGAAATCTCATCAGCACAAAGTTAATGAGCTTGAGGAGTTATTGAAATCCATCCAAGCAGAAAAGGAGGCTGCTGTCGAGCAACTCGTTTCTCATGCAAGCACTATAGCACAATTGACTGATGAACATTCAAGAGGCTTGGAGCTCCAGTTAGCAACTGAATATCGCCTTAAAGAAACTGAAGCCCAGCTGCATGAAGCTATTGACAAACACAAACAAATAGATTTCGAAGCTAGAGACCTATACGAGAAGCTTCTTGCACTTGAATCTCAGTTAAATGCTTATGAAGAACAGGCCATTGAGTCAGCTGTTGTTGCAGCAACTCACATGGGCAAACTGGAAGAGGCACATTTCAAATTACAGGAACTGGAAGGGCTTGTTGAGCAACTGGAGAGCAAGTTGGATCAATTCAAAACTGAGAATGAATCTTTATCAAGGGATAACCTGAGTCTCACTGAGGAGCTTGCAACATATAAGATAAAAATAAATGAGTTAAAAGTAGCACATGAAGCAGCTGTTACTGACAAAGAGGATATATTCATTCAGCTTCATTCTTCAAAGAAAGAAATGGACGATCACATGCAACTTCTTCTCTCTGATAAAGAGAAACTCCAGTCACAGGTTAGTAAATTACAATCTACATCTTCTACATGTAACATGGATCCTTCAAATTCTGTGACGCCCATAAATTACAAAATAGGCGCATGATTCCTTGTATTTTACATTTGTATAACAAAATATTTTAGGAAAGGAATTTCTTTATCTAAAACAGAAGTAATACTGCAGATAACCTCTGTCATGGAAGAGAACAACTTGCACAATGAAATACACCAAAATGCAAGGAAAGAACTCAAAGAAACCATAGCCCAATTGGAAGAAAAAATAAGCGAACGGATGGAAAGGGAAAGTTCTCTTGATTCTCTTGTTGAAATTCTTAAATCAGAGTTGTCTACAAAATCTCTGATGCAATCAGAACTGGAACAAAAGTTTAGATATGCTGGAGAACAGTTGGAACATTACAAAAAGGCTGTGGAGGAACTTATGACAAGAAACTTGGAGTTAAATTCATTAAATGAATCTTTATTTAAGGATTCTGAATTAAAACTTGAGCAAGCAGCTGCATGCATCATACAGAAGGAGTCTGAAGCTAACGAATTGCTTGAGAAGTTAAGATCTGTTGAAGAACAATCAGCATTTTATAGAGAACAGGCAGTTGAAGCTACTGAAAATGTAGCCTCACTTAAGGCAGAGTTGGGGGTGAATGTGATGAAACTGATTTCTCTTGAAAACATTGTTGAGGAGCTTAAACAAAAGGTCTCTGAAGCTAATCTGAAAGGTGAACAGACATTTGCTGAAAATGAATTATTGGCAACAACAAACTCAAAGCTCAGGGAGGAGTTGGAATCTCATCAGCACAAACTTAATGAGCTTAAGGAGTTTCTGGAATCCATCCATGCAGAGAAGGAGTTTGCTGTGGAGCAACTCGCCTCTCATGCAAGCACTATAGCACAAATGAGTGATGAACATTCAAGAGACTTGGAGCTTCAGTTAGCAACTGAATGTCGCCTTCAAGAAAATGAAGCCCAGCTGCATGAGGTTATTGAGAAACACAAGCAGAGAGATCTAGAAGCCAGGGACCTGTCTGAGAAGCTGCTTGCACTTGAAACCTCAGTTGAGAGCTTATGAAGAACAGGCTAGTGAGTCAGCTGTTGTAGCCAGCAACTCAAAAGGGTAAACTAGAAGAGGCACATTGCAAATTACAAGAACTGGAAGGGCTTGTAGAGCAACTAAAAGCCAGTTGGATCAATTCAAAATTAAAGAATGAAGATTTATAAGAGATAACCTAAGTCTCTCTGAGAACCTTGCAATGTATGCGATGAATATGAATGAGTTGCAAGTAGCACTTGATGCAGCTGTTACACAGAAGAGGATATATTCACGGGTGATTCAAGCCTGGCATATGGCATACTGCCTGCTACGGCCTTATACTGCTCAATTTTGGGCCTGCATGGTGCAGGACTTGTACTGGGCAATAACCCTTTCTTTTGTTTTCAGTCTTTTTTCAGACTTTCTGTCCAAAACTTGATATGTACTGGCATGTAGTTTGAACCTGTACCAGTCTGGTCGAAGACTGGTACAATGCAATATCCGAAATTAAAATCCTTGATCTCTATCTTGTGCATTTAACAGAAGTCCATAAAATTCTATATGTTGATAATTTACAAGATAGAAGCATGATTACTTGTATTTCAGATTTGACATAACAAATTGCTTTGTGAAAACAAACTTGTTATCTAAAGCAGAAGTAATATTGCAGATAACTTCAGTAATGGTAGAGAACAACATGTGCAATGAGATGTACCATAATGCTAGGAAAGAACTGGAAGCTACTTTAGCCCAATTCCAAGAACAACTAAGTGAACAGAAGACAAGGGAATCTGCAAATTACAAGAACTGGAAGGGCTTGTAGAGCAACTAAAAAGCCAGTTGGATCAATTCAAAATTAAGAATGAAGATTTATTAAGAGATAACCTAAGTCTCTCTGAGAACCTTGCAATGTATGCGATGAATATGAATGAGTTGCAAGTAGCACTTGATGCAGCTGTTACACAGAAAGAGGATATATTCATGCAGCTTTGTTCTTCCAAGAAAGAAATGGAGGATCTCATGCAATTACATAGCTCTGATAAAGAGAAACTCCAGTCACAGGTTTGTAAATACACAATCTCTATCAACGTTTGCAATATTGTCTGGTATGGTTTGGTACAAGGGTAATTATTGGTCCAATAAACCCATGTATTAGGCTAATCCGGGTGATTCAAGCCTGGCATATGGCATACTGCCTGCTACGGCCTTATACTGCTCAATTTTGGGCCTGCATGGTGCAGGACTTGTACTGGGCAATAACCCTTTCTTTTGTTTTCAGTCTTTTTTCAGACTTTCTGTCCAAAACTTGATATGTACTGGCATGTAGTTTGAACCTGTACCAGTCTGGTCGAAGACTGGTACAATGCAATATCCGAAATTAAAATCCTTGATCTCTATCTTGTGCATTTAACAGAAGTCCATAAAATTCTATATGTTGATAATTTACAAGATAGAAGCATGATTACTTGTATTTCAGATTTGACATAACAAATTGCTTTGTGAAAACAAACTTGTTATCTAAAGCAGAAGTAATATTGCAGATAACTTCAGTAATGGTAGAGAACAACATGTGCAATGAGATGTACCATAATGCTAGGAAAGAACTGGAAGCTACTTTAGCCCAATTCCAAGAACAACTAAGTGAACAGAAGACAAGGGAATCCTCTCTTGTTTCTCTTGTAGAAAGTCTTAAAGCAGAGTTGTCTGGGAAATCTCTTATGCAATCAGAACTGGAGCAAAATCTTAGATATGCTGGAGAACAGTTGGAACATCACAGAAATGCTGTGGAGAAACTTACGACAAGAAACTTGGAACTAAATTCATTAAATGAATCTTTAGTGAAAGATTCAGAGTTGAAACTTAGGCAAGCAGACGCAACCATCATGCAAAAGGAGTCTGAAGCTGAAGAATTGCTTGAGAAGTTAAAATCTGCCGAAGAACAATTGGCAAGTCAGAAGGGCAAACTGGAAGAGGCACATTCCAAATTACAGGAACTGGAAGGGCTTGTAGAGCAATTGAAAAGCATGTCAGATCAATTCAAAACTGAGAATGAAGATTTATCAAGAGATAATCTCAGTCTCACTGAGGAGCTTGCAACAAATAAGACAAGAATGAACGGGTTGCAACTAGCTCTTGATGCAACTGTCACAGAGAAAGAGGATATATTCATGCAGCTTCATTCTTCTCAGAAAAACATGGATGATCTCGTGCAACTGCATATCTCTGATAAAGAGAAACTTCAGTCGCAGGTTAGTAAATACACCATGCCTATCTTACACTCGTAATATTGTTCCTTAAAATTCTATGATGCCGATAAATTTCAAGGTTTTACATGATTCTGTGATTCACATTTGAACAAATTATTTTGGGAAAGGAATTTCTTATCTAAGATGTAATATTACAGATAACCTCTGTCATGGAAGAGAACAAAAAATGCAACAAAATGCACCAAAATGCAAGGAAGGAACTTGAAGCTACTGTATCCAAATTGGAAGAAAAACTAAGTGAACAGAAAGCAAGGGAATTCTCTCTTGATTCTCTAGCAGAAAGTCTTAAAGCAGAGTTGTCTGAGAAATCTCTTATGCAATCTGAACTGGAGCAAAAGCTTAGATATGCTGAAGAGCAGTTGGGACATCACAGAAAGGCCGTGGAGGAACTTACTGCAAGAAACTTGGAGTTAAATTCATTAAATGAATCTTTAATCAAGGATACGGAATTAAAACTTGAGCAAGTAGCTGCAAGCATCTTGCAAAAGGAGTCTGAAACTAAGGAGTTGCTTGAGAAGTTAAAATCTCTCAAGGAACAATCAACATTTTACAAAGAACAGTCAGTTGAAGCTACTCAAACTGTCACCTTACTTGAAGCAGAATTGGGAACAAATGCATTAACACTGGTTTCTCTTGAAAACAACATTCAGGAGCTTAAGCAAAAGGTCTCAGAAGCTAATCTGAAAGGTGAACAAACACTTTCTGAAAATGAGTTGTTGGCTACATCAAACTTAGAGCTCAGGGAAGAGTTGGAAGCTCATCAGCATAAAGTCAATGAGCTTAATGAGGTGTTGAAATCTATCCATGCAGAGAAGGAGGCTGTTAATGAGCAACTTGCCTCTCATGCAAGCATCATCGCGAAGTTGACTGATGAACATTCACAAGGCCTGGAGCTCTTGTTTGCAACTGAAGTTTGCCTCAAAGAAAATGAGGCCCAGCTGCATGAAGCTATTGAGAAACACAAGCAGCGAGATTTAGAAGACAGAGACTTGAATGAGAAGCTGTTTGCACTTGAATCTCAGTTAAAAATTTATGAAGAACAGGCCAGTGAGTTGGCTATTGTTGCAGCAACTCAGAAGAGCAAACTGGAAGAGGCACATTGTAAATTACAAGAATATGAAGGGCTTGTTGAGTTACTGTATGGCAGGTTGGCTCAATTTAAAACTGAGAATGATGATTTATCGAGAGAGAACCTAAGTCTCACTGAGGACCTTGCAACATATGAGACAAAAATGAACAAGTTCCAAGAAGCACTTGATGAAGCTACTGCAGAGAAAGAGGATATATTCATGCAGCTTCATTCTTCTATGAAAGAAATGGATGATGTCAAGCAACTGCTTATCTCTGACAAAGAAAAACTCCAGTCACAGGTTAATAAATAAATTTTCTCTATCATATACATGTAAAATTAGGTATTTAAAATTCTATTATGTAGATAAAATGTGTGTTAATAGCATGATTCCCTGTGTTTAACATTTATATTCCAAAGCATCTGGGAAATGTACTTTATTGTCTCAAACCAGAAGTGATATTGCAGATAACCTCTATCATGGAAGAGAACATCATGCTCCATGAGATGTACCAAAATATGAGGAGAGAACTTGAAACAACAGTTCAATTGAAAGAAGAAGCCACCGAAGAGAAGGCAAGAGAATTCCCTCTCAACTCCCTTGTTGGAAATCTTGAGGCAGAGTTGGCTGAGAAATCTCTTATGCAAGCACGAATTTCTGAACTTGAACACAAGCTGTTACTAGCTGAGAAAACTTATATCCAAGAGGTGCTTTTATGAACTCTGTTTCCATTTTAAAAAATGGTTCGCAACACTTATGCATTCAGGTAGTGATGCTTGATATCTTGCTTGCAATTTTATCTGCTCAGATTGAAAGCTTGGTATCAGCTTCTGCTGAGAAGGAGGCAGGACTGACTGCTAAACTAAAGGATCACACAAGCTTGCTTCAAGAACGAGATTCCTTAGATCAACAATTAAAGGAAATCTTAAAGGAACTTGATTTGGCACAAAGAACCATAACAGAACAGGTAAATCTTTGACTGTAGAGTCAACTTCAAGGGCTGTTTTTTCATTTGTAGTATGCTCTTTACATGTACCAAACAGTCATAGCATCTTTAACTTTTCCTGGTAGTTTAATTATGTAATATAGTTCTTAATGAGGGATATTTTATTTTCTGTCTCTCACTGAACTCTTAACTGCTTTTTAGAAATGCCTATCTCACTAAGAAGGCTGTATTACAGCATTTTATGTCATTGACTGTACCAGGCTAAGGTGCAAATATTTCACTTGATGAACAGCATAAGATTAGAATATATAAAATCATTCTATGAAAGTTCTGAGTAGGTAAGCAACTATACTGGAAATAGAATAGAAATTTAAACATGGATACAATGAGTTTGGTTCAACTACATGGTGATTAAACCAAGGTTTGCAGCATTTAAATTGGTTTCTAGATTGTCTAGCATGTAAGACAGAAATTTTATTAAAAACAAATGTAAAGCTGTAAACTAAAGAAAAAAATTTGAAATGAAAGTAACAAAAAATCAAAATATGTAGTCTGAAGGTCACTGCAAAGTGAACAAAAGATTAACACATCTATAAATGATTTTGTCCATAATATTCTAATATCACAAAACTAAACAGTATGAATTGAAGGTGGAGATCTTTCTGAGCTGGTTCTCACATTGAAGTTTCCATTTCAGAATTGGATGAACTAGCTGATATAGATCAACTTTGACTAAAATAATCTGATTTTAGATGATCCAGGTTAATCTAACTACAGATTGGTAGATATAAACTGGAAGGTTGCTTTTCAGCCAGCTAACTTGACAAAAATGAACCAAAGTTGACTGATCTTTGATGGACATATGGTGAAAGTTGCTGATGACCAAGAACTAGGTAGAATCCCAACCAAATCCCAAAAAATAATGCATTTAAATAATGAAAAGGAAGGAACTTCAGTACATACAGCTTGGACATTTTTTCCAAATAAGATGAACTAAATAGTGGCTTTCTAGCAATTGGTAGTATGGTTCATGTTGTCGTATACATAGATAGAGACTAAAATATCTTTGCAGGTCATCTTATTCAATCAAAATTTAAGAGTATTGGCCATTTATATTGAGATGTATCTTTTGTGAATCATGACTTCTAGCATGCCCAAAGAAACCAAATTCAAAATATTCATTTTGGTGTATGGTGCTGCTAAATTAAATTGCAGTCCACATACAGAAAGGGGTCTTTTCTGCATATCACTGCAAAACTCCATGGATACTTCTATCATACCTGCTTAAATAGGTATATGTATACTGTAGGTTTTCTTTAGAATTATCTTGCCACTATTGCTTCTTATCCTTGAGTGTAAACCTGAAACCCGAAATAAATAATATACTGAAGGATTAAGAGGTAAAGATATGACATGATATCATAAATGAAACTTTGACGTGGCTATTTGGTCAAAGCTTCATGAATAGAACAAGTGATGTTTAAGGAGCTTGGAAGTTGCTGATCTTAAACAAAAATCACCCACCAACTGATTAAGAAGCAAGTCATGGCAATCAGGCGTAAGGTTATCTTGGAAGGTATTAGTTAGCGCCCTTAGTCTGTATATATTGATGGAACTGGTTCATGGCATGGGGTCAATATATGCAACATGTAGAATAAAAGTAACAGACATTCAGTAAATAAAATATTAAGAATGTTTTTTGGAAATGAGTTCTTTGTTACAAGAAAAGAAAATCTTGCATACCTAAGGTGGAAAAAATCTCACTCAACTGTTACCCTTGGGTCAAAGACATCACTTGTAACCTAATGATGGCATGATATCTGCTTCATTAGTTTATTATGTGTTGTAGGGTTTCGTTTGTTATTATTAAACATCAGTTTATGTATGCACTTGATTGTCAATAGTGATTTCTTCTTACTGATATATAATTTTCAACAGAAAGAATTGATATCCACAAAGGAATTCGAAATGCAAGCTTCCATGAAGCAGACCCTTGATGCATTATGGTCTAAGAATCAGGATGCAGCACTTCTAGAGAAACAGGTTGAGGAGCTTAAGCAGAGGTTGCATGAAGCCAAAACCCAAAATAAAGAGAAGGTTGGTCTTTTGCATCTTTTCCAAGCCAATATCAAGCGAATTCGTAAAGAGTATAGATATTGATCTTCAAGTCTTTTGCCAGTCACATTGTACATGAGGCAATTCTTCTATTAAATTACACAGGAAAACAGCATAGTATATTTTGAGGATTCTGTGATAGAATTAGTTGTTCATATTTTTCTTTAATAATCTGGTATATGCTTCCTTCATCACTATTTTAGCACTCCGACGTATATTAATCTTATAAACATAAAAGTTAACTAAAAATTGAAATTTTCTTAATATTAAATATGAAAAACTACCCTATGTCGAGGTGCTTCAATGAAGAAAAACTTATGAAGCACAACTCATTCATGGGCCCATGGAAAGTACTTACTGATTAGGATTTTTGTGCTGGGTGGCCCTATCGGGTTAGCAACACGGGACAAGTAGCCATGCCACCACTCCCATCTTCGGGCAATGGACATGTGGCCATTCATGCGACAGGCACAATACAACATAGTTGATGTATGTCTCACACAGAATGTACCAGCACAGCCAAGCTCCCATGATATGGCAAAGAAAACCTTGCTTTAAATTGCTTTTTACAAGGTACATAATGTAGAAATGTTCCACAAAATCCTATTTACTGTTAGGCATCCGTAAGTGTTCAACTTCAGTTCACCAAGGCCATATTGATTATTAGACAACAATAGAGTGCTGAAAATACTCCGTACTGGTGTGAATACCCCAGCTATTCATGAGTCTTGTTTGTAATAATAGTTTAGAATGTTAACATATGGGGAAAAGGACTTACTAGACAGCACAGTAGCTTTAGTTGCATATGGCTAGTAACTTTTTGTTTCATTGCTAGGAAGCCTGATACTGTTGTTAACTGGTTTTTGTCCTCTGTTCAACTTGTCTTATTTCATTGAAGAACCACGTGTAAGATCATTATTACAACTGGAAATCTGATAAGCTTTTGATCTGCTTCCCATATCATCTTGATATTCCATGCATCATACTTGAGCATTCTGCATGTGCCTTGTTTGGAAATTGCAGGTTATAGAACAAAGCAAAAAACTTACACTTCTCAATGTGGAACTCCATGAAATGAGACTTAAACTGAGCAAAACTACTCAGATGGAAAGGAAAATTGCAGAGCTTGAGAATGCATTGCTGTTGGCCTACAGAACAAGCGGACAAGAGGTAAGTTTAACCAACTCTGTTTGATAGATCAAGTTCTATGTCTCATGATGGCCAGGAACACTAAACAATTGTCATTTAATGTTTCTGCAGGTTAAGAATGAAACCTCGCATGCTGAATTGAGGGATGCAATAGAGGTGTTTTCAAGAGATTGTGGACTGGACACTTCAACACTCTTAAAGAGAAAGATCAAGATCAGTGACAGGGTGCACCAGGACACAAGAACTACTGATGCAGATCCAAATGTGCATGATGACACAGAACCTTTGGTAGCTATGGCCTTGAAGTTCATCTTGGGAGTAGCCTTGGTATCAATGATCGTCGGCATTATTCTAGGGAAGCGATATTAGCATTGTTTGTAAACTTTTTTTTGCTCATTGTTGTATATAAGTTCATTTGTCTTTTGCAACTGACGATGGAAGCTTCGATTGATGAAGTAGCGGCATGGCTCTTGAAGTTGGCTGGTTGGGGAACTTGATTCAAGAAATCATTCCCTGGATTTTGATTATTTTGTTACAAGTTTGTCTTGTGGCTGGGGGTAGATTTTGACTTTGGGACAGGAATATGTTTTTGTTACATTCCTGCCCTCCAGCATGCAGTAGGGAACTGCATGCAACATGCCTTTTGTGTATTTGAGCTTGTAGATTGTTTCTTGTAAACAAGCATTTGTTTTTCTACAATACATTGTGCTATTTGTCTATTCTGAAAAGGGATATTTCAATGATTCAAGCAATAACGTCTAACATTGTTGCAGTTGGTCAATGCAACTTCTTGGTAGTTCCCTTCTTTAATCTTCCACTGAGTTGGTGTGGTATTAAACAGACTGATATTTATAAAATGACTAAGATATGTTACTTTAAAGCATAAAGACAACACAAATGCCATGGGAGATGAGAACCTATTCATGAATGCTTAATCGATGTATTGTAAGATGCAAAGTTGTTTTATCTTCCTCTTTTATCCTAAACATTGGACATGGAAACAAATGCTCACAAAACATGAAGGCAAACATAGAGTAATTATGAACTGAAACAAAGAGAAGAAACATCATGAGGAGAGAGAGAGAGAGAGAGAGAGACCAGTCGAGGGCAGCTCTAAAATATATTTTTGTCATTTGTCATGAGAATAGATATACCTAATTAACATATTTTGATACTTGATTATAATTTGTTGGGTTGAATGCATATTTTCTTTGAAAAAAAGTTAGAATTAGAAAACTTGTGAACCTATAAAATATCTATAAAATACAAAGAGGATACTTCTAAGCATTTAAATGAAATACAAAGTATCGAGTTATCCTCTATGAAAATGTCTCTTGATGATGAGTTGCAGGCATTGTTACTTCTTAATTCTTTACCAGAACGTTGGGAGACACTAGTGGTTTTCCTTAGTAATTCTACGCCAGATAGTATTATCATAATGAGTCAAGTAATAAGCAATTTATTGAATGAGGAGTTGAGAAAAAAAAATTCAACAATTCACAGGCACTTATCTAGAGGAAGGTCAAAGTCCAAGGATAGAAACAGTTCACGTATAGGCAAAAGCAAATCAAGATCATTTGTATAACTATGGTGAGAAAAGATATTACAAGAATCAATGTAAGCAACTTAAGAAGAGAAAAAAAAAGAGAAAATAAGTGGAATCTACATATTCAAAAGATAATACTACAGTTATAGGGTGATGATTATTTGATTTTGTCTCCTTCTGATTATTTTTTTTCTTGTGTGTAAGGATCTTGAATGGGCGATTGACACAGGTGCTTACACCAAGGAGGGAGTTTTTTACTACATATCGGTCTGAAAATTTTGGTATTGTCAAGATGGGCAACTATGGCACGGCAAACATTATTGGCATGGGTGATATCCATTTAAAGACCAACCTTAGCTGCAAATTGATCATGTGAGGCATGTGGTTGACTTAAGACTGAATTTAATTTCAGTTAGAAAACTAGATGAGGAAGACTATGATAGCAGATTTTACAAAGGGCAATGGAAGCTTAGTAAGGGTTCTCTTATTATGGTTCTTATTGTGGTTAGTGGAAAGAAATGTCGTACTTTGTAGGCTAAAACTTATGGTAAGCAGTTAAATGTTATAGAGAAAGACTTCATAGAGTTGTAGCATAGACAATTGGGACACAAAAGCGAGAAGGGGCTGCAAGCTCTTTCCAAGAGAGAAGTATTACCAGATCTCAGATGTATACATTTAAACCCTTGTATTGATTATTTGGCTGGTAAATAACATAGAGTTTCATTTGCTAGTCCTGCCATATCTAGAAAAATACATACATTAGACCGTGTTTATACAGATTATGTGGTCCTTTGAGGACAAAAACTCCTAGTAGATCTATTAATATTCCTGGCATTAGTGGTACACTTTATTTTATCACTTTTATATATGATTTTTCTAAGAAAGTTTGGGCCTATGTTATGAAGACCAAAGATCATGTTATTAATGTCTTCAAAGAGTTTCATGCTAGGGTTGAAAGGGAGACAAAAAAATAATTGAAATGCATAAGATCATATAATGGTGGTGAGTATACAAGATTATTTAATGATTATTGCAAGTCACATGACATCTAATAATTTTTGGTGCACCTCAGCATAATGCTATAGCAGAGAAAATGAACCGCACCATCATGGAAAATATCATATGTATGTTTTCATAGGCCAAGCTACCCAAAAAGTTTCGGGATGAGGCTTTGAGGACTGTAATTGATGTGATCAACTTGTCATCATGTACAACCCTAGATGGTGATGTTACAGAGTATGTATGGTTAGGGAAAGATGTTTTCTATAAACATTTGAGAGTGTTTGATTGTAGTGCATTTGCACATATTCTAGACAATGAGAGGTCCGGATAGTAAGACTAAAGAATGTATTTTTCTTGGTTACTCACATGATCAGTTTCGTTACAGGCTTTGGGATCCAGAAAAGCAAAAGGTGTTTAGAAGCAGAGATATGGTCTTCTTTGAAGATCAAACCTTTGAGGATTTAAAGAAGAAGGCACCAGCCAAGACTTTTATAGAATGATTGGTAGATTGTGATCCAATTACTCCTCTAGTATATCAAAGTGATAGGGAAGATGTGTAGAAAGATGGTGTAGAGCCTGATGTTGATCTACTTGTAGGACATGTTGAGCAAGAAGAAATTGGAGAGCAACTTTCCGTAAAACCTCAATTGAGAAGATCTTCTAGACAATGTCAATCTTCCATAAGATACTCTACAGATGAGTATGTGATACTTATTGATGTAGGTGAACCAGAGAGTTACCAGGAAGTAGTTGAAAGTGAGTAGAAAAAGAAGTTGTTAGTTGCTATGTAAGAAGATATAAATGCTCTTCAGAAGAACCACACTTATGATTTGGTGCTACTACCAAAGGGAATGAAGGCCTTGAAGAATAAATGAGTTTTTATATTAAAGACTCAAGAATATTATTCTCAACCAAAGTACAAGCTAAATTGATTGTGAAAGGCTTTGGTCAAAAGAAAGGTATTGACTTTGAAGAGATTTTTTCTCCTATTGTTAAAATATCTTCTATTCATGTTGCTCTTGATATTGCTGCTAGTCAGGACTTAGAGGTTGAGCAGTTGGATATGAAGACAGCTTTCCTTCATGGTGATTTGGAGGAGGAAATTTATATAAAGCAACCAGAAGGCTTCGAAGTCAAAGGTAAAAATAACTTTGTTTACAAGTTGAGAAAGAGCTTGTATGGGCTAAAGCAAGCTCCAAGGCAGTGGTCCAGAAAATTTGATTCATTTATGATAGAAAATGGATACAAAAGAACAGCTTCAGACCATTATATGTACATCAAATAGTTTGATGAGAATTTTATTATTCTCTTACTTTATGTTGATGATATGCGGGAAAGATATGTCAACAATTGACATATTGAAGAAGGAACTAAGTGAGTCTTTTACAATGAAGGATATGGGGCTAGCAAAGCAAATACTGGGCATGTAGATTTTTCATGATAGAAAAACCAAGAAGATTTGGTTGTCACAGGAGAAATACATTAAGAAGGTATTGGAGAGATTCAGTATGAGCACTGGGCAATAGTGAAGTGGATCTTTAGATATCTCAGAGGGAGTTCTAAGGTTTGTTTAAGCTTTAGAGGTGGACCACATGTGCTGACAGGTTATACAGATACAAATATGGCAAGAAATATAGATACGATGAAGTCTACATCAGGTTATGTACTCACTTTTATATGGGGAGCTGTGTTATGGCAATCCAGATTGCAAAGGTGTATTGCTCTCTCCACAACAGAGGCAGAATATATTGCTGCTATAGATGTTTGCAAAAAATATTATGGATGAAAGAATTCTTACAAGAATTGGGGCTGAAACAGAAAAATTATGTGGTGCATTGTGACAATCAGAGTACCATCCATTTGTGTAAGAACTCAATGTTTCATTCCAAGTCAAAGTAAATAGATGTCAGATACCACTGGATTCGAAATGTATTTGAAAAAAAACAATTGCAGCTTTAGAAAATTCACACAGATAATAACAAAGCAAATATATTGACAAAGACTTTACCAAAAAAAAGATAGGAGATATGTCACAGTTAGTCGATATGGTTTCACATTGAGGAGTCATGGGACAACCTCCATTATAGGCTAAAGGGGAGGTTGTTGGGCTGACAGCCCATTGTTCAGCCCATAGTGGGCTTAAACAGCCCACAGCCCACCTCCTCTCTTAACCTAACCCTAAATCATATTAGAGGGTGTGTGGGGGCTATGTTTTTAAAGCAAAAAACCTACAACAGCAAGGGCAAAAATTGTTGTAGCAACTTAATTCAAAAAGGAGGAGAACAAGGTAGTAAAACAAGATAAAGAAAGGGAAGAACATAAGGATAACATAGAGGGACTGTTCTCAATCATCTAGCAGTGTTATCATCTCAAGTTAGATCAAATCTACAATAGATTCTTGCTATGATTACTTAGGGAGAATTTAGATATTGTGCACAATGACATGATCCTTATATCTTAATTATTATTTTATGATTATTACTGGGGTTTTGGGTAAGAGATTGAGATTTGTATATTCATTATTCTTATAGGAAATTATCTCTAGTTTACCCTATGATTTTTACACTTCTCATTAGAGTAATTTTTTAAGTAAATCTTGATATTTTATTTGATTATGATTTTATTTAATTTTACTATGTATTATAATTTGTTAGTGTTTACTCGTATACAAAAGTTAATTTCTCTTCGTATCTTATCATAATTAATCTTCTAAAAGCTCCATCGACCGGCAATGATAACCTTATCAAACACGGAATGGAAAAGTATAAAGTATTTGGTCTCGGAGTGATCAATCTCTGTCGTGTTGAATGGTGGAATGGTCATTGACACATTTGGCCTTTGCTCGGGGTGGCTCCAACGTCAGCATATTGAGGACAACCATTGGATACTGAGACAAAGCCTTCCTCAAGAGAACCACAACTTTCCCCGTTTAATAGACATAGGAACTCGTTCGATGAAATGCCTGAAAGAATACGCTCTCTCTCTCTCTCTCTCTCTCTCTCACACACACACACACATCCAGCAAACAGTCGAGAGATCAATAATCAAAAGTGACCAGCAATTTCTATTCATCCACTGCAAATTTTTTTTGGAATTATGTTGGATAATGTGAGGCCAACAACATATTACGTATCAATTCGTTTATCAAAGGACAGGACAAATCCCACAACCAATCTCTCTCTCTCTCTCTCTCTCTCTCTCTCTCTCTCTCTCTCTCTCTCTCTCTCTCTCTCTCTCTCTCTCTCTCTCTCTCTCTCTCTCTCTCTCTCTCTCTCTCTCTCTCTCTCTCTCTCTCTCTCTCTCTCTCTCTCTCTCTCTCTCTCTCTCTCTCTCTCTCTCTCTCTCTCTCTCTCTCTCTCTCTCTCTCTCTCTCTCTCTCTCTCTCTCTCTCTCTCTCTCTCTCTCTCTCTCTCTCTCTCTCTCTCTCTCTCTCTCTCTCTCTCTCTCTCTCTCTCTCTCTCTCTCTCTCTCTCTCTCTCTCTCTCTCTCTCTCTCTCTCTCTCTCTCTCTCTCTCTCTCTCTCTCTCTCTCTCTCTCTCTCTCTCTCTCTCTCTCTCTCTCTCTCTCTCTCTCTCTCTCTCTCTCTCTCTCTCTCTCTCTCTCTCTCTCTCTCTCTCTCTCTCTCTCTCTCTCTCTCTCTCTCTCTCTCTCTCTCTCTCTCTCTCTCTCTCTCTCTCTCTCTCTCTCTCTCTCTCTCTCTCTCTCTCTCTCTCTCTCTCTCTCTCTCTCTCTCTCTCTCTCTCTCTCTCTCTCTCTCTCTCTCTCTCTCTCTCTCTCTCTCTCTCTCTCTCTCTCTCTCTCTCTCTCTCTCTCTCTCTCTCTCTCTCTCTCTCTCTCTCTCTCTCTCTCTCTCTCTCTCTCTCTCTCTCTCTCTCTCTCTCTCTCTCTCTCTCTCTCTCTCTCTCTCTCTCTCTCTCTCTCTCTCTCTCTCTCTCTCTCTCTCTCTCTCTCTCTCTCTCTCTCTCTCTCTCTCTCTCTCTCTCTCTCTCTCTCTCTCTCTCTCTCTCTCTCTCTCTCTCTCTCTCTCTCTCTCTCTCTCTCTCTCTCTCTCTCTCTCTCTCTCTCTCTCTCTCTCTCTCTCTCTCTCTCTCTCTCTCTCTCTCTCTCTCTCTCTCTCTCTCTCTCTCTCTCTCTCTCTCTCTCTCTCTCTCTCTCTCTCTCTCTCTCTCTCTCTAAAGCCGCGCAGCTGCAACACCCAAAGAGCATAACCCATGTCAGCAGAAACCAACTACTATGAACTGCGAAGAACAGCAGAAGAAGTTACTATGAACTCAGGGAAAGAGCGTCTCTTCTCACCATCCCTCCAGAAGCCATCGCCACGGCTCTTGGTCTCGATGGGAACTTGCCGTGGATTCACAGCACCGTCCTGCTCGGATAGCCCGCCGGCGGATTGGCCTGCCCTTTGGGAGGGTGGGAGCTGGGCGGTGGGGGGTACGCTGCAAGTTTATTGTAGGCATAAGGCTCAACAAATCGATCCACCGTGATCTATGCACGGAAAGAGGAGAACACATACCTTGAGGAGGAGCCTGCTGCTGCTGGGGGTAGAAACTCATCTTGAAGGCAATGTTAGGATGAGGGTGAAGACGACGAACAGGAATTGTAAGCACTTAATACTGACAACGGGAGGCTCTTCCTCACGTTCAAAGGCAAGGCATGTCCCTGTCGTGACGCGTGGATACAGCAAACGGGGCGTGCACGCAAGCGTCGGCCATTGACGTCGAAGCAGGTGTCGAAGAAACGCGGAGTCTCCGTGTTCGACCTGCTCTGGAGCTGCGTTGGGCATGACTCAACTGCTCCATTATCATCAACAAATGGGCATGTCCTGCATGTTGACATCCTCGTGTGTCAGCAGCTGTTGTGGCTACTTGGCAGGTTCTTCTGAAGCATCGTGGCGGACAAACACGGTGGAAGAACCTTCGCATGTTATTGGGAACTCTATCCTTCAACTGCTGGCAGGAGTCTTATCACTGCAAGCCAAAAGAAATCGTGGAGAAAGAAAACTGCAGTGTATGATGGCCAAGAGAAACCAAGAACCAGAACTCACTCCTTCAAAAATAACTTTCCCCTGTTGCATACATAGTTGATGCAACGATTCACTGAGAAGTGGGTAGAAGAATCCTGATTCGTTTCTTCAGAGTTGACTTGTGGATTTGGGTCCTGTTTTCAAATCCACATACGAAGCTTACAATTCATTTGAAGTCAGCTTCTAATGTGCATCTTCCAAAAGATGGGAGACATAAATGAATTAGGAGGCTGCAGGCATACCTGAGGAACAGGAGGAGGAGGAAGAGGAGGCATACCTGAGCCAGCTCAAGATTTCAAACACTCTTCTTAACATTCATGCCAGAATGTCGAAGCTCCTTGCAGCTACATTTGTTAGGAGGAGGGGGAGAAGATCTTAAAAATCAAAAGAAATCTCAGATATCAATAATAAAAAATATATCATAAAGTTATAAAATCAAAATAGATTAGTATGCTTCAACACTCTATATTTAGATTCATATTCATGAAGAAAATTAAATTCTTCATAATGTGATATCAAGTTTAGCATAATTTTTTTGTTTATATTGTCATATAAATCTCGAAGAATTTTTCTAACCTTTTCTAATCGATCATAGAGAAATATAGAAAGTACTCAAAAGTATTTATATCACTTTTATGTCCTCGTCAAGACTTAGCAGATACATAAAGTATTTATAAAAAAATTAAAAAAAAAGGGGGAGTGGGCTTCTCGGTTAAATTTTTAATTTCACTCCGATGTGAACAGAAGTTTTTTTTTTGGCATAAAAAAGAAGATTTTAAATAATATATATTCCTACAAAATATGCTCGATAAAATATTATAACACTTCAAATAAACAATTTTTAGCTGTTTCAAAAGAAAAAAAAAAAAAAAAAAAAAAAAAAAAAAAAAAAAAAAAAAAAAAAAAAAAAAAAAAAAAAAAAAAAAAAAAAAAAAAAAAAAAAAAAAAAAAAAAAAAAAAAAAAAAAAAAAAAAAAAAAAAAAAAAAAAAAAAAAAAAAAAAAAAAAAAAAAAAAAAAAAAAAAAAAAAAAAAAAAAAAAAAAAAAAAAAAAAAAAAAAAAAAAAAAAAAAAAAAAAAAAAAAAAAAAAAAAAAAAAAAAAAAAAAAAAAAAAAAAAAAAAAAAAAAAAAAAAAAAAAAAAAAAAAAAAAAAAAAAAAAAAAAAAAAAAAAAAAAAAAAAAAAAAAAAAAAAAAAAAAAAAAAAAAAAAAAAAAAAAAAAAAAAAAAAAAAAAAAAAAAAAAAAAAAAAAAAAAAAAAAAAAAAAAAAAAAAAAAAAAAAAAAAAAAAAAAAAAAAAAAAAAAAAAAAAAAAAAAAAAAAAAAAAAAAAAAAAAAAAAAAAAAAAAAAAAAAAAAAAAAAAAAAAAAAAAAAAAAAAAAAAAAAAAAAAAAAAAAAAAAAAAAAAAAAAAAAAAAAAAAAAAAAAAAAAAAAAAAAAAAAAAAAAAAAAAAAAAAAAAAAAAAAAAAAAAAAAAAAAAAAAAAAAAAAAAAAAAAAAAAAAAAAAAAAAAAAAAAAAAAAAAAAAAAAAAAAAAAAAAAAAAAAAAAAAAAAAAAAAAAAAAAAAAAAAAAAAAAAAAAAAAAAAAAAAAAAAAAAAAAAAAAAAAAAAAAAAAAAAAAAAAAAAAAAAAAAAAAAAAAAAAAAAAAAAAAAAAAAAAAAAAAAAAAAAAAAAAAAAAAAAAAAAAAAAAAAAAAAAAAAAAAAAAAAAAAAAAAAAAAAAAAAAAAAAAAAAAAAAAAAAAAAAAAAAAAAAAAAAAAAAAAAAAAAAAAAAAAAAAAAAAAAAAAAAAAAAAAAAAAAAAAAAAAAAAAAAAAAAAAAAAAAAAAAAAAAAAAAAAAAAAAAAAAAAAAAAAAAAAAAAAAAAAAAAAAAAAAAAAAAAAAAAAAAAAAAAAAAAAAAAAAAAAAAAAAAAAAAAAAAAAAAAAAAAAAAAAAAAAAAAAAAAAAAAAAAAAAAAAAAAAAAAAAAAAAAAAAAAAAAAAAAAAAAAAAAAAAAAAAAAAAAAAAAAAAAAAAAAAAAAAAAAAAAAAAAAAAAAAAAAAAAAAAAAAAAAAAAAAAAAAAAAAAAAAAAAAAAAAAAAAAAAAAAAAAAAAAAAAAAAAAAAAAAAAAAAAAAAAAAAAAAAAAAAAAAAAAAAAAAAAAAAAAAAAAAAAAAAGGTAGTTAAAACAAGATAAAGAAAGGGAAGGAAATTAACGGAAACATAGAGGGATGTTTCTCAATCATCTAGCAGTTTTCTCATCTCAGTTAGATCAAGCTACTAGATTCTTGCTATGATTCTAGGGATAATTTAGATATTGGCACAATGACATGATCCTTATCTCTTAATTATTCGTTTTCTATGATTATTACTGGGGTTTTGGTGGTAGAGATTGAAGATTTGTATCATCTTCTTATAGGAAAATTATCTTAGTTTACCCTATGATTTTTCCAATTCTCATTAGAGTAATTTTTAATTAAATCTTGATATTTTATTGATTTGATTTTATTTAATTTTTAATCTGTTATTATATTTGTTAGTGTTTTACTGAGTATAAAAAGTAATTTCTCTTCGTATCTTATCATAATTAATCTTCTAAAAAGATCCATCGACCGGCAATGATAACCTTATCAAACACGGAATGGAAAAGTATAAAGTATTTGGTCTCGGAGTGATCAATCTCTGTCGTGTTGAATGGTGGAATGGTCATTGACACATTTGGCCTTTGCTCGGGGTGGCTCCAACGTCAGCATATTGAGGACAACCATTGGATACTGAGACAAAGCCTTCCTCAAGAGAACCACAACTTTCCCCGTTTAATAGACATAGGAACTCGTTCGATGAAATGCCTGAAAGAATACGCTCTCTCTCTCTCTCTCTCTCTCTCACACACACACACACACATCCAGCAAACAGTCGAGAGATCAATAATCAAAAGTGACCAGCAATTTCTATTCATCCACTGCAAATTTTTTTTTGGAATTATGTTGGATAATGTGAGGCCAACAACATATTACGTATCAATTCGTTTATCAAAGGACAGGACAAATCCCACAACCAATAAATCGAATAAACAATGTCACACGGAAGACATAATAATACTACTCCACACACAGCTGGCAATAACAATATCTACATCATCTAAATCTCCTCCGTCTCCTTTCCTCAGAAGCACATGTCCAGCACGCAGCAGCAACACAAAGCCGCGCAGCTGCAACACCCAAAAGAGCATAACCCATGTCAGCAGAAACCAAACTACTATGAACTGCGAAGAACAGCAGAAGAAGTTACTATGAACTCAGGGAAAGAGCGTCTCTTCTCACCATCCCCTCCAGAAGCCATCGCCACGGCTCTTGGTCTCGATGGGAACTTGCCGTGGATTCACAGCACCGTCCCTGCTCGGATAGCCCGCCGGCGGATTGGCCTGCCCTTTGGGAGGGTGGGAGCTGGGCGGTGGGGGGTACGCTGCAAGTTTATTGTAGGCATAAGGCTCAACAAATCGATCCACCGTGATCTATGCACGGAAAGAGGAGAACACATACCTTGAGGAGGAGCCTGCTGCTGCTGGGGGTAGAAACTCATCTTGAAGGCAATGTTAGGATGAGGGTGAAGACGACGAACAGGAATTGTAAGCACTTAATACTGACAACGGGAGGCTCTTCCTCACGTTCAAAGGCAAGCATGTCCCTGTCGTGACGCGTGGATACAGCAAACGGGGCGTGCACGCAAGCGTCGGCCATTGACGTCGAAGCAGGTGTCGAAGAAACGCGGAGTCTCCGTGTTCGACCTGCTCTGGAGCTGCGTTGGGCATGACTCAACTGCTCCATTATCATCAACAAATGGGCATGTCCTGCATGTTGACATCCTCGTGTGTCAGCAGCTGTTGTGGCTACTTGGCAGGTTCTTCTGAAGCATCGTGGCGGACAAACACGGTGGAAGAACCTTCGCATGTTATTGGGAACTCTATCCTTCAACTGCTGGCAGGAGTCTTATCACTGCAAGCCAAAAGAAATCGTGGAGAAAGAAAACTGCAGTGTATGATGGCCAAGAGAAACCAAGAACCAGAACTCACTCCTTCAAAAATAACTTTCCCCTGTTGCATACATAGTTGATGCAACGATTCACTGAGAAGTGGGTAGAAGAATCCTGATTCGTTTCTTCAGAGTTGACTTGTGGATTTGGGTCCTGTTTTCAAATCCAACATACGAAGCTTACAATTCATTTGAAGGTCAGCTTCTAATGTGCATCTTCCAAAAGATGGGAGACATAAATGAATTAGGAGGCTGCAGGCATACCTGAGGAACAGGAGGAGGAGGAAGAGGAGGCATACCTGAGCCAGCTCAAGATTTCAAACACTCTTCTTAACATTCATGCCAGAATGTCGAAGCTCCTTGCAGCTACATTTGTTAGGAGGAGGGGGAGAAGATCTTAAAAATCAAAAGAAATCTCAGATATCAATAATAAAAAAATATATCATAAAGTTATAAAATCAAAATAAGATTAGTATGCTTCAACACTCTATATTTATATTCATATTCATGAAGAAAATTAAATTCTTCATAATGTGATATCAAGTTTAGCATAATTTTTTTTGTTTATATTGTCATATAAATCTCGAAGAATTTTTCTAACCTTTTCTAATCGATCATAGAGAAATATAGAAAGTACTCAAAAGTATTTTATCACTTTTTATGTCCTCGTCAAGACTTAGAGATACATAAAGTATTTATAAAAAAATTAAAAAAAAAGGGGGAGTGGGCTTCTCGGTTAAATTTTTAATTTCACTCCGATGTAGTAACATAAGTTTTTTTTTTGGCATAAAAAAGAAGATTTTAAATAATATATATTCCTACAAAATATTGCTCGATAAAATATTAGAAAACTTCAAATAAACAATTTTTAGCTGTTTCAAAAGAAAAAAAAATAAGAATGACAATTATAATATAACGTCTCACTCGTTATCGAATAACCTAAAGTCCTTATACCAAAATTAATGGTAATAGACCCAATAAATTATTAATGATAACAGACAGACAGACAGACAGACCCAATAGGCAAATCAAAATGGTAATTGTTGGTGTAAACAACTTTAAGCCGTGGCCTCGGGGCCGATGCGGCTCGGTTCGGGTCCGTATGGCGGGGGATCTCTCGGGAGGGTTCCTCGGGACTACAGAGGTCGCCGGCTTGGGTCGGTTCGGCCAAGGGGGTGGGTCGTCGTTTCCTCCGGAAAGGGGCTCCTCGCCTGTGCGTTCGGTGAGAGACGCCTCGTCTTCGTTCCTGCACACAGGTCGGGTCGGGGTGCTTGACCCGACCCCTCCGATGATCAAGTCAGTAAAAGGTTGCAGGGGGTTTTTTTCCCTCCCCTCTCATTTAGAATGCGAGGGTATTTATAAGATAGTTTGGCGTTGCCTGATGCGCCTGTCCGCTGGGGACAGGATCGTACCTCTGATGACATCTGACATTGCTGCTGGCATGTCGTGCGGGGTTGAGCCTGAGCGGTCGTTAATGAGCCTCAATTAGCGTTTCGGCTCGTGCTAGCCAGGTGCTGTCAGCCTGTCAGGGACGTGGGGCGTTAGCTGATGTCATGCGGGTCTTATCATAATTACCACCCTTATCATACTCCCCCCCCAAAGGAGGCTATGCGTCGGTCGCCGTAGGGGGGTCTGAAGCATCGCCTCGGTATTAAAGAACTATAACAGCTGGGTGGGGGGTCGGTTCGCTGCGAGGACCGCAGGAATCGTGAAGTTTCGCGATTTAATGAGAATTGGACATGCGACGGTTGCCCTAGGTGGTGAGTGATCGAGGAACCTCGAAAAATGACTCATAGGTTGAGTTGGGCTTGGTTGTAGGGGTGATAGATCCCTCAGGCGGGCAGGCCACGCAGGTGTCTCGGACCGATTGCGGCCGAGGAGCTACTTAGGCGGGCAGGCTGGGTGGAGGAGGTCTTGGGCAGCATGGAGCCGAGGAGCATGACGCAGGCGAGCTATGGTCGAGGAGCTAGACTCGAGCGAGCAGGTCGCGCAGGCGTGGTCTCGGGCAACATGGAGCCACGGAGCACGACGCAGGCGGGCAGGCCGCGTAGGTGTGGTCTCGGGCAGCATGGAGCCGAGGAGCTACTTAGGCGGGCAGGCTACGTAGAGGATGTCTCAGGCAGCATGGAGCCGAGGAGCACGACGCAGGCGAGCTATGGTCGAGGAGCTAGACTCGAGCGAGCAGGTCGTGCAGGTGTGGTCTCGGGCAACATGGAGCCACGGAGCACGATGCAAGCGGGCAGGCCGCGCAGGTGTGGTCTCGGGCAGCATGGAGCCGAGGAGCTACTTAGGCGGGCAGGCTACGTAGAGGATGTCTCAGGCAGCATGGAGCCGAGGAGCACGACGCAGGCGGGCAGGCCGCGCAGGTGTGGTCTCGGGCAGCATGGAGCCGAGGAGCACGACGCAAGCGAGCTACAACCGAGGAGCTGGACTTAAGCGAGCAGGTCGTGCAGGTGTGGTCTCGGGCAACATGGAGCCACGGAGCACGACGCAGGCGGGCAGGCCGCGCAGGTGTGGTCTCGGGCAGCATGGAGCCGAGGAGCTACTTAGGCGGGCAGGCTACGTAGAGGATGTCTCAGGCAGCATGGGGCCATGGGGCGTGACGCCGGCGGGCTACCGCGCAGGTGTGGTCTCGGGCAGCATGGAGCCGAGGAGCACGACGCAAGCGAGCTACAACCGAGGAGCTGGACTTAAGCGAGCAGGTCGTGCAGGTGTGGTCTCGGGCAACATGGAGCCACGGAGCATGACGCAGGCGGGCAGGCCGCGCAGGTGTGGTCTCGAGCAGCATGGAGCCGAGGAACACGATGCAAGCGAGCTATGGCCGAGGAGCTGGACTCGAGCGAGCAGGTCGTGCAGGTGTGGTCTCGAGCAGCATGGAGCTGTTGAGCATGACGCAGGCGAGCTACGGCCGAGCAGCTACTTAAGCGGACAGGCCGCGTTAAGGTCTCGGACCGACTGCGGCCAAGGAGCTACGATGTGGGCGACGGCGCGGGCGACTAGGTAGCCTTTGGCCTGCCCGGTGGCCCAGGGGGCGAGCCCTTTTCATAAATCGCCAGTTTTCAAGAAGACCGGTGCTCCGCACCTGTCTTTTGCCACGTGTAATGTGCTTGTTGGCCGTCCTATCAAGCTGCATTTATGGTGGAATGAGGTTTGGGTATTCCGATGCGATGCGCCTCAAGAGGGGAAGAGTCGCTGCTTACGACGGGGCCCTGTTTATAAGCAGCATGTGGCTGGCCCTCTGGAGGTCTTTTCATCCGTTCTTGTCGTGCTGCTTCAGACTCCATCGTTTCGTTTGCGTTAGTCGTTCTTCTTTCACTAAAGGTTAGTAAGGATGGTGTCTTCCTCTTCTTCCTCTTCGTCCTCTTCCTTGGCTGGAGTCGGGAAAACGACGATCGCGTCAAACCCTAACTCGTCACCAGACGAAAAAGCGGCTCGGGCCCTTGAGGCCTTGATGTGGCCGCACGATCTCGACTCTACTGTGAGCGAGTCGTCACTCAGTCACCTCCGGGATCGCTACGGTATCCCGAAAGAGTTTGTCCTCCTTGCTCCCGAGCCCGACCAACGGGCATATGATCCGATTCCCAAAGGTTTCGCCCTCACCCTTGACGCTTTTGATGCCGAGCTACACCTCCCCCTGCACCCCATCATTACGTCTTGTATCTCATGGTGGCGCATATCCCCGTCTCAGATGGCGCCCAACTCCTAGCGCTATCTGGTGGCGTTCCTAGGGGAGTGCCATTACGCCAACATCACCCCGACCCGATCTCTGTTCCTTTCTTGTTTTCGTCTTTCCAAGGGGTCGGGGAGCTACTATTTGTCCGCCCGAGCGGGCTTCCGAGTGAGCGGGGGCCCCTTCCAGTAACAAGGGGTGGAAGGGGCGTTTCTTTTTTGTCAGCCGCTCGGAGGACTGGGGGTTTGGGGTCCGGTGGTCGGCGCGCGCGATAGACAACACCGCCCCAGCCCTGGCTGACGAGGAGCACTGAGAGCTCCAAAGGCTTAAAGAAATCCTCCCAGCCTCCAAAGCCATCCAGAGTATGTCCGAGCAGTGGTTGGTCGAGGCGGGTCTTAGCCCGGTGCCTCGAGGTATGCCCTAAGGGGTAGTTCTAGGGCTTTCTTTGCAGATTATTTAGTTAGCTGACTCATGTTGGTGCTTCTACGCAGAGATGGTGGTTCTTCGAGCCTTGCGCGGGGGGAAGACTTCGCCGGCCACATCGACCCGTTCGCCTGCCGTGGTGAGGAGCGGTTCGAGGGAGGCTCCGGTTGAGGTCGAGGCCGGTCACCCTCGGAAGAAGGCGAAGGTGGTTTCGGATAAGGCCTCTGGGCCAGCCGCGGCCCAGCCTATGGGGGCCGTCGTCGTGGCGGCGGGGCATGTCGAGGGAGGTCTCGGAGGAGGCGAAGCCGGCACTAGTGGGGGGGACCCCCGACAACCCTCCATCCGCGAACTCTGTCGCCTTCCGGCCGGGGGGGAGGATGAGCCCTAACAGATGCGGGTGATGGGCGATCTCCCGCGGGGTGAGGCCTCCGACCCGCTGGTGGCCCGCTGGTAGGGCCTTACCCGAGGCAGTCGGGTGTGGGCCGATGCGGACGCCGCGGTCGGGTTCATCCACGGAGGGCTTCATCCCGACATGGCTCGGGACCTGTACTCTCTGCCCTCTGAGGTCCTTCTTAGCAGGTCTGCCAAGTCACTACTGTGGGTAAGCGTCATCCCGCCTGTTCGTTTGCATGTGTTCGGATAGTTTTCATCTTGACTTGTTCGTCTGCAGGGCAATCATTATGTCGTGGCGCTGATGGACCGCGTCCGCGATGCGGGGCGAGTCATCGCTATCCTGGGCGGCCGCAATGCCGAGCTTAGGAAGCAACTGGACGAGGCCCGCGCCAAGGGGTCTCCAGAGGCGGTCGCGGCAGCCGAGCAACGCGCCTCGGACTTGGATGCGGAGGTGATGTGCCTCCGATCCGAGCTCTAGGCATCCGAGGAGCAGAGCACGGAGCTCCAAACGCGGCTAAAGGCGTTTGTGGCCGAAGCCCGTTCAGCCAGGGGGGACTCGTTGGAGCTGATCCGACGTTTGGAGGGTGCGCGCGCCAAGGCGCGGGAGGCTTCCGAGGCCCTTGACGCCGAGATCCGCCAAAGGCTGGCCAAGGACAAGAAGTTGCTCGAGGATTACAAAGGTTCCTCGGGCTTTCAGCTTGGCCTCGTTCGGACCGGGCGGGTCTCGTACGAATACGGGTATCGGATCGCCCTTGCCCGCTTCAAGGCGCGCCACCCTGACCTAGAGGTCGCCGAGGACCCCTTCGACTCCTTCCCTTAGGACATGGGCGTCGACATGCCAGACGAAGTCCCGTTTGACGATAGTCCCGATGCTCTGGAGGAATAACTTGTATTTTTCCTTTTTCGTCTTGTTGTTCGGGTGTAATGTGCTTCCTGAATAGATATAACCTTTTTTCCAAAGTGTTGCTTGTGCCTTCTGATGTCATAATACAAGTCCGACCCTTGCCAAATCCCTATTCATGGAAAGAACCTTTTAAGATTTTGCGTGTTCCAAGTCCTCGGCAAAGGGCGGCCCAACATCGTGGCGAGTCGGTATGTACCGACCCTTACAACTTTGATCACCCAATAAGGACCTTCCCAATTGGGAGCTAGTTTACCACGCGCTCGAGTCGGGTCACTAACCTCGGCCTTCCGCAGGACTAGGTCGCCTAGTTTAATGGGTCGAGGTCGTACCCTACGATTGTAGATTCTAGCGACGGCCCTTTTGTATGAAAGGTCCTTCAGGTGTGCGCTAGCACGCCGCTCCTCGAGTAAGTCGAGGTTGGCTCGCAGCCCCTGGGTCGACGTCCCTTCGTTGTAGTTCGCCGTCCTCGGGGTAGGGAGACCTATCTCAGGGGGCAAGACAGCCTCAGTCCCAAACGAGAGGCTGTAAGGGGACTCTCCGGTTGCAGTCTTTGGGGTGGTCCGCAAGGACCACAGGATACTGGGGAGCTCCTCCACCTAGGCCGATTGAGCTGCAGACGCCCTTCTCTTGAGTCCGCTCAGAATCGATCAGTCAGTTACTTCGGCCAGCCCGTTCGTTTGGGGGTGGGCCACAGAGCTGAACCTCAGCTGAATTTCGTAGTTCGTGCAGAATTCTTGGCCGAGCATTGGTAAACTGGGCTCCGTTGTCGGTGATGATGGCTTCGGGCAAGCCGAACCGAGTCACGATATTTTTCCAAACGAATTTCTCCACTTGCCGTTCCGTGATCGTGGCCAGCGGCTCGGCTTCTACCCATTTGGTGAAGTAATCCACACCCACGACGATGTGTCGTCGCTGGCCCGAGGCCGACGGGAAAGGGTCGAGGAGATCCAATCCCCATTGCGCGAACGGCCACACACAGTCTATAGGGGATAGGGGGACCGCCGGCTGCTGAGGCATTCGGGCATGCCTCTGGCAAGGGACGCATCGTTGCACGTAGGATCTCGCGTCTCGGGACATGGTGGGCCAGTAGTATCCTTGGCGAAGGATTTTATAGGCTAGAGTCCGACCGGCGATGTGCTCCCCGCAGATCCCTTCATGGACCTCGGCCAGGACTGCCTGCGCTTCATCAGGCTCGAGGCACCGCAGCAGAGGTTGTGAGAAGGATCGCTTATAGAGCAGTCCATTCACCTCGGAATACCATGCCTGCGTTCGGCGGATGCGTCGCGCTGCGATCTCGTCCTCGGGAAGAACCCCGCGGCGCTTGAAAAGCAGCATCTCCTGCACCCACATGGGGCGCGCCTCGGTGGGTGTTATAGCCGAGACTGAGACGGCACGGGATGGGAGCTCCCTAACCTTGGAGTGGTTCCCGTAGTCTGGTCCTGAGGCCAGCTTCGCCAACTCGTCGGCTCGTTCGTTTTGGCTCCTCGGCACCCTGGATATCGTAAAGCGGGAGAATTTGGAGGCTAGACCTTTTACCTCCGCTAAGTATTTCATCATGGTCGTCTCCTTGGCTTCGTATCCGCCGCTGAGTTGCTCGGCCACGAGCTGCGAGTCGGTGAAGACGTGGATGACATCCACCTGCATTTCAAGGGCCAGGTTGAGTCCCGCCAGGAGCGCTTCATACTCGGCCTCATTGTTGGTTGCCCGGAACCCGAAGCGGAGGGAGCGTTCGAATGAGCGTCCATCAGGGGCCGAGAGCACCAACCCCGCGCCCGCGCTGCTCGAGGTCGCCGAGCCATCTACGTGCAGGTCCCATGCGTCATCTGGCTTCTTAGAACTTTCCTTCATATCTTGGGCCAGCTCCGCAATGAAGTCCGCCACGGACTGGGCTTTGATAGCAGTTCTCGGCGCGTAGTGTATGTCGAATTCTCCGAGTTCCACCGACCATTTGAGGAGCCATCCTGCGACGTCAAACTTAGATAAAATCTGTCGAAGTGGTTGATCAGTGACTACCTCGATCGGGTGGGCTTGGAAGTAGGGGCGTAGTTTTCGGGATGCCAACACGAGCGCCAAAGCGAGCTTCTCGATCGGCGAATACCGCTCTTCGGGTCCGTTTAGGACATGGCTGACATAATAGACAGGTAGTTGTTCCCCGGAGGCCTCTTTGATTAGGACGGCGCTGACCGCGTGTTGGGAGGCGGCTAGGTAGATGCTGAGCCTCTCCCCGAGGGTGACTGAGGCTAGGCGGGGGAGGTGGGCCAAGTGCTGCTTGACCTGCCTGAAGGCCTCTTCACACTGCACTGTCCACTGGAAGTCCTTCGGGTTCTTCAGCGCTCGGAAGAAGGGAAGTCAGCGATCACTAGACCGGGATAAAAACCGGGATAGGGCAGCCAGCCTCCCGTTTAGTCGCTGTAGGTCTTTGATTGTCCGGGGGGCCTGCATGTTGATGGCCACCCGAACCTTTTCTGGATTTACGTCAATTCCTCTTTCGTGCACTATGAATCCGAGGAACTTCCCTGAGTCGACGCCAAAAACACATTTCGTCGGGTTTAGCCGTAGGCATACCTCCGGAGTGTGGAGAATGTCTCGGCTAGGTCGGTCAGGTGGTCTGCCGCCATGCGACTTTTCACGATCATGTCGTCAACATAAACCTCGACATTTCGCCCGATTTGAGCGGCGAACATTTTGTTCACGACCCTCTGATAAGTAGCACCCGCGTTTTTGAGCCCGAACGGCATAACTTTGTAGAAATATACCCCTAGATCGGTGACGAAAGTCGTATGCTCTTGGTCCTCGGGCGCCATTCTGATTTGGTTGTAGCCGAAGAAGGCGTCCATAAACGACAGACAGGCGTGCCCGGCAGTCGCGTCAACCAGCTGATCGATCCTGGGGAGGGGATAGCAATCCTTTGGGCACGCACGATTAAGGCTGGTATAGTCAACACACATCCTCCAACTTCCATTAGGTTTCTTTACCAGCACTACGTTAGATAGCCACCGCGGGTACTTGACTTCCTCAATGAAGCCAGCCGCTAAGAGTCGTTCCACCTCTTCGCGGACGGCGAGTTGCCTATCTGGGGCTTGGCGTCATGGTTTCTGCTTCACTGGTCGGGCGTCTGGAGATATATTCAAATGATGCTGGGCAGTCTTTGGGTCGACGCCAGTCATGTCCGATGGTGACCAGGCGAAGACGTCGGCGTTCTCCTGTAGGAAGCCGACGAGTTGTTCCCGCTCCTGCTCGGGGAGTTCCGATCCGACCTGGACCGTCCGATCCGGGCGGTCCTTCATCAACGGAACGTTGTAGGTGGGCGCCGTTGGCTCCGGGTGTGGCGTCGGACGTTTTCTTTCCCTCGGGTCCTCTAGAGGTCGGTCGGCGTTTGCCCTCTTGTGCAGCGAAACCGCCGTCAGGTAGCATCGTCTGGACTCTTGGGGGCTCCCCCAAACTTCCCCCGTCCCGGCGTGAGTAGGGAACTTCACCGTCTGATGATAGGTGGAGACCACTGCTCTGATTTTGTTGAGGGTGGGGCGGCCAAGGATGGCGTTGTAAGCAGTAGGGAGGTCCATTACCAAGAAAGTGGACATCACCGTCTTTGTTTTGGGCGGCACTCCCAGAGTCAGGGGCAAGGTGACGATCCCTAGCGGTGAGATAGAATCGCCCGTGAATCCTATGAGTGCCGAGCAAATAGGCTTCAGGGATTCTTGGGTTAGCCCCAACTTCCGGAAGGCATCCAGATAGAGCACGTCGGCCGAGCTCCCAGTATCGACCATGATCCTCCTCACCTGGGCGTTGGCGATCCGAGCCATAATCACTAGCGCATCGTCGTGCTCCCATCGCTTGGAGTCTTCGGGAGGGAACGTGACCTTGGGGTCGAGGGCGCGTTGGGGGGCATCGGTTATGGTGGATCGGGCGTAGGCCTTCCTCCCGGACGTGCTAGTTCCCCCAGCCGCCAGTCCTCCAGTGATGACATCGATGTGGAGTTCCACGGGACCCTCCGAACGGGGTGAGGGCTCCCCGTTCCGCCGGACGTACCGGCTGAGGTGTCCCCTGCGGACAAGCTCTTCGATCTGCCGTTTTAGTTCGCGACAGTCTTCGGTGTCATGTCCGCATTGCCTGTGAAAGCGACAATACTTGGACTGGTCGGCGAGCTCTCGCGGGTTCCTCATCGGGACGGGGGCCTTGAGCAACCCTTTCTCCTTTATCTGGAGGAATATCTCCATCCGGGACGCGCCCAAAGGGGGCAAAGGAGGCGCCGAAGCAGGCGGGTCGGATCAGTTCTCCCTGCACCTAGTTGCGGCGGGCTGTTGGCCGTGAGCCGGTTCTGGCCTGACCCTCGTGTGCTCTTCCCGCTTTTCGACCATCCAAGCCTCAGTCGCGACGAACTGGTTCGCCCGCTGAAGCATCTCAGGCAACGCGGTGGGGGGTCTCTCCACGAGGGACCAGAAGAATCAGGAAGGTCGCAACCCTGCCATGAACGCCTGCATCAGGAGAGAGGGATGAACGTCAGATAACCCTCGGATCTGCATGGCGAAGCGATTTACAAAGTGGGAGAGGGACTCATCCTCCCTCTGGCGTAGTCCAAGAAGCAGGGCCACGGACGGTTTTGGCCGTGCACTGGCCAGGAAGTTGAGCTCGAAATCTCTGGCGAGCTGGTCGAACGAGACAACCGTCCCTGTCCTCAGGCCGTGGTACCACATGCGGGCAGATCCTCTCAAAGTTGTGGGGAACGCCCTGCACATCAGAGCGTCAGAAGTTCCATATAGCGCCATCTGGGTGCGGAAGGCCGCTACATGGTCGGCCGGGTCGGTGGAGCCATCGTATGCATCCAAAGAGGGGAGATGGAAGTTCTGTGGGACTGTCTGATCCCGTATTTCGGGGACGAAAGGGGATCCCTGGTGCACACCCTCCCCGAGCTCTCCTCTCGACTTGCGGATCTCCTTCTGTACCTCGTCAAGCCGTTGACAGACAAGGAGCAGCTGGGCTCGCAAGGAGTTCATCGAGGCCGAAGAGATGGCCTCGGGTTCTGCATGGCCCCCTTGGTCCGCCGTCGCATGATCCCCGTGCGGAGACGACGGGACCCGAGGCGAAGCGGGAAGCTCCAAGGGCTGTGTGCGAGCTTGAACGGGCGGCTCGTGTTGCCGTGTTGCCGAACCGGTCGAGCGGTCGGCCGGTGCAACGTTCGAGCGATGAGAGGGATGATGGACTGCACCATACCAGTCAGAGTTTAGACTTGATGGGTGAGGCCGAGGAAGGCCTCGGACGACACGGGCGACGGTTCGGCCAAGGGGGCGTCGGGCGGTAATAAACCCGGGTCGTTGAATATCTGCCAGTAACGCTCCGAGGTTGCGGTGGGGTGTTCGTTGTGAAGACCTGCCGGTGGGGAACGTTCTCCCGGGGCTGCGACCTGGTGAGACCCCTCGGCCGCGGGTTCGATCGAGTCGGCTTGGTGATCCCTCGACATTTGCGGGCCCTCCTTCTAGCGCCAAAATGTTGGCGTAAACAACTTTAAGCCGTGGCCTCGGGGCCGACGCGGCTCGGTTCGGGTCCGTATGGCGGGGGATCTCTCGGGAGGGTTCCTCGGGACTACAGAGGTCGCCGGCTTGGGTCGGTTCGGCCAAGGGGGTGGGTCGTCGTTTTCTCCGGAAAGGGGCTCCTCACCTGTGTGTTCGGTGAGAGGCGAGGTCTTCGTTCCTGCACACAGGTCGGGTCGGGATGCTCGACCCGACCCCTCCGACGATCAAGTCAGTAAAAGGTTGCAGGGGTTTTTTTTCCCTCCCCTCTCATTTAGAATGCGAGGGTATTTATAAGGTAGTTTGGCGTTGCCTGATGCGCCTATCTGCTGGGGACAGGATCGTACCTTTGATGACGTCTGACATTGTTGCTGGCGTGTCGTGCGGGGTCGAGCCTGAGCGGTCGTTAATGAGCCTCGATTGACGTTTCGGCTCGTGCTAGCCAGGTGCTGTCAGCCTGTCAGGGACGTGGGGCGTCAGCTGATGTCACGCGGGTCTTATCATAATTACCACCCTTATCAGTAATGATAATAGACCCAATAAATCCCTATAGGCAAACCGTTAATGATAACAGACCCGATAAGTACCTATAGACAGACAGTCTTAAGCCACTTCTCATAATATCCAATGCTGAATTGCTGTGATACCATTTATGATGATGTAATTAACTGAGATACTTGAGTTTGTATTATTGACTCCAAATGTTTAAACATTAACTTATTTCTTTCAATTCTAACATGGGATTAAACCCGAATATTACAATTACAGTAGAAATCCATTTGAAAACATAAACTTGAGAAACACATTTTGTGCTATAATCCAACTTTATATAAAGGAATATATATATATATATATATATATATAATTTGAAGTTTTGCGATTTTGTAAATCTGAAACTAGAGATTAAGATGTTTACCTCCAACTGCAGTACCGGAAGCCAAATCTCTCTTCCTTGCTTTCGTTCCACCAATCCTGTGAATGACATTATTATAATGCGTTATACTCTTCATTTTAATTTAAACTTAGCCTTGAAATTATGTATGTATGTATGTAAGATTCTTGAAATAAGACACCTATTTATTATAATACTTGGAAATATCTTTAACAAGACATTTGGAGTGAGTAGTAAGTAGCGGGTTATAAAATTTATAGTATCAATCAATTATTGTAATTTTTAATAATTTTATGGTATTCTTTATATATCCACCAAAATATTGAAAGTTTATTTAAGCTTAGCATTAGCAAATTTTGACGCAAAGCATAAAGAATTGGAATAAATATTTGTATGTTAGTTATAGTAATTTTTTTTTTTAAAAAGAAGATTTTGCATAGATGAGATATATGCCTAAAAATAAGAATAACCAAATATGAAGATTTTTTTATGTTAGGCATAATATTTTTTTTAATACTATAAATTTATGAAGAAATTGGATTTATTCACCCTATGCATCCATCTAAATCAGTGGATGTCCATCAAAATTGATAAATAAAAAATTAAAAAAAAAGCTGCTTCTATGTCTCGTTAGAGATATTTTAAAATATAAGGTGAAATGACCCGATTTAAAAATATGAAAAAGATAGATAGAGAAAGATCACCTCTTGCGACAAGCAAAAAATATTAAATTAAATTAAATTCAATTCAATTCATGAAATTTGCCCATATAAATTGCTGGTGGTAAGTGATTGACGTCGTTTTAATTTGGTTTATGAATAGAGAAAGTAGATATCCGTACCTCATGAAAGCCCCAATAAATCTGCCTCTGCCTGCCTATCATCCTTGTGTCTCTTTTGCAAGGGAAGAGAGAAGTACTACTGGCACAATGAGATGCAACTAGTTGTATTTTGTTGACACTTGATCACCGGATGACACGGAGAATTGGACCCGGGGGAGGGCGGCCGACGGCTACAGAGGAAGGTTTTGTCACTTGCGAAGTGCGCTCGCATAGCGGACACCCTACGATCATCGATCGACAAAGAAGGTAAAAAGGTGAATAGGAAATCGGAAGATCTGCGGCGACTCCCTTGCTGCGGTGTCATACTCCTTCGAGTCATCGAGCAACGACATTGCCACCGTCATCGCCCAGAGACGAGGATGTATTCTCCTCCAACGATGCTACCTCCGTCTTCTATTTCGATGTCCTTGTCCACCCAATCTGTTATTGATAAGGACGAGGCTGAAAAGGAGGGATGTGTCTCACCGGAGCTGAGCATCACCATGCCACAGTTGTTCCCTCTGGCCGTGGAGGTTGTTGCGATGTAGCCACATGTAGCCGTGGACTCGTCCTCTTCCTCGCCTTTGAGCTTTACCGTTGTTGGCTTCTGGAAGGTAATGACAAGTGGTTTGGCGGAGCCAGAGGCCGACCTACTGTTGCAACGACGATAACAACAGCAAAACTTCATGACCGAGAAATTAATAATTTAAAATATAAGGTGAAATGACCCGATTTAAAAATATGAAAAAGATAGATAGAGAAAGATCACCTCTTGCGACAAGCAAAAAATATTAAATTAAATTAAATTCAATTCAATTCATGAAATTTGCCCATATAAATTGCTGGTGGTAAGTGATTGACGTCGTTTTAATTTGGTTTATGAATAGAGAAAGTAGATATCCGTACCTCATGAAAGCCCCAATAAATCTGCCTCTGCCTGCCTATCATCCTTGTGTCTCTTTTGCAAGGGAAGAGAGAAGTACTACTGGCACAATGAGATGCAACTAGTTGTATTTTTGTTGACACTTGATCACCGGATGACACGGAGAATTGGACCCGGGGGAGGGCGGCCGACGGCTACAGAGGAAGGTTTTGTCACTTGCGAAGTGCGCTCGCATAGCGGACACCCTACGATCATCGATCGACAAAGAAGGTAAAAAGGTGAATAGGAAATCGGAAGATCTGCGGGCGACTCCCTTGCTGCGGTGTCATACTCCTTCGAGTCATCGAGCAACGACATTGCCACCGTCATCGCCCAGAGACGAGGATGTATTCTCCTCCAACGATGCTACCTCCGTCTTCTATTTCGATGTCCTTGATTGTCCCACCCAATCTGTTATTGATAAGGACGAGGCTGAAAAGGAGGGATGTGTCTCACCGGAGCTGAGCATCACCATGCCACAGTTGTTCCCTCTGGCCGTGGAGGTTGTTGCGATGTAGCCACATGTAGCCGTGGACTCGTCCTCTTCCTCGCCTTTGAGCTTTACCGTTGTTGGCTTCTGGAAGGTAATGACAAGTGGTTTGGCGGAGCCAGAGGCCGACCTACTGTTGCAACGACGATAACAACAGCAAAACTTCATGACCGAGAAATTAATAATTTAAAATATAATAAAATTATTTTTTTTTATCCATATTCTTTTTGTAGGTGATAACACGTATGATTTTTTTTATCGATGAAATTAACAAGGAATTGAAGTTAAATATTTTACTTTCGTAATTATAACAATCTCAATG
This sequence comes from Musa balbisiana, assembly GCA_004837865.1. NCBI lineage: Eukaryota > Viridiplantae > Streptophyta > Magnoliopsida > Zingiberales > Musaceae > Musa > Musa balbisiana. Next base: position 16,038,038 of record CM017193.1, on the reverse strand, counting down.
CTACTTTTTAAAATATAGAATTTATAAGTGTAAAGATCTCGATACTACTTTTTAAACTATAAAAATGAGAATATTAATCATAATTAATTATAAGAGATAATATTAATTATCCACATGAGCCACAAAGTTAGAACTTTTTTTTCTTTGAGTATTAGGAGAGTTTTGGCTGTCTCTACTGCTACAAATTTGACCCAATTATAAAACTTCAAATACTGTACTCATCCATTAAAGTATTCTCATCGTGTTAATATGAATAAAGTATTCTCATCATGTTAATATGAAAATGATTACAAAATAAAATAAATGAAAAAGAAAAGAGAGATATTGTAATTAAACATTATGGTGGTGTCAACGATTTGTGCGGGCCAAGTTGCAAGTATGTTTCTCAACTTTCTAATTTAAAATAGATTATTTAGAATGTAGATGATTTATGCAATTGATACGAGCATAATGATACACAAAAGACTATTGATACTTCAATATCATGTGATTGATATTTTGGTATCATATAATCAATATCTTAACACCATGTGATCGATACCTTTGCACCATCGTGATTGATATCTCAGGATCGACACCTTATCATTATATGATCAACACTTTAACATCATATGATCAGTTAGTTGACATCTCAGTATCACATGAGTAACACCTCGCTATCACATGATCGAACTCTTTCTCTGTGTAGCTAACATGACTTCACTCTTCCAATGCTATGACCTCATTTATAACCATGTCATATTCTTCGAATTCAATGTAATATGATTACACCTAATATCGAAAGAGACATATAATAGTCTCCAGTTTTAAACCATGACCGTGAATATAATTTTTCTAAATCTCACTATAAAAAGACTCCTCATGTATATTCTCCAAATAGACTCATTTTTAGTTCATTCAACTCTTATGGACTCGATATTCAATCGACACCACTAACTCAAAAACTCACTTAAACTTTGATAATGTTTTATCACCCTCAACATAGTTTTGCAGGGTTCAATGCGGTTTCGAACTAGATAGTCTCAAAACCTTTTTGGCCTGACATCACCCTATATTAAAACAAATGCAGAGTAAGATTTCGTTGTCTTCCAGTCGATATCTTACTCAGATGATCAAAATGTACTTTAGCGGATTAGCGCTAGAAAGAGGGCCTCTGCCAACGTGTCTTAGAAAAACCATAAGAGGATCCAACTCTCTTTTATGCCACTTTCAAATCTATTGGAAACCTCACCTTTATAGTTCCTAAACCCATTGCCTCCTGTTGATTGTTCCACAATGCAACAATCGACCATCATCGTTTACTCAATAACCTAGCCTAATAAATTGGAGCTTTGGCAAGGGTTGTTCAAACTTTCATTTCTTTCCTCCCCCAACTTGCCTAGTTGGCATAGCATAGATTTACTCTTTTGACCACACCCCCTATTCCTCCGTCAGCATATCAACATTGTAACCGAGTCATGCCCCCTTTCGATAGAAACTCCTCGGAAAGTATAGCCGTGGCGTAAGAAACTGAAACGCAAAGGAGTTAGACATTCACTCTATAGAACTTCCATTAGAAATCCACAACCAAACCTTTGAGATAGATTAATGTCTAGAACACATAAAAATAGACTTAAGAAAAGTCAAAACCTTCCCAATGATATTCCTTCATCTTAGACATTTAAGAAAAGTCAATTCCATTAGAATTCCACCTTCTCTTGATACATATGATGGGAATTTATCACCAATTTATCACCATCCAAATGACCCTCTACCATACTATTAATGCTCTAATATGTTAAACTTTTTCGATCGCTCTTCGAGGGAAAATACAAAAATGGTTAGTGATGTTGGGAAAAACTATTATGACGGAATAATTATTTTTTCTCTTTGTATATCAAAATGAGTTTTTTTTATCAAAATATCAACTTGTTACCAAAAGCAAATATTAACCAAAGCAGCATAAATAATAGAATAATGAATCAATCACAAAGTGAGACACAGAATTTTTATGTGAAAAACCTAATACGGGAAAAACCATAGGATCGTAATCAAATTCAAACTTCCACTATCACCAAATAATAACATGTTTACAATAGGGCTTCTCCATAATACCTAGAGGATCACAATAACATTAAGAACATATATCTTGGCTCAACATATCATCATCACCATATATGGATTTCATAAAAAAAAAATTTTAGATCTCACTAAGTGGGTATAGCAGAAAAGCATTTTAGAGAAAATAAACTGCAGATCGATACCATTAAGATTATAGAGCTTGTTGCAAAGATTCTTCATATAAAATTTAGGTCAAAACCAACAAAGTTTAGCCACTTGATCATCTAGCAAAAATCTCAAAACCTTCACTTTCTCTCTCTCTCTCTTCTGTTTTTGCACCACCACATTTTCCACCATTCGCATGCGTCTCCGACTGTGCATATCTCCACTTCCCTATTTTTTTTCTATTTTTATTAATAAATTAGATTTGGGCTCAATGCCCAAATCATCAAATCCAAGCCCACCTATGGGCTAGACCCAACAATTCTCCTCGCTCTTTGCCTACATGTTTCAAGCTTCCCCTTATGTAAAGATTTTATTAACATATCTGATTCATTCTCATTGGTATACACATTTTTCAAGTGTAATTTTTTATCTTAAGCATATCACGAATCCAGTAATATCTTATATCAATATGCTTAGATCTAGAATGGTATGTTGAATTCTTAGATAGGTGAATAACACTCTGACTTTCATAATAAACAATATATCCTTTCTGTTTTAAGCCCAATTCCTGTAGAAACTTTTTCATCCACAAAGCTTCTTATAGGCTTTAGTAATTATTATGTATCATGCTTCTATGGTTGATAGAGTAACACAATTATGTAACTTAGACTGTCAAGAGATTGCTCCCCCTGCAAACGTCATCAAGAACCCCGAAGTAGATTTTCTGGAATCAGTATCAGTTGTCATGTTTGCATCTGTGTACCTCTCTAGCACAGGTTCACTACTGCCAAAATATAAACACAATCTGTAAGTACCTCTTAGATATCTTAATATCTATTTCACTACTACCCAATATTCCTTATCAGGATTAAAGAGAAATTGATTGACAACTCCAATTGCATGAGCTATATTTGGCCTAGTACAAATCATAGCATATATCAAATTGCCTACCGCAAATGAATAAGACACTCTATGCTAGTCATAGGTGCCCTACAAGATAATCATGTGAGTGATGACATGTGTGACTTGAAACATAGTCTTTTTGCTATTATATTTTGACATTTTATCACTTTATATTGATTGTTACATATATGCATGTATATATTGTGATGTCCTTGGATTTGTGCAATAGGAATCGGATCATGTGAGATCACGATAATGAGACCGATTCATTTTTAAACATAAACCATAAATAATCCTGGTCATAGGTTACTCGAGAGAGACATTAAAATAATATAACAAACTGGTGTACTGTATACCTGTTCATATAATGGATGCAAATGGTCTCATAGCTGCTTGTGTGGGGACACTCGGGATACAATACAGGTGCTCATTGGAGAATAAGTTCACTGATTAATCCGCTTACGGAATGCTGGATGGTTAATGATGCATTATTATCGATTCCGTAGTCCTAGTAGTATATCTAGTCCTTAGACTTGAGGCACCAAGGATATCCTATATGAGTATTTCATTCTTTGATACCAGACTTATATGTCTGAATGTTTCAGATCTAGCATAGTCGGTCATCGGGAGTGATAGCCAACCTTACGAGGACTATTGAGTGTCAATAGAGGATCATCCACTCTTAGTGTCATAAGAGGAATATCACATATATTCTTGCTCATACAAATCCCTAACTATGATCATTCAGATTGAGAGAGAAAGAGTTCTCCGGGAGAATCCGATTAGAGTAAGACTAGAGTAGAAACCGTATGGGTCTGACAACACCATACTTGGTATACGGTCTCTAGAATATTATATGGATAATGGATTATAGGTACACTGTAACTGAGGACAGTTATGTCCAATGGATTGAATTCCCCTATGTCGTTTGGGGACTGCGGCATAGTGGCCTAGTACGTCTGCAATCGATGAGTCGAGTGACTTATTATGGAGATAATAATTCATTGAGCCAAAAGGAGTTCTGATAGGTATAACTCACATCCAGCTCGATATTGAGCCTAGAGGGTCACATACATATGGTAGGCATTACGTTGAGTAGATATTCGAATATGAGATATCCGCTGGAGCCCCTATCTTATTAGATATCCAATAAGACCCTGAATTATTGGATCTTATGGATGAGTGGATAAAGATTCACTAATCTGAGATGCTTAGGTAATTAGATGGAGATCTAATTTCCAATATGGCAGGAACCATTAGGGTTAAGTTGTCAGGGGACCTCTATAAATATGAGAGAATTAATGGTTCATAGGCTAGAACCTTTTTGGGTTACCTCTCCTATTCTCCTCCCTTTTTCCTCCTCAAATAGTAGGTCTGAAGATTCAAGGTGCATCGTCGTAGCCCGAACACATCTTTAGAAAATTTAGGATTTTATTTTTAACCAAACCGACAAAGTTTAACCACTTATCATCTAACAAAAATATCAAAAAAAAAAAAGAAAGTTTAACCACTTTCTCTCTCCTCTTTTTTTTTTTCCCTTTTTTTTCCACTGCGGTAGTTTCCACCGTTCGCACGCTTCTCCCACGACGCACGTCTCCACTTCTCTTTTGTTTTTTTAATGAATCAGATTTGAATTCAATGTCCAAATAAATCAGTCGCTGGAAGTGAAACTATCTGGCAAATGATTCCAATGTGGTTTATGGTTCACAGGTGGACCCAAATCTGAATCCCAATCCCAATCCCAATCCCAATCCGTCCCCAAAGCCATCTGGATGCTGGTTTAGTGCCATCGAAGCTGAGCCCGCCACTCGTTGGAACGAGACGCGTGGGGTTTGTCCGCTTCAGACGCCGGAAACTCGTTCGACGAATTGCCTGCCAGAATACTCTCCCTCTCAAATCCAGCAAACACTTAAAAGGAGTTCAATAATAATCCACTACAATTTCTTGGAATGATGCTGACCCCACTCGAGGATACTGTGAGGCCAACAACATGTTACATCTTATTCGTTAGTCAAAGGACAGGACTAATCCCACGACCAATAAATCAAATAAACAATGTTTCATGCAACATATAATTGGCAATAACAGCAATTCCATCATCGTACAATAATATAAATCTCCATCTACTTTCCTCAGCAGCACATGTCCAGACAGCAGCAGCAGCACCAGCCCGCGCAGCTGCAACACCCAAAAGATCACGACTCACGTCAGCAGAAACCAAACAACACAAGTTACTGTGAGCTCGCGGAAAGAGCTTCTCTTCTCACCATCCTCTCCAGAAGCTACCGCCACGGCTCTTGGTCTCGATGGGAACTTGTTGTGGATTCACAGCATCGTCCCTGCTCGGATAGCCCGCCGGCGGAAGCGCGTCATTAGTCGGCGGATGGACCTGCTCTGTAGGGGGGTATGCTGCGTGTTCATTGTAGGCATAAGGCTGAAATCAATCCACCATAATCTATCTATGCAACGGAAAGAGGAGAATGCATACCTTGAGGAGGAGCCTGCTGCTGGGGGTAGTAACTCATCTCGAAGGCAATGTAAGGATGAGGGGAAGACGACGGGTGTTGTGAGCACTTTATAGTGATAGGGAAAGACGACGGGGGGGATTCCCTATCACGTTCGAAGGCAAGCATATCGCCGTCGGGACGCATCGATACAGCAAACGATTTGGTACAGATAAGAGTCGAACTTTTTGATGAATTTATTCTATACTGATACATACGATTTAGCGACAATATCTCCGAAAGATACAATGATCTTTTTGTTGTTGTTGTGATAGTAGCACTCAAATTGCAAGAGTAGTAAACTTTAAATCCATTTACACTCTCTGTTTGATCTACATCAAATAAACACATATAAAATTTATTTTTTCATAAATTGAATATATGGAATAAGATTTATTTTTTCAGAAAAGACACGTTGAGATCATATCTATTTGCTTAAAAGAATTATGCCTATGTAAGTGAATTATAAATTATTTTAGCTTATCTTAAGAATTGATTCACAGTAGTTATCTAGGTAGTTTTCATGTTCTAAGTAGTTATTATATTTTGAGTAGTTATAGAGTAGTTCCTACACCTAACTCAATCATGGGTGATATAAGTAGTTGCCACTAGGTTCTATATATGACCATAGTTCATGAAGTAAGATAGAATATATGAACTTGGGAATATCTTGTAAATATTCTTAACTTACCTTTTATTTAAATACTACAATGGTTTTGTTGATCGAAAGGATTCTTTTTAACTGCATCATAGTATTATGGTTTTATCATTTCCTTACTCCTCAATCCCCAACATTTATGGTATCAGAGCTAAATTTAAATTTGAACTGGGCATTATAGCTTTTAATGGTAATTTCATGTCTCAACCCCTTATTCACATCTTCTCGGACAAATGCTATGAATTTTGAAGTATCAAGATGAAGACTTTATTCAAGTCTCAAGATCTTTAGGACTTAAAAAGAATGGATACGCAAATCCAGATGAAGAAATCAGGTTGAGGGAAAATAGAAAAAAGGACTCAAAGGCATTGTTCTTCGTTCAATAAGTTGTACATGAGACAATCTTTTCAAGAATTGCAGCAACGACAACCTCAAAGCAAGCTTAGTTAATACTTCAAAATGAATTTCAAGGCTTATCAAGGGTGATTACGATAAAACTTCAAACCCTTCGTTATGAGTTTGAAATTTTGTTCATGAAAAGTAATAAATCGGTGCAAGATTTTCTTTCTCGAGTAACTAAAATTGTTAATCAAATAAAATCTTATGGTGAATATTTTCCTGATCATATAATTATTGCAAAAGTTTTGAGAAATTTAACTCTGAAATTTGATCATGTTGTTGCTGCAATTGAGGAGTCAAAAGATTTATCTACATTTTCATTTGATAAACTAATGGGTTCCTTGCAAGCACATGAAGCAAGGTTGAACAGGTCACTTACAATGTGAAAAAAAAATATTTCAGATTACGAGGGAGTCTTTTACTTCAAAAGATGACAAAAATTAAACAGGAAGAGAACATGACAGAAGAGGATTTCGTGCTAGAGGAAATGGAAGAGGAAGAGGAAGAGGACACTTTGATGGGCATGATGAAGAAAGGCAATCAAATTATGATAAAAAAAATACAAGAGTGGAATTCAATGTCACTATTATAAAAAGTTTGGTCACATGAAGGTAGATTGCTGAAAAAGAGAAAAGCAAGAAGCTATGTGGAGGAAAATGAAGAAAACAGTAAGTTATTTATAACTCATTCATAAGTTAATGATATCTCAAATGATATTTGGTTTCTGGATAGTGGATGTTCTAATCATATGTCAGGCATAAGATCAATGTTTAAAGATATTGATGAAACTCATAAGTTGAAAGTTAGACTTGAAGATAACAAGCAAATCTAAATGGAAGGAAATTGAACAATTGAGGTGAAGACAAATCAAGAGAAGGTAAAATACCTTGATAATGTTTTCTTTGTTTATACTTTATTATATAACTTGTTGCGTGTTGGACAATTGATAGATAATAGATATTTAGTTATATTTAATGATGGTTCATGCACTATTAAAGATAAAAAATATGGTTTGATTACGGTAAATATTTGCATGATGTAAAACAAAATATTTTCACTCGATATTTTAAATATTGAAAAGCATGCTCTTGTCGCAACTCATAAGAATGAGTCTATTTTATGACATTTATGATATGAACACCTTAACAATAAGGGTTTAAGGTTGTTAAATCAAAGAGAAATGGTTTTCAGATTGCCCAAAATTAATACACTTGATGTATATGAATGATGCATTTATGGCAAATAAAGTAAAAAAGCATGGAGAGTATTTAATTGTCTTGAATTAATTCATGCTAACTTATATAGACCTATGAATATAAAATCATTCAGTGGAAGTCAATATTTTTTATTGTTTACTGATGATTATACCCGCATGAGTTGAGTATATTTTTTGAAACTGAAATATGAAACCTTTGATAATTTTTGAAAATTTAAGACACTTGTAGAAAGGCAAAGTGGTATATATATAAAGACACTTCGAACAGATAGAGGTGGTGAATTTTTATCCAATAAGTTTAATTCTTTTTTTGAAGAAAATGGTATTTGTAGAGAATTAACAATACCATATACTCCGCAACAAAATTGTGTAGCTAAACATAAGAATCGAACTATCGTCGAAATGGCAAGAATTTTGCTTAAAGAAAAACACCTTCCAAATCAGTTTTCGGCAGAAGTAGTTGCAACAACAGTTTATTTGTTGAATATTTCACCAACAAAGACTGTTATGAATCAAACTCCTTTTGAGGCTTGGTATGGTATAAAACCAAGTGTAAGCCATCTAAAAATTTTTTGTTATATTGCTTATGCTTTAGTGAATTCATAAAATCATCACAAGTTTGATGAAAAATCTAAAAAATACATCTTAATTGGTTATTCCTTACAATCCAAAGCATATCGATTATATAATCCTATTAGTGGTAAAGTTATTGTTAATATAAATGTTATGTTTGATGAAAGGGTAAGTTGGAATTGGGAGACCAATAAATGTGGAAAACAAATTCAAATTCCAACAGAACTAGACACTCCACAGAATCAAATGATAGATCCTACTCTAACAAGTTCATCGTCAGCCTCACCCAGTAGTAGTTCAACTTCTAATTCCTCATATGAAACCCTTCTAAGAATTTCATATCACTAACAGAAATTTACGACTCAACATTTACTTTTTTATTTCAGATCCTATAACTTTTGGGGAAGCAGTTGAAAAAGAGGAATGACGAAAAATAATGAAAGAGAAAATTAAGTCAATTGAGAAGAATGAAACTTGGGAGCTAATAGATCTACCGAAAGAAAAGAAAACTATTGAATTAAAATGGGTATTCAAAATAAAGTTTAATGCAGATGGAAGTATCCAAAAGCATAAAGCTTGGCTTGTAGCAAAAGGATATTCAGAGCAACAATGTATTGATTTTGATGATGCTTTTTAACTAGTTGCTAGATTTGAAACCGTGAGAACTTTCTTAGCTTTAGCTGCTCACATGAGTTGGCATGTTTATCAATTTGATGTGAAATCTGTATTTTTAAATTGTGATTTATATAAAGAGATTTTTGTTACTCAACCTAAAGGTTTTTTTGTTAAAGGACATGAAGAAAAAATGTATAAGCTAAAGAAAGCTTTTTATGGGCTTAAACAAGCTCCAAGGGCATGGTATAATAAAATTGATTACTATTTTCTTCAAAATAGATTTAAGAGAAGCAATAATGAACCTACTCTTTATGGTGAATATAATGTTCTAATTGTTTGCCTTTATGTTGATGATATTATATATATGGGTTCATCTAACTCTTTTATAGTAGAATTTAAAAGGTGTATGATGAATAAGTTTGAAATGTCATATCTAAGTTTATTGTATTATTTTCTTGCGTTAGAAGTGAAGAAAGGATCAAATGAAAATTTTATTTCACAAAGAAAGTATGCAATGAATCTACTCAAAAAATCTAATATGATTAATTGCAAAGCTGCATAAATGAAAAATTGAAACTTGAAGATGGTACATGTTTGACAAATGCAAAATACTATAGAAGTTTGGTTAGAGGTTTGATTTATCTAACTCATACTCGACCAGATATTACCTTTTTTGTTGGTGTAATATCTAGATTTATGCATAGCCCAAGCAAACATCATCTCGGAGCTGTTAAAAGAATTGTGCATTGTATTGTTGGAACTACAGATTATGGTATTTGGTATTCTCATAATTTTAAATGTAAATTATTTGGTTTCACTGATAGTGATTGGGTAGGAGCTTTAGATGATAGAAAGAGTACTTTAGGTAATATTTTTAGTCTTGGATCACGAGCTATATCTTGGAGTTCAAAAAAGCAAGCAACAACTGCGTTATCGACATCGGAAATAGAATATGTAGCCGCAACATCAGCAGCTTGTCAAGCAATATGGCTTAGAAGACTTCTTGAAGATCTTTATGAAGAATAAAAAGAAGTAACAGAAATATTTTGTGACAACAAAGCCACAATTGCAATGACGAAGAATCCAACATTTCATTAAAAAATGAAGCATATAGAGATACGTTATCATTTCATCCGAGATCTTGTAGCAAGTGAAGCTATAACAATGAAGTATTGTATAACATATGAACAAGTTGCAGATATCCTCACCAAATCGCTTCCAGTTCAAAAGCATATTTATTTCATGTCGCAAATCGGTATATGTAACTATGAATCAAGAGGGAGTGTTGAGAATTGATTCATAGTAGTTATCTAGGTAGTTACCATGTTCTGGGTAGTTATAAGCATATGTTAAGAAGTGACCCATGATCTAGAAGTTATAGAGTAGTTCCTACACCTAACTCAATCATGGGTGACATGGGTAGTTATCACTAGGTTCTATAAATAGAACCATAGTTCATGAAGCAAGATAGAGTGTGTGCACTTGCGAATATCTTGTAAGTGTTCTTATCTTATCTCTTATTTGAATACTACAACAATTTTCTTAATCGAAAGGATTCTTTTTAGTTGCATAAAAGTATTATGTTTTTTTAGTTTTCTTGTTTCTCCGTCCCAACAATTTCTAACACTCACTACTTATTCTTATTCTTAATGTTGGATAAAAAATATTTATACAAACCTCATTCTTCAGTTCAACCAAACACATATCAAATCTCTGAATTAATAATAACTATATTATCACTATTTGGTGTCCATGACATACATCAAATTTATTCAGATATAACATGGCTCCGGGTGTGGTGGATCCTAACACGCAAGTGATCTAAGCATGGGTAGCAGAAGCTTTGGGCCTGATGGTGACTCCCGCAAGAAGCATGCCACCCTTCCACATCTGGCTCTCGATCTCATACATGCCGAACTCAACCTTCCCACCAGTCTGTGTCGATAAGCTGAACTCCCCACCATAGATCTCACGCCACCCTTTGCTTCTTCTTTTGCTGTGCGACTCCATCATTTGGGATGTCTCCTTCCTCTCCCCTTCCGGGGTGACAAGGCGGAAGGTGACAGGGACTCCGTGCCACCCGAAAGCATCATCCTTGAACTTGATGTGGTAGATTATCTCATAGGTTTGGGGTTTCGACAGCTTCAGTGTTCCTGTTGCTTCAAGCCAGCACACCTGATTGAGATCTGCCGCAGTGCCAAAGCTACATGACATCCAAGAAAACAAGTGAATGAGTGCTAGTGTAAAGAATGAGAAGGCTAATTGTTGGGCGTTGTTGGTATATATACGTTGGTATTTCCGTGGAAACATCAGTCCAGTTCCAAAATCTCTCGTCGTCAACCCAAGCTATTTGCATGTCTTTTGCTGAGATGTGAAGTATGTCTTTGCCTTTCTCATCCTGTTCAAGAAAGATTGAAATCAGAAGAGAAAGAGAAATCTGAGATGATGGGGAACAGCAGCAATTACCTTAGGTGAGTGAGCGTGGTCGTCGCCTCCCTCGTGGCTCATCTCGGCCGTGCCTTCCGCCCCCCTCGCTCTTCAATGGACTGCGCTGCACTATTCCCTGTGCACTCGACAGCCTACGTATATAGAACAAAAAAGAGAAACTGGTGGTTAAGATTTAAAGTATTATCTTTTAAGATTTTTATTTTTTAATTTTTTAATAAATTGATTAGATAGAATTTTAGATATAAGGATCCATTAGTTTAAATCATTATTCTATATTTATAAATAAATAGTATTTACATTGAAGTCTTCATGTTAATATAATTTTTTTTAATTTTTTATCTTGACTTCTTCTTTTTCTATTTAGTTTGATCTTGGCCAGTAATATCTTAATACCACTATTTGATAAAGGATTACACTTACATGTGATCTTTTTATTACTTCATATGATATTAAAGCCCTAAAGATGGTAATCTGTATTTCAATATCTCTTTAATAAAAAAATTAATCTTTTTCGACTATAGAATATAATAGTCGAGTTGATGGGGTAAGTATTAAATTTTTCAATCAATCTAAGTCTAACTATAAGATCTTAAAGACTTATTTGGAGTTATATGGGAAGATCTATGGGATGTAGTTGGTAGCAATGCAACAATAACAACACATGCTACAAATAGAGACATCATGAAGAGATGAAAAATATTAAATACAAAAGCTAAATTTATGTTAAAGATATTTATCTCTTTGAACACATTATTGGTCGCAAGTCTGTTTTAGAAATTTGGATTACTCTTGTTGCATTGCTTAACAAAAAAACATATAGCTCGGCTTTAGTATTTAAAGAATGATTTAATAAATACTATCCAAGATGATCTCTCAATTTCTCAAAATTTTTTAAGATTAAAAATTTATATTCCGAGATATCACTCTTAAATTCAAATAGGTCTATTTCTAATATATGAATAAAATATTATATTATTCATGATCTTTGAAAAAAAATATATTATTTATGTTACATCTATTTAATGATGGGTTTAACAACCATCCTTAACAGAGTTAGAAAATCTTTTTACATCTTAGGAATCCATAACTTGTCAAATGACCGAAGTCTTTACTTTAAATTTAAGGGGAGAAGGAGATATCCTTTTTAAAAATAAGAAAAATGATAATGATAAAGATAAAAAGAAGAAGAATGATGTTAACAACAAACCAAGGTCTTCTTCGAACAAAATCAAAAGAAAATCAAGTGTTATGTAGAAAGTCAGGTCATATCAAGAAAAAATATTGTGTTAAGATTAAAAATTATAAATAAAAAAGATTGTATATATGAAGAAGAATGAGATAAATATTTTATGATTAAAACTACTATAGTAGAGGTCAACATGACTAATGATTGTACCAAATTTTTATCAATCTTTATCGATATAAAGATAATGATATAATTATCATGATAGACAATACTATTTACCAAGTTGAGAAGGAATGTACCATCATAATCTTAGATAAATATAATGATATTATTACATTAAAGAATGTGTACTATATTTCAAGTATGAAAAAAAAAATCTCTTTTTTGTTACAAATGTAGTTGATATTGAAAATTATGTTCTTTTTTGTACTAATAAAATTAAGTTTCTTCATAACATAAAAAAATTAAATACGTACAGAGCACTATAATTTGATACTTATTACAAGTGGGTTTTTTAAAAAATATAAAGAAGATTCTAAGGGAACATTTAGTTTTGTGGCCAAGATAATATCTATCGGGATGGTGATTAGTCTAGCAGCTAATCTTAGATAGAAACTTTAACAATATGAAGAATGCCTTCTTCTATACTAAAATTGATAAAATTATTTATATGAAATAACCATCGAGGCATAATCTATTTTCAAACTAAATTATATTTATAAGCTCAAGAAGGCGTTATAGGTTAAAGTAAGCGTCTAGAGCCTGGTATAAAAAAATTACTTAATACTTATATTTTGTGATTATTTTTCTATTTATTCAAATTCTATGTTATTTACAAATAAGAAAAGAGCTTACATGTTATTGATCTTTTATACGTGGATGATATGATCATCACCGGTAATAACAAAATAGAGATTTCAAAGCTTCATGGCGATCTTTCTACTTAATTTTAAATAAAAGTCTCGGGGGTATTATTTTTTTGTCTTGTGGTAATGAATACAAAATAATACATATTTATCTCTCAAACAATTTATAGAAAGAAAATTATGGAAAGGTTTCAAATTAACAAAAGTAAGAAGGTATAAACTTTACTTGCAAATAAAAAACTAAGTTATAATAATAAAGTTCTTTTTGATCATCCATTTTTGATGCTCTCATCTCATATAATCAAGTCATTTTATACAATATCCAGGGAAGCCAAATCTTGATACAACAAAGAGAATTTTAAAATATATGAATTCTACTTTTAATTTGGGATTATTCTATAAGAAGAGCATTATTGCATGATTATGTAAATACTGAGTTGAGAGGTGATTTAGATAATCGTATACTTACTGCTCAAGAATATTGACATTTAATCAACGATATTTGTTATTAAATTAATAAACTAATTGTTTGCCAACGTGACAATCAAAGTATCTTAAAATTGGCTCAAATATAATTTATCATGGAAGAATCAAGCAATATTATTTTATCTAGAAAAAGGTGTTTTCAAGAAATAATTGAAGTGATGGAGATCAAAAACAAAGATTGCATCATTTGATTTGATTCAATCTCGAGCTAACAATCCCTTGCGTCTCCTATTTGAGAAAGACTGCACTCACATATGATATTTTTATTCTTCGCTAATGTGAGAGAATAACTTTCTTAAAGAACGATGCGGATCGTAACGCTGCAACAACGTGGACGGCTTTCCACACTTCATATGAAAGCTGCTTTGGTGAGTGGAAGGATGCGGTGAACATTGTTGAAACGCAAAAGGGGAGCCATAAGACCCGCCCGCCGCAAGTGTTTATTCGGATGACGGCCGGCCGACCGACCGACAAGAACTGAGTTTTAGTACGACAAAGAAACATAGTTAGTTGCAGAAGCATTCATCTTAATTTCTTGTGGGATTTCGATAGCCACTATTTTGTTTGTTTTCTTTTTTAGCTATGTTACTATTGAGGAACGAACATATAAACAACCTCTTATCGTGAGTGTTGCTAACCCATATGTTATTTGGGTATACAGGAGGAACCAAATAACATGATTTTTCTAAACCAAAATCTTATTCATCTCTAATCGTAAATATCACTTTCCATCCCGTCATATAAAAATAATTATATCCGAAATATGAATATTTTGGGACCATGATTTAAGAATTTTGCGGTGGGTCGGGAGATAAAAAGAAAAAGAAGACAGACGGCTAATGGAATCGAATACTGTGCCCACTTACCTATTCGCTTGACGAACCAATGCAAAAGACGTGTCTTTGTCCGTCACATGAACGAATCTTGAGATAAACAAATTAAAATAAATATTATTATATCTTAATTATAATTCTATGTAACAATGTAACGCACAGCCGTCTTAGCTCAGCCGGTAGAGCGCGTGGCTTTTAACCACGTGGTCGTGGGTTCGATTCCCACAGACGGCGAGCTGTTTCTAATTTGTCTTTTATATTTAAAATAGTTTCTCTAGTTAAAATTAATGATTTAAAGGAAAACCTTCTACATGGCCGTCTTAGCTCAGCTGGTAGAGCGCGTGGCTTTTAACCACGTGGTCGTGGGTTCGATTCCCACAGACGGCGAGCCGTTTCTAATGTGTTTTTTTTATTTAAAATCGTTTCAATAAATATTTAAAGGAAATGTTTCCACGCAATTTTAATATTTAAAAGACTTTCTTTAGATGAAAGAAATAACAATTAACGCACCGCCGTCTTAGCTCAGCCGGTAGAGCGCGTGGCTTTTAACCACGTGGTCGTGGGTTCGATTCCCACGGACGGCGTTCCTTTTGTGAAGTATGTTAATATTTAATATTTTAAATAGTATATTAATTGTAATAATAAAAATGATATTTTTTTTAGCTCAGCCGATTCAAATTTTAAAGTGGGATAGATAGTTAGGGGACTTTAAGTTGATCATTTATAGCTTAATGCTAAGAATCACAGTGATCTTTTGAATCACAGTGATTTTTTGAATCCAAAATTAAGTGGGAGACTTGAAATGGGTATTTATTGTTCTAATATAAATATATTTGAAGTATAAGGTTTATCTTTTTCTAAACTTGATCTTTTATAGTTTCTTTTGTTAAATAATATTGAAATATATTTTGATAAAAATCCAAACTATTGTATGAAATCAAAATTAAGTGGGATAGATAGTTAGGGGACTTTAAGTTGATCATTTATAGCTTAATGCTAAGAATCACAGTGATCTTTTGAATCACAGTGATTTTTTGAATCCAAAATTAAGTGGGAGACTTGAAATGGGTATTTATTGTTCTAATATAAATATATTTGAAGTATAAGGTTTATCTTTTTCTAAACTTGATCTTTTATAGTTTCTTTTGTTAAATAATATTGAAATATATTTTGATAAAAATCCAAACTATTGTATGAAATCAAAATTAAGTGGGATAGATAGTTAGGGGACTTTAAGTTGATCATTTATATTTGAAGTATAAGGTTTATCTTTTTCTAAACTTGATCTTTTATAGTTTCTTTTGTTAAATAATATTGAAATATATTTTGATAAAAATCCAAACTATTGTATGAAATCAAAATTAAGTGGGATAGATAGTTAGGGGACTTTAAGTTGATCATTTATAGCTTAATGCTAAGAATCACAGTGATCTTTTGAATCACAGTGATTTTTTGAATCCAAAATTAAGTGGGAGACTTGAAATGGGTATTTATTGTTCTAATATAAATATATTTGAAGTATAAGGTTTATCTTTTTCTAAACTTGATCTTTTATAGTTTCTTTTGTTAAATAATATTGAAATATATTTTGATAAAAATCCAAACTATTGTATGAAATCAAAATTAAGTGGGATAGATAGTTAGGGGACTTTAAGTTGATCATTTATAGCTTAATGCTAAGAATCACAGTGATCTTTTGAATCACAGTGATTTTTTGAATCATGACACTCAGATCCTCATAGAATAAGCCGGCCGGCCGGCCATCCATCAAATTTTGGCAAAAGAATATTATTTTCTCAATTAAAATCTGATATGAAAAATATTTTCTAATCATATATATGCACAGTTAGGATCTCTTCTCAAGTATTAACCCATGCACACACACACACACACACACACACACACACACACACAATTCTAATTTCTCTTATATCATCAATTCTAATTTGAGCTTAGAGCGGCCTCATCTAAAATGGTTTATGCTATTATCTCATCATGCTTCATCAGTAGTCCATCTGACATCACCGTAAGCATTTGTAGCTTTTTCAAGTTTCTAAAAGAGTTTAAGACAGCTTTACCTTACAGAGTCATATATAGCTTTATGTCACTGAATGAAGCAGCAGTCATTATTACGAAGGTAGGAATTATATGACAATGTGACGATACCACCATATCAAGTCCTGCAAGTATACCATCAGAGTCAATAATTTGGAGGGATGGTGAAGGACACATGTCAAGAGAAATCTGCAACTCAATTACCATTGCAGTGCTGATAGTATATTTTGGTGGACAAAGGTCAGATAGATACTTCTCTTTTGAGGCTCTCATCCCATCCCTGATCTTAAAAATGGCCAACTTCATGTCATCTGGGCTGCTGTGTGTCCAAATCTCTCTTGATGTAATTGAAGTTTCTGTATCACAAGGCTTCTTTTTTGTCTCTATTGAGTGTTTTCGCCAAGAATAAATTGTGCTCTATGAACAATCAATGTTGCTTGCTCTCTCCAACTATTGTAGTCAATGTTCCAAACCAACACATCACAAAGCACTGTACTCCCAAACAAGATGTGCCATCTGTTTAACTACATCACTATCCTGGACCAGACCGAAATAAGGTTGGTGATAGGAGGCCAGTGGAGATAATGAGTTGGGTCTTCCACCATCAGTTCGTGCCATTGCTCCCTTTAAGTAGAATGAAATAAGGTCAGTGAGGATGTGAAAGGTGGTTGAACTGGTTAAAGATGCCAACATGTTGTAAACGTGTGTATGATTGCTGAGTTGGAGATATTTGCCTAACCTCGTTGAACTCTTCCCAAGCCGACAAGTAGCTGAAAGCTGACAAGCAGTGCAAGAAAGAGAGGTTGTCATTCCATGAGCATGTATGACCGACATGCAGTAAGTAGTCTCCTTGGAGTCTTGTTAAGCTAAACCAATCATCGTATTATATGTAAGCTTATTATATCGAATGTTATCTACTGAAACGTTCGTTCTTATTATATATCATGCAATCTCAAGTAGTAGATTTCTGCTGCATATTATAATCTCTCAGAGCCAGGAGAATGTTTGAGGGAAAATGAGGAGGAGTTTCACTTGGATCATGAGGTGAATCATTCAAGTTTAGCTTCCCAATTTTAAAAGCTTTTAAGTACTAGTCCACATTCAGCACTGGAAAGAAAGAAAGAAAGAAAGAAATACCAGAATCAGTACCAACTTCTTTGTTGCTATTACATCTAAATTCTAGCTTGGTCAAGAACAGTGGCTAACATATCTCTCCTTTTTAGCTAAAAAAATAAAACAATGGCCCTTGATGACATTAAGTTATATCTTTGATCACTAACTACACTTCGATCACAATCCGTCACATTAGTTAGTATGATATCCAAGAAGAACATTCTATCAATAAGACACCTAATTATCCGCAACTAATGATGGTCGTAGGATTAACGTCGTATTCCAAACTCTCAAAGCTAACTCTCGACAAACTCTTCGTGAATCAATGTTCATTTAATCATTAGAGGAGGACCTTTATCGAATGCATCCCTAACACGGACTTTATAAGAACCATCCAAAGTAAAATTGGAATAATCCGATTATATTTTACTCCAAAAGAGTTTTTCATTCAACCAAATCGACTAACATCGTTCCGAACCGTCTCCCCTCCAAGTAGAGTTGGTGAAGTTGACAACCAAGATTGGCCATCACACATAGCTACTTTGAAGTTGTCAAGTTGCTATGATCTACCATTTCCAACAATCCTCCAAGTACATAATTTTTCGCTTTATCATGCATTCAAAGTCATCATGCATACTTGAAACTTTGATTCTCGACCACAACTTCTGCACCTTTGACTAATGAAGTCTCTCAAGAATTTGTACTAATAAAAAGACGATCTCTAGAATTCGCACCACACAACACACATTTCTAATGCTTCATTAATTCCTTTGTATCGATCAACCCATTTCTTGGTCACTTCCCAAGCATGACTTGATAACCCAACCTGTACGGGGCTGGGACTTTTGAGGCGCCCTAATCCTTATCTTTTACAGACTGCTGTGGTTCCAATTGCTGCTGATCCCACACGTGTGAATGTGGCGAATATTGTCGAAAGCAGAAGACGACAGCTAAATGTGAAAGGTGGTCATGTGGACCTTCTCATGCTCCTCTCGCTTGTTTTCTTCTTCCTCATTCTTCTGGTGGAGAGAATGCATAGGAAGGCTAGGAGTTAGGGACACTGCAAGGAAACCGACCGGCGCAGAAGTAGGCACCGACTGTACTTGACATGAGAGATAATGAACGCAAGGATGGGGAAAGAGAAGGGAGAGTTTGGTGCCTGTTGGCAGACCCCAAAGGCTTCATGTGCGTGCAATCGCACCTCGACCTTTGTCAAGGAGAGATTAATGCCTACGAGACAGCTTTGGCCTTTTGGCCTGTAGTAAGTACATCGAGAGTGGCTACAAATAGCAGCAGCATGTCATATATGACGAAACGTTCATGTTGGATCTAATTCTAGTTGTTCTTACGGGATATTTTAGGATCTGTATTCGAGAGTGATACTTTGTGATGGAGATGGCTACCGTCAATGTGAAATGCTGCCGCTGCATTTAATTCTTTGGAAGAACATGTATATTCTTGACGACAGTGGTGTCCTCTCACATGGTTTCATTTCAGCCACAAGCCTCATAAAGTTCTCAATCATACTTGCACTCGGACAACATCTCTACATCCATATAAGTTTGACACCTTGGCCTCAAAATGATCGATTGATCATGAAACTATTACAATCAAACCATGTTTATTGAGATTAAGGTTCGCAATGTGTGATGTATCAGTTAAGACATGGAACAATACTGTCTCAGTCAGATAAATTTACTGCAAGTTAGATATGGTACTTAGTTTAGCTAGTAAAACTTTTGTAGGTCATTGTATGATCTTAAAATCAAGATTCGTAATTTCGTATACCACCGACAATGTATTATTATTAGACAGGGCTTGGACTATCGATCCATACTAGTATTTTAAGTGTTTGTACATTGAGTTCTAGAAAAAAGAAACCCAAAAAAAATTGAGAAAACAAAACAAAAAAAAAGAACACCTAATACAAGTCATTTACCACATAGTAAATGATAAATACCATCTGTACCAAATTGTATTGCTAACCATCACTGAAACCTATGGTTAGGGTTGGTGTAGAGATGATTCATGGTGCATGAAATGTGCTCTTGTTGATATTATCCCTAAGAACGCGCTGTTTCTCCTATCAAACATGACAAGGACTTCATTATATGTCATGCATGTCGTAAGGTTGTATCCTAGTGCACGACAACCCTACATTTTTCGCAAGAACAAGCACATGTTCCTCGGACCAGAATTTTGTGCAGCTTTGGTTTTTTGGAGAGACGTGAGCATGTTTGAGTGGACCAAATCACAAGAGCTTTACCTACAAATACACGTTACCAAGTAAAGAGTTTGCCACGGACTACTGTGGATAGAGTAGCAGCGGAACTTGTTTTGCATCACCAGCTTCCCTGAGGCAAAACCACGGGTTAAGATCGAGATGATATGCTTCGGAACAAGAGGAGTGAGACAGTACAACAGATCTCAAATACCTCGTATTCGTTGGACAGAGGAGCTTCACCGCCTCTTCATCGAAGCTGTCGACAAGCTCGGTGGACGAAACAGTAAGTTCTGAATGCCCTAATAGTTCTCTCTCTCTCTCTCTCTCTCTCTCTCTCTCTCTCTCTCTCTCTCTCTCTCTCTCTCTCTCTCCATCCATCTTCCATTAGATTGTTTCTTTCGGTACACAACCCTAAAAAGCTAGTTAAAGTGGAAGAAGATGATGAATCAATTATTTATGTGTAAGGTTGAAAACGATCATGATCATATGAGTTTATCTTCATTATTATGATATGGTAGATGATGGGAAATTTGTATGTAATCGATCAAAGTGATAAAAACATCAAGAAGCACCAGAGAGAAAAAGAGCAGCGAATGAGATGTGGAGGAAATTAACTGTGAGCACTGTTTCTGATTTCAATTCCTTTGTGATTGTTATTGCAGAAGCGACTCCAAAGCAAATCTTACAGCTGATGGGTGTCAATGGACTCAGCATATCTCATGTTAAAAGCCACCTGCAGGTATGTTTTCTGTCCTTTGACTGCAAAATAAATTGGAACATGAAGTCATAAATACAATGATCACGACAGAGAGATCAAATGGAAATGTTTGGATAAATTCCAGCTTGATTAGTGCAAAGAGTTTTAGTGTTTGAGATTCCTTCACCTCTATTGTTTTTTTTTTATTATTATTTTCTTTCTCAACCAGTGGTATTAAAATAGTTAATTCTCAATAGTTGTCAATAGTAAACAACTTTCCTTCTCTGGATTTATCCTTGAAAATCCATTTTAGATCAATTGATTGTAGGACTCATTACTTAGGGTTGGAATTATTCTTATTGTATTGTTTTGTTTTCATTAAAGAAACTCTAGTAAATATTAATCTTAAAAGGTCCCAACTGCCTTTCCATCAACCCATTATATTACATATATATATTGATTGATATCATGCTTTCAGCTACAGTGTTGCACAAAAAATGCAATAAATGGCATGAAAAGTTTGGAACATTCAAGGCATACATCAAAATTCTTATTCAACAAGCTTTCAATACTACATCTCAGGTTCATATTTGGGAGCCAGCAGTGTGGAATAGACTGGATGAAGTTTTATTATTATTTTTTCTTTCTTACATCCTCAATCAATTATCCTCTTTGTTTTTTTTTTTTTTTCCTTTCTTCTCTATGACCTTTTTTTGTCTATGTCTAGAGATCCAAGTCATTGCATAGCCATGAAAACACTGACTGAGTTGTCATCATCTGGAGTAATTCAAAGTCTCAATTGGATATCAGTAACTAAACAAGTATTTCATAGGAAACCAATCAGCAAATAAGCTAGGAAAAAATTTTGATCTAAAATATATTTACTTATATTATCCACTCTTTTCTTCTGCATAGCAAAGAAAGGGTTCCTTATTCTTTAGTGCAAATCTTTTTATGGACTCACAATATCCGCCACTGTGGGATTTCGGAAGCATATCTTATGCGAATCTTGATCTCGATTGTACTGAGAATATGTATTCTACAATTTCTCGATTTTATGTTTGATTCCTTTTTCATTGTTTTTCTAAATGCAACATAATTATTAGTTCATCAAAAAAAACCCTTTACTGATCCGTCTACTTGGAATCAACACACTCCTCACAATGAAAGAAATGAAGTGCCTTAACTGAGAAAGTTGAGCAGTATCAGCAACACCACCACCATGCAACTCATTACATCTTCCTTTGCTGCTCTCCTGATAGATGTACAGAACTGCTAGCAGCCATGCCAACCTCCACGGCTTAGTGTCCGATGTAACCATGGGGAAGCGAAGGAGAGGCAAGCGCCACAGTCTCACCCGCTCGAACCATTGTGAAGACACGCACCATATCTCTAGATTCGATCCCGAGTACATGTTCCGAATGTGAGTGCTAAGTTCTCGTTCACAGGTCAGTACATATACTGTACGGTGTTCAAGCTCCTCACACTTGGCTACGACTTCCACAGGCCAACGTTCGAAGAGATGCTAAGCCAGTGGGTCTCCGAGAGTAGAAACAGCCACCATAGTGGTGGATTTGTAGGAGGAGATATATCGAGCCAAGATGACGAGGTTAACATCGACATAACTCACATGCAGTTTAAGTTCTGAATGCTATCGGATTAACTTGGCCTTTACGATGTTGCAGATGGACTGCGAGCTGACTCTATCATCCTTCTACCTCCATGATCAGAAGCCGACAGTGAGAGAAGAGAATAGTGACTTGGGTTCGAGTATAGACTTCGATGCAACTGCTGCGGTTGCAGTTCCAAGCAGCACAAATGGCGATGGCTCCACCGACAACCTCAACTTGGAGCTGACCATCTCATCACCTGGTTCTGGCCAACTCATTTCGTAGTTGGACAAGGATCGAAGCAATGAAGACATAGCTGAGTAGAGATGATAGATCGATTGGGTGCACTGATGTCACAGCTTGTGCAGAGGAGCAAAGAGTAGTCATTAGCATACGAGGCTTGTTGAGTTTTGCACGGATCTTCATCTCATTGTTGAGTTTCTTGAAACCAAGTCAGCGACGTGTGCGAGAGAGAGAGAGAGACAGAGGTCGGAATTGTGGTCTTTGTACAGTTTCCAGAAACTTCTAAGATGCGGACACGAGAAAGAAGTTACGTATTCGTGTGTTTATATATACATACATATATTTCTTTGTTGTCACTACTGTTGTATACAAGCATCCAATCATCGCTGCTTTTAGATTCGTGAAATTTAAGAATCTCAAAGCAACCTGTTCACGGGTATCAGATGCAATGTTACATCTGTAACCATCCGATGCTAACTTGGAAGTATCATAAATAGGCTGATCACAAACACATATCCAGAAATATTGGCTCGCAAGGAAAAGGAATTGTCACCGCAATGAATCATACCCTAATTTATTAACGACGCATCCTTCAACGCGGCATCTTTCTTACACTATATATCGTTGCACAGTTAACAGGAAAATAATTGTGCCTTTGAATGATAATCTGAATTCTTCTGTACAACAATATAATTTCTGGAACGATTTGTCTTGTTGCAACAAATAAGAGTATGTCGATGATGGTTATTTGCATACCACCTGCAAGTCCAAAAAAGTGATGGCTCGGAGATCCCTCATAGATAGTGTCCGTCTCTAAGATCATTGAGTTGCATGACCCTGAAGTCAAAATGTATTATAAAAAACTTTTGTGTCAAACCATATCTTAAGCTCGAAAGGATATCATATAAATTGATGCACCAACTAGTTATCAAAAGTTCAAAATCTTTATCAACAATGTATTATAAAAGCTTTTGGTGTCAAACCATATCTTAAGCTCGAAAGGGTATCATATAAATTGATGCACCACCTAGTTACTGAAAGTTCAAATCTTGATAGTTGCTAAATGTGAAGGAGAAGAAAAGAATTTAGAAGGGAAGTCAAGGAAAAATTTGTATGTATTGTATATTTTAAACTTACAGATAAATTGTCATCACTCAGTGACTTCACCAGGTGCCTCTTGAATGTCTCCAACTATAAAAAGAATTGCTTTAAGTCAGTATTAGACATTAGTAATTTCCAATATAGTGCATATACCAATAACTTCCTTTCACAAAAATGGAACTTCCAAGAAACAATCAATTCCATATATACAGGATAAACAGGATCGACCAGTGCCATAAATTGTTGAATTCTTCTCATGTTTGTGTGACAGAGGCTCAGAGCATTGCAGATGAAATAATAATACTGATGGGCTCAGGACAGAAAAGTATTGACAAGCACATATCTCTTATTTGTTATAAACTTATAGAGGCACTTGTAAAATGAACACTAGAAATTAATATATCAGATGAATTTAGCCATACTCCAATTTGCCACCGTGGAAGGTTTTATAAATAAACTCATTTGCGTAGCCACTATATCCTTGTAATAGCAAAAAGGTCCCAGCTATTATCGCTTGCATTAAGTTGCTAATATAGCATATATTACCAGCAACATATTCGTGTCAATTTTTATGGTGCTTTGATTGTTGACAATCAAGTTGTAAAACATAAGGAAGGTCTAGACTAAGGTAGCATCTCACCTTGTCGAACAGGGAAATCACGTGCCAAATTAACTAACCGCTTGCAGAGATAAACCTTGGAATGTTAATCAAACAGGTAAAAGCTTAAACCAACACATATAAATTGATGCACCACCTAGTTACTGAAAGTTCAAAATCTTTAAAGAAAAAGTTACCTCTCCAAGAAGAGATTCTAGCAATTGGTTGTTTATACATTCCATTATCAACTGCTTCTGATAGTTGCTAAATGTGAAGGAGAAGAAAAGAATTTAGAAGGGAAGTCAAGGAAAAATTTGTATGTATTGTATATTTTAAACTTACAGATAAATTACCTGGACGAAGATTTCCTTCCCAATTATATGAGGAGTATATCCTAAAACATCACAAGTTATAAAGTTGCACCATTGAGTAATTTTCCTATCGTGACTACAGTGACTACTGACCTGGCATAGATGCCTGTGAGGAGGAGAGCACGATGCAGATGATTGCTGACTCGAAGCATACCAATGTGACATGGAGCCACACCCTTCAAGTTGAGGCTTTGATGTTGCCTCAGACACAACTCTAGGGGATGATTCTGTAGTTGAGAATCCTCTAGGAGAATCATCAGCCAAAAAGAATTTTTGGTGTGCTAGAGGGTGTTGGTCTTGGTGTGATGTACGGTGTGATAGAGAACTGATGCATGACATGCTTGATCCTGTTAAAAAATTTTGCTTACATTTCATCAGGAACAAACAAGACATTCAAGTTCAAGTTTCAACAGTTGAACACTTTTAACATAGTTTATGTCCAGATCAGTACCGTCTTGAGTTGAATCCCCTGTTTCTGCTGATCCATTAGCCAGATCAGATCCAACGTGACTAATCGAATCATCATCTTTGTTCCCAATTTCATAATGAAAATAAAAACACAATCATATAAAGCTTAGACAAGTAATATCAAACGGGGTAATCAAAATCTTTAAAGAAAAAGTTACCTCTCCAAGAAGAGATTCTAGCAATTGGTTGTTTATACATTCCATTATCAACTGCTTCTGATAGTTGCTAAA
>CM017193.1:15657436-16004936 GCA_004837865.1 Musa balbisiana | reverse complement strand
AGTTTATCTTTAATCTTATCTAGATTAAAATTTTTGTTAGATTAAAATATGTTATCTAAAATTTTTGATATTCTTTGATCTGAAATTTAAAATGTGCTGCATGATTTAAAATTTATTTGACTAGAATATACTAAATTATACATGTGTTGAAAGTATGATTTCTATTTGAATTTAGAATGTTATTTCCTTGTATTAAAACTTATCTCCCAATCTATCTTTTAATGTGTTATGATTTCTATTCAAATTTAGAATGTTATTTCCTTGTATTAAAGATTATCTCCTTATATATCTTTTAATACGTTATTTGATTTAAATTTATTTGACTAGATATACTAAATTATACATGTGTTGAAAGTATGATTTCTATTTTGAATTTAGAATGTTATTTCCTTGTATTAAAACTTATCTCCCAATCTATCTTTTAATGTGTTATTTATTTATATTGTTAATGAATATATGTTGTGGTATAAAATTTGATATTAATTGGATTGAAATTGCTCACTGGCCAGGCCTAACCCACGGGTCAAGCCTTGGCCCGTGGGCTAACCCAGCCTAACCATCATGGGCGGTCACATGCGACGCACATAACCAGTCCATGGGCCAGGGTTGGGCCAGCTTTGTGTGATGCATGCCTAGTCATATGTAATGCACATGACCAATAGATGGGCTGGCCCAATTCAGCCCAATATTGTTATTAAATTTGAGCCCAAATATTGATTAAACTAAATTAGACTTGATTAGTCTAGATCGATTCAAGGTGATTCTGAATTGATTGACTCATTCAAGTCAGTTTAACCTAAATTGAACCTAATCTAGTCCAAATTATACTAGTCTATAGTGATTTCAAATCAATTAAATGGGGATTAGAGATCAGTTCAGTTAGGTTCTAGTAAATTGAGTTCAATTGGCTTGATTGAACTAGGGTTCAAGTCAATTGAGGGCTAATTTGTATTGTTTAATATTGATGATATTTGAAAGAGATGTTTTAATTATATTATTTTATTTTGATATAGACATGACCAGTGTGAGATCATTTTATTTCCCTACCGAGAGCAAGTAGGTTGATTCCCTTCGGGGATTAGCGGGCTGTCAGATGTGGCGGCTGGACGGTTCCTCCATCCGTTGTTGGGAGGAACGTATCCCCACTTTGGTGGGTGCGGGACACCACTCCATCTGCTATTGGGAGTGCGATATGAGTTTGCCTCCATCCGCTGTTGGGAGAACACAAACTCATCCCGTAAGATAAAGCCTCTTCATCTACTACTGGGGGAGTGCTCCTTCGGGTATTTGATATATACCAATGGGATGATTGAATTTTGATCATGTATTCATTTTGAGTTGACTTTTGGGGTTCCTACTCAGCGTTGCTGAATTTTCTTTGTTTTTGATTTTCAGAGCAACCTCTCTCTAGCATTAAATCGGATTCCAGTGGAGAGTGGACCTTCCTCTACCGCTAGGTAGAGCCGCTAGGATGATTCTTGAAGTTAACATCACTATGTTTACTTTTATATTTGTGATTTGATTAATAAATGAATTATAATAAATATTTATGAATGATGAATAAAGTGGTGTTTATTTACTTGGCCTGAATGTGTGGAAAAAAAAAAATCATGATGTGACATCTTTTTATGGTATCAGAGCATGGTCTAGGGCCTGTAGGTGTATTAGGTCCCTTGATTGACTCTAACAAATAATTGTCTTTAACCTATTATAGGAGTAATTGAGCCAATTTTAGAGATTAGTGGTCCTGTCACTCGGGGTGCTCATGGTTGTAATGCTACTAGTGTACGCACTCGGAGAGGTGTTCAAACAAATAATAACTCGGAAGCTCTATGCATCGTAGTGCAAATCCAGTTCTCACGTACACCTGTCACTGATTATGGGCCAGCTTCTCCGACTTCGCAGAATGCACTTCATGCCCCAACACTCATCAATGCTCAAAATGACGTACATGGAGTCCTCAATGCTATTAGAGGATACTTTGAGCATTAGGAGGAGTGAGATGGAATTTCACGAGGTAGGAATAATACTTTAAATCACTTTAAGATATTGGAACCACTAGTTTTTGAGGGCAAACCAGATCTAATATTTGCTGAACGTTAGATTCGTCAAGTGGAGAAGACATTCAAAGCTATCGAATGCAGGGAAAATCAGAAAGTGCTTTTCGCTTTGAGAAGGGAAGGCAGACACTTGGTGGACCTCAAAAAGGAGGATGTTGGAGGCTGGAGGTAATGTGGTAACTTGGGAGCAGTTTAAGGATGCATTTTATGAGCAGTTCTTTCCTGATTCAGTTCGCTTTGAGAAGCAATAAGAGTTCCTTAGCATCAACCAAGGAAGTAGAACTGTAATGGAATATGATCATTATTTCACTGAGTTGGCCCAGTTCTCTCCGCATATTTCTTTTAATGAAAGTCAAAGAGCTCATCATTTTGAGAGGGGACTTCGATCATCAATTAGAAAGTCTGTTGCAGTACTAATTTTACCAACATATACTGAAGTGTTAAATTGAGCTCTAGTGGTGGAGAAATTGGATAATGAATTACAACAAGCAAAGGATCGAAAGCGACCTTTTAGTGTTGTACCATCTACGTATGGGGGATTACATTCTAGACCCTTAAAGAAAGGCAAAGGCAAACAGTTTGGCCATCAACAAGCATGAGCTCTTAGTAATCAAGTTGTCATAAGATGTTATTTCTGTGGGAAGACAGATCATGTTTCCACCTCATGCCCCATGGGACAACGCGTATGTTTTTATTGTCAACAACTGGAACACATGTCGAAGGACTGCCCTCGGAAGCAACATCAACGCCGAGCTCCACCCCAAACAGTTGGACAACAATAGCTACAACCCAAAGAGGGAGGACAAGTAAGAGTCTACGCACTGACTCATCAAGATGCTAAAGCCTCGGGATCTATTATTAAAGGTATCATCACACTCTGTGGAAACTCTTTGATAGTTGATCAGATATATAGAAACTGTGTTATTACTATTGAAAGTCACGATTTGCTAGTAGATCTTATTCTACTAGAATTTCAAGATTTCGATGCTATCTTGGGTATAGACTGGCTTTCAGCATACCATGCAAGTGTTGATTGTTTCCGGAAGACTATTACTTTCTCACCCCTAAATCAACCATCTTTTAAGTTCATTGGGATTCAAGAAAAGTTTCCTTCTATTATTTTAGCCTTGAGTGCTACCCAACTATTACTGAAGGGATGTCAGGGATACTTGGCCTTCATTTCTAGAGATGAATCTAAGAAGCTAATATTAAAGGACATCCCCATTGTACAGGATTTTCCAAATGTTTTTCTTGAAAATCTACTTGCACTGCCACTAAATAGACAGATTGAATTTACAATTGATCTTCTATCTGACACTGCAAAGAGATTAGGCCATGCAAGCATAAAACTAATATCTAAGATCTCATCTAGAGAATTAGTACGAGGGATTCCAAATATGAAGTTTGTTAAGGACAAAGTATGCGATGCGTGTCAACTAGGTAAATAAGTAAAAATTAGTTTCAAATCAAAAAATCAAATTAGCACCACTAGACCATTACAATTGATCCATTTGGACTTATTTGGACCAATTGACACGACAAGTCTAGGAGGAAGCAAATATGCTTTTGTAATTGTAGATGACTATACTAGATACACTTGGACCTATTTCTTGGCTCACAAAAGTGATTGTTTCAAATGTTTCTCTAAATTTTGTAAACTCACTCAAAACGAAAAGGGTTTCATGATTTCATCAATTCGGAGTGATCACGGTGGCGAATTTCAAAACTACGATTTCCAAAATTTTTGTGAAGTTAACGGATATAACCACAACTTCTCTACTCTAAGAAACCCTCAACAAAATGAAATAGTAGAAAGAAAAAATAGAAATCTATAAGAAATGGCAAGAACTATGTTGAATGAACATAGTCTATCCAAGTATTTTTGGGCCGAAGCAGTGAATACGGCTTGCTACATCATGAATAGGGTTCTAATAAGACCATCTCTATCAAAAACTCCCTATGAATTATAGAATAACAAAACACCAAATGTTTCTTATTTTTAAAGTTTTCGGTTGCAAATGTTTTATTTTAAATGAAAAGGATGCCTTAAGAAAATTTGATGCTAAATCCGATGAAGGCAACTTTCTTGGTTACTCTTCCGTTTCTAAGGCTTTTCGTGTTTTTAACAAAAGAACTTTAGTTATAGAAGAGTCTATTCATGTAATTTTTAATGAAATTTTTGAGTTAAAGAAAAATGATTTTGATGATGATATTGGTTTTGAAAATTTGGATTTAAAGGAACCCCCTCCTCAAAATAGCAACTTGGATGCATCTTCTTCCAAAATCTCCTTACCCAAGGAATGAAAGTATGTAGATGCTCATCCAAAAGAGCAAATTATATGAGATACATCACAAGGGGTTCAAACTCGTTCTTCTTTTAAGAATTTTTGTGCTAATGCTGCATTTCTCTCTCAAATCGAACCTAAATGCATTGACGAAGCCTTGAAAGATGATTCTTGGGTCATTGCAATGCAAGAGGAATTGAATCAATTTGAGAGGAATGAGGTATGGAAGCTTGTTCCTAGACCTAGTGACCATTTAGTCATTGGTACTAAATGGGTCTTTAGAAACAAGCAAGACGAATGTGGTATCGTGATTAGAAACAAGGCTAGATTAGTGGCCAAAGGTTTCAACCAAGAAGAAGGTATCGACTACGAAAAAACCTTCGCTCCTGTGGCAAGATTAGAAGCCATTAGGATGCTCCTTGCCTATGCTAGTAGTAATAATTTTAAACTATTTCAAATGGACGTCAAAAGTGCCTTCTTGAATGGTTTTATTTCGGAAGAAGTATATGTTGAACAACCTCCTGGATTTGAAAATTCTCTTCTTCCTAATCATGTATTCAAATTAACTAAGGCTCTCTATGTGAATGGTTTTATTTCGGAAGAAGTATATGTTGAACAACCTCCTGGATTTGAAAATTCTCTTCTTCCTAATCATGTATTCAAATTAACTAAGGCTCTCTATGGTTGAAACAAGCTCCTAGAGCTTGAATAATTCCAAAGGCAAGGTTGATACTACATTGTTTATCAAACACTTTGAAAATATTTTCTTATTGTGCAAATTTATGTTGATGATATTATTTTTGGTTCTTCGGATGAATCACTATATGAATCATTTGTCAAATGTATGAGTCATGAATTTGAAATGAGTTTAATGGGTAAATTAACATTCTTTTTAGGATTGCAAATCAAACAACTTAGTAACGGTATATTTCTTAACCAATCTAAATATACATTAGAATTGTTAAAACGATTTAACATAGATAATTCAAAAGTAATAAACACCCCTATGAGTACTTCGACTAAGTTAGATATGGATGAAAACAACGAAAATTTCGATCAAAAAACGTATAGGGGAATGATAGGTAGTCTACTCTACCTCACCGCGACTAGACCGGATATTATGTTTAGTGTGGGACTTTGTGCTAGGTTTCAATCTAATCCTAAATTATCTCATCTCAAGAGTGTTAAAAGAATATTTAGATATCTTAAAGGAACTCCAAATTTAGGACTTTGGTATCCGAAATCAGAAAAATTCGATTTAATAGCTTATGCAGATGCCGATTTTGGCGGATGTAGGATAGATAGAAAAAGTACATCCGGAACATGCCAATTTTTTGAACATGCACTTGTTTCTTGGACTTCCAAGAAACAAAATTCAGTTGCACTATCTATGGCGGAAGCTGAATACATCGCTGCAAGTGCATGCTGTGCACAAATTGTTTGGATGAAAAATACATTAGAAATCTATGGAATTCACTTGAAAAATATTCCCATAAAATGTGATAATACAAGTGTCATATGTCTTACCAAAAATCCAATTCAGCATTCTAGAACTAAGCATATCGACGTTAGACATCATTTCATATGCGATCATGTCCTTAACAATAATGTTGTTCTAGAATTCATTGACACAAAGCATCAATTGGCAGACATCTTTACAAAAGTCTTAAATGAAGACCAATTTGAATTCATTAGAAGGGAACTAGGCATATTAAATTGTCCCTAAGAATGTACTTTTCGAAAAGTTTTTCATCCTCTTTCCGTTCCTTGGTGGATTTAATCCTTCTCTTTCAATTCCAAAAGAAATGTTTATCGTAACATCTCTGAAAAATAAAAAATAAAAAAAGCGAGGAAGGAGTGGAAATTTTTTTTTAAACTAAATTCCATAGTAATGCTGAATTCCTTTGCTTTAATAATCACAAATTATACGCTTAAAGTCGCTCTCCTTTTTGTTGATGACAAAGGGGGAGAAATATGGTAAATTGATAATTGCTATGCTATGATTGCCATATTTTCACTATGAGATGTTTGCATTATGTTAAGATATCAAAAGCTTAAATCATAATTTTATATGTTGATATCTTGCTATTATCACTATCATTCACGTTTGAAATATAAAACTTGAAAATTGTTGTCAAGTCTTGACATCATTTTCAGAAAGATACATCATGATAGGAATCATGATGGGAGTATTGATAAGGTTTAACTTATCAATATGTTTCTTGAATTCAAAGGCTTTGAATTCAAGAATGACTTATCTCAAGTATGGCATATAGATAGGGGGAGTTAAGGTTAACTCCGTTATCAATTGATTGTCATCATCAAAAAAGGGGAGATTATTGAATCTCGGATTTTGATGATGAAGACAATTGTCATGTTTTATCTAATCCATATGTTGAGATAAGTATGCAGGATTAACTACGAAAGCTTGAAGACATAAAGCGAGTCTATCGGAATCAAGTTCGATGGGTGTTTAAGAGTCCGAAGATTCGTCGGAGATGCTGCCGGAACCAATCGAGAAGAAATCAGGGACTTGTCGGAGTTTTCGGAAGTCCGCCGAAAAGATCATCGAAGGTTTGCAGAGATCATCGAGAAGGCTCGGCTACTCGCTGATTTCGCCACAAGATCGGGAGCCAGCTGGGAGTCCATCGGAAGAAATCCAAGGGCGTATCGGAAGTCTGCCGGAAGACAACCGGAAAGCTTGCCGGAACAAGACTTGAAGTTCGCCGGTTAAAAACTTGCTTAGAATTATGTTTTTAGTTACGTAGTTTGCATGTAATTAAGGTTAGGATTAAGAAATAATCCTATATCTTGATTAGGGGCCAATTGGGCCCAAAATGAAACCTGGTTCAGGCCGGACTTAAAGCCCAACCAATGACCAGTAAGGTCGGGCGGTGGAACCGCCATACTGGGCGGTGGCACCGCCCAGCACCCGAGAGCCAAGCGGTGGCACCGCCCAGTACACTGTCAGTGTCAGAACTGACAGGCAGTGGCACCGCTAGCTTCAGGAACCGAAGAGAATTTAAATTTTGGAGCCCAAATTTGAATCCTCTCGAGGTCTATAAATACCCCTCAATTCTCAATAGAGATTATAACTTTTGAGAAGCAATAGAGTGAAAAAAAAAAAGGTCTTAGCAAAGCCCTAGCAAGTCTTACTTTCAAATTGCTTGAATGTTCACCTCCCTTTCTTTCTTACTGAAATTTTGTAAGAGTGTGAACTACTTGTAAAGGTTGTAAGAGGGGTATTTGTCCTTCTCCTTCAAAGTGATTTGCTAGTAGAAGTTGGGGGCCTCATCGAAGAAGGCTTCGCAAGTAGATGTAGGTCATTTTGACTGAACCACTTTAAATCTGCGTGTTCCTTGAATGTGTGAGTTGTTATTTTTCTGCAATCATTGTCTACATAGAAGCAAGTTTTTGTTCTTCACTTTACTCAAGTTACTATCGAACGAAATCTCCTCGCATTTTACGGAATCAATTTCAAACCTACTAGTTTTAATCCGCTGCACTAATTCACCCCCCCTCTTAGTGTCGCTTCGATCCTAACACAAGTCACTATGGATTTTGTGACGGATTACCTAAGACTGCGAAAGGATATGACGGAATTTGGGTAGTAGTAGACAGACTTACTAAATCTGCTCACTTCCTCCCTATTAACAAGAATTATTCATTGGATAAACTAGCAAGTTTATATATTAAGAAAATTATTCGATATCATGGAGTGCTAGTTAGTATTATCTCATATAGAGATCCAAGGTTCACCTCTAAATTTTGAGGAAGTCTACAAAAATGTTTGGGCACACAGTTAAAGTTTAGTACAGCTTTTCACCCCCAAACTGATGGTCAATCTGAAAGGACATTACAAACTCTTGAAGATCTCTTAAGGGCATGCGTTTTGGACTTTAGTGGGAGTTGGGATATGCACTTGCACCTATTTGAGTTTTCTTATAATAATAGTTACCACTCTAGCATACATATGGCTCCATTTGAAGCTCTTTATGGAAGAAAGTGCAGATCACCTGTATATTGGGATGAGGTAGGAGAACAGAAGCTTTTGGGGCCTCAATTAATTCAAAAGGATGCTGATAATGTTCGAATTATCCGCCAAAGATTATTAACAGCTCAAAGTCGTCAAAAAAGTTATGTAGATCGAAGGCGAAGAGATCTAGAGTTCGAAGTTGGTGAGCATATCTTCTTAAAAGTGTCGCCAACCAAGGGAGTTATGAGGTTTGGCCAAAGAGGGAAGTTAGCCCCAAGATTCATTGGCCCATTTGAGATCTTACAAAAGGTCGGGCCTGTGGCGTTTAGATTGGCATTGCCCCCGGCTTTGGCTAGCATCCATGATGTATTCCATGTGTTTATGCTTCGAAGATATATTAAGGATCCATCACATGTCATATCTTACCAACCTCTACAACTAAGAGATGATGTCATTTTTAGAGAACAACCAACCCAAAACCTAGAAAAGAAAGAACATGTTCTAAGAAATAAAATTATATATCTAGTAAAGATTTATTGGCAACACCATTCAGACCAAGAGGCAACGTGGGAAAGAGAAGAAGATATACGAGAGCAGTATACTCATCTATTCTATTAAGGTGAGCTAAATTTAGGGACCAAATTTCCTATAGGAGGGGAGAAATGTAATCACATCAAATATTTAAGTTAGGAATTGATTTTTTCCTTACTTGCTATTGTAATTTATGGAAGTCTTAATCTATTTACTTGTTTGTTAATACGAATTAGGAAATAACTATTGAGCATTCCAAATAGAGTGATATCATATTTATTAGTATATTAAATGGAAATAATTTATATTAAATAAATATAAAAATTAAAATAAATTTCTTTTAATGAAGGCTCACCTCCTCCTATTTAAGGGGAGGGATTTCTCTCATTCGTTCCTCACCTAGTCGAACTTGGCAGCGGGAGGAACGAGGAGTTACACCCTGTTGACGAGAGGTAGGTTTCCCTACCTTTCTTGAAAATAAAAGTTTTAGTTTTTATTTGATTCTTCAAATGTTGAAAGTCTTGTAGTATGAAAAATATTTATCAATTCTTTAAATGTCAAAATTTTTATTATTGCATTAAAGTCAATCAGTTAAAGTTTTTATAATGTTCTTTGACCCCTGATTAAAGTTTTTATTTTAGATTTGAACATGTTAAAAATTTATATATTTTATATGATATTTCTTAGCATTACAGTTTACCTTTAATCTTATCTAGATTAAATTTTTTGTTAGATTAAAATATGTTATTTAAAATTTTTGATATTCTTTGATCTGAAATTTAAAATGTGCTATTTTGAATGATTTAAAATTTATTTGACTAGAATATGTTAAATTATACATATGTTGAAAGTATGATTTCTATTTGAATTTAGAAGGTTATTTCCTTGTATTAAAATTTATCTCTCAATCTATCTTTTATTGTATTATGATTTCTATTCAAATTTAGAATGTTATTTCCTTGTATTAAAGATTATCTCCTTATCTATCTTTAAATGTGTTATTATGTTTTTGTTTATATTGTTAATGAATATATGTTGTGGTATGAAATTGGATATTAATCGGATTGAAATTGCTCACAAGCCAGGCCTAACCCACGGGTCAAGGCCTTGGCCCGTAGGCTAACCCAGCCTAACCATCAAGGGCGGTCACATGCGACGCACATGACCAGTCCATGGGCCAGGGCTGGGCCAACTTTGTGTGATGCATGCCTAGTCATGTGTAATACACATAACCAGTATATGGGTTGGCCCAATTCAGCCCAATATTGTTGTTGGATTTGAGCCCAAATATTGATTGAACTAAACTAGACTTGATTAGTCTAGATCGATTTAGGGTGATTTCGAATTGATTGACTTATTCAAGTCAGTTTAACCTAAATTGAACCTAATCTAGTCCAAATTATATTAGTTGAGGGTGATTCCAGACCAGTTAAATGAGGATTAGAGATCGGTTCAGTTAGGTTCTAGTAAATTGAGTTCAATTGGCTCGATTGAACTAGGGTTTACGTCAATTGAGGGCTAATTTGTATTATTTGATATTGATGATATTTGAAAGAGATGTTTTAATTGTGTTATTTCATCCTGATATGGACATGACCAATGTGAGATTATGTTGTTTCCCTGCCGAGAGCAGGTAGGGCGATTCCCTTCAGGGATTAGCG
Source organism: Musa balbisiana (assembly GCA_004837865.1). Taxonomy (NCBI): domain Eukaryota; kingdom Viridiplantae; phylum Streptophyta; class Magnoliopsida; order Zingiberales; family Musaceae; genus Musa; species Musa balbisiana. Next base: position 15,994,423 of record CM017193.1, on the reverse strand, counting down.
GGACGTCAGACGTGGCGGCTGAACGGTTCCTCCATCCGCTGTTGGGAGGAATATGTCCCCACTTTGGCGGGTGTGGGACACCACTCTATTCGTTGTTGGGAGTACGATATGAATTTACCTCCATCCGTTGTTGGGAGAACACAAACTCATCCCGTAGGATAAAGCCTCTCCATCCATTGTTGTGGGAGTGCTCCTTCGGGTATTTGATATACGTCAATGAGATGATTGAATTTTGATCATGTATTCATTTTAAGTTGACTTTTGGGGTTCCTACTCAGCGCTGCTGAGTTTTCTTTGTTTTTGATTTTTAAAGCAACCTCCCTCTAGCACTAAATCGGATTCCAGTGGAGAGCGGACCTTCCTCTACTGCTAGGTAGAGCCGCTAGGATGATTCTTGAAGTTAACATCACTATGTTTACTTTTATATTTATGATTTGATCAATAAATGAATTGTAATAAAGGTTTATGAATGATGAATAAAGTGGTGTTTATCTGCTTGGCCTGTGGAAAAAAAAAAAAATTAACAAACGCTCTTCTAATCTTTAAAGCAATCGACTAGTATTTTATATCCTTCAAAGAGAAAAGAGAAATTGAAGCCTCTATGTTGATAATGGAGCCTGTGTAATGAATGAAACCCTCCTACAACCAGATATAGATCATGAAACCCTCCTCAACTAGGCTGGCTTTCTGTCATTATCGTTTAAGCATGAGTTGTAAGGTGTAGAAAAATGAGTTTGGCTTATAACACATACCTAAAACAGTCAGGCAACGGCTTAATGACTGATGATATCATGGTTCAAAAGAAATCCATAAGTCAGAAACAATCCAGATGATTATCTTACGACAATAACATGATTTAAAATCTCAAAACACAAGGCATATAGGTTACCTGTTCCCAGAGCACTAAATCTGAGCAGATATTGTAATATTAACAGTTTGTATGTTTTGACGAGATTTAGCTACTTCTGGAAGAAGGACATATGCCTGCAAAACAACTGTCCAGGCAACTAGTTCTGACAAACAACTGAGGCACAGACTGAGCAATTTTGTCTGCTTTGATCAGATATAAGCTCTCCGATTCGATCAAATAGTCAATTTTTGTGTTTAACATTACATGGCTAATTGTGTAATCTATTCAATTCACTTTTGCAATTTCGTCGGAGCTATATTCTAATAGATTAGAAACATCATCTCAAAAGTCTTGTCTTTTCCTTTTTTGTTTCTTGTTTGACAAACAGAAGCTCAAGTTCTCACTAGTTGTATAATTAGCATAAGTATAGCTTTATAAGCTAGCAGTAATCAAGCACTCGAGTGTTTCTGAGATGAATTCCAGAAGAATAGACCAAGCAATCAGAAAGAGAATCTAATCATTCTGTTAACAACAATTTTGTGTTATCTTTTGTCATATGTTCAATTACAATACGATCAACCTGGTGGAGAAAGGGTGGGAACAACAGTGTAAGTTGGTAAGTAGCTTTATGCTTGATTTTATTGATGCTCATTATTACATGAAAGTTTTTCAGCAAGATCTTCCTAAGGGTCTCTCAGCCATGTTCAAGTGAATATAGTGTTCATTTTAATGGTTGCATTCAAGTGAATGGCTGATACAAAGAAGTCGCACCAAAATAGAATGCAAAGCATGTTTGATAAATAGGCATTCTAGCAAAGCATGTCGACGTGCATATGATACCTGTGCCATCATACTTTGAATCAACCATGCATGCTATTACTCGGCTTTCTCTGGACCAGTAGAACCTATTTTGACAAGTTCCCTCTATATAAAGTAAGTGTTAGTTTTCTTAATATTTCTGTATTACCTAGGTTGCAGCAGCAAGCCATCCTCATTGTGGTTATAACTGAACTATCAGAGGTCCACAAAGTCTAATGATAACTGGTGGATTACTCTTTTTACCTCAAAGATCTGCTATGGTGAAGTGATTTACTGGAGAGGGCCAAAGTCCACCAGGGCCAGAATTGAAAAAGAATAGAAGAAAGGTGCAATAAAGGATGGACTTAAGAATAAACATAAGGTGAACCTTTCTTACAACCTCCAAACATTAGCACAATGCATTACAACATGTTGATAATTTCTTTTTAAATCAGGGAAATTTGAATATTTATTATGCTAAAATCTTATTAGAGAGTGGTGATATGAAATAGATGGTTGTGATGTGAAATTGTCATGGAGGAACTCAAAACAAACTGTGCAACTTTATATGATTCCTGGAGTACAAATTACTAGCAAGTGTACAGAAAGAGAGAAGCCCTTAACCATGTTGTAGGGCAAAGTTGCATTGTTCCTAGAGATTACTAGTTTAAATGAAGTTTCTTTCCATGGTACAGATGACACTCTTATAACAGAAGAAAGCCATGGGAGCTTAAGGGAGTTGCCACCAGAGCAGATAAGACAAATGAATCTGTCTGTATTTGCAGTTTGCATTTTTTTTCTGTAAGTATTTCTTCTTTTTTTTCCTGTAAGTATTTCTTAATTACTTGTTTCTGCATGCAGACCTGAAACTCAGTTTCATTAGCTTCTCTGGTATTTTCTTGCAGAAAAGATTGAACAGTTGGTTAATGTTCCCATGTTACATAAAACACAAGCTAATAAATATATCATGATGGATGTCAGTCCACCCATAGTTGCCATGGATAAGCCTTCCAATAAAGAAAGCTGCTTCTCGCTAGACAATGTGCACTTGAATCTTTTACTTCTTATATTGTCAGTTAAATCTCCTCTGAGAGTCTATCCCCATTATTGCCTAATAGCAGATGCTTTCATATTATTTTGTTCTCTCTTCCCCCTGAGACTATGCTCCCGCAAAAAACAACAACTTAATTAGCTGTGCACAGGTATCAAGTCTTGGTTCAAAAGTATCAAAATGATTAGGAGAAGCAAATTATTGAGACATAAAAATATGAAGTTCAGAAAGAGTTGGCATTTGTACCGGGGAACAGCACATGGACACTTGTAAAGCAAGGAAATCACACAAAAATGTGTTGTAATAAGAGAAACAATGTAACACATAAACCAAGCTTTGTCATTGGGATTGCTGTGACTGCATCAAGTGGAAGGTGGAATAAAGAGGATGAAGGTTGCGGTGGATTCTTAAATAGAAGAAAAGTACAAGAAGCAGTTGTGTAATAATGAAACATCAAACTTAACAGTTGTCTGGAAAAGCTTGACTTTTGCAGTATTATGTAAAACTATTAGAAGAGTCAACTATCAACAGTAAGTAACATTGAACTGCTGATTTGCTGATCTAATAGTTTCAGTCTGTCGTGTAAAACCCAATTCTAAACCTTTCCGATGGGTGGTTGAATCAAGCAAGATCAGATCAAGAGATTGAATTCTTTTGGGGGAAATGATGGAGGTAATAAATATATTTAAACGAATGCATGATATGATCACATTGCTTGAATACATACATAGCATGTGGGTTAGGCTTCCATTGCTAGTATTGTTTACTTGACCATGATTATGGCCAAATTGTTTATTGTTCTTATAATTATTAAATTATCATAAGCACAAAAATGTGTAGTGAGAGGCTGATATATGAATTCCCTTCCCAACATAACATAAATGCAGCAGCAATTGGCAACACTATGAGCTTGAACTTACCACATGAGATTTCTTTTTTCTTAAATAGATTGGAATGAGTTGTGCAAGGTGTCAACATTTGAACACATCTTATTGAGATCATGCTAAGGATGATGACTAGAAAGCATTCTCATTAGCACTATATATATATATATATAATATATATATATATATATATATATATATATATATATATATATACATTAGATCAAAATTACACGTCTTTCAAAGCACTCCATTTCCAGTCCGACGATTTCATCCCTACATTGAGCTGAATTCCTTCTTTTAGAAGAAAGAAAAAAAAAAATAGGCCAAATAAATGTCAAATCCCGAACTGCCCTCCTCCCACCCTCTGGGGACACTCAGGCACTGAGAAGGGCAAAATGGGAAAAGAGGGTGTTAACAGACACGAAGGGTCAAGTCGGTCAAGCGGCGAAGGACCAGCCCTCGGCCGGGAGCGAGCGGAATAACTCCTCCAGGGCGGGATCGGCGGCAGCAGCGGAAGAGGAGGAGGAGGAGGAGGAGAGGAGAAGGAGGCGGCAGAAGAGTGGGACTGGGCAGGGGATCCGGAGGACGCCTTGCTGCTCGTAGCCGTACTCCTGGGCGGAGCGGCGGAGCAGCTCGACGAGGGCCGGTCGGCCGAGGAGCTCCGCCCGGACCGCGAACCGTTCCATCTCCTCCCCGACGCACAGCGGCACGTGGCCCTCCGGCACCCGCCGTGGCCCCCCTTTCGCGACTTGCAGCGGGCGGTAGTGCGACGAGTCCCCCACCCTTGACAGCCGCCGGATCAGCCGCTTCATTTCCCCTCCAAGGATCGAGATCCACACAAACACGAAGCAGCGATCGAGATCGAAGAGCGTCAGGGTTCGAAGACCGCGACCGGAAGGAGCGAAGAGAGAGCAAGAAACGTGGAGAGCGTGTTGCCGAATGAACGGGGCTTCTCATCGGTATTTATATCGCTTATCTCTCGGTCTTCCTCCATAAAATAGATGAAAACTTAATCGTACAACAAGGCGGTGTGCGACTTGGAAGGGACTACGGAGCGGTACGCATACTCCTGATATGGAGACATCCGCTGTTCCCATCTGACCAGCGAACAGCTTTCATTACACCCCACGCAGAACAGGGGTTGGGGGGCCTCCATACGTGTCGGTCAACTGTTGGTCCTGGGGCATGGCGTGGGCTGTCGGGATTACTCGGAAGGATGTTGAAGGCTCGGGCGCGAGATATCGCGGAGAGGGAGAGAAGATGCAGAGATGAAAGCGGTTCGTATCATTTCCGTAGTCCCCATCTGTACGGTGTCCGTGAAACGTTCCTCCGCTGACCTCAGCCAGCGGTCACTGGCAGTAGATCGGTGGGGCCCTCCCTCGCACGTTACGCATCATTGACCAAATTACCCTTCCGATTTTGTGATTCCGGAGGGTATGGCTTCGGTGCTTATATACATTACGTCCACCGACTCGTTGGGAACCGATGCCATTCGGTGAAGAAGGTGCAACGTATCATGAAAACTGCGACCTCTCCACCCCGCAGTTGTGTGCTTCTGGAGCGAGTGGGCGTTTCACGAGAGCGGGACGCGCTCCTAACTGCTGGTTATTTCGGTCATTTACGTTTCCAGGGGAACGACGGCACGTGGCGTTGCCGGCACCGGAGGCGGGCCCCGCCCACGTCGCTTTCTCCTTTTTCGCCGGTGGCGTTACCCTCGTCCGTACCCGAAAGCACCGACCTGAGGACGTGGAATTCCATCGCCCCCGGCCCCCCACGCGTTTTTGCCGGGACCCACCTGTTGTCACCCGGATGAGGGGTGGGAGATCGAGCGCATCGTTTCTGCTGCTCCTGCGGGAACATTCTCACAAGAACAAAAAAAAGACCGGTTCGGTCCGCTGATCAGTCTCCCTCGACCTACAACACATCAACCACGACCAGTAGAAAACCGCCAGGTTGACGGAATCGCTATATTTAACTCACGCCGAAGGCTTAGAACCAAAACCGCGTGGCACATCTAATGCTGTAATTACTTCACCCCTCCGGCCGCTCGATTCACCCATCTCACCCACCTGCCTTCGGCGGGGGCGAGGGGATGATCTGGAAGCGGGCCCCGTTGTCAACTCACTCACTCGCAAGGCAGTAGGTCACGGCTCGTACGAATTCCTTACACTTGTTTAATGGTGCGCCTGGAGAACAGACCCGTGTGGGCCCCACACGACACCGACTGGCTGGTACGAATGGGTCATTACGGTCTCGGAGACGCACACCTAAGCGCCCAACCGCCACAACCTGTCAGCTTTATCCAGTCTCAAAGCCGGCGAAGACCTCTCGTTTTGCCTCTCCCATCTTTCTAACATACGGAAACGAGCTCATGAATAGCTCATGGAAACACCTGCTTAGCGCATGAGAGAGAATCCACAGCTGTCGAGTCAACGGTCAACACAATTGATCCTTGGTCAAAGAAAAAGCGTTAGTGTAGTCTTTAGCTCTGCTACTAACATACTTGTGGAACTATCTACGATGAACTTGATGTAGGAATACGGGACAAATTATTTGTTTTTACTTGAATAAAATCCTATGAGACAAGTTGTTACGTGGTAACGTGTAATTATGTTACCCAGATTAATCACGAAGAAGAAAAGAAGGAAAAGAAATCATCTAGGTAGCTACAAGAAGGGAATAATACTATTAGACACTAAAAGGAAAGATTATCTAGCAACATACCTTCACCAAAAAAATTGGAAGTACAATTTATGTAATTAGCCTTGATAAGATTGGTTTTCTTTCTTATTATTTTTTTTCTTCTTATACTTTCAGCATATATAAAGACTCTATATATTAGAGAATAGATTGATAAATTGAGTTATTTTTCATTAATATATGTGCGTGTTGTAAGGACATATTTGCATTTATGATTATATGATTTCATCATTTATGTACTTATATGGAAATGATAATCTAACCAACATTTCATCATTACGTCGATGACATGCGATCGAAGCCTCGGTTTGATGTGGATATCATGCAATCGAACCTTCGGTGCCATGTGGACAAACAAGTGATCGATATGCGACTAGTAACTCAGTGTTATATAGAGGATATATGGTCGACACCTCGATATGATGATCAAGTCAAACTAACCATCATTACTATAATTGTATTTAAGCCCGAGAACAATACGTAGCCTTACTATAATTATTATCAAACGTCAGAGTAATAGCTCTCAAGCCCTTTATCACTATAAAAAAGTTTTTCTCATAGATAAATATTCTTTAAGAATTCTAAATCTTTCGTACCCCAAAGTAATTTGAGCATCGAAGAAATATTGGCCCCTGACATAGTTTTACAGATATGATATTTTTGGAGTCAAACAAATCACATCGTAGATTAAGATTGACTTAGGAAAGATCCTTAATCGGCTCTGAACCAACATCCGATAAAAATAATTAAAATCTGAACTAATACTTGCAAAACATGGGGACATATAAAATCTTTATATTGAGAGCTCTCTCTCTCTCTCTCTCTCTCTCTCTCTCTCTCTCTCTCTCTCTTTCTTTCTATCTGAATAAGAGCTAATATGGTCATTATCTCATTTCTTTTCTTACTATGATTTTTCCTTTCACTCCTCTATCTTCCAAAAAATAAAAAAACTACCTCAATTCCTCGTACTACGTCGAGGTAATCGCATAGAGTCCCAAACATGGCATCATACCGATGCTGCCACCCAATGCATAGGAAGATGTGGTAAAGTCATATAGTGTGAGAGACTTAACTGAGTCAAACCTTCTTTCCTGGAGAAGGAAACCGAGAAGGCCATGAAGAATGGTCTGTGATCAACCTTTCATCTTCTGGGTTTGTGCATGACGGTGACAGAGACGACCGGTGCAGGATGTGTAGTCATGGAGATCAAGACTGGGATTGGCTGATATCATTCATGGCATGCATGCATGTCGCCTGTGAAAACTCCTGCACCCCACTAAACATGGCGTCCATTGATGTTTCATTCAACGTGGACTTTCATTGGTTGGGGAGGTGAGCAGGCCGTAGGCGATGGAGGAAAATATATATATATATATATATATATATATATATAAACAAGAGGTAAGATAATATTTCCATGTGTACATACATTATTCTACTTCATAACTATGATCCGGTTTATATGATTTAATAGTAACTATCTCATTCCATCGTATCATCCATTGAATTAGATATACAAACTATCTTATAATTTTTAGATTATAGGTCATTATTTCAGACATATCTATAATTCTAGAACATGATAAATCACTGTCTTCTCTTTATGCTCTTTCTCTGTTAGTGTGCGGCAGCTTTTAGAACACTAGCTTTAATGATCACTTTGTTCCATTTGGGAAAATGACATGCATTTTGGAGGTTGCTTTTCCTCCGTCTAATCTATTCTTACGGTCATTATTGCCATTGTTCTTTGGTGGAATGGTGTCTCTCCTCGTACCATTTTCCATAAAACTATATCTTTTGTGGAACAAAACAATATATATATATATATATATATAGACTTTTTCGATCGAACAAACATAATATTTTTACCAAAATAAATATGATTTTTCATCCTAATGAGTCTCCTAACATGTATAAATATAAATAGACCTCAGCTCATCTATTCAATATATAGTCACTTGCATTCATTTGAAATTTGCTGTTGTTGTAATTAATTTGAACTACTACTATTATAAAAAGTGACTGTTAAATCTCGAAAGACATTCTCATTAAACCGTAAGCATCAATGCGAGAGGTAAATTCATTTTAAGGAAAAAGAGTCCCAACACTTATCTTGATCGAATCATCCTTTTTCTTTCTGGTCAAGTCAAATTTCATCAACACTTTTATTGGAAGAAGAATCAATTTAGAAACTAAAACAATATATATGATATTTGTATTTGACATAGTTACGATCAATCCAAATGATCAAACAATAATAGGAAAAAAAAATTCATTGGAAAAGAAGAAATCAATAAAAAGTATATATATACATATATACATATATATATATATACATATATACATATATATATATATATACATATATACATATATATATATACATATATACATATTCACTATAAAATAGTCCCTTTCTAGTATTTTTCTCTTTCTATGTAAATAAAATTATTCACCGCCTTATAGTGAGTCCAAAACGACTTATAAAGAAAGCTCTTCACATTCTTTAGTTAATATATATTTTTTTGTGTTCTATTCATTACTTTTAATTAATTTTTATATTATTGGCATACGAGTTTCATTATTTTCCCAATTCTACTTTCAGAGTGAGAAGAACAGTGGTAATTGGATGTCATATTCATCAAGTAATTAACTGTCTTATACGATGGATGATTACTTTAGGAATCCTATTTTAGACTCAAATTATTTTGGATGAATCTCAATTAGATTGTAATTAATTTGAATCAAGTGAATTTCGATTGAATGACCCGTAAAAATTAGGTCAAGGATATATTCCTTTTTTTTCTTTCTTTCTTTTAAAGGTGATTAATGTAGTTATAAACATTTAGGAGATGGTTTCATTGAAACTTTACATTTTAATGAAATCGTGAGACGTTGCAGTCGACTATCATATCGGCGATGATAAAGAGTGTGTGAAGGTCACGCGAATCATTTTCCCGTATCAATAATCAAACTTCAAAAATAATCTTTATTCTATATCAATCAGCACAGCATGCATGAACAAGGAAATATGAACCGCAGTAGAAAAGCTTGGGTTAGTAATTGCGTAAGCTTTCTCTTATCTTCCTCTATAAAAGCCGACAAGCATACATTCACCAAACTCATTATATTAACCAAGGACAAGCTCATAAGCGTAATCAAATCATTGACACCAAATTTTCTAATCATGGAATACTTTTTACAGTAGCACAAGTGACACAACAATAATCTTGGGATGAATCCATTTATGGCCATGATCAGCAAGCACTATGCTTCTCTTCCACCATGGCATACAGTACGGAGACTTGTAAATGAAAGAGTACAAACCACCATTTGTGGTTTAACTGAATTAACACAATGTACACTTCCAAGTAGGTCACAATGTACCGATTAGGACAGATACTTGACATAGCGGGTTGCTGCAACTTTCCTGCTCATCCATGGTACAACAGTTAACAGTAACCTCGAAGCTGGTTCATAGAACGGCACCAAATGGCAGAACATACACATATTAAAGCAAGACATTGTTGGTTTGATAATACGTTATGGTGGTTTAAGAAACAATGTCATCTGGTGTTTGGTTGACGGTGAATAGCAATGTAGCTTGACGGTGAATAGCAATGTAGCTCGAAGCTCCATCGCATATGCTTGACCTTGCACAAATGAGGTATTTATGCCCACTTGTAAAGTGAATCTGCAGGAATCAACGATAATTCAACAAAATAAAAAGATAAGATATCGAGACAGTTGATACAGCATGGCATAAGATGACCAACAGAAAAGGCTTCGAGTATGAGTGGTCATTTCATCTTATCATACAAGTCCTTTTAGGCTCTGTATGTACCTCAAAGGTAAATAAGACACACTAGAAGGTTAGTCTATGTTTGTTATAGATTAAACATTCATCAGTAACGTAAACTGGTAAAGGGTGTTTCTGAATTGTAATTATTCAAGCAAGAGAAGCTCACAATTGAAACTTGAAAATATATTATTCACCTGCCGGAACGAAGAATTTATATGCAACAAAGTAAGAAACGCTAGCACAATTACAGTTTGATGCATTCCTGGATCAAATTTCCTTGTGGATATGCTGGTGCTCCTATGTTGTCCAGAAATCATGGTAGCAAGTTTGTTAGTCATTTTTCTTCAATTAGTGAAGTAAAAGGAGAGGATGAGAAAATGTTGCTTGAATTACGAGGGGGGCATATTACAATGAAACAACCACACACATCATTGATCAAAATATAAGTATTTTTATAATAATTTAGCAGTTCATAACATGTAACAAAATTTCAGCTCCAGAGAAAGAAAGGACAAACCGTTTGGGTGATCAACATGCAGTCAGTAGCGATTGGCACTGCTTCAGCTTGGACCTTCAAACTGCTCTCTTAGGCGTTCATATTTCTTCAGTTCATCCATTGATAGTGAGGGAGCTAAGTCTCCCAGTACCTGAGCAGCAGTAGCGATACCACAACTTAAGAAGTAAATTATTCTGGACTTGTGTCCAAACAACTATATTTTAATAAGTAGCAATAAGACGGAAGACAAACCTTCATGAAATCATTGATTTCCACAGTGACTGAATCTGCTTTATCATCAATAGTTGGATTTGAGCCATCGCTTGATGTCTGTAGCAAAAGAAAATTGTCTTGTAAGCTAAAAAAATCATCGACAAGAGTGAATGAAATACACAATGAAAAACCATAGTAGTTCAACTATCTGATATCAAAACTAGATTATGAGGAAATGCTCATTACAACACTAAATGTTCATCACAAACTGAAGATTAAACTGACTGATGATTTAAGCACAGGCAAAAAGATCCAACTGGAAAGTGAAATTGTTTGCAAACTTCCAAGTGAAGCAAACTGAGGCTAACCAATATGTCTTGCTCATATTTGTGACCCAAAGAGAAAATTCGAACCAGAACAACGAGTGTTCTTGAACATGTCTATCAATTGAAAACCATATTGGCATAGACAGTTACCAAGTCTCCACAGTTTCTTCTTAACTTGAAGGCTTTAAGATATCAGTAAAGGCAGAACAATAGGAACTTACATATTGATGCAGTCAATACTCACGAGAATAACATTCTAAGAGTAAATGATGCTTAAGAAGGGTTAACTCGTTCATTAGAGCCAGGCATTCCCAAGCAAGACCTAAAAGCACCCAGAAGTATCATACTATCCATTCTGATCAGGCTTAACTAAAAATGGATTCTGAAACAAAAGCCTGAACTCCTAGTTCCATACAGAGATGAATGAAGATTCAATTTTTTTAGTGACTTCATAACGGGCAGGTACGCTTGCACATGTGAGTCACCAAGGAGAACTTCAAGTGCTAATGGTTGGAGATGATAAAAGGGTAACATGAAGAACAGACTTGATTTGCAGCAGACAGAGAGACAAAAGAGAATGGCATAAGAACATATTACTTTAAGCCAAACATGAATCTGGATCAAGATAAAAGACCAGCCAACATTCAACTTGTGCTCAATTTCACAACTACATTTCAGTAACCTTTTCCACATCCACCTAGCAGGTAGGCATGGTCTTGCTACTGACGGTAACTTGATCTTTTCTTTTCTACAACAATTGTAGCTTGACATCAACATTGAATACAGACAATATAACTGGGTTTTGTTGATCTAATAAATTTTTATGAATAAAAAATTAATATTTATAGGTTGTGTTTATCATAAGCTTCCTACCACAGTGAGTATTGATCAAGTGGAGAGTACAGAATCCAAACTGCCAAAACTAAGGAAGACAGAGGCACAAATTTAGTCATGATATACAATGGCCAGAAAACTTGGTCCTCTATATCAGAAACATGTCACTAGAACAGAAAGTCAACTACAATTCGCATTGTAAGACACCACCCTACTCAAAGGTTACACATTCCACATGTCTAATCAACCATCTATGTGAATTGCTCCACTATGAATAACTGTTGTCATATGTTTGATTACAAACAGGACATCATATTTCTCTCTTTATCATCATTAGTAGCACTAAGGTTGTGCTTGGTTGTTTGTGCTTCTTTTTACCTGCAGATAGAGATGTATTGTATTCATGTGCAATTTTATGGGTCAAAGCCCAACTATATCAAGCCAGCTCACAAAACCATGACCGGTCTAATTATCTGCAAGAGATTCTGGAGACTTCAGCTGCAGGTTGTGATGAAAAATGTAGGCACAGCCGGCTCTTGCTAGAAATTCAAGTGTGTTTTAAAGGTTGCCTATAATCAGGCACCTGCAGTCCCGATTGTGAACAACCAAACATATGCCCCAAGTACCTCACAGACTTATTCCTGTTAAGATAGTTGACAAATACTAACAGAAACCACATTTCTTCCTCTGTTAGGATGCACAAATGCATGCATTAGGTATAAGATCCTCAATGGCAGAACTCAAAGAGAGCTCTCTAGTAACATTTGGTGGAAAGATACTAGAAGACTGAGTAGGTTTTGCTAGCATAGGAAAAACTTAATTCACGAAGTTGGTAACTCACCTTACGCTTTGCAGCATGAAACCAAGCATCTGCGCATAATGCATACATGTCTGCACCAGTAAAATTTGGAGGGCATTTCCTAGCAACTGAGAATAAAGAAACATTCTTGTCCAGCTTAAATTTTCTTGTAAGTGCTTTCAAAACCCTGCAAAAGGGATGATATGTCATATGGCATTAATGAACTACAAAGCTGATAACAATAAGTTAAGCAGAAAAGAACTAGCCTCTCTCTGTAAGATGCATCAGTGTTGACTCCAACATACAGAAGCTTGTCAAATCGGCCAGGACGCAGAAGTGCTGGGTCAATAAGATCAGGTCTGTTACTTGCCCCTATTATAAATAAATCCTACAATAGATAAATCAACCAAAGAAAGTTAGTGCAGGTGGGAAACAAATTCTCACAAGAAAAAAAAATTGCTACTTGATAAATTTGCATTAGAGAAATCATAAATGGAGCATTTGTAATGAAATCCATGATGAGAACCTGACTGGAATCATTTAGGCCATCAATTTCTGCTAGCATCTACAAGATGAAAGAGAACAGTTATGAAATGATTGACAAATATGAGACCCTAAGTAAAAAAGAGAGAGCACTTGTGAGCAACAAAACTATGATTACCTGTGATACCACTCTATCCATGACACCACCTGAATCTCCAGAAGCTCCCCGAGCAGGAGCAAGGGAATCAAGCTCATCAAAGAAAATTACACAGGGCCGTGCAGCTCTGGCCTGCAGAAGAAATCAAGATGAATTTTATATAATTCTTACACCTTATGACTTCGTAGGTTCTAGCAAAAAAGATACCTTCTGGAAGATATCCCTGACATTCTTTTCTGATTCTCCTATGTACATGTTGATCAATTCTGGCCCCTTCACACTCAGAAAATTTAGTGAGCACTCCGTCGCAACAGCTTTTGCCAACATTGTCTGGAAATTATAAGTGATTAAATACTAAGAAACAACTTCTGTTCAGAATCACAGAGAGTGCACACTAAAAGAACTACACCAACCTTCCCTGTTCCTGGAGGCCCATAAAGAAGAACACCTGAACGCTTGCGCAATCCAGATGAAAATAAATCCTTATGCAGAAGAGGTAACTGCAAGCATCATAGAATTTACATGTCTTAGAAATAAAGACATTTAAGACCAAACTTTCCTAATAAACCAAGTTGGTCACAATTGCTCTCTAGTTCCTAATGCTTGCGTCTCATCCAAAAAAACAGCCCAAAGCAAGGATTCAGAAAAACCTCACTACCAAGCTCCAAAAACATGCTAAGCAAAACAACAATAATGATAGGTAGAAGGCACAGTTCTCAAAGTTGCACCTATAAGACAAAAAAAATTTTCAACCACAATAAGAATTTCATCATAGATATGAAGGCAACAGTTTCTCAATGCTTCAAGCTTCAAGCACACATAGAAGAAATACAAGAAAACAACAAGGAAACAAAGCCTAAACTCTGTACTGTCAGGTCTCATGTATATATGCACCTGAACCGTATCAAGAATTGATTTCTTCACTTCTTCAAGTCCACCAACGTCTTCCCATTTTACATTGGGCACCTAAAACAAAAGCATTTTCAGAATATTGTATGAATACTGATTCAAGAATTAACACAGCCAGATATTTCCCAACAACCAAAATCAAGCTTTGTTGGCTGAAGTTGATTGACTCACTTTTGGTGCACCCAATGCTGAAGCATTCCTTTTCTTCGATCTTTCCAATGCTTTTGAAAAGTCTTCCTTCTCTATGTGTTTATTTGCATAGTCATGTGAGTTATCTTCATGTTGAATAGATGCAAGATCTGTAGCAGTAATCTCACTGAAATCTCCATTTTCATATTTGTCACCATCAGTGAGAGTTCTTTGTACAAAATTGGCACCAGCATCTGCAACTAAAGCATGTATATCCCTGGGCATAAAACCCGATGTCTGAGAAACTATATCTTTTAGAAACTCATCGCCAATTGTCTGCAAGCAAGACAACTCTTTTCAGCATCTAGATTATTGGCACATTAGAAAAGATTCAAAAGAAAATCAAAAACCTTATCAAGTGTCCTAATGGATCCCCCGAGTGACCGAGACAGCATAGAGACCCTTTGTGCCTCGTTCAAAGGACTCATGCTTATTTCATGGCTGAAACAACGTCTGATTTGTGGTTGCAGGCCATCAGAACTGCCAGCAGCCGCAACTAGGAACACCCTGCTGTTTAGTTTTTCAGCTTCAACAAGAAACTGAATAGTAAAAAATGCCAGAATTAGTCCCTGATTTTGACCTAATACCAATGTGCTAACATGAAAAACATGCATCCGGAAATTTCCAACTAGAAATGCATGAACAATGATACACAAACAACTTACAGAAGCATCATTTGCCATTTTCCCTGGATAAGAATTCTCATTTTCAGAGAGTGGCTCTGTGAACTCCCTAATGACTGATGCAATTTCAGATGTAATGCCAACTTGATCAGATCGTGAACCTTCATTGGAAGATAAATTGGTGAACACATCAAAATGGCGAAGCAGAAGTAGACATGGTGAATATCTGTGAAGAATTCAGATTCATGAGATCATTCCTAAAAATGAAAAATGAAATCCTATACAACAAAATGAAAGGAAAATATCACTATCTTTGTTGTTTTTTTTTTAAGAGAAAAAAAAAACAAGAATCAAGCAAGCAATACAACTGGAAACACAACACTAGAAATAAAAGAAATTCATAGATTTGAAGGCGATCTTTTAAATATAGAAGGTATTAACTTGACATATACCTAGATGCTGATTTGAAGGCATTTGTAAGTGCAGCAGATGCTTTCTTATCTGAGGATTCAGTAAGGTCATAACAACTATATTCAACAACATGGAGGCCTAGACATTGGGCAACATATCTAACAACAGTTCGCTTTCCGCACCCTGTACAAAGCATGTGTCATATGAACCTATAAATGCAGGTGGTGCACATCAAGAAGTAAAATCTGAAATCCAGAAAATTGAGGATTGAGCTTGAAAATCACCTGGACTACCATACAGGAAGACAGAAACCCTGAATCTTGACAATAAGGCCGAAGGACATATAGCAGGTGCAAGAATGGATGTCAATTTCTTCACTGTTTCAACATGCAAAGGCATGAAGTCATTGGAAGAGCCAATAAATCTATCTGGAGGAATAGAAGAAGCTGCACTTCCTCCAAGAACTAGTGCTGTTTGATTGCAGTTGACACAAAGAATGGGCTCATCTGATGGCTCCATGGACATAACCTGGAAAAAATGTTTTCCGCCATAAGTACTACTATTTCAAATGTAACACAATCTAACTTCTAATATAAATAAAGAAAGCACAGTGACACAGGATTACCTTGAAATATACTATGTTACTGGACAACCCTTTTGGGCACTTCTGGTTACAAAAAACACACATTTCCGAACTGCAATTCCAATCTACATGAATATAGAAAACATCTCCCCTTGCCAGGAACTTATCAACTTTAAAGTATTCATTTAAAGCTAAATCAATCATATCTTGACGATCACCTTCCTCGGTTGCTGATTTTCCTCTAAGAGATCCAAGTAAACCACATTCAGGGATCTTCACGAAGGAAATTCTTAGGTGAGTGGCATATTTAGGCAAGTCAGGCCATGGGATAAGGTCAATGAATAGTGGGTGGTGGTTCGTCTCCTTCTCTTCTCCATGCTCTTCCACTTCAAACAATGATGTTAAAGATTCTTGGCCACTACGAACAAGAACCTTAAGACAAGATATATGCAATCCAAGGTTAAATGTTAATAAGGGAGTAACATAGGCCACTTCCTGATCTGAGGGACAATAAGCCTCTGATGGGTATGTAAAAGAAGGTAACAATTTCATTACACGTTGAGAACTCGAAACAGAAGTAGCTTGTTGTGTACATCCTCTATATTTCTCTCCAGCAAGTGGATGATGAAGAACTTTAGCTTTGGCGATCCTTCCTACATTAGTCTCAGAGTTCTTTAGAAGAATCTGATATCACAATACATCAGAAAAGCTTAAGAATAGCATCTCAAATTGCATAAATAAGAAAAACAACATCAACATTTCTTCCTGCGTTTTTTTAAAATAAATATAAAAAGGACATCAACACCACTGGAGCTTTTAATTTCACATAATACGCCAACCAAACAGTAGAGCAACAAAACAAAGAACTACAACCAATACAAGTATCAGAACAAATCGTGCAACTTGGAATACAACCAAGCACAACTAAGAATTTAACCAGATTATAATTACGAATCGATTCGCAGGTCCCTGACTAGACAATCTCAACTACAAATCCAACGTCAGTTGCACACACAAAAGTGTACATTCAGAACCAAGCAACCAATAATCACGACTCACACGGAAATCAACAACAAAATGTTCAAGTTAATATAACAGAAAAAGATCCCTACTTTCCTACTAACAAATAATCACTCAAAGTCACGTTCTACAACATCAAATTCGTTTTCTCTTTGTTCTTTCCTTACCAGTGATCCACTCGCTATGGCCAGTTTCTTCAGCACAGAAGCAGAAAGCCCCACCACGAAGAAATTCTCCTTCAGCTCATCGCTTCCATCTCCACCACTGTCAGAAAATCGAAGAATCCCAACGGGCAATCGCAGCGCCGGCCGGCGCCGGTCTGCAGCGCCACGGGCTTCCCCCTCGGCACCAACAGCCCCATCGCCAACGCCCTGGGATCCGGCGGAACCAAGAACAGAATCGAGGAGGGCTCGAGTCGAAGAGAGGACCAGCGGCTTTCGCCTATCTGCCATCCCCGACTGGACCGAACGCCAGCAAAACCTCCCTGCGGGTTGGAATCGCAAGATCAAGGAATACGAACGCTACGAAGTGGGTCGGTAATGAGTACGACGCATTCAACGGCGTGAGCAGGTCAGGGGTACCAAATGGGTGTTGGCGAGTGCTACGACTACAAGGGGCCCATATGAGGCCCACAACGAGTCCGTCGCTGAACCTCACACGTATTCTTCTGTAGGCCCATGGACTTCTACCGTGACACAGTATTGCCAGTCATCAATATATATATATATATATATATATATATATGAACTTGATTTGGGTCGGGTCTGGTCCGCGTCAGTCAACATATCCAATTCGAGTGTGATGCGGTCCAGGCCCGAGCTCAAATCGAGGCAGGGTCTGTTCAGCTCGGACGCAATAGTGGCGCTTCATCCGAAGACTCTTCGTTTTGACATGATAGAAGATCGAGTTTACAATTAATCTAATTTATTATACGAAGACATGAAATTAATTAATATAAAATATTAAACAATTTTATTAAATCAAAGGAAACATGAAAGTTATAAAATTCATTAAATATTTATCATGCATCGAAATAATTAAATCAATACAGAAGAATAATCTAGCATGATATATGGAAGCATGAATTTCGTGATGTTTGATTCAAATGTCAAAATAATTAAATAACATTGCTGATTCTGAAATATATATCATGCATCATGATTTTAAAAATCTAACATTAATTAATATTCGAACTTCATAGAAAATTTAAACGACACACACACACATCTGTAAAAGGACACACACTCACACGTCTGTAAAAGGACATGAAGACAGTACGATCAACCGCAAGCTTGAAGTAACTTAACAAACCTTTCAATCTCCACTTTGACAAATGAGACCGAATATATATATAATATGTATGGCCTTCACAGCAAATACTTGTTAGTGACACTGTTATCATTAGAAACATACAAAACGTTTTCAAGCAATCAAGCTATCAAATTTAGAATATATATGTTGGGCCCTATGAATCCTCACTCCCCACAATGAACTATCATACAACATAATATCATGCTAAACAGAAAACGATACACCTGTGGTCATGAGAAATATGAAGAAATTTTGAAAGGACAGAGAATTGCCTGCATTATTTGTAACCAAACAGAAGAAACTCATATTATTGCTCTGCTCGAGAAATCATATGGATTGAAGACAAAAAGGATTGAAGACTGGCATAGTGGCTGAGAATTGTGTCAGTAAAACATTCATTTTGCACAGTAAAACAATTGCAGATGATCTCTGACATCAAATCTTCTGGTGGTTACCTTTCTTTTTTATGTTTCTTCTGTCTCTTGTAATCTTCATATAAGCTTATGGATGACATCGTGTGATTTAATTCTCGCCTCAACCTCTCATTCTCCATAATACCTTTGTTCAAAATGAAATGATCTTTGAACTTCCTTGTCAAGACATCCTCATCTATCATGTTCTCATACTTCCTTATTTGATCAGGATCCATAACCACAAAGTCCTTTTCTATTTCTCTTGTCCTTTTGCGTCTCAGAGAGGCAGCTTTGCTAGCTGGTTTGAAGAGCTCCCGCTCAATAGATAAGTCTGCAAATGCTTGTAGAGGGGAGGCAGTGGAAAATAGAACTTGAGAGTGTGCTGTGTTCATGTTTGCCATGCTTGAAATACTCGCAGCCATCGACGAGATAGATGGATTATAATGCTTCACCAGAAGGCCAAGCTCCCAGAGGACAGAAGCAAGGGCACCACTTATATTTGGATCCGTAGCATCAGGTCGGTACTTCTGAAAATAGCAGCTTTGTAAGAACGACGACAAGGTGAAACACTATTTATGGTAGGACAGAATCCTTACTGCAACTAAACCGGCCAGTGAACCACCACCAGCATCATTCTCCAACAGATTTCGGCACTTGCTATTCTTTTGCAAAAGATGTTTCACTGTAACCAAGGCTGCAAAACAAAATAGAAGATTTAAAAAATAATTTATGCATGCCAACTAACCAACTTCTTGGTTTATTCACATACAAAAAAAACATTCTTTATTTCTGCAAATGGTCTGGAGGTATTTAATTGTTTGATATGCAATAAAAAAAATACTATAGGAATACAAGTTTTATAAATTTTGTTGAACATAAATGATCATCTAATTCTCAATTGCAAAATCCATGTCCAGCAAAACCCAAGATAGGCATTTACTGTTATGGTATTAAGACAGCAAACGTGATACCCTAAGAAAGCAACACATTCATACAGGAAACTCATGTTAAGCATACAAAAAGAGTGGTGGGAGAAGGGTTAAAATCAAAATATGTAGAGATCTAAATATTATGTCCCAGAAACATCATTATTTTTTTTCTTACAAAGAAAGAAGCAACATCAAAGTGATTATAATGTAATATAATGCGTGAAAATGATAAAACCGCTACCCGAGCATATAATCTAAGTTAGAAGTCAAGAAAGATTAGTACCTGCCATAGCCTCTGCAGATCCAAAAGACAGAGAAAATGTTGCCAGGCGTTTTATGAAGGCCGCAGCTCTCTGCATGTCATGTTGTTTCCCCTCCCAAAGCATCGTCTTTAGAGCTTTAGCTAACACTTCACCACAGTCTCTGCTTCAGGGGAACCAAACCATATAAATAGTATAATTCAATCATAATGCAACAATAGCATCACATCTCATAAATCTGACACAAAGTTTTACTATCTCATAGACATGAGTCAACTCTAGATTTAAGTCCAAGCAATTATAAGTTCTGGCAACTTGAGGGAGAGAACAGAGAAGCTACATGAAATTTGCATGTTTATCTAGGGATTGCATATGCAGAAATATAGGGTTTGAAGAATCAACACAGTCGTCCAATTCATTCCACGATTGAACATTCCTAATCTTTTGAACTTGCAACTCTCTGTTTCTGAAAATATTGTGCAGATGCAATGAAAACTTACAAGGACCTAGAACAATCAATAATTACAAATGGCTTGCTTATGTTAAGACAGTATCAAGAAGCCAAATCTACCTGTCATTGTGCTGGGTTGGGTTGGATCATTTGGGACTTGGGTGAGGTTACACTTGACCTAAACCCAACCCAAGTCTAGCCAAAACCAAAATTACCTGAAACAAACCAACTTGGAAAAATTGCTAGATATAACATCAGATTTTCTTAGCATAAACTTTATACTTGTATTATCATGCTTTAGTTAAATGGAAACCAAGTAATCCAACTCAGAATGAACTGAACCAACCCACAACTCATCACTAATCTGATCCAAGTCAGGGTTAGTCAATACCGAAGTTGGGTTGGGTAGAGCCAAAAGAAAACCCAACCGGAGTTGGTTTTAGCTGAGAGTGTTGGATTCCCTTTAGTTTAAGCTTCAACCTACCAACCTGCCAAAAGTGCAACCTTAAATCTAAGTGGGAACAGCAAACTTAACTCATGTTGATGATTATGAAGAAAAAAGTTATTGGTGTTTAGTAAAGCTACAAAGAAGAATGGTCTATCCTAATAGCAGTTATATCCAAGCATGGTAAAGACACAAAATCCTTCCACACACAAAAATGCTGTTTGTCAATATGCAGATTTTATTGTATAGCACATTGGATCCAGATCTATTTCGCAGCTTCTGGCTTTTAGCTCCATGTAGTATCATTAACCGCACATCTTATAATATAGCTACTAAAGTAGATACGCAATCAACCTATCAAGCCATTTAAAAAGTAAAGAGAGCGGAAGCAAATACACAGAAATATATAAGGTACTTATGTGTCAACAGTTTCCATTAAAATCAGTTCATAATTAGCAAACAATGACGACTGACCTATCAGGTCTATACTCCAAAAGAAGGTTATAGAGCTGGACAAAAAAATCTTGCAGATCCACGTTCAGTGCATCAAGATTATTCCTCATCACCATAAAAGCTACTATGCAGCACTGCAGACGTTCTGAAACAGACAAGTGATTCTGCATTGAACCATCATTGTGGTCACTGTATCCAGCAAGTTTTTTCAGGCATTCCAAAAGATCACCCATAAAATCCAAATCAATCAAATGTGAAAATTTTCCCAAGCCATTCAAGCATGAAGCAAGTAATGGATATGATCCAGATCCACAAGATAAGGAAACAGCATTTACTTTTGACCTGCAAGCAAGGGGCAAAGTATATAAGCATTGAACAGTTTGTTTACTAGTAAAGAGAAAATTATACCAGCAAAAGATTCACCTTGAAGCAGAAGGATCCATGCTATGCTTCAAAATGCGAAAATATGTTTCAAATACAGCAGAAAGTGTTTCAGACTGCATCATTTTTCTATCTTTTGAGTCTGGAGCAAATGAAACAGCCTTTAGATCTGCACTAACCTATAGCAGATAATAAGAACAGTTAGAATCCATCAAAATCATACATTCAATTGTAGAAAGTTGCTAATGGTAAAATACCTCTTCTCTTGTTTTCTTCATCAACTCCTGTTTATTCTTCTTTCTATCACTGCCTTGCACTTCTTTTGAACCATCTTGGTTTTTCCATTTCCCTCTTTTCTTGGGTTTGACTGGCTCCTCCAAAACATCTGATTTTCCAATATCTTCATCAAATGTCAAGGATAAAAAGACCTGGCAAAACATATGATTCAAATATGAATTTAGTACATTAAAAAAAACCAAACATTTTTCCAAAATCTATGAAATTATATAAAACAAAATTCCCCCATCACAAACTAGCAAACGGATTTAATCAATGAATATTTTGAACAAATGCAAACAAAGTAGTGCCATGTAAACTACAAATTTGCTCAATACAAAGACATTCAAACAAAAAGCTCCTTTTACTTAAAAGATCAAGGATAAGCATACATCTATACTGTCAGGATGGAGCTGGCAGTCATGAAACTTGACATGATCAGCAATCAACCGCACTGCTTCTAAGGTTGCTTCGCCCCCATGCTTTCCTTCATTTGAGAAGATTGACCTTATAGCTTCACAACAGAGCTTTCTGTCACACGATAGAAAGCAGAAAGAAATCACACCCTATTTATCCTGGAGAACTTAGGGTCAAAAATAACTTTGAAACTGTTCTATATCAAAGTGCCACACAATGAATTAAAAATCCAATTGGCTCATGTTTAACAACATTATGCCATTTAAATGAGAAAAAGCTCCTCTATATCATTGTCAACAAGGAGTGACTCACAGGAGCACAACAGAGTTGGATGAACGAAGATATACAAGAAAAACATTTCCAAATATTGTGGACAGAACACAATCATAGTTAAAATTTATAATAACTCATTGGACAATATTTCTGCAAAAACGGCTGATGTCTAAGTAGCTAAAAGAAGGAAAAGAAATTACCTAAGCCAAAATATTATGTCGGTATAGTAAATTGCTTAAGCTTGGAAGCATCCAAGAGGAGGTGGAAATTAAAATCTAAAGCAGATAGCAAACTACACATACTTGTACATGTAATCTGCAGTCAGAAACTAATAGAGGTTTTTTTTATGCGCATCTAGCAATTATGATTAACAGCCATTTTTCTACCTGTCAAGAGAATCAGTACAAACATGTTCAAACTAAGAAATTAATTGAA
Source organism: Musa balbisiana (assembly GCA_004837865.1). Classification (NCBI taxonomy): domain Eukaryota; kingdom Viridiplantae; phylum Streptophyta; class Magnoliopsida; order Zingiberales; family Musaceae; genus Musa; species Musa balbisiana. The sequence continues at coordinate 15,971,248 of CM017193.1, read as the reverse complement.
AAAAACATTATTTGATTCAAAACCTTTTAACTTTACCAATAGTTTTAGATGTAACTATCCAGACAATTTGGAGTTCCACTTGTGGCAAGAAAAATGACTTGTATTTGGATGATGATTCATGATGTTGCTAATCATTATGACTTCTAATTCAGATTAATGTTAAATGATTAATCATAATGACCATACACACATTTGCAGTTAAACATTTATTTGCAGTCCATTAACATAATGGTTAATATTTATCAATTTACTTTCACCAGCTCAATACTACAAAATTCAAAAAGTTAGTACATTTTATGATGCATCCCCACAAGGTCTTTCTTATCTGAAATCAATGCTGTCAAAATAAGTTTGCTGTGATGGAACCAGTACAAAAACAAAACAATGTAGAATCAAAATTAGACCTTATTGTATCATCTGAAGAGCTTATATTCTTGACAACAGTGGCTAAAATGCTTTCGCGGAAGTTGAAGTGGGGCACAGCATCTAGTAAACTGCACAAGCAGCGAACAGCAACCTGACGGATAGAGGGCTGCTTCTCCAAGGTTATCAGCTTCATGAGGTATGCCTATTAGATCAACATTTAAAGAATGTCAAGTTAAAAAAAAAAAACCACAAAAGAACTTAATGCCTTATAACAGTATTTGGAGATAAAACTGCATTCATAAATCAAAGTATTTAACATCCTATGCACCAAAAAGAGAGTAAAAAATCTACGTTGACCTCTTTCCTTAACTTTTATATAATTCCAAAGTTAAAGATCAAAAATAATAAATAAGTTACTAGCAATACAACAACAACAACGCCTTCGTAAAATCCCAACTGATTTATTAGCAATAATCATTAAAATGAATGCTTTGAGTTTTTCTTCAGCATAAGATCAGTGACAAGCTCTAATTTTAGTATATATATTACTAGATGAAAAATATGCTGACCTGCCAACGCAACCCCACCTTATCAGACCCACCATTGCATGGTCGGTACTAATCAAGAGATCTTGGCATGTTCATGGGCTGCTTTCAGTTCAGGCTACTATTCACTTTACTCTAAAGCAAGATGGTTTAATTCAAAAATCATGTGAATTCCCTTATATCCGTTCTTATGAGATAAACCATTGCCCACCATAACATGTTTCTGATCAAAATTTTCCAGAGAGATTCTTTGTCTTAAAGCAAGAGGTTATATATGTCAGGGGTCTATATATTCAAAGCACCAAAAATCACAAAAGACATGCTGTAAAAAGCTCTGGTAGCAATGCTAGATAAAAATAGAGACAGGTTCAAATGATTAGTTAAGACAAAAGAGATACAAAGTCAGAGGCACAGACAGAGAGAGAACCCCTTTATGAGCATAAACTCTAAATTCATAGAGTTAGTGCCAGTGCCAGTGCCAGTAGAAAAATTTTCAGAAAGCAGTGACAGAAATATATGACATGATCTTTGTGCCACTTCAGATGATTAGTTGGATAGAAACAGCAATGAAATCACAGGCAAAGATTAAAAAATAACCTTGTATGAGCGCAGAAGTGTAGATTCATAGAACCGCTGCTGGTGTACTGCTTTTGAAACTGTCATCTCCATCTCCTTTTCAGATGGTAACCGGATACGATAGCTGTAAAAGATAGATACAGAAATTTTGAATCCAGTAAATCAAATAAAAACTAGTTAACAAATGATAAAATATGCAGAAAGAGAAACAATGAAATTTAGCATAAATCACCCAGGAATTATGTCTTTAAAAACAGCCAACAAAGACATCAGGCCAAGTTTAACTATATTTTGGTCTTCATCATCACAAATCTGCAACAATTCTTTCAGGGCCTTGATATTTTCTTCAGGATTTTCCAGCAACTGCAACCCAATTTCTGCCAATCTAATCTTCTTTTTCCTGAACAACTCTTCAGCAGAAAGGTCTTCCTCTACCTTTGCCTGGAAATCACATCCACAGTCAAAGAAGAAGTAACTTAATCCACTCCCAGAAAAGAGAAAAAAGAATAGATAATTGAAGCATGAAAAAAAAGATAGCCTGTAGTCATAATTTGTGAAGTAGGAGGTTGTTTTTAACAGCAGAAACACTATCATGAGTTTGGTCTCGCCTTGTGTAGGACGTTCTTCTCAGGTTGATATGTGTAACCAGAGAGAATTGGAAGTGCCAAAAATGTGGAGGAGAATGTTAACCAGATTCCAAAGTTTGAGACAGTTAAAATTTGCTCAATTAGATAAAATATGCATTGTAATAATTAACGTCCAGAGACAATCAAGTTTAGGGCATAACATATTTAAGCAGCAGCAATAACAAAGCTGTAAAGTCCCACATAAACAGAAATAAAAAATAAACAAGCATAGGACAGAGAGAGTAAGAGCACTAATCCTCCCATGGGTAGGTAGTTTACATTATTGATAAGGTACAACTTCCAAAGTTCCTTATCACAAACTCTAACCATATTTTTTGATACATCTCCTCTTTTGCGGAAACTTGAATGTGAATCAATAGCGTTTCCCTACTAGAGCCTCTTTCAACTTCTGAGACATGAAAAAACATTATAGTTTGAGCTCACACTCATCCAAGACGTTGTCAGATGCCTTTGTTTTACAACTCCATTAAGGAAGCTGACAGCTTCAAGATAGCAGCAACTGGATTTTGCCACTAGGAACCTATAAAGAGATTCTTGGTTTTCTAAGTCTTTGATCAAACCAGTGATTTAAAAAGCGCTAGGCGCCAAAAGGCGCCAAGGTCCACAAACGCCCGAGGCGCTGGGCGCTCGCTCAGGCGCTCGCCCGAGCGAAGCGAGGCTCTAAAATATAAAAATATATAATATAATTAATAATTTCAAATAAATAAAAATTAACAACATTAAAATCAAAATAATATATTATTAATCTATTAACAAAAAATTAATCATTTCAAAATTCAAATAAACTTAATATTAAGAGTATACTGTATACTGAGCCTGATGGAGAAACGAGGAAGCAGCGGCGAGCGACGGCAGCAGCAGCGGCGAGCGGCGGCAACAGCAGCGGCGAGCGGCAGCGGGAAAGGGAAAGGGAAAGGGAGCGGAAGGCACGAGCAGCGGGAGGGCTCGCGGGAGGCGCGAGCAACGGGAGGCGCGAGCAGCGGGAGGGCTCGAGGGAGGCGCGAGCAGCGGGAAGACTCGCGGGAGGGCTCGCAGGAGGCGCGAGCAACGAGAGGGCTCGCGGGAGGCGCGAGCAGCAGGAGGGCTCGAGGGAGGCACGAGCAACGGGAGGGCTCGCGGGAGGCGCAAGCAGCGGGAAGGCTCGCGGGAGGCGCGAGCAACGACAGCGGCGAGCAGCGGGAGCACGAGCGACGAGCAGCGAGATCGGGATCGGGATCGGCAGCAGGTTAGGGTTGGGGTTATATTGGTTTAGTTGGTTCGATTGAACCAACTAACAACCGAACCAGGACCGAACCAGACCTAAAATTCTGGTTCGGTCGCCTTGGTTTACCCAGGCGCTCGCCCGAAGCGCCCAGCGCCTGGGCTCGAGCGAGCGCCCAGGCGACACCTGTTTGAAGCGCGCCGCCTGGGACATTAGCGAGGCGCTCGGGCCTCGCCTCGCCTCGCCCGAGCGCCTAGGCGAGCGCCCGAGCGCCTTTTTCAATCACTGGATCAAACTTTCCCTTTTTGTTAAGACTTAAGATTAAAAAAATAGTCTGTAACTAGCTTAATGTTAATTACGTAAAGGACTAAAGTTAGCAATGATTTGAGATTATGACAAAACTATAGCTTATTTTGATTATTAAAAGAACAGTAGGGTGGATTCTTGCCAACTTTGAACTTATGTTTCTTCTATTTTTTTAGCATCATGCTATGGCACATTCATGCCCCATGCAGCAGCAGTCATATGTTGCAAAGGGCTAACTTTGAACTTTTTTGTTTGTATCATGCACATGGCACATTCAAACCCCAGGAAGGGCATATGTCATAGAGGGCATGAGGAAGCCTGTTCATAAGGGGAACAAATCAACAACAGCTTGAAAGGCCTTGAGTGCCAAGATAAGGACATTGGCCGAACTCTTACCATAGATGCAGCTTTCACACAGGTCGGGCATCAATTCTTATACTATCACAAGGGTTCTCTGACCATTTTGGAGAGAAGAATAGACAAGTGAAGCAAAAGAAAAAGGGGAAAAGAAAGGCAGAAACACTTTTAACATAAAATATTCTCTAGAAGTTTTATGCTGTAGCAACATTATATGATAATTTTTCCTACTATTTGAGTTACTCTTATGTATTGGTAACCAATCTTCAACTCAAGAAAATCTATTTATAGAATATTAAGTTGCTAACAGTCCTAGAGGACCAAACCTCAGAACTGCAACTTAATACCCAATCATAACCATTTTGTAGCTTAGCTTACTATGACACATTGTGTGTCATCGTTTAATGATACAACTTAAGAATGTTATTAACTTCATGAAGAAGAATCACATCCATTTTATGCATGTACAGAGACTAAATTGTCATACAACAAAGCTAATCAATTCAAAATAAGAAGCATAAGCATTGCCTCTCCATTAATTTGATGAGCACAAAAAATGATGATATAAAAGGTTGACGTTAATGTATGGTCAAACAAATTTTGAGCAAAATACCAAGACTTCGGAGTGCAGCTTTTCTTCACCACCGTCTCCTTTCTCTTCCACCTTTGCAAGCTTCTTAGCCTCTTTTCTGCTCTTTTTTAGCTTTAGCCTTTTCTCTGGTTTAGTAAGCTTCACCATACCTGCATTTTTTTCATCATCTTCTATGCCCATTGCAGATTCCTTTTCATTGGTTCCATCTCCAGATTTTGATCTATCAGCTGCAATTTTTATAAAACTTTAGATAACAGTGATCTGCTCAGATCTTTAGTAACATCAAATGCAGTTTCAAGCAAAATCACCAATAACCTTATTAGAAGAAATATGAAATATCTGATAGAATCATTAACTGCAAGCCAAACTTAATGATTAAACAATAATGTTATGTATGCCCCTCAAAACTTCTCACTGTTAGTTAAACATTCTTCATCCAACAAAATATACATGATAAAGATAAAATTCCTCTATTAGCTCCCCTGTGGAAGAGATGTGTAAATTTTAAGAAAGATTCACCTTGCAGTGTCTTAAGCAAAAAGTCTACGTCAAGGTAATAAATGCAATTTGAGACACCTACAAGCTTCCAGATCGTATTTAAATTACAACAACAACTTGGACTCACATTGACTTGGACCAGCAGAAGGCCCAACAAAATGGGTTGATTCAGTTATACTGGAGTGAAAACTATCGCTTCTGTTCACGTGATTAAGCCAAACTAGATCAGGTATTAAAATTTAATTTTCCAGTCAGGAGTCAATAGCTGATTCCAAATAGACACATGCCAGATGGAACAAGTTTGGCTACGATTGGTAGATCCTGACTGGAATTGTAATGCATCAGCTACTATTTGAACCACAATCAGTCTCAAGCCAACCACAAGGACACTAGAAGAAGAACAACATATATTAAACTTTCCAAATCTATGATAAGCAAGATGCATAAAAAAGAATTACTTACATTAAAGCAGAGCAATTTATGCAGTATGGTATGCAACTATTTTCATCCTACAAGACCTCCGCTAACAATCACAAATGAATTTAGAAGTTAATTACTCACGAAAAGGATAATGGTACATTTCCGGAAGAAAGTTACCACGATCAAGTATCATAACAAAAACATGGTCACAGTACACCTTGAAGTTACAACAAACAACAATCTCTGATTTGGCTTCTCATTTCCATAATTCTTTGACTTGTCCATAAGCAGAACTCTTGGAATTTCAAGAATAACACACTGAGATCTAAGTCCCAGAGGCGCAAACATCAATTGTGTACATGATACCCAATCAAACGGCTTCAACCAATTCAGCTACACTACTCAGCTACTTTTTCCAGAGGCCACAGTGAAGCCACTACAGAGATTATTTAGATAATACTTTAAGTTTCTTTTTTTTCTCCAGTTCTAAAGATACAATATTCAGGACATTTTAAAATATAACAAAATTAAAATCATAAGACAGTGAAACTAGGCTAAGTACTGTGCTCCACAGAAAGTTGAAAACCACAGTCAATTCATCCAGGTTCGGTGGTTACCGGTTCTGTATTCCAACTTCCCATCCAGTGTCTTTACTGGAAGAGCATCAACAGGATCAACTTGAAGCTTATCTTCTTCCTCCTTCAGTCTTAAAAGAGAAGGTTTTCGGTTCCGCTTCTCATATAGAGCTTCCAGTTCATCATCCTCATGATTAGCGACTCGCTTGACATGCCTGCAACACAAATTCTGGTAACCATTGTAATTTGGACAAAACCATCACACTCAGAAGCTATTATTCTTAAACCCTAATATCCAAAAATCATTCTATTGCCAACAAAAATCAAACTTGCATCGAGAGATGACAGACGACAAAGGGAAAAAAAAAAAAGGATGAAAGAGCTAAGAAATGCCCAACCTGTCTATAGATTTCGTGTCAAGCTTGGTGAGGAATCCAACATATTGACGGTTTCGGCCAACGAATTCCAAATCCTCATCAGAAACCTCAATCTCATCATCGGCGACCTCTGGGGGGAGGTTGGGAGGGAGGATAACCTTATTTTTCTTCCCCATCAATCTCTGACCTAAAAGAAGCAAAATTGATGCAAAAAGACACGAAACCACTCAATCTGTCGTCGCTGCAAAAGGAAGGAGAGTTTGCGGAGAAAGAAAAACTCATCAAGCCTAAGGCACGAAAACATACAGAAGATAAAGTTATACCAAGAAAGTAAAGTAAACATACAGGAAAAGGTTTCAAGAAAGACCGGCCGACTCGCCACTCAACTTGTCGTCGCAGCAAAAGGAAGAAGAGTCTGCTGAGAAAGAAAGACTCATCAAGCCCAATGCATGAAAACGTAAATAAACCATTTTAAATCCAATAAATTAAACATGAAACACAGGCTGCAACCTAAATTTATTGGCAGATATCAAATCTCCCTACGTGAACAAGTTGACTTAAGGCAAACTTTCAATCACAATATGGCAGAGTATGATCGATCCAAAAAAAGGGGCCGGCTGTGGGCTAAGAAGTGGTTCGGAGAAGGGGTCGGCTGCGCGGCTGTAACTTCAAGGGAAAGAGAAGAAAGGGGAGAACCGTTGGGCATGAAGGCGCTGAAAGGGGAGAAGCGGGGAGAAGAGCGCACGCAGCTAGCTAACGACAACGGGCTCTCGACGGAGTTAAAAGGCAGCAGACAGCAACCACGCGGCTAGGTGGCGACGGCCGGACGTCGACGGCGGGTAAAAGCAGCCGAGAGCGGCGGCAGGACGTCACTAGGGTTTAGCCTTCAGGGTTGCGAGGTGGGAAAATGTGGCTCGCCACGGCGGCAACAACATATATTATATTAAAAAAATATAAGTCATGTGTAATATTATTAAAACGATTATAATTTTTTCTTTTAATTTTATAATATAAAATTTAAATCTCCTAAACAAAAAAAGTGTAAATATTTTTTTATATTAAAAAATATTTTTATTTTTTAATATTATTGGTTTGATGATGGTATAATTAATTTTATTTTATCATTTAAAAATTAATAGATTTCGAATATATAATCTTTTATGAGTGAGTTTACAATGTCAATGATTAAATGATCTAATTAATTATGAACCATGATGAATTGGTGTGGCCAAGTTGCTTTTAATTGGCAATAATTTTTCCCAGATACATTATATATAAATCATCTAAATTTTAATATATATATATATATATATATATATATATATGCTTATGATATTATCTTTAAGCTGTCAGCTAAATTATTAGTTAATATAAACCTTGATAGTCTATTACAAAATCTTAATTAATAAAGTCAAATTATATTTCTTAGTGTCACGATAAATTTTGATTCATCGATGTGTTGAAGATTTGAAGCAAACTCAATTTTAGTGTTGGAAAATAACCATTTATATATTTTTTTAACTTATTGGATTAAGTGGTCGTTAATTCATTCGAGCATTACGTTTTGTGTCGTAGTTAATTTAATAATATGTATAAGCATTATCCTTAATTCAATCACTTATACATACATACATATATACATACACAATATTAAAGGTAAGATTTAAACCCAAGTCGTTATAACAAACTGTTAAAGATCATAAACAATATATCATTTTCTTAAACTTTCATACATAATAAAAAAATTTAAATTGAAAAACATAGATCCTCAAATAAAAACACCTATTTTGCTTAAATAAAATGAAGTGATACAAAGAGATCGATTAGTACATAATTTTAATTATGGAGCAATTCTACACTGAAAATCAATTTTAAAAATGGCTGCCACCTCTTAAATCTAATTAAATATTTAAATATTTTTCCTTTTTATTATATAAATACTTATAAATATTAATTCAAGTCAACATCCTCGTCATTGTTTTGGGTTATGGTGTTGAGGTCAAACTTGGGTCTCTTTTTGGGTTCACTGTGGACCGGCACGTGCGCGGCACACCTCGGACAACGCGGATCCACCACCGAGACGAGCACGTAGAGAAGGCATTCCGGGCACCCGGCGACTGCCATCGTCCGGGGCGGCGACGCGCCCTCTTCCCGTTCGGCCATCATCATCCGTTTGATCGAGGAGGAGGTGGTGATCGACGAGGAGAGAGGCTCTGGGGAGTCACGGGGGCGGCGAGCAGCGGGGGACCGCTCCTCGCACCCGGCGCGCTCGAGAGCGTACTTCACCTGCTCGAGGGTGCACACGCTCTGGTTCCCCGAGGGCGGCGTGGCTGCCTCCATTTCCGCGAAGTGTGCGGCGGAGGATGGCGGAGGGAGCTTGAGGTTGAGTTCGTGGTATCGCCGGGGCGCTGGATCAGGGTTGCGCTTCAGGAGGTACGTTCTTCCCGACTGCAATTGATCGAAATTTAGGGTTTTAGTGTATGAAAATGAAGAATAGCTTGGAAAAGATGTTTTTTTTTCAGAATAATATGAAAGATCAATAATTTATTATTTGAATACTTTTCCTTAACAAAAAGATCATGGAGAGCCCTAGGAAGAAAGAAAAATTATTCTATAAAGGGAAAGCCGAACAAAGAAGAGAGGAGAATCTGGTGTTGCTCAGAGAATTGAAAAAAGATATCTATGTTACAGACATCGGGCGCTTAGTCTGCAACGTTTGTAATTCAAACTGGAGGAGAATGCTTAGCTTGACTTCAAGCTATAAATTAAGGAAAGTCCAAATTTAGTATAAGAGATTCATGAAGAGAAATGAAATTTCCTGTGGAAATCTGGTTAAGTGCTCGAGAAAAAACTGAAATTTCCATTTTCCTCCAAGAAACATCGAAGGAAATGACTAATTCACATAAAAAATCCAATCTTTTCAGGAGAGGGAAGAACCACTTTATGAATTCAAATTTAAACGACTACCTATAGGGAATAGAAAAGAAGATGATGTATGAGCTTAAACAACATACTGATAGATCGAGCTGCCTTTCCCAACCGGCTGGAACTTTGAGCTCCAGATCCACCACAGTGGATCCAAGCACTGCTCCGTTGACGCCGAGCAAGTCTCTAGTAACGAGCTCCCTACTCCGGTCCCCTTCCTCATAACCTCTCAACATTTGTGGTTCTGAGCTCACATCCACAACCATCATCCTCTCCCGGATCACCTATGAAAAAGAACAGAAGAGAAAAGAAAAGAGATAGGGAATTAATGTGCCAAAAGGGTTTGAAGAGCCATACGAAACAGATCTCACCTTTATATATTTATACACCTCTTTGAAATGCTACAGTATGGGAAGTACTAATGGCATCAATAAATGCAAAATGCTGAGTGTAAATCATTAGATAAGCCATACAGATACTCTTATTCAATAGTTGACTATTACATGGTAGATTTTACCATTAGTTGATGAATCTTAGTAAGGGGGAAGAAGAGAAGTTTAATGAATCTAATGTGTTATAATGCCTTCCAAATATGTCAACCTCAGGTAACAGAAGTCTTCTATGTGCAAATCTTGTACATGCAGTGGCTTCACATTTTCTAGCGGGCAACTTTGGTATGATTTCATTGATTGCATTATCTATTGAACTGCAATGAATCTGTATGCAATTGGGCACATGAAGGATGTCATTGGAGTTCCATATTAGTGACAATATTTTATGACAGGAGTTTACAGAAAAGATTACTAGTATGTTAGTGACAATATTTTATGGCTGTAATAGTGGAATGAGCATGATTACTACTGTCATTGAACGGCTGTCATCATCACAAAACATGACATGGATTGATGTTTGTTATCATCAGGAGCATGTTAAAGGTGGCAAAAGTTTAGGTTTAGCGGTTGGATCTATTGGGTGCTAGAGCATGTAGATTGGAGGTGGTGATCAACGTCGGATGAGCAGGAACTTATGAATATTAAGATTTTCCTTGAATAAGATGAGAGAGTTGAGAAGTGATTGCACAAATTTGTTGCAATGTAAATGAGAAGAATGCAGACAACTTCTATAAATGCAAATAGGTATTATATTGTTCACTATGTGGCAGTAATTCCTTTTTAAAGAATGCATGACATGCATTTAAAAGAAATCAGTTGGATCCCAGTGGGGAAAGAAAAATTCCTGCTATCACAAAGAGTAGTTGTCACTAAAGATACCTGATACATACAAACAAGCTAGAAAGTGTGCCAATATCTCCTGACAAACTAATGAGTCTCCAGCAATTCGTCAGATTAGGATATGATCTATTTGCATCAGCATATAAACTAGGTCTCCAAGTAATTTAACTTGCAAGTTCAAAAATAATTTAACTACATGGATCTAATTGTATGAGAAGCTTGTTGCCATTATGTATGATTCTTGATCCGTTTTAATACCTATAAACTCATTGTGTAGTGTTTTGTGGATCTTAATTCGATGAAATCGAATAATCTGAATATGTAACTTTTCCAAAAATGTGAATATGCAACTTCGTAAATTGCAATAACTGCACAGATGGTGAAAAAGGAAATATGCAACTTTTTCAATGTCTGCATCTATTTTAGATATGGTTGTTTCATGATCTTCAAACTTTTGCTATTAAGGAAAGCAAATGTTGCGTTCACCATAATGCAAAGGTTTCCGACAAATGGTATTTCTCAAATTATTGCTCATCAGTCAGCCGTCTTTGTGAGTGCAGTCATCTTCATTCTTCTGTAATGATTTAGCTGTTTAAATGTTCCATGTTCAGGTTCATTCAATCACACTATCACTGATGCTGTGGAGGTCCAAGAAATGGCACAAAGATATGAGTAGGTTAATCTGTGTATGTGGATTTAAGTATATTGCTTTGACATATCTGTATGAATCTGATATGACATCATTGGCCTTTATGATAGCACAATGATTGGGAAAAAAAAAATAATAGGAAAATGATTTACATAAAAACTCTCATGATTCTTCTGATCAATGGCCCCAAGTCTTTGGTCTTACGATCATCTTTGCTGTATGTCTGACCGAAAAGTATCTAGTAAACAGATCGATTGCATGCCGTTCCAACTTGTGGTTATTTGTTCTGAAATAGTGTTGCACAGCACGATGATATACTAAAAACTCATTATTATTATGATCTACTGGTCCCAAGTATTTGGGTCTTATGATCTTCTTTTGGCTGTCTCTTTCGGAAATTCTTTCAGTTAAAAACATTACCACCGAACATAGCATCCCAACTTGTTGAATTTGTGGCTAAAGAAATGTTGCCTAGCACAATTAATTACCAAAAAATTTCATGATTATTTTAATCATTACTCCTTAGTTTTTGAGTTCTACAATCGATCATTTGTCGGCAGAAATGCTTTATTGTTCAAACAGTTCCATTGCACACAGTATGCCAACTTGTGAAACTTATCTCTGAGTACTATGTCATGGCATCCTGGATTATATTTTCTTCATGTATGCAACATTAACTGCAACATAGTTATTGAGCATTCTGAGCTAATTGGTTATAATAAATCTTCTTACAAAAGTGACATATATGATGACATCTTTAATATGATCGATAAAAGTCAAGTACTTGTCATTCTCCATGAATATATAGGCAATTAAATTGGATTACAACTCTATAAATCAACCACCATAGATAAGCACTCTTTTGGTGATGTTTCTCAGTGAGGTGGGGAGGTGGTTGGCTCCTCACCTGTGTAGAATGGATTGATTTAGACAATGTAATTTAATGCTGGGAGAATAATTTATTTATGTCATAAAAAGGACTTTATTAAAATTTTTATGACTTATGGATTTATATTCTTTTGATAACATTGACTCAGTTAGTGGATGGTTGGTTATGACCCAAACTACTATACTGACTCCAATCCTTTGTCTTTATCATTTTCTTTGGGGTGGATGACTAAATATTGCTTTTGGTTGATAAATTTTTTTCCTTCGGATATATGGTTTTGTATCAACAATATAAATATATGTCTTGATATAACAGTAGCATTATTCCTTTATGATCTGGGTGAACCTGATGTGAATACTGAAAATAACCTTTGTACTTGTATGCTTGTGCATTGAGTCTCTTTATGTAATTCATATTGTGCCTATTATTATTGTATATAATCTCCAGATATTTAATACATGATAAACAAATAGCAGGTTAGAAAAAGGGTCTGATCTCCTTTATCTTTTTAATATGTGATTTAAGGGAGAGAATGTATGAAAAACATCTCTGATTGGCTATGCTTATATTTTATATCTTGTGCAATATTTTAGTTTGTCAGCTTCCAGTCACTCAACAAAGAAGAAAACCTAGCACATTCAAGAGCTGCATCTACTAGGCAATTGGTGCAAAAGCTAATCAATCAATGCCATGGCTCTTCAATGACTCCATAAGGTATGAGTATCTTTTCCAAGTGTTCTCATAATTAGCATGTTGCATCTACTCCAGATTTGTTCATCTTCAAGAAGTAATAATGTTACATCGTTGAGCAATTAAGACTTAGGTGTGCATTGAATTCTACACCACTCTATTATTGGATTTCCAAGTAGGCTACATGTACTTGTTTCATGTGAGAGAGATGCATTCGCACTCCTTGGTCAAAATGCCATAAATTTAGGATATTAATTGGGATGGTGGAGTACAATTTGATGACACCAGTAGGATGTGTCACTAAGAATTTGACCAAGTAATATAAGATTAATCTTGCTTTTGAGCTAACACTAGTTGTTGGTGGATGGTTGAGCTAATAGAAATGTTTTTAGAAGTAAAATTGGTTGGGAAAATTCTGATGGAATCTGTACATCAGTAAGATTACTCTTTTATTATTTTAAAAAACAATAATTAGAGTTTCGAAATAATCTTTCTATATATAAAGATAAAATTGCATACATTAATGAAAACAGTTTACATTGGTAGACATCTAGTGCATTACATCTGCCAAAAGTACTTATCTGATAGATGTAAATTATTTTTTAGTTAGAAGTGTTTATCAATATATAATACATATGGAAGCAATTACATACATATATCCTTAGACTATGTTTAATTAATTAATTATATATATATCCTTGCAAAACTTACACGTATTTAGCTAATATTTTTTATGCTTATCATTTAAAATTTAGAAAATAAGGAGTTTCATAATCAACGAAAGTGGCAAAAGATAATTTTAATATTTTTAAAATTTATTAGTAATTTATATTACTATTAAGCTAATCGGACGATAATGAGAATGGTGTGCATAAAAAAATAAATATTAAATTTTAAGTAATAAATATGTTGTTTCTAAAAAATCTCTAAATTTTAAAAAAAATTCCTAAGTTTGAAAATTTTTTAGAGTGCTCCAAGTTTGCAAAATTTTCGAAAAATGCTTCTTCTTTTTTAAATAATCATTCTACCATCGTTGGTCATCGCCCTCTACTCAACTTTTGGTTGCGCCTTCACCCCGCCAGTTGCCCCCTTCATTGACCGACCGCCCCCTCCGTCGGACTCACCTAGCGACGAAAGCGCTGCTCAAGATCCACCATAGTGAATGCAAGCACTACTTCGTTGCTGTCGAGCAAGTCTCTAGTAACGAGCTCCCTACTCCGGTCCCCTTCCTCATATCCTCTCAACATTCGCGCTTTTGAGCTCACATCCACAGCCATCATCCTCTCCCAGATCACCTATGAAAGGGATCAGAAGAGAAAAAAAAAGAGATAGGGAATTAATGTGCTAAAGGGGTTTGAAGAGCCATACGAAACAGATCTCACCTTTATATATTTATACACCTCTTTGAAATGCTACAGTATGGGAAGTACCAATGGCATCAATAAATGGGAAATACCGAGGGAAAATCATTAGATAAGCCATACAGATACTATTATTCAATAGTTGACTATTACATGGTAGATTTTATCATTAGTTGATGAATCTTAGTACGGGGGAGGAAGAGAGGTTTATTGAATCTAATGTTTTATAATGCTTCCAAATATGTCAACCTCAGGTAACAGAAGTCTTTTATGTGCAAATCTTGTACATGCAGTGTTTTCACATTTTCTAATGGGTAACTTTGTTATGATTTCATTGATTGCATTATCTATTGAATTGCAGTGACTCTGTATGCAATTGGGTGCATGAAGGATGCAATTGGAGTTGCATGTTAGTGACAATATTTTATGACTGGAGTTTACAGAAAAGATTACTAGTATGTTAGTGACTATTTTATGTCTGTAAAAGTGGAATGAGCATGATTACTACTGTCATTGAACAGTTGTCATCATCACAAAACATGACATGGATTGATGTTTGTTATCATCAGGAGCATGTTGGTAGATAGGTCATAAAGGTGGCAAAAGTTTAGGTTTAGCGGTTGGATCTATTTGGTGCTAGAGCATGTAGATTGGAGGTGGTAATCAACATCGGATGAGCAAGAACTTATGAATATTAAGATTTTCTTTGAATAAGATAAGAGAGTTGAGAAGTGATTTGCAAAAATTTGTTGCAATGTGAATGAGAAGAATGCAGACAACTTCTATAAATGCAAATCGGCATTATATTGTTCACTATGTGGCAGTAATTCCTTCTTAAAGAATGCATGACATGCATTTAAAAGAAATCTGGTGGACCTCAGTGGGGAAAGAAAAACTCCTATCACAAAGAATAGTTATCACTAAAGATAACTTATACATACAAACAAGCTAGAAAGCGTGCCAATGTCTCCTGACAAACTAATGAGTCTCCAGCAAAACGTCAGATTAGGACATGATCTATTTGCATCAGCATATAAACTAGGTCTCCAAGTAATTTAACTTGCAAGTTCAAAAATAATTTAACTATGTGGATCTAATTGTATGAGAAGCTTGTTGCCATTATGTATGGTTCTTGATCCATTCTAATACCTATGAACTCATTGTGTAGTGTTTTGTGGATCGTAATTTGATGAAATCGAATACTCTGAATATGTAACTTTTCCAATAATGTGAATATGCAACTTTGTAAATTGCAATAACTGCACAGATGGTTAAAAAGGAAATATGCAACTTTTTCAATGTCTGCATCTATTTTAGATATGATTGTTTCATGATGTACAAACTTTTGCTATTGAGGAAAGCAAATGTTGCATTCACCATAATGCAAACCGACAATGTTATTTCCCAAATTATTGCTGATCGGTCAGCTGTCTTTGTAAGTGCAGTCGTGTTCATTCTTCTGTAATGACTTAGCTGTTTAAATGTTCCATGTTCAGGTTCCTTTGATCACACTATCACTGATGCTGTGGAGGTCCAAGAAATGGCACAAAGATATGAGTAGGTTTATCTGTGTATGTGGATTTGAGTATCTTGCTTTGACATATCTGTATGAATCTGATGTGACATCATTGGCCTTTATGATAGCACAGTGATCGGGAAAAAAAATCATAATAAAAAAATGATTTACATAAAGTCTTTGGTCTTATGATCATCTTTGCTGTATGTCTGACCGAAAAGTATCTAGTAAACAGATCGATTGCGTGCAGTTCCAACTTGTGGTTATTTGTTGTTAAATAATGTTGCACAGCACAATGATATACTGAAAACTCATTATTATTATGATCTACTGGTCCCAAGTATTTGGGTCTTATGATCATCTTTGGCTGTCTCTTTTGGAAATTCTTTGTCAGTTAAAAACATTATTGAACATAGCATCCCAACTTGTTGAATTTGTTGCTAAAGAAATGTTGCCTAGCACAATAAATTACCAAAAAATTTCATGATTGTTTTAATTATTACTCCAAGTTTTTGAGTAATACAATCGATCATCTGTCCTTTCCCTTTCTTTGGCAGAAATGCTTTATTGTTCAAACAGTTCCATTGCACACAGCATTCCAAGTTGTGAAATTTATCTCTTAATACTATTGTATGGCATCCTGGATTATATTTTCTACATGTATGTATCATTAAGTGTGACATAGTTATTGAGCATTCTGCGCTAATTGGGTGTAGTAACTAGTAAATCTTCTTACAAAAGTGACACATATGATGAGATCTTAAATGTGATAGATAAAAGTCAAGTACTTGTCATTCTCCATGAAGATACTGGCAATTAAATTGGATTACAACTCTATAAATTGACCACCATAGACAAGCACTGTTGATGTTTCTCAATGAGGTGGGTAGGTGGTTGGCTCCTCACCTGTGTAAAATGGATTGATTTAGACAATGTAATTTAATGCTGGGAGAATAATTTCTTTGTCATAAAAAGGACTTCTCATTAACATTTTGATGACTGCTGGGAGAATAATTTCTTTGTCATAAAAAGGACTTCTCATTAACATTTTGATGACTTATGGATTTATATTCTTTTGATAACATTGACTCATTTAGTGGATGGTTGGTTATGACCCAAACTACTATACTGACTCCAGTCCTTTAACTCTATCATTTTCTTTGGGGTGGATGACTAAATATTGCTTTTGGGTGATTATTTGTTTCCCTTGGGATATATGGTTTCGTATCAACTATATAAATATATGTCTTGATGTTACAGTAGCATTATTCCTTTATGATCTGGGTGAACCAGATGTGAATGATGAAAATAACCTTTGTACTTGTTTACTTGTGCATTGAGTCTCTTTTTGTAATTTATATTGTCCCTATTATTATTGTATATAATCTCCAGATATTTAATACATAATAAACAAATACCAAGTAAGCAAAAGGGTATGGTCTCCTGTATCTTTTTAATATGTGATTTAGGGAGAGAATGTATGAAAAAAATTTCTATGCTTGTATTTTATATCTTGTGCAATAGTTTAGTTTGTCAGCTTCCAGTCACTCATCAAAGAAGAAAACCTAGCACATGCAAGAGCTGCATCAACTAGCCAATTGGTGCACATGCAAATCAATCACTGTCTTGGCTCTTCAATGACTCCATAAGGTATGAGTATCTTTTCCAAGTGTTCTCATAATTAGCATGTTGCATACACTCCAGATTTCTGCATCTTCAAGAAGTAATAATGTTCATGGTTGAGCAATTAAGACTTAGGTGTGCATTATATTCTACGCCACTCTTTTATTGTATTTTCAAGTAGGCTACATGTACTTGTTTCACGTGAGAGATATGCTTTCGCACTCCTTGGTCAAATGCCATAAATTTGGGATTTTAATTGGGATGGTGGACTACAATTTGACCACACCAGTAGGATGTCTCACTAAGAATTTGACCAAGTAAAGTAAGATTAATCTTGCTTTTGAGCTAACACTAGTTGTTGTTGGATGGTTGAGCTAATAGAAAAGTTTTTAGAAGTAAAATAGATTGGGAAAAGTTTGATGGAATCTGTACATCGTTAAGATTACTCTTTTATTATTTAAAAAGACAATAATTTGAGTTTTGAAACCAATATTTCTATATACAAAGATAAAATTGTATACATTAATGAAAATTTTTTTACATTGGTAGACGTCTAGTGCATTAGATCTGCCAAAAGTACTTATCTGATAGATGTAAATTATTTTTTAGTTTGAAGTGTTTATAAATATATAATACATATACAAGCAATTACTTATATATATCCTTAGACTATGTTTAATTATATGTATATAATATATCCTTGCAAAACTTACACATATTTAGCTAATATTTTTTATGCTTATCATTTAAATTTAGAAAATGAGGAGTTTCATAATCAATGAAAGTAGCAAAAGATAATTTTAATTTTTTAAAACTTTATTAGTAATTCATATTACTATTAAGCTAATGGAATGATAATGACAATGGTGTGTATTAAAAAATTAAATACTCAATTTTAAGGATTAAATATATTTTTTTTTAAATCTCTAAAATTTTGAAAATTCCAAAATTTTAAAATTTTTTAGAGTGCCCCAAGTTTGAAATTTTTTCCAAAAATGTTTCTTTTTTTTAAATGATCACTCTGACTCTGCTATCGTCGGCCATCGCCTTCTACTCAGCCTTTGGTCACGCCTTCGGCCCGTAAGTTATCCTCCTTCGTCGCATTGATCGCCCCCCACCATTAGACCCGCCAAGCAACAGAAGCACTACTTGAGATCCACCACAGTGGATCCAAGCACTGCTTCGTTGCCACCAAGCAAGTCTCTAGTGACGAGCTCCCTCCTCCAGTCCCCTTCCTCATAACCTCTCAACATTTATGCTTCTGAGCTTACATCCACAACTAAGGTCTGTCATACCGAAGCATACCGCCTGTACCGGGCGGTACGTACCGGTCCGATAGGTTACCGGTACGCGGACCGCCCGGTACCGCTACAGTGCTACAGTATGAAAAAAAATATAAAATTATTCGGTACACCAGGGTGTACCGCTTGGTACGCCCTGATGTACCGCTCGGTACACCGGTACCGTACCGTACCGAGCTTAGGTCGAAACATCGGTACGGTACGGTACGGCGAACCTTGTCCACAACCATCATCCTCTCCCGGATCACCTATGAAAAAGATCAGAAGAGAAAAGAAAAGAGATAGGGAATTAATGTGCCAAAGGGGTTTGAAGAGCCATACGAAACAGATCTCACCTTTATATATTTATACTCCTCTTTGAAATGCTGCAGTATGGGAAGTACTAATGGCATCAATAAATGCAAAATACTGAGCGAAAATCATTAGATAAGCCATACAGATACTCTTATTCAATAGTTGACTATTACATGGTAGATTTTACCATTAGTTGATGAATCTTAGTAAGGGGGAAGAAGAGAAGTTTAATGAATCTAATGTGTTATAATGCCTTCCAAATATGTCAACCTCAGGTAACAGAAGTCTTTTATGTGCAAATCTTGTACATGCAGTGGTTTCACATTTTCTAGCGGGCAACTTTGGTATGATTTCATTGATTGCATTATCTATTGAATTGCAATGAATCTGTATGCAATTGGGCTCATGAAGGATGTCATTGGAGTTCCATATTAGTGACAATATTTTATGACAGGAGTTTACAGAAAAGATTACTAGTATGTTAGTGACAATATTTTATGGCTGTAATAGTGGAATGAGCATGATTACTACTGTCATTGAACGGCTGTCATCATCACAAAACATGACATGGATTGATGTTTGTTATCATCAGGAGCATGTCGGTAGATAGGTCATAAAGGTGGCAAAAGTTTAGGTTTAGCGGTTGGATCTATTGGGTGCTAGAGCGTGTAGATTGGAGGTGGTGATCAACATCGGATGAGCAGGAACTTATGAATATTAAGATTTTCCTTGAATAAGATGAGAGAGTTGAGAAGTGATTTGCACAAATTTGTTGCAATGTAAACGAGAAGAATGCAGACAACTTCGTAATGTGAATGTGCAACTTCATAAATTGCAATAACTGCACAGATGGTTAAAAAGGAAATATGCAACTTTTTCAATGTCTGCATCTATTTTAGATATGGTTGTTTCATGATCTTCAAACTTTTGCTATTAAGGAAAGCAAATGTTGCATTCACCATAATGCAAAGGTTTCCGACAAATGGTATTTCTCAATTTATTGCTCATCAGTCAGCTATCTTTGTGAGTGCAGTCGTCTTCATTCTTCTATAATGATTTAGCTGCTTAGATGTTCCATGTTCAGGTTCATTCAATCACACTATCACTGATGCTGTGGAGGTCCAAGAAATGGCACAAAGATATGAGTAGGTTAATCTGTGTATGTGGATTTAAGTATATTGCTTTGACATCTCTGCTGTATGAATCTGATATGACATCCTTGGCCTTTATGATAGCACAATGATTGGGAAAAAAAAATCATAATAGAAAAATGATTTACATAAAAACTCTCATGATTCTTTTGATCAATGGCCCCAAATCTTTGGTCTTACGATCATCTTTGCTGTATGTCTGACCAAAAAGTATCTAGTAAACAGATCGATTGCATGCCGTTCCAACTTGTGGTTATTTGTTCTGAAATAATGTTGCACAGCACAATGATATATTAAAAACTCATTATTATTCTACTGGTCCCAAGTATTTGGGTCTTATGATCA
This sequence comes from Musa balbisiana, assembly GCA_004837865.1. Classification (NCBI taxonomy): domain Eukaryota; kingdom Viridiplantae; phylum Streptophyta; class Magnoliopsida; order Zingiberales; family Musaceae; genus Musa; species Musa balbisiana. The sequence continues at coordinate 15,950,812 of CM017193.1, read as the reverse complement.
TCTTTGGCTGTCTCTTTCGGAAATTCTTTGTCAGTTAAATACATTACCACTGAACATAGTATCCCAACTTGTTGAAATTGTTGCTAAAGAAATGTTGCCTAGCACAATAAATTACCAAAATAATTCATGATTGTTTTAATCAGTACTCCCAAGTTTTTGAGTAATACAATCAATCATCTGTCCTTTCCCTTTCTTTGGCAGAAATGCTTTATCGTCCAAACAGTTCCATTGCACAGCATATCAACTTGCAAAATTTATCTCTTAATACTATTGTATGGCGTCCTGGATTATATTTTCTTCATGTATGTAACATTAAGTGTGACATAGTTATTGAGCATTCTGAGCTAATTGGTTGTAGTAAATCTTCTTACAAAAGTGACATATATGATGAGATCTTAAATGTGATAGATAGAAGTCAAGTACTTGTCATTCTCCTTGAAGATACAGGCAATTAAATTGGATTACACCATAGACAAGCACTCTTTTGTTGATGTTTCTCAATGAGGTGGGTAGGTGGTTGGCTCCTCACCTGTGTAAAATGGATTGATTTAGACAATGTAATTTAATGCTGGGAGAATAATTTCTTTGTCATAAAAAGGCCTTTTCATTAACATTTTGATGACTTATGGATTTATATTCTTTTGATTACATTGACTCATTTGGTGGATGGTTGGTTATGACCTAAACTACTATACTGACTTCAGTCCTTTAACTTTATCATTTTCTTTGGGGTGGATGACTAAACATTGCTTTTGGGTGATTATTTGTTTCCCTTGGGATATATGGTTTTGTATCAACAATATAAATATATGTCTTGATGTAACAGTCTCATTATTCCTTTATGAACTGGGTGAACCAGATGTGAATGATGAAAATAACCTTTGTACTTGTATACTTGTGCATTGAGTCTCTTTTTATAATTCATATTGTGCCTATTATTATTGTATATAATCTCCAGATATTTAATGCATGATAAACAAATACCAAGTTAGAAAAAGGGTCTGGTCTCCTGTATCTTTTTAATATGTGATTTAAGGGAGAGAATGTAAGAAAAAAATTTCTGATTGGCTATGCTTATTTTTTATATCTTGTGCAATAGTTCAGTTTGTCAACTTCCAGTCACTCAACAAAGAAGAAAACCTAGCACATTCAAGAGCTGCATCAACAAGCCAATTGGTGCACAAGCTAATCAATCAATGTCGTGGCTCCATAAGGTATGAGTATATTTTCCAAGTGTTCTCATAATTAGCATGTTGTATCTACTCCAGATTTGTTCTTCTTCAAGAATTAATAATGTTCATGATTGAGCAATTAAGACTTAGGTGTGCATTGAATTCTACACCACTCTATTATTGGATTTCCAAGTAGGCTTACATGTACTTGTTTCATGTGAGAGATATGCTTTCACACTCCTTGTTCAAATACAATAAAAATGCCATAAATTTGGGATATTAATTGGGATGGTGGAATACAATTTGACCACACCAGTAGGATGTGTCACTAAGAATTTGACCAAGTAATGTAAGAATAATCTTGCTTTTGAGCTAACACTAATTGTTGTTGGATGGTTGAGCTAATAGAAAAGTTTTCAGAAGTAAAATAGGTTGGGAAAAATCTAATGGAATCTGTACATCGGTAAGATTACTCATTTATTATTTAAAAAGACAATAATTTGAGTTTCGAAATAATCTTTCTACATATAAAGATAAAATTGCATACATTAATGAAAAAGGTTTCCATTGATAGACGTGTAGTGCATTAGATCTGCCAAAAGTACGTATCTGATAAATGTAAATTGTTTTTCAGTTAAAAGTGTTCATAAATATATAATACATGTACAAGCAATTACATACATATATACTTAGACTATGTTTAATTTTATATATATATATATATATATATATATATATATATATATATATATATATCCTTGCAAAACTTACATGTATTTAGCTAATATTTTTTATGCTTATCATTTAAATTTAGAAAATAAGGAGTTTCTTAATCATCCAAAGTAGCAAAAGATAATCTTAATATTTTTAAATTTTTTTGGTAATTCTTATTACTATTAAGCTAATCTGGTCCATCGAACGGACGATAATGAGAATGGTGTGTATAAAAAAGTTAAATACTAAAATTTAAGGAATAAATATTTTTTTGAACTTTTTGAATATATATATATACATATATATATATACATATATATGGGTAAATTTTAAAAAATTCTAAAATTTGATAATTTTTCAGATATTGTGCCAAGTAGTTAAAAAAAATTTTGTAGGGTGTTTTTTTTTTAAATAAAAATATCATTTTGCTCATGTTGGTCATCATCCTCTACTTAGCTCCTGGTCACATCTTAGCCCTATCGGTTGTCTCTCCTTTGTCATGCTAGCTGTCTTCCTCTATTGGACGTACCTAACGACGAAAGCATAATGGCTCATACTCATAATAGAGGCATAGTCTTCACGGCCAATGATAGGGGCTACAAGCGAGAGTAAACTATCCTTCCTCTTTCCTCGCTTCCGACCAACAATGAAGAGGGGCATGAGAAGATCGATCAACGAGGAATGGGTGCAAGAAGGTTATACGACTCCTCCATGATCCTTGTGAGGTTTGCGTCAATGGTACAATACAAAAGTAATTGTGGGTTTACGAAAAAAATAAATTTTTAAAATTGTTAAGGGTAAAATAATATTTTTATGTAAGTATGTTATACAATAATTTTTTTCAAACTTGGGATGTTGTCTGAGAAATTTTTACACTTAGGAGTTTATTTATATAAAATTTATCATATATATATATATATAATTTTCGGTTTATTCACAATCCATGATTTTGGTAAATAATTTCAATGCACAGCATTAAAGAAAACCCCCGAAAATTAAAAGAAAAAGAAATCAACCAAGTCGACGTAAGGTAAACCGAGTTGCGGAGCACCAGCGGTTGCAGTTCTTCCCCTCGGATGCGGCTCAACCATGCTTTAACGCGCTGCATTGGGCCAAACTTACCGGGAATTCCATTTGCGAGAACGCATGAGTCTTCTTTGCCCCAACTCTCTCCCTGCTGCCCGTCTCCTCGAAACCCTAGAAATATCTAGGGTTAGGTTTCTCCCCAGTTACCAATCCCGTGTTCCCGATCCAAGGTTTCGCCGCTTTGGGCCTCCGCGTTTCTACCGACGAGCTCCGCTTTCGATGGCTGCCCTCTTGCCGCAGGAAAATAGCGCTCCTGTCGCCGCGCCCAAATCACGTACTTCTTCTCCCTTGGTGGTCTTTTTACTCCAAGATTGGTTCATTTTCATGTTTGCGCGTGAAAAAGCTATCTTTGCTGAGTTGTTGGCATCTGTAATTCCTATGTTCTGTCTTCTTTCGAGATGCGTTTAGGTCACTTTTGGGCAGTGCTTTGATCAGTGCACTCGGATGCAAGTTACATTTGTGGGCCTCGAAAGCGTCGATTTTGTTTGTTAGGTATCAGATTTGACGTTTTATTTCGCGCGAAGTGGGTTTCTTGTTAAGACCACAGACTGAAACCCAATGTGGATATTTGGTTCATGCTGATCCCTTCGAGAGACCATTTCTTGTGTATTTTTCTGGTTTTTGTGCGGTAAAATAAGTTTCTTGATGAACATCTATTCTGTTATGCATTTTTTGCCTTATGAAGGGCGATATTTGCTGTTATCGTTATGTGTTTTTTGTTGGATTGGGTGCAATCAAATGAACTCTTATCATTATTCCCTCCTGTTATCTCCTTGAATGAAACATTGGCTTCGTCTTCTCCTCCTAAAATAAGTGGTTAAAATTTTCAGCTTGTCGAATTGGAGATGTTAAAAGGGTTACAAAGGAGACGGATGTGTACGTAAACATAAACTTGGATGGTTCTGGAGTTGCCAACTGCAATACTGGGATTCCTTTTCTGGATCACATGTTGGACGTAAGCAGTAGATTACTGTTTGTCATGTTATTTGAAGAATGGTACAACTCAAAGTGCAAAATTTCTGATTGTTTCTGTTATTGGACAAGCTAAGAGAGTGGAACTTCAATGAATAATTTCATATATTTGGCGGAAATAGAGCTATTAATGCAATCTAAATAAGATGGAACGTATGCCCAAGCATAACCAAGCTTCGGCAGAGTTCTTATTGTTTGAATTGGATAGTTTTTGGCCATCTTTAATGATTACAATAAGCAAGCAGTTGGTGTAGCAGAATGATTATGGTAAATTACTTACATCAAAATCTTTAATTTGCAATCGCATCGTTTGTAGGTGTGATTACAAGTGCTAAGGTACTATGTGTCTCCATAAGTCAATAAGCTTAAGCAGAAATGTAATAAAACTAAAGATACTTATGGTAATGAAGCTTTAATTAAGAGGATTAGATTATGAAAAGGCCTGAACCCCCTTCAAAATGTTTAACTGAACAAAAATTAACTGTATGTATTTAAGGGTATTTATTTCACAAGTTAGGTGTATAATCATTTTGCTAAGATTATTTAAACCATAAATATTGTTTCTTTACTCTGTGATTAGATTAGCACTGGGAACCATTTTTTATTTTTGACCATCTGTTATTTACTATTCTCCATGTTGATTATTTGTGTTTATAAATTGCAGCAACTGGCATCACATGGATTATTTGATCTGCACGTAAAGGCTGCTGGTGACATCCATATTGATGACCACCATACAAATGAAGATGTTGCTCTTGCAATTGGAACGGTTAGAACTAGGAAAACCCCTCATAATTCTCTATCAATAAATTCTTATAATTCTGATTTCAGTCTTCTGCATTTTGTGATATTCCTTCTGCTCAAGAATTTGAATACTTGCACACCATGATGGCAGGCACTACTTCAGGCACTCGGAGATAGAAAGGGAATTTACCGGTTTGGACACTTTGCAGCACCACTTGATGAGGCTGCCATTGAAGTAATACTGGTATAGTTTTTCTTCTTGACTAGGAATAGGTGTGTTTACGTAGCCACCAGGTTACCTAAAAGTATTGTTTTGGATCTGCATTCGTATAGTGATGTTGCTCTGCGACAATGGCATTTATCTGTTGTTGGTAGCCTACTTGGTTTTGTAATTTGATCGAGAAATGGTTAAGATAGAGGCCTTTCTTGTAACGGATTATTATGACTATGCTAGATGTCAACCTGTGCACTGTAGCTGGTGAATTCGAGACACAAGTTTGTTTTGAGATTTGGCCCAACAATGACTAAAATTCTTCTAATTCTTGCTCAGTTATAGATTTCGGGTCTCAAGGTCTCCGTTTTGACCTCATAAGAGTAGTTCTTTTTTTTTTTCTATGTTGCTGCTTTAAGACACTTAGAAATCAGCATTTCTTGTATTGATCGGCATTGCTAATTTTTAGTCATTAAACAAACTGATTCCATTTGGTCAAATAAGTTTGGTTTTTCAGTTTATTTCGTTCTCTTCAATTTTGAAAAACAAAGTTTTGGGTTGTTTGTTCTAAAAACAACTGACCAAACTCAATAAACTGAACAAAGTTATTTATTTAAAGATTTTTTGGATTTCCCACTTTCGAACCATTTTCAGATTTTAGTTACGTCCGTCTTGTTCTTGTTTACCGGCTGCATTTACTAAGATGTCTGCTACCGTTAAAAATTTATACTTATGAATATATGATTTAACTGTTTCTGTATCTCCCAGTGAATATGTTACCTTAGTTATTCTGCTATTCTTTTAAATAAGATGAAAGAATTTTAAAGGTTCAAAGGGCTTTTGAATTAGCAATCTATGGAATACTTCATAAGCTTTGTCTTGAATTACCTCTCGCTTGCATCTTTCTTCTCCCTATCGTTTATAATTTTTTTTGGACATAGTTTGGCTGCCTTGTTTTTTTATTATGCCACTGATGTTGCCCTCTCCTTTCTCTTTATTGGTAAGAATTATGTAATTAACCCTGCTTATTTTTGCATGCATGAATATGTTGTGTGCACGAATCTAGTCTCTCTTCATTATTCGCTTGCTCTCTGTCTTCAGCAGGCCCTTCTTGAACTTAAATTTCGGTGACATCGCTCTTAATTATTTAAAATTAATTATGCATTACATCTACCAAAATTAGATTTATTTAGAGTCTACGAGTTCCTGACAAAATATTGGTATTTGTTTGCATGGATTTAGTTGTGAAAAAAGAAATGAATTGCTAGATTTTGGGAAGAAGAATTGTTTGAATTGTGAGGTTCACTCTTAGACTACATGCTACCTTTGCTGGCTTTAACATGTTGTGGATTTTCCTTCTTGAATATCTCATATAATGTTTTAGAAAATTGACACATACTTTTAAGAAATCTTTCTTACTTTTGGTATTATTTTTGTTCTCACCTGTACCATCAAGCATCGATTTATTTACTCTCTGAGGGGTTTCTAGGAGCTACTATGGGCTTACACCTTGTGTAGTATCTCTGCTTTTTGCTATAGTTTAGGAACAAAGTACTTGTTATTCTATACTGACAATTGCTGATCTAGATTTTGTGATTGTTTCTTCAGGATCTATCTGGTCGTCCTCACTTGAGTTATGATTTAATCATCCCAACTGAAAGAGTTGGGACATATGACACCCAGGTAGCCCTGAGCTGCTTTTGCACTGGTTACTGTGTATTTATAAGATGTATGTGAAAACATAATGCAAGCAACTCCTGTACTTTTCATTATCATAGTTGATCATCATCTTTATACTTGGGAATTATATGGTATTCCTTGCTCCCGTTCATCTTTTTTTTTCTCTTGGAGATTGATTCATTTATCACTGATTTAGATTGGAATAGAGTGGGGCAACATAGCACTGATATGCTTTCTTCGGCTTTTATATAGTTGATAAATCATTTGTTATTTGGTTCTGATGAATTAACATACCAAAATTAGTGGATTAAATCAAACTTTAAGATTAAGATTTTTCTTGATTCTTACTGGCACATGGCACAATTCAGGAAACATAACTGCATGTACATGATGGCTAAAATAAAGTTTTATACTAAGTGCTTTATTTTATATACTTTTAGAAACTTGTTTGTCACTTAAATCACATATTTGTTTTTTTTTTCAAAAGTCAAATAGACAAGATAATTTTCAGTATATATTGTTTTTGAATTTAGAGAGTGTAACCTTGGTAACTTAGACATTTCTAGGTGGTAATTGTTTCTTCATTTTTTGTTAAATTATTTATTTTCACCTATCACCATATCTAGTTGTTATGTAATTGTTGTTTGCTTTCCTTTAGTGAAAATTTTGTGAATATAATGCCTTGAGCTGTACTAATACACAATTGTAATGTTGATTAGCTAGTGGAGCATTTCTTTCAATCTCTTGTGAACACCTCTGGGATGACCCTTCACATCCGTCAGGTATTATATAATTAATTGTTCAAGCATTTTCTTAGAACTGATTGGATAGTGTGTATGTATGACCACGTAAACAAGTTGTGACTTTGGATTCTTGTTGCAAAGTTGATTTGTGTGTTAACATCTAGTCATTCTTCATGAACTTTGTATCTGACATCTCTTTTTGTAATTTTAAATAGATAAAGAAATTGATTGTAAGCTGAATTGCTGACTCACATTTCTTTCATCTAGATTTAATATCTTAGTAATTGTGCAGCTTGCTGGAAAAAATTCACACCACATTATCGAGGCAACTTTTAAGGCATTTGCAAGAGCTCTTCGCCAAGCAACAGAATATGATTTACGTCGAGGTGGGAGTGTCCCCAGGTTAGTATTTTTCTTGAACCTTCCAAAACTGTGGTAGTGTTTTACCTTAGAAGCATCCAAGTTGATTTAAGTTGTGTTGAGATTTGAAAGTTTGACATTTCTATACTGTAATTAGCACCTTATTCTATTTTTAGAAAGTTGAATGACAAAGAAAAACTTGCACCTTATGGGCGAATGTATTATATTATTATTCTTCTCAAGGAAATCCTGTTATTATTTGGTTTAACTGGTTGATAAAGGACAACTAGTAAAACTTATGGAATTTGAACAACATATGTTCCCATGGAGATCTTTTCTCCCATCTAACTTAGAGCTGATCTTGGTATGATCCATATTCCATAACCCTGCAAGTGATCTCTATTGTAACCAGTAATTGATCGCTGTAAGAGAAGTCTCATCACTTACCATCTTGGGAAGCTTACTCATTGGTGCTGGTCATGTCCTCTTTTGTTTTAGATTAGTGATGATACTGAGATGGATCAAACATGGTACTAAATGCCTTTGACTCTACAAAACCTTCATAAATTAAAACTATCTTAGAGCATGTGACATGAGTCTGTTGGTGAAGAAACACAAGTGGCCAACTGATTTATTTGGTAAGGTCCATCTCCTGAAGAGCTGAATTGAGGCAGATACTTTGATTGTGACAGTTGTCATCGACAGCCGTGTTTGTGTGCATGAAACAGTCCATCACATGCAGGCAATACGTGGGCATGCATGCATGAAGCTTATGTATTTGCTTATACTGACACGCAGGGTATGTGGTCATTTATCATTGGCATCACTTGTTTTCCTGTTAAGGTGTCTTGACATGTGATGCCTCTATAGCATAGCATGGCACTTCATATTATGCAAGTTCTTTTCATATTTCTTGATTGTAGTTTTATAAATCAAATTTGATTTTGAGACGAACTTATTGCCTGGAGCTCATTTGGTCCCTCATGCACTCGTATAACACACACTAACACAAACACACCAACAAGAATTATCGTCTCAAATTTTTACAAGCTGCTCTAATATGCAATTAAATAAGGATGATGTTGAGTTTTTTCACTATTGATCCCTGATGTTATGTTTTCCTCTTACATTGCAACCTTAATTAACAGACAAAACCATCCTCAAACCACTTGGTTCCTTGTTCTAGCCCTCCATCTGTGGGTTAGCTTATTTGGCTGCGCTCATTAACTTTGCCTTCTCGGAGCACCTTTGTTCCAGAGGAACTATTTTCACCTGCATTGTGTGTAACCCCCAAATGGGTTAATTGTTGTTGACTACATGGGGAGTTGGCATAATCTATGCCTGTTAATTTTTCATCTTCATCTTTCTTGGTTTGATTTTTTCTAATACTAACAATTTATCTAGTATCTTCAATTGAATTTGAACAAACACTATCATAAACCACCCAGAGCTGATTTTCTTGTCATTTGATGATTACAGCTCAAAAGGAGTTCTTTCACGTTCTTAAGGTTTTGGAAACTTATGGAGTCAACTTTTGTTCAAATCTTATGTGGCCTGCTGAGGATTAATTTGGTCAACTGGAAAGTGACAAGAAGATTTGTTCAATATCAGCTTCCGGCTTATTTTACTCCAGCATGAAAAGGGCATGAAGACATGCAGCATCTGGTTCACCGCATCTCGAGTTTCCTGCATATTCTCTCTACCACCCAATGCTTTGAAGAACTAGTGGAAATAGTAATATGAATGTTGGCACAAGGTCAGACCCACATCTCTGTATGTTGATATGCATGCCACATGATGTACCCTTCCATAAAATTTGACTTATTTATGATGGGTTGTCATCCAATCCTGCAATTACATCATCGTATTTGAAACCAAATAATGTTTAAGAGTGTGTTTTTTAATCTTCTTGTTGTACGATGTCACTTTGAACAATGTTATTTATTGATTTTCAAATCCGTTTCTCTCATAATTGCTTTATGTCTATCTGCTTCAAAACCAAATTCTTTTCTTATGAAGTCTGAATGCAGGATTGAAAATAGCATGTAAATTGTTCAAGAGCTGGCTGATAAAGGGGCAGACATTCAAGTGTCAACTGGTACTTGTTTGTTCTCTGCATGCTGAATGGTGGGTTGAACCAGACCATTCCAACTGATTTTTTTCTTGAATGTTTGCTGCTTTCTCTTGCAGCATTTCTGTAATGGGTTTATCTCAATTGCAGTTGATTAAATTGGAGCTAAAAGCTTTATCCAGCTGAATTTTTTCTTGAATGTTAGCTGCTTTCTCTTGCAGCATTTCTGTAATAGGTTTACCTTTACTGCAGTTGATTAAATTGGAGCTAAAAGCTTTATCCAGCTGACTTATCTACTACTAATTTTGATACACAAGGTTGAAATATTAAAGGAAGAAACTGAAAAGAACACGGAGAAAAAGACTGCACATAAATCATCACAAAAAATGTGCAAATTCAAGACACTATATGGAGGCTTGAGCTGGAGATGGCTCAGAGCCAAGTCAAAAAATGACACCAAACTTCACATTCCAAGAAAGATGAATCTGACAAGCATCCTTAAACCATCATGGCATCAGTTACGGATTTAGGAAAAGAGACTGCAAGTGTTCCATCTTTGTTCAACTGTAGGAAAGTTGCTTGGATAGGCAGGAAGCAAAAAGAGGTCTCATCTGGCTGTAAGGGTGCAAGCCGATGAATAAAAGCTGTAGATCTCTGTATGGTCCATGTGAACCATTGGTTCCATCATGGGACTTGTTATTATGGCCCACATCCCTTTTGGGAGCAACTAGGCTCCATGCCATTAGGATATATATGTGTGTGTATATATATATATACATACATATATATATATATATATATATATATACATACATATATATATATATACATACATATATTCTGGACTTGGATCTTTGTTGAGGATGAGATATGCATCAAAGATTAGGGAAAGCAGTGGTTGGTGAGGAGCAAGTGTCGATAATATTTTGCAATCTAGTGAATTGCTGTTTGTGAAGATGGAACAATCGGCTGAAGTGTCAGCAATCAGGCAAAGTTTTTTGTTCTATAATTTGCTGTATTATCGTAAGATGAGAGGTGGAAGAGCGTGCAGCCCACTCGAGCAGCCGGACATGCCAACTACTGCTGTGTCAGTCCCAACTAGTGCTTGGTGACAGGCTCAAATATCTCTCGGAAGCCATCCCACATCCCTGTAAGCAATGGAAAATGACTGTGCAAAGTGACAACAGTCTTCCAGGATTGGATCTCATTCTTCACTTCTGTTTCTTCTTCCTTGATATGTTGCTTTCCTAAGTAAAATTTATTTGGGAGTCTTTTCATTTCCTTCCACTTCAAGGAAACCATCAACAGAAGAAGAAGCAATGATTATTACTGAGCAAACTAAGAAGAAGAAGAAGAAGAAGAAGAAGAAGAAGAAGAAGAAGAAAGAGTTCTCACAACTTCAGATTCAGCCTCCGGTCTAACCCTCTCTCTAAAACAAAAGCTGCATGCCACAAAGTTGATCCATCCATCTAGAAAAGCATTAAAGGAAGCTTCACAGGCCATTGGCAAACAGTGGTGTTCATGCAACTCTGTCCTGTAATCTCCTGTTCCAACCCTTGCACACATGATCCCAGAAATCAACAGATTACAAACCAAAGCTCTTCGACAACACATCAATGTCTATCCATGAATTTAGGCACCACAGCAAACTGGACATTGAAGTCCTACCTCATAAATGAATACCAAGTTTCATTACAAGTTTATATATACATAAATGAATACCGAGCACATCACTGTCTGTTGGGGTGCCAAACAGCTCACCATTCCTCATTATTGTCAGAGACAAAACCATACTCTTCCATTCATACACGACCAAAACGCATACAAACGACTCCCCACCAAAAATACACATGCAGACGACAAGAATAACGTCTCTCTGCCAACCACCGGTGGTAACAGCTACGAAACCGCCGAAACCTACGCCGTGTCGTCCCATTACATCCTTCTTCACATGCTAACCGTCCGTTCCGCCCTCCGGATCGATCTCCACCGTCCAATTAACGGACGCGACACATTCCGTCTCCGTAAAGCAGCGCAAACGGCTCCATCCATCGCGGTATCGACACTGATGGTGAGAGCACCTAACACCGGGATTCTAGTTTCTGAAGCTCGATATGCTCACCCTTCGAAAAATCACCTTCGGTGAGCCTGATTCGGTGACGGGATTTCGCCGAGCCCTTTATAAAGGGCTCATCGAACTTTTGAACCATCACCTCTCCCTCCCCTCGTCCTCCTCTCTGGCCACCGGGAACCCTAAGATTTAGATCTCCGACGAGCGTAGGAGGCGGAGGCTGAGACGATGAGGGAGATCCTGCACATCCAGGGTGGGCAATGTGGGAACCAGATCGGGGCTAAGTTCTGGGAGGTGATATGCGACGAGCATGGCATCGACGGCAGCGGCAGGTACAACGGTGACTCTGAACTCCAGCTCGAGCGGATTAATGTTTACTACAACGAGGCCAGCGGGGGTCGATACGTCCCCCGGGCGGTGCTCATGGATCTCGAGCCTGGCACGATGGACTCCGTCAGATCCGGGCCGTTCGGCCAGATCTTCAGGCCGGATAACTTCGTCTTCGGGCAGTCCGGCGCCGGGAACAACTGGGCAAAGGGCCACTACACTGAGGGCGCGGAGCTCATTGATTCGGTACTCGATGTAGTGCGGAAGGAGGCAGAGAACTGTGATTGCTTGCAAGGTACGGTTTCATGGTTCTAAAAAAAAAAAAAAAAAAAAAAAAAAAAAAAAAAAAAAAAAAAAAAAAAAAAAAAAAAAAAAAAAAAAAAAAAAAAAAAAAAAAAAAAAAAAAAAAAAAAAAAAAAAAAAAAAAAAAAAAAAAAAAAAAAAAAAAAAAAAAAAAAAAAAAAAAAAAAAAAAAAAAAAAAAAAAAAAAAAAAAAAAAAAAAAAAAAAAAAAAAAAAAAAAAAAAAAAAAAAAAAAAAAAAAAAAAAAAAAAAAAAAAAAAAAAAAAAAAAAAAAAAAAAAAAAAAAAAAAAAAAAAAAAAAAAAAAAAAAAAAAAAAAAAAAAAAAAAAAAAAAAAAAAAAAAAAAAAAAAAAAAAAAAAAAAAAAAAAAAAAAAAAAAAAAAAAAAAAAAAAAAAAAAAAAAAAAAAAAAAAAAAAAAAAAAAAAAAAAAAAAAAAAAAAAAAAAAAAAAAAAAAAAAAAAAAAAAAAAAAAAAAAAAAAAAAAAAAAAAAAAAAAAAAAAAAAAAAAAAAAAAAAAAAAAAAAAAAAAAAAAAAAAAAAAAAAAAAAAAAAAAAAAAAAAAAAAAAAAAAAAAAAAAAAAAAAAAAAAAAAAAAAAAAAAAAAAAAAAAAAAAAAAAAAAAAAAAAAAAAAAAAAAAAAAAAAAAAAAAAAAAAAAAAAAAAAAAAAAAAAAAAAAAAAAAAAAAAAAAAAAAAAAAAAAAAAAAAAAAAAAAAAAAAAAAAAAAAAAAAAAAAAAAAAAAAAAAAAAAAAAAAAAAAAAAAAAAAAAAAAAAAAAAAAAAAAAAAAAAAAAAAAAAAAAAAAAAAAAAAAAAAAAAAAAAAAAAAAAAAAAAAAAAAAAAAAAAAAAAAAAAAAAAAAAAAAAAAAAAAAAAAAAAAAAAAAAAAAAAAAAAAAAAAAAAAAAAAAAAAAAAAAAAAAAAAAAAAAAAAAAAAAAAAAAAAAAAAAAAAAAAAAAAAAAAAAAAAAAAAAAAAAAAAAAAAAAAAAAAAAAAAAAAAAAAAAAAAAAAAAAAAAAAAAAAAAAAAAAAAAAAAAAAAAAAAAAAAAAAAAAAAAAAAAAAAAAAAAAAAAAAAAAAAAAAAAAAAAAAAAAAAAAAAAAAAAAAAAAAAAAAAAAAAAAAAAAAAAAAAAAAAAAAAAAAAAAAAAAAAAAAAAAAAAAAAAAAAAAAAAAAAAAAAAAAAAAAAAAAAAAAAAAAAAAAAAAAAAAAAAAAAAAAAAAAAAAAAAAAAAAAAAAAAAAAAAAAAAAAAAAAAAAAAAAAAAAAAAAAAAAAAAAAAAAAAAAAAAAAAAAAAAAAAAAAAAAAAAAAAAAAAAAAAAAAAAAAAAAAAAAAAAAAAAAAAAAAAAAAAAAAAAAAAAAAAAAAAAAAAAAAAAAAAAAAAAAAAAAAAAAAAAAAAAAAAAAAAAAAAAAAAAAAAAAAAAAAAAAAAAAAAAAAAAAAAAAAAAAAAAAAAAAAAAAAAAAAAAAAAAAAAAAAAAAAAAAAAAAAAAAAAAAAAAAAAAAAAAAATTTTAGACCAGATCCTTTCTAAAATCTTCTTGATTCTTAATATTTTATTAGCTATTGTTCAAATTCTGCTAAGTATATGGAAGATTTCATTTGATAATTGCTAACTTATATGTAAAAAATCCTATATTTGTGATTTCTTGTGGAGTTAAATGAATGCTAAACTACCCTTGTCTGATTTCTATGCTTGACGACTTCTCTGTATGAATGATCTGACCTTGTATTAGTGGTTAACGAATGCATCATTAAACGTTGTGGTAGCTGATGCTTGTAGCTTTTGGTGATGAGTGGGGTTAGGTTCTCATCTTCATGCTGGAGAAATTAGTGATGTTGGAATTTTACTATTTTTTTAATCTATTTTGTGAATGTCGTATCTGGTTGTTTGATGAAATGAATCTGTGGTCTTTTTGTTTGTTTTGCTTACGGTATACTTCTTGGAGCTGGGTATGGTTTGAGTATTCGAACAAGGATTGTTTTCTGCAGAATAGTGTTGGAATTCATTATTTCTGCTCTGTATTCGCTGTTGAAGGAAAATATTGTCTCTTGATCTTTATCTTACTCCCAGTTGGACTAATTGGTTTGATCTTTTTGCTCTTTAGACTTCAACTCTTTTGTATATGTTTATATGGTCCCACGAAGTATATACAATTGTAGAGTTCAACAATTAATATTTTGTCATGTGTAGTTGTGCTGAAAATTTCACGCACAGATAAAAAATAATTCTAGTTGTTGATGTTCATCCGGTTCCTTAAAGCACATGCCTGCACTATCTGAATGCTGGTTTAAAACTAATTAGACGTAATTGTTGAGATTTGTGGCATGCTTCTTTAGCCAACACTTCAGCATTCTAGGATGATGAACATTTGGCCAAAATTCTTCTAAAGTTAATTCTTGATCTAGCATAAACTATTATAAGATGTTCATCCAGTTCCTTTAAGCACATTCCTGCACTATGTTAGTGTTGTATAAAACTAATTAGATGTAATTATTGAGATTTGTGGCGTTCTTCTTTAGCCAATACTTCAGCTTTCTAGGATGATGAACATTTGGCCAAAATTCTTGTAACGTTAATTCTTGATCTAGTATAAACTATTGTAAGCTGGAGATGTTTGTAGCAGGAATTATTGAAAGTCTAAGACTTAGTTATTCATTGTCCAACTTGTGCCAACCTCAGAAGGTCTTCTCTGCAAAAGCAAAAGTAAATGAATACTTCAGATAAAGACCATTTGAAGATTTCAAATGATTTGTACAATCTGCTTTTTCATATTGTTCTTCCTTGCAAACTTCAATGCTTTCTACCTGCAGATACATATGGCTATGTTGAACTAATTTTTGTGTGAGACCAGCGCACATGTTACAAGATGGTTAAATACTAAATATAGTTCTTTTGGCACACACACACACACACATACACACACACAGAGATATATCTATATATATCTATATCTATATATATATATATATATATATATATGTAAAATTGAATCTGTTTCAAACATGTTATCTTACTCTTCATGAAGGCAAAGAAAAGCAAGATAAAAAGGCACCATTTTTCTGCTCTCTGTGAACCTGCTACATCTGGTTAACTTGTTCTGCAGGGTTCCAAGTCTGCCATTCTTTAGGAGGAGGTACTGGTTCTGGCATGGGCACACTTCTCATCTCCAAGATCAGAGAGGAGTATCCAGATCGCATGATGCTGACATTCTCTGTTTTTCCATCACCAAAGGTCTCTGATACAGTTGTGGAACCATATAATGCTACTCTCTCAGTGCATCAGCTTGTTGAGAATGCTGATGAATGTATGGTGCTGGACAATGAAGCACTGTATGACATTTGCTTCCGCACGCTAAAGCTTGCAACCCCAACCTGTAAGTGAAAACTATGTTATAAATTAAATCATTTTAATGGTTATTGCACAAAGAATCCCCATATGTTAATATTAAGGAACTTGAAAAACCAGTGGTACATGTTGCTCTCCCATTAATTAATCTTATCTTGTAACTTTAATTTATAACTTGTTTAAGAAACTATTGTACATTTTCCCTTTAATTTCTAGAATTTAGCATATCCTGTTTTACATTAAATATTAATACAAAAGCCAATTTTTATCTCCATGCCCTTTGCATGCATGCCTTTGTCTTGTGATGCATGTCCCTTTTTTCTTGTCCTTCACTTGTATAGTTCTACAAAATTTTTTTCTTTTCTATCCACATTAGTGTTTCATTTTCATCATCCATCAGAACATCTGATAACTCTACTAACTATATCATGAGTCCTTAACCTCGAATAGTGTTTCAGTAGTTTCTCTTTACTTTAGTCAGTTATAGGAACATGAAGTTACATTTCTTCATTGCTTAATACTTGATTTTTAGATTGAATAACTGAAAATAAAATTGTTTCGGAATTCTAATCTTCTTGATGGTACCAAAGAATAATGGTATCAGGAGTTTAAATTTAGTCTTCTTATCGCACTTTTATTTTATTCATCATCTAATTTATACTTCAGTCGGAGATCTTAATCACCTCATCTCTGCTACAATGAGTGGTGTCACCTGCTGCCTCCGGTTCCCTGGTCAGCTCAATTCTGACCTCCGGAAGCTTGCCGTGAACCTGATTCCCTTCCCCCGCCTCCACTTCTTCATGGTGGGGTTCGCACCACTGACATCAAGGGGCTCCCAGCAATACAGGGCCCTCACTGTTCCTGAGTTGACCCAACAGATGTGGGATGCCAAGAACATGATGTGTGCCGCCGACCCCCGTCATGGCCGTTACCTGACCGCCTCAGCCATGTTCCGTGGAAAGATGAGCACCAAGGAGGTCGATGAGCAGATGATCAATGTTCAGAACAAGAACAGCTCCTACTTCGTCGAGTGGATACCAAACAATGTCAAATCCAGTGTGTGTGACATTCCACCCAAGGGGCTGAAGATGGCATCCACTTTCATTGGGAACTCAACCTCCATCCAGGAGATGTTCAGGCGGGTGAGCGAGCAGTTCACCGCCATGTTCAGGAGGAAGGCTTTCTTGCACTGGTACACCGGCGAGGGCATGGACGAGATGGAGTTCACTGAGGCTGAGAGCAATATGAATGATTTGGTGGCAGAGTATCAGCAGTATCAGGATGCAACAGCTGATGTGGAAGATTACGAGGAAGAGGAAGAGGAAGGGGAGGAAGCTTGAGCTGATTCTCTTTTTTCTCAGCTTGGCTTGAGATGGACTTGGTTATGTTTGTACCATGAAGGACATGCTTGTATGTCTCTTTTAGCTGCCATATGGATATTTGTATTCATGTGAAATTTGTGTGTTGCAGGGCTGTGATTGTTTGAATGCCATTTGATCTAAATTTTGTTCATAGCTTTGTCTGTCTGATATAAGTTTTTGCCTGTCTGATTTCTTGGATAAGGTAACCTCAAATTCTCCTTAAAGGAACCTTACATCTCTTTTCAGGCATTCTTCTTGTCATTCATGATTGTTAATTTACTGGTTATGTCAGCTAATCTGAAATGTATTCAACCAAACTTTCAGGAACACTAGATTGGCTTCAGATCGGTGTGCGTACTTCGATTACAAAGACTAAGGCTGTGGAGGATTGATGACAACGATGAATTTCTTTGGCAGAGAGCTTAGTGCAAATCTAAAGAGAACTTCTAGCATGCATCTCCACCAAGAAGGTATTTTACATTGTGCAAACTTTCTTCAGTTTTTTCCCATAGTAATGTACTATTATTTATTTTATAAAGTGCATTCATAAATTATAGACTAGCAATTTATATACATTCATAGAGGGTTTGTAGGAGCTAAATACAGCATTCAATGAAAATTATGAATTTAAACTGTAAATCTCACACTTATCTGAACTACATCTGACAAAAATGGCAGATGATAAGGTTGCTGCTTGAGCTATTTTCTGAGACTAGCTGTTCATACTTGAACTTCGGCAGCAAATGCATTGTTCCCATACTAGTTGTTCAAGTAACTTTTTACCATGTAATGGCTAGTATTTTAATCTATGTGATTATGTTGTAATAGGAGGCAGGTTTGGATCTCAATCAGTGAGCTAATGACATGCACTTAGTGATCAGTGCTCCTCATGCAACGGAAACACAATCATGGACCATTCTAAAGCTTAGAGAGAATAGAGAAGGTGATCCCTTCAACTTGATCTTTCAGTACATTCATGAGAGGAGGTTTTAGTAAATAAAGCAATATCCATTTAACTTTGTTTATGTGAGAGAAGTCAAATCAGATATCATTAATTCTCATAAAGTTTTCTTTGTTTATGCTCCTTTAAGTAGTAACAATCTTTGGGATTAGAGCTACTTACATATTTCCTCTTATAATTTGGACCGTTTAGCATCGATGTTTCTGTACTTGAAAAAATTACACTAGAATCCCCATGGTCATGAAATTACTATATTTGACTCTGTTTTTAACAACGATGTCTATTTCTTTGATGGATGTGATATCATGTGCTGATTCAATGATTAAGTGAAGAGCAAAATGATCATTTCATGGAATACGATTGTGGTACAAAGGGGCTGGTAGTTTTGAATGGCCCTGCGTCGACTTCACCATGTTGCCCCAAATCTTTCTCCCAGGGTTTGGAGCAAATCTTTTCGCAATCAACAAATTCTCCTCTAGAACATCGCAATGCCAGGTCAGAGTTCTAGCTTGAGTTCGAGTATGAATGGATTATGCTATTGTGGTATGCAATTTGCGGTGATGATCTCTTGGACAGAGTAGAACCCTTGGAGGTGGTTTGCTTCATGTCAAATACTACATGTGAGTTTGACAATCAATTATCCTTGCCATTGTTCTGATCTTTTTGTTTATTAGTTGCATACCTGGCCTTTTTTGACCGGAAGTTGTTGATCCACCTATGTGTGACCATGTGAATGCCAATAACCCGTCCTTGTTTATGCTGTAACAGAAATATGGGGGATGCTAATTTTTTGCTTGGATTGATCCACCGAATGTGTAAACGAGCAAACAAATAAATTTCATGTTTGCTGTGAAAAAGTAAACATCCTTGAGAAATTATATTGGGAAGGTTTGATCATTTGTTGGATTGCAATGTACCTTATTTGAACAGCTGGTCCAACCGAGAAGGCATCTGTGATTGTATCATGAATTTAGGAGCTTTAAAATGTTGTGTGTTGGCGTAGGTTGGGTTTGTCTCAATTCCTAAGTTCTATGTATAGTTCTTTGTCTTTGTCATCGTTAGGTGAGGGTCTAAGGTTGCACTTATATTTGTAATGGATGTCAATTTTGTAGTTGCAAATTTGGATAGTGTCTGAATGTTTGTTGTACCCCTCTTTAAATGATGAAATGCAATGAATGGATTATTCATTACATGATGGATGCTTCAACAAGGCCAATAGATCATTTGTCAGCAGCAGCTTTGGGTGAGTATTTGAATTGGTGAATGCTTTGATACATGAGAACTTTGTGCTGGAAGTAGCATTTATGGCTTCCCAATGTTGTACTGATGAAACAATTCAATGTAGTCTATTCATACCAATGCTGTTGCGCTTGGTCCCTGCCACTAGAGGACGATAGAGAGGCTGATGCTTAGCAGCCTTGACAACTGACAGGGTTGAGTCGGACAGCTCCTTGTGGGCTATCACCCGTCGAGGATGACTAGAGCGGGTGCAGGTCTGCTCGGTTGCCTAGGGACCACTACCCTCGACGATCAATCTATTTCGCCTCTCGTAAGTTGCGATTTATGGTGGTCGATGGGTCGCTGCCCCACTGTTGGTCGTGGAAGGGATGACCTAGGCCAAGTATTTTCCATGTCAAGTCCTTGATGACGGCCAAGTAGCGGGCTGTGACCGATGCGACGATATTCTCTATCACATACTTTGATCAATGCAGTATTCTGTTGAGATGAAAGTAGCAACTTCATCAACGTACAACAGCAGTTTAGTCTCTCTAGTAGTAAGTAGCCTGATCTCTCCAGTAGCAGCATCTTGTTCTTATAAGTAACAATTTCCAACAACAACAGTAGCACCACAAGTGATAAGGGAGCAGTTGATCGTCGGGTCGGGTCATTGATGTAACCCGTAAGCTCATGAGAAACTATTTATTTTGAACGAAGTGCATATCCGTATGATTTTATTAGAGGATGATATGCTCTATCAACAAGCAGTAGTAGCAGCAGCTCCGTAAATGCAACAGTTTTTGTAGATCAAAGCACGTAACTGTATGATCAGCTTGATCAATTGATGCTAAATTGAAAACAACTAAATTTGTAACCCGATAGTAAAATCTATGATACAAAAGTTTAACTTTATCCATATGTTTGAAATCCAAAAACTGCTGTTGCATTCTTTAGTTTTCCCACAACGTCAACAGTTCAAAGGTCGATCAAAGCTTATACCGATCAATGCATTCAGAACTGTTGGTTGCATTCACTTGTTGTTGTCCACATCTAAAGGAGTCATATTTGACTGTGACATAAACTGGTCTAAAAGCATCAGCAGCATCTTCCCAAGTCCAACAATATGTATCCCAAGTTGAAAACAACAATATGAAACCACCTCCATCATCAGTCCATGATAAGTTGAAAAACAACAATGTGAATCCAAACAATGCTACTGCATTCAATAGTAACACATCAATAGTTCAAAAGCATCAAACCATTTAATTTACAGCGTCAAACAAACACTGTCAAGAAAGATCACAACTAAGTTTCTGCAACTACAACTGTCCAAAAGGGATCATTGCTGCAACTACCTAAAACTTGTAATTAGCAAACCATAAGAATCAACAATATAAATACGTAACTTTTCTCTTGGAATTGTAGGATCATCATTGTCTGGAGTGGGCACCGGAGACCACCCTAGAGTCCACCACCTTGTACCTCACTCTTAGAGAACTCACATGATGGGGATGTTCAACCTATCTTACCGTTATAGATGTTTGTCGTCTTCTATATTTTTCTTTATTATAATTAACTTGATGATAATGACTATAAATAACTGTGGTATTCTATCTTTTTTTAGTTTAGGATCCTTCGGTGATATTCCATACAAGTATTCAATTGGCATAACCTGTTTTGTTCTCATTAAGGATGATCTTTTTGTTGGGACAAAGTAGTCCATTAAGTTAAATAAATGAATCTCGTTATATATGGATCCTCGGTATTAATTTGACTCGGATCATCTCAAGTATCATGATGATTAGCTTATTACGACTTTTCAATATCATAAAATTAAAATTTTCATACAAGTTATTCATTTGAATAAATGAATCTCGTTATCTATCTCTCAACCAAGGGTATACATTCTTGTCAACCTTTTCAAATTCACGTGTTGCTTACTTAAGTCATGAACCCTCATATCTCTCCTGGTTCTTTAAAATAATTTCATCACTTATGCTTCTCCCTAAAATTATTGTATAAATGTTTCAAATAATATCTATGCTCAGTAAATGTGCAATGGCCTCCATCGTACCTTCTTGTTTAGCATATTCACTCATCTAAACCGGTGATTGAGATGTTCAAATCTTTAACCAATAAAAAGATGGACTAATTTCATACGTTATTGTTCTCCCTCTAAACTATTGCATGTGTAAATGGAAACATTTGATTATTTTGGTCAATCCTCACAGCAATCAATAGTACACCATTCGATGCACAACTTAGATGACATTCATCTAAATCTATAGTGTGTCTACATTGTAGGAGTCCCAATAACAAAGAAAATGTAAATATATCATTTTCCCCATCAGTATAGCAAAGCAAATGCAAATGTAAATTTCATGATTACAAATCTCCTCGCAATAATTCCATAATAAAGCATATTCTTCCCTCTCTTTGCTTGTGATCATGTTTAATACTTTATTCTTTACTCTATAAACTTTGTATATATGGATATTCAAAGTATACTCTTTTTGAATTACCTGGGATTCATTCTAATCCTATCATAATATTAATCGGCTAACTATTTAATGGTGACTAGAGGATTATCAAATGATCTTAATATATAGCATTCAAAGTTTTCACTTCCAAAGATTACTCTCCTAGCTTTTTTATTTGATACATATATCATCCAATTATATCCATCCTAACATATCACCCTAATTCTCTACTTATCATTTTTAATATATTTGAGTTATTTCCCATTGTTATGACATGTTAGTTAATGGCAGTATAAAACTCTTCAGCATTAACAAAACACAGCCCTAACTGAAATCAGGGTTATTCATGTCAGCTCCAATATTAAAGTATGAAATATAATGCTTCATCTGTTGGGCTGATAGCCCACAAGGTTCAGCCCACAGCCTACCCCTTTCAAGTGAAACTCTAGATCTAATAGGGGGTGTGGTGGCTATGATTTTTTAGGGAGGAAAACTACAGCAACAAGGCAGATTTTTGTAGTAGCTAATTGATTCCAAAATAACAGGAGAAATGACAGAAAAACAAGAGAAAGAAAGGGAAGAAGATAAGAACAACGTAGAGAAACTGTTCTCAATCATCCAATAGTATTCTCATCTCAGGTTAGATCAGATCTATAATATATTTTTTCTGTGATTACTTGGGGAGAATTTGGATATTGTGCACAGTGATATAATCTTTATATCCCAGTTATTCTCTTGTGATTGTTGCTAGGGTTTTGAGCAAAAGATTTAGATTTGTATATTCATTATTCTTATAATGGATTATCTCTAGTTTGCCCCGAGGTTTTTACTCTTCACGTTGGAAGAGTTTTCCACATAAATCTTAGTGTTCTATTTGATTGTGATTCTATTTAATTCTATTGCATGTTATGACCTACGAGTATTTATTCATATACAAAAGTTTATTTCTCTTTATATCCTATCAACTGATATGATTTGTATAGACCTTTGTAAGGGGATAATGCAAAACCCACAACTATGACAAATAATGAGTGGAAGAGGTTAGATCGAAAAACAGTTGTGTTTATTCGATAATGGCTCGATGATAGTGTCTTTTACCATGTTTCTATTGAAATTTCTACATATTCTTTTTGGAAAAAATTGGAAGGTCTCTGTGAAAGAAAAACAGTTTGTAACAAAGCTCTCTTGATCAGAAAACTTGTAAACCTAAAATATAAAGATGGTGCTTCTATTGCTGAGCATTTGAATGAAATGCAAAGTATCACTAATCAGTTACATTTTATGAAAATGTCTCTTGATGAGTTGTAGACATTGTTACTTCTCAGTTCATTACTAGAAAGTTAAGAGACACTGGTGGTTTCCCTTAATAATTCTACACCAGATGGTGTTGTCACCATGAGTCAAGTAACAAGCAGTTTATTGAATGAGGAGTTGAGAAGAAAGAATTCAGTAATATCTCAGAATGATTCATAGACACTTATCTCAGAGAACAAAGGAAGGTCAAAGTCCAAGGATAGAAGCAGTTCACGTATAGGTAGAAGCAAATCAAGATCAAGAAAATATATTATTTACTATAACTTTGGTGAGAAAAGACATTACAAGAATCAATGTAAGCAATTTAAGAAAAGCAAGAAAAAGGGAAAAGAAGTGGAGTCTACAAAGTTATAAGATAATACTATAGCTATAGTGTAAGGTGGTGATTATTTGATTTTGTCTCCTTCTGATGATATTTTTTCTTGTGTGTGTCAGGATCTTGAGTGGGTGATTGACACAGGTGCTTCTTATCATGCTACACCACGGAGAGAGTTTTTTGCAACCTACAGGTTTAGAAATTTTGGTGTCGTCAAGATGAGCAATTATGGCACGGCAGACATCATTGACATGAGTGATATCCATATATAAACCAACCTTGGCTGCAAGTTGGTGCTTAAGGATGTAAGGTATGTGGTTGATTTGAGACTGAATTTAATTTCAGTTGGAAGACTAGATGATGAAGACTATGATAACAGATTTCACAGAGGGCAATGGAAGCTTGGTAAGGATTCTCTTATTGTGGCTAGTGGAAAGAAATGTTATATCTTATACAGGTTCCAGGTCAAAGCTTGTGATGAGCAGTTAAATGCTATAGAGAAAAACTTTAGTATGGAGTTATGGCATAGGCGACTAGGACATATGAATGAGAAAAGGCTACAAGCTCTTTCCAAGAGAGAAGTATTGCCAGATCTCAGAGGTACACATTTGAACCATTGTATTGATTATTTAGTTGGTAAACAACATAGAGTTTCATTTGCTAGTCCTTGCTTTGTCTAGAAAAATGCATGCCTTAGACTATATTTATATAGATGTATTGTTGGGAAATCTTGGGGCGACATCACATGCGTAGCGGAAGAACAAGAAAACAAAATTCTCTATTCCCAAAGAGATGTTCGTCGTCGTGCGAAGATTTGTGCACAAAAATCGCAAAACTTAAAACTACGTATAAGATAAATTGTGTTACCTAGGGAGATCGTATAACCCTATTTCCTTGTAGATCTCTAGGAGAGGATGAAGGAGGTCAAGCGTAGAGGATGAAGGAGGTCAAGCGTCCTCCTCTCTTGCGGTGATTCACACAGCAGGGCTGTGATGACGCTCCTTAAAACTCCAGGCATTCTCTAAGGTGGAGAGGGGGAGGAGAATAGGAGAGGCAAGCAAAGGCTCTAGCCTATGAACCATTGAATCTCTCCTATTTATAGAGGTCCCCTGTCAAACCCTAATGGATCCTCCCCTATTGGGTATTGGATCTGCATCCAATTACCTAAGTCATTTAGATTAGTAGATCTCTATCCAATAATCTCTCATGGGCTCTTATTGGATCTCGTCCATGGGATCCAATAATTCAGGGGTTTATTGGATATCCAATAAGATAGGGGCTCCGGTGGATATCTCATATCCAAACCTCTACTCATCGCAACACCTACCATATGTATGTGACCCTCTAGGCCCAATATCGAGCTGGCCGTGAGTAATACCTGTCAGAATTCCTTTTGGCTCAGTGAATTATTATCTCCATAATAGTTCATTCGACTCATCGACTACGGACGTACTAGGCCACTACATCATAGTCCCTAGATGATACAAGAGAATCTAATCCATTGGACCTATTTGTCCTCAGTTACTGTATACCTATAGTCCCTCATCCATCTAATATCCCAGAGATCGTATACTGGGTATAATACTTGTAGACCCATACGATTTCTACTCAAGCCTCGCTCTAATCGAATTCTCCCGGAGTACTCTTTCTTTCTCAATCCAAATGACCTTGGCCAGGGATTTGTCTAAGCAAGAACACATAAGATATTCCTCTCATGACGCTGAGAGTCGATGATCCTCTATGGACACTCAATAGTCCTCGTAAGGTCGATTACCACTCTCAATGATCAGCTATAATAGATTTGGGACATCCAAACCTATAAGTCTAGTATCAAAGAGTGGAGCACTCATACAGGACATCGTTGGTGTCTCAAGTCTAAGGACCAAATACACCATTGGGACTACGAAATCGCTGTCTAACAATAAGGCATTATCAACCATCCAGCATTCCGTAAGCGGATCAATCAGTGAACCTATTCTCCAATGAGCACCTGTACTGTATCCCTAGTGTCCCCACACAAGCAGCTATGAGACCAGCTACATCCATCATAGGAACGGGTATACAGCACACTAGTCTGTCCGGTTATCTCGATGTCCCTCTCGAGTAACCTATGATCGGGATTATTTAGGATCTGTGTTTAAAGGTGAATCGGTCTCATTATCGTGATCTCATCACGATTCGATTCTCATTGCATAGATCCAAGGACATCACAATATATATACATGCATATATGTAATAGTCAATATAAAGTGATAAATGCCAAAATATAATAAGCAAAAAGATTCTGTGTCAAGTCACACATGCCATCACTCATGTGATTGGCTTGCTGGGCATCTATGAGTAACAATCTCCCACTTGACCTAAAGTCAATCATCGATGTGTCTAATCCCCATCAGACCCTTGTGATGCTCAAAGACAATCTGAGACAACGGCTTTATCAATGGATTTGCAATATTATCTTCAGATGGAACTTTTTCCACTACTACATCTCCTCGGGTCATGATCTCTCTGATAAGCTAGAACCTCTTCAAAATACTTCTGATGAGACAAGGGTTCCCTTATTTGAGTAATCGCCCCGTAGTTGTCACAATAAAAGGAATAAGCTCCTCGCTGCTTGGCCCGACTCCTAGATCTATGATGAACTTCTTCATCCAAACTTCCTCCTTTGCTACATCTGTTGCAGCATTGTACTCCACCTCTGTGGTCGAGTCAGTAGTAGTATCTTACTTGGAACTCTTCTAGCATACTGCTCCTCCATTCAAGGTGTACATATATCTCGAACTCGACTTGCTATCATCAACATTGGACTGAAAAATTGAGTCCGTGTAGCCTTCAATCCTAAGGCTACTACCTCCATATACTGGTAAAAGATCCTTTGTCATTCTCAAGTACTTAAGGATACACTTTACTGCTTTCCAGTGCTCCAAGCCTAGATCTGCCTGATACCTACTCATGACACTCAGAGCATGTGCTATATTAGGCCTAGTACATAGCTTGACATATATGATAGACCATATCGTTGAGACATAAGGTATCATATCCATGTTCGTCCTTTCTTTAGGAGTCTTTGAGAACATACTCCTAGAAAGCGATATCTCATGTCTCATCGGTATAAGACTTATTTTGGAATTTTTCATATCAAACCTTTTGACAATGGTTTTTATGTACCTGGACTGGGACAAGCCAAGCATCATCTTAGATCTATCTCTATAGATCTGAATCCCCAAGATATATGATGCTTCCCCTAAGTCCTTCATGGAGAAGTGTTTAGATAACCAAGCCTTTATTGTGGATAGCGTTCCTACATCATTCCCAATGATCAGGATGTCATCCATATATAACACCAAAAAGATGACAGCGCTCCCACTTACCTTCCTGTACACACAAGGCTTATCTTCGTTCTTGATGAAGTCATAAGATCTGATTGCCTTATCAAATCTTATGTTCTAACTTCGAAAAGCTTGCTTTAGTCCATAAATGGATCTAAGCAACATGTACACCTTATCTGGGCAGTCCTTGGACATGAATTCCTCGGGTTGTATCATATACACCTCTTTCTCGAGGTTCCCATTGAGGAATATGGTTTTTACATTCATTTGTCAGATCTCATAATCATAGTGTGCTATAATAGCTAATAGAATTCGGATGGATTTTAGCATTGCTACGGGTGAGAAGGTTTCGTCATAGTCAACATTTTGCTTTTGACGATACCCCTTAGCCACTACCCTTGCTTTATAGGTCTCTACCTTTCTATCTACTCCGATCTTTTTCTTAAAGATCCACTTGCAACCGATGAGTACAATACCTTTGAGCACATTAGCTAGGTTCCAAACTTTATTGGAGTACATAGAATCCATCTCAGAATTCATGGCTTCTTGCCACTTACCGGAGTCTATACTCATAATAGCCTCGTAGGTCTGAGGATCAATATCCTCAACATCCTTTCCTCTAATATGTCCCACATATCACTCAGGAGGATGAGATACTCTACCGGACCTACGTAAAGTTGGAACTTGTGTATTAGGTATTTGAACAGACTCGGATTGTAGAGTGGTGCTTGAGTTAGGTTCTCAAACCTCACTCAACTCTATCATGCTCCCACTATCTCCGCCAAGAATGTGTTCCTTCTCAAGAAACACTGTTCTCTTGGCTACAAAGACCTTTTGGTCCTCAAGATGATAGAAATAATACCCACAAGTTTCCTTGGGGTATCTCACGAACTTGCATCTCTCTGTCCTTAATTCCAACTTATCGGGGTTATGTCTTTTAATGTGGATAGGGCAGCCCCAAATCTTAACAACCTTAAGATCAAGCTTCTTCTCTTTCCATATCTCATATAGTGTAGACACTACCGACTTAGTTGAAACTCTGTTCAGAAGGTAAGCTGCGGCCTCTATGGCATATCCCCATAATGAGATGGGTAGGTCAGCGAAACTCATCATGGACCGTACCATGTCTAACAACATACGATTTCTCCTTTCAAATACATCATTGAGTTGAGGTGTATAAGGAGGTATCCATTGGGATAATATCCCATGCTCCTTGAGGAACTGAGTAAACTCTGTACTTAAGTATTCATCTCCTCGATCTGATCGAAGAGTCTTGATACCTTTTCCAGTTTGGTTCTCTACTTCATTCTTATACTCTCTGAATTTCTCAAAGGCCTCATACTTGTACTTCATTAAGTACACATATCCATATCTTGAGAAATTATCAGTAAAGGAAATGAAGTAGGAGTAACCACCAACGGAATGAGTTGACATGGGTCCACATACATTACTATGTATAAGTTCCAACAGCTCAGTGGCTCTCTCTCTAGTTCCACTGAATGGAGAGTTGGTTAGTATTCCATGAAGGCAAGGCTCGTAAGTTACATATGACTCATAGTCGAATGAATCTAGATATTCATCCTTTAGCAACTTTTAAATCCTTCCCTCATGGATATGACCTAACCTACAATGTCACAAGTATGCATTGTTCACTTCATCTTGTTTCCTCTTAGACACACTTACATTCATGATATGTGGAGTAGTGTCTAGCATAATCAAACCTTTATATAATATTCCTCTCGCCAATCTCCTTGGCTTTGCAAGAATTTACAACAAATTGCAGATGTGATAAGCAATACTGGTATCCAATAACGATGCACTATCACAAAAATATGACAATTGGAGATTGATCATAAATGTACCTGAAGCTTTTCCAAGCTTTTGTTTTACCCTCTCTGCAAGGTACTTTTTGCAGTTCCTCTTCTAGTGCCCATCTTTGCCATAGTGGAAGCATTGGCCTTTGTCCTTTATTGGGTCTTTCTTAGCAACCTTTGTTTTACCTGATCTGCCCTTGCCCTTTCCCTTCTTAAGGGACTTTTCTGCTTTCCTTTTCTTTCTGGTCTCACCAGTGTTGAGAATTGGCTTCTCCTTTTTGATGGTACTCTCTATCTCTCTCAACATATTGAGGAGCTTTGGGAGAGTCACCTCAAGCTTGTTTATATTAAAATTCATTATGAATTATGAAAAGGAATATGGTAGGGACTGAAGCACAATGTCTACACATAAGTTATCCTCTAGGATCATTTCTAGACGTATGAGTTTCCCTATCTACTCAATCATCTTTAGGACATGGTTCTGAACCGGTGTCCCCTCAATCATCCTAGCGTGGAAGAGGCTTTTAGATATCTTATATCGCTGAGTCCTTCCCTATTCCTTAAACAATTTGCGGACATGTAGAAGAATGGATCTGACATCCATCTTTTCATGGTCTCTTAACTCAGAAGTCATAGAGCCCAACATGTAGCACTGAGCAAGAGTGGACTCATCAATGTACTTCACGTAGTGAGCGATCTCATCCTCGCTTGCCCCTTCCTCGAGCGTAAGCATCACTGTATCAAGGACATACATGATTTTCTCCATTGTGAGAACAATTCTCATGTTGTAGAGCCAATCCGTATAATTTGGACCAGTGACGCAATTAACATCAAGTATACCACGTAAGGGATTGAAAGCGATATTTTCTAAAAATAAAGATGCAGCAGAAATGAATAACATACAAATTTTACAATAAACAATCAAGATATGAACTTCTATCTTAATATGCTCCCACTATTTTACTAGCGAGTCACACGACACCCTCAGCACATGAAACGGAAGTCTCCGGCAAGCTTCTAGTGGGGATCAGGATCCAATCAGCATCTTAGTGTAACCTCGAGGGACTCGACCAATCACACTAAGCCCAAAAGGTAGGCACATCTTGCCGATCACAACTCCTTATGATTCTCGTCCTGTTCGGCCTCCGAATCACCATGGTCTCGAAGGACTCGACCAACCATGATGCTCGGTTAAGTCAACACCATCGTTACAAGATGAGTCTGATTCAATGATATACCCTCGAGGGACTCGACCAAGCATACCATGTCCTCAAGTCACTGGTAACATCTCTATGTCGTAGATAAGATAGCGAATCACGATATATGTGAGCCTCAAGGGACTCGACCAACTCATCCTACACCGGGAATTGGTTCCTACTTATAACGATGGAAGGCCACGTGGGTCAATCTAATTGCCTCACGTTTACCGACTTAATATTGTCGAGAGAGAGGTTTCTATAATTTGGTCTCATAATATGACATGTCACATATATACATATTTAATATATATCTACATTGCATGTAAATATATATATACATATCTAGTAGATGTAAAAATAATCACACCAGATGATCATGGACCACAGCCTAATGTGATCAGGCCCGAGCTAGTAGGCATAATCACTCACATCAAGATCTATATATGCAACGATGCATCTCTATGCCCTATGATTATCCATCTCATCGGTCCCACTATCGTATCCACGTTCCCGCTACGTCTCCTCATATGATTACAACTTAATCATAGGCACACAGGCCCGACAATAAACGAGAAATATAATGGAGGCTCGCAGGTCCCAATAATAATAATCACAAGTACACACATGATACATCACATGTATATATCATCATCATATAGGACTACTAGATAATAATAAAATAATAATCAATTAAATCTTTTAATTAATTAATATTTTCTAAAATCAATGACATGTAGGGAATTTTTTAAATTTTAAGGGGTATTTTCATAATTTGGATAAAAGGGACAGAATTAGAATTTCTGAAATTCATATGGGCAAAACTGTTTTTTGCCCAAAACCCTAACCCCCTTTCTCCCTTTCCCCTACTACAGTCGTTGCTATCGCCACCCTACCGGCGGCAGCGGTGCGGCGGAGGGCGGGGCGCTGCCCTTGCAGGTGGGCGCCCCCGCGGGAGCAACGGCCGCAGGCGCCATTGCCCTACGGTGCCTCACCCCGTGGGAGAAGCAATCGCAGGCGCCGTTGCCCTGCAGCGCCTCTGTCTGCGGGTCCAACACCCATAGGCACTACCCTTGTGTGCCACCGCCGTAGGCGGCCTACTAGCACAAAGATGGCAGCAAGCAGGCAGCCATCTTCGAGCACAGCAAGGGCAGCAACAGTTGCTGCCCTTCCTCGTATATTGCGTCAATAATTTGACGTCAAAATTCTTCCTAAACACAACACACACAATTCAAAATCAATCATTCGCACGAACAACCAGGCTTTTATACCACTGTTGGGAAATCTTGGGGCGACATCACATGCGCAGCGGAAGAACAAGAAAACAAAATCCCCTATTCCCAAAGAGATGTTCGTCGTCGTGTGAAGATTGGTGTGCAAAAATCGTGAAACTTAAAAACTGCGTATAAGATAAATTATGTTACCTAGGGAGATCATATATCTCTGTTTCCTTGCAGATCTCTAGGAGAGGATAAAGGAGGTCAAGCGTCCTCCTCTTTAGTAGTGATCCACACAATAGGGCTGCGATGACGCTCCTCAAAACTCTAGGCCTTCTTTAAGGTGGAGAGGGGGAGGAGAATAGGAGAGGCAAGCAAATGCTCTAGCCTATGAACAACTGAATCCCTCCTATTTATAGAGGTTCTATGTTAAACCCTAATGGATCCTCCCCTATTGGGTATTGGATCTACATCCAATTATCTAAGTCATTTAGATTAGTGGATCTCTATCCAATTATCCAAGCAATTTAGATTAGTAGATCTCTATCCAATTATCCAAGCCATTTAGATTAGTGGATCTCTATCTTATTGGATCTCGTCCATGGGATCCAATAATTCATGGACTTATTGGATATCCAATAAGATAGGGGCTCCGGTGGATATCTCATATCTAAACCTCTACTAATCGCAACGTCTACCATATGTGTGTGACCCTCTAGGCCCAATATCGAGCTGGTCATGAGTCATACCTGTCAGAACTCCTTCTGGCTCAGTGAATTATTATCTCCATAATAATTCACACGACTCATCGACTATGGACGTACTAAGCCACTACGCCATAGTCCCTAGACGATACAGGGGAATCCAATCCATTGGACCTGTCTGTCCTCAGTTATCGTGTACCTATAGTTTTTTATCCATCTAATATCCCAAAGACCATATACCGGGTATAGTGTTGTCAGACCGATTACAAAATTGATCAGTTTTGTTACAAGCTTTAAGATCCAGAAAAGCAGAAGTTGTTTAGAAGCAGAGATGTATTCTTTTTTTAGGATCAAACCTTTGAGAATTTGAAGAAGAAGACACCACTTATGTAGAAGGATTAGCATATTGTAACCCAGTTACTCCTCTAGTATATTAGAGTGATGGGGGAGATGTACAGGAAGATGGTGTAGAACCTAATATTGATTTACTTGTAGGACATATTGAGCAAGAAGAAGTTGGAGAGCGACTTCCCGTAAACCTCGATTGAGAAGACCTTTTAGACAATGTCAACCTTCCAGAAGATACTCTATAGATGAGTATATGATGCTTACTGATGTAGGTGAACCAGAGAGTTACCGGGAAGTAGTTGAAAGTGAGTAGAAAAAGAAGTGATTAGTTGCTATGTAGGAAGAGATGAATGCTCTTCAGAAGAACCACACTTATGATTTGGTGCTACTACCAAATGGAATGAAGGCCTTGAAGAATAAGTGGGTTTTTAGATTAAAGACTCAAGAATATTGTTCTTAACTAAAGTACAAAGCTATATTGATTATAAAAGACTTTGGTCAAAAGAAATGTATTGACTTTGAAGAGATTTTTTCTCTTATTGTTAAAATATCTTCTATTCGTGTTGCTCTTGGTATTGCTACTAGTCAGGACTTGGAGGTTGAGCAATTAAATGTGAAGATAGCTTTCCTTCATGGTGATTTGGAGGAGGAAATTTATATGGAGCAAGTAGAATGCTTCAAAGTCCAATGTAAAGAGAACTTTGTTTGCAAGTTGAAGAAGAGCTTGTATGAGCTAAAGCAAACTCCAAGACAATGGTACATAAAGTTTGATTTATTTATAATAGAAAATAGATATAAAAGAACGGCTTCAAATCATTATGTGTACATCAAATGATCTAGTGAGAATTTTATTATTCTCTTACTTTATGTTGATGACATGTTTATTCTTAGGAAAAATATGTCTATAATTGATATGTTGAATAAGAAACTGAGTGAGTCTTTTGCAATGAAGTACATAGGGCTAGCAAAGCAAATACTGGGTATGCAGATTTCTCGTGACAGAAAAACAAGAAGATTTGGTTGTCACAAGAGAAATACATCGAGAAGGTATTGGAAAGATTCAATATGAGCAATGCAAAGCCAGTTGATTCTCCTCTTGCAAGTTACTTTTAAGTTGTGCTCAGAATAGAGTCCATCAAGTGATGAGGAGAATGAGAAAATATAAAAAGTTCCTTATGCTTCAGCAGTTGGAAGTTTAATATATGCAATGATATGTACGAGGCCGGACATCACATATGCAGTGGGTGTTACTAGTAGATTTCTTGCAAATCTAGGCAAAGAGCACTGAGCAGTAGTGAAGTGGATTTTTAAATATCTCAGAGGAAGCTCTAAGGTTTGTTTAAGCTTTGGACGTGGACCACCTATATTGATAGGTTATACAAATGTAAATATGCAAAAGATATAGATACGAGGAAGTCCACATCATGTTATATACTTACTTTTGTAGGGAGAGCTGTGTCATAGCAATCCAGATTGTAAAAGTGTATTGCTCTCTCCACCATAGAGGTAGAATATATTGCTGCTATAGATGTTTGCAAAGAAATATTATGAATAAAAGAATTCTTACAAGAATTGAGGCTGAAATAGAAAAACTATATGGTGAATTGTGACAGCTAGAGTGTCATTCATTTGTGTAAAAACTAAACTTTTCATTCCAAGTCAAAGCATATAGATGTCAGATACCATTGGATTTGAAATATACTTGAAGAAAAGCAGTTACAGCTTCAGAAAATTCACACAGATAATAGCGGAGCAAACATGTTGATAAAGACTTTACCAAAAGAAAGACATGAGATATGTCAACAGTTGGTCGGCATGGCTTCACATTGAGGAGTTATGGGACAACATCCCTTATGGGCTGAAGGGGGAGGTTGTTGGGCTGACAGCCCACTAAGTTCAGCCCATAGTGGGCTTTAACAGCCCATAGCCTACTCCCCTTTCAAGTGAAACCTTAGATCTAATAGGGGGTGTGGTGGCTGTAAGTTTTGACGGAGGAAAACTACATCAACGAGGCAGATTTTTATAGCAGCTTATTGATTCCAAAATAGTAGGAGAAAAGGGCAGAAATACAAGAGAAAAAAAGGAAAGAAGACAATGACAATACAGAGAAACTATTCTCAATCATCTAGTAGTATTCTTATCTCATGTTAGGTCAGATCTACAGTAGATTCTTGCTATGATTACTTGAGGAGAATTTGGATATTGTGCACAGTGACATAATCCTTGTATCCTAGTTATTCTCTTGTGATTCTTACTAGGGTTTTGGGCAAAAGATTGAGATTTGTATATTCATTATTTTTATAGTGGATTATCTTTAGTTTGTCCCGTGATTTTTACCCTTTATATTGGAGGGATTTTTCACGTAAATTTTGATGTTCTATTTTATTATGCTTCCATTTAATTCTATTACGTATTATAGTCTATTATTATTTATTCGTATACAAAAGTTTATTTTTTTTATATCTTATTATCATCATCTATGCTATGCTTGCATAATCAGCTGTAGTGTCTTTTTTTCATTTTCATTACCTTCTCCATCTTCTGATAACCTTGCTGGCTGCATATTCTTTAATCTGTACAATTGTAGATAACACCCAAGGCATGTTTGCTCGTAGCATTTTCATCAACTTTAGACTGTTGATCATTTGATCATTCTCCACCACCTCCCCTTGTATTATTTTATGCCCCATCTTTTGTACTGTTTTATTCCTTTTATTCTACCTCTCACTCAATTGTAATGGAGCACCATCATACTCATCATAACTATTATCAACAAAGTGGACAAAATGTTCTAATACAATAGGCAAAAACACTACTGATCATCTATAACAAAAACAGAAATACCACTAATGTGGTTTCAAAATAATGATTCACAATATAAAATAAAGATTCTTTGGTATGATTCAAAACAATGATTTAACATTATGAACATTAGTAATAATTCATAACTGCGATTCAAAAACACCACTGATTCAACTAGAAACAATATTGATTCGAAAACACCATAAATTCACAAAACTATGATTTAAACAGAAACACCATTGATTCAAACAATGATTTAAAGTGTGATTCAAAAAAAAAAAAAAAAACACTAATCCAACTCAACTTCATTATTGGACAACACCTAACAAGTTCTTTGCCTTACGCATAGTCCTCAACTCCACGATAGGCATTGATCTTGGTTTGACTCTTGGTCCTCGTTTGTTACAATAATAATCATAAATCCTAACCCTCGAATCCTATTTGATAGCACTCGTAATTCGGGATAATTATATATAATACCTTATAGTTAATTAAGATTAATATATCGATCTTTATACTTTAAAAAGTAACATTACAATCCTTATATTTACAAAAGTGAAACATTTAATTCTAATTCATTTTTTATTATTAATTTTTTTAATAAAAAAAATCACACGTGTTATCACATGTAAAAAGGGCACGAATTAAGAGAATATAAATATAATTTTATTTTTAATTATTAAATATATATTCTTTAAAACATCTAATTATTATTTTTCCTCTTCTCTTTCCCATGGTCTACTTGTGTTCTCGATCGTCACTGTTCGACCTATGCTCTTGACCATCGCCTCTCTGGTAATGTTCACCGCAATCGCATCAGACCAGCTTGATTGCCGCTACTTCTACATCGCTCAATCATCGTCATACCTACACCACTCACTATTGCTTCTTCTGCATTGCTCACTATCGTCACTCCTATATCGCTCAACTACCACCTCTCTTGCACCACTCGCCTCTCCTATATTGCTTGCTGTCGTTGCATCAGACTCACTCAACCATTGCCACTCCTGCACCAATTAGCTTGCTGAGCTTCGTGGATTGTAGAACCATCATCATATAATCTTCTTCTTTAATAATATGCTATCCCTTTTCTTGTTCCACTCTAGCTGCAACTGCGTTGAGCATCTCTCTCACGGCTACTTCTTCATTTTTCTATACAAAGGACATATATACTTGGATAGTCTCTAAACCATACTGATCAATGAGTTCCTTGAGAGCTATGCCTCTCTAGTTTGCAATTATTTGGGCTCGAAGGTCATAGAGTTCCTGGGAAATCATTAGATTTTTCATCTCAACCAAAGTGTTTGAAGCACGTTAACAATTCCCACTTCTAAGAAGATATCTTTTTTCAAATATCTTTATTGTGGCACACTTGTTAATACTAACGAGATACTAGTCATAGGTGTCCTGTAAATCAATCACACGAGGATGGTAGCAGCGTGTAATATAATAGCGTATTCTAGTATATATTATTATAATATTTTCTCACTTTATCTGGTTGTTATATATATTGTGATATACATGGATTTATGCATGAACATCGAATTGTGATGAGATCATAACTAATGAGACTGATTCCTCTTTAACATAGATCCTAATAATCTCGGTTATTATGTTAACTCGAGAGGGGACATCGAGATATACTAGATAGATTGGTGTATATATACCCGTTCATATAAAGGAGATTGGCCTGACCTCATAGCTGCTCATGGGGATATTAGAGATATAATGCAATGCTCATTGGAGAACGGAGTCACTAATTGATCAGTTGATGGAATACTCGATGGTTAATGATACCTCATTGTCAGATAGTGATTCTATCGTCTCAACGGTATATTGGTCTTTGGATTTAAGATACCAAGAATATCTGGTATGAGATACTTCACTCTTTAATACTAGACTTATTAGGTTTGAAAGTTCCAGATCTAGGATAGTCGATTATCGAGAGTGGTAGCCAACTTTATGAGGGCTATTGAGTATCGATAGAGGATCATCCACTCTCGGTGTTATGAGAGAAATATCTAATGTATTCTTGCTTAGACAAATCCTTGGTCAGGTTCATTCAAATTGAGAGAGGAAAGAGTTCTCCGAGAGAATCTGATTAGAGTGAAACTCGAGTAGAAACCATATAGGCCTGATAGCACCATGCATGGTATACAGTCTCTGGGATATTATATGGATAATGGACTATAAATATATGATAATTGAGGATAGATAAGTCCAATAAATTAGATTTCATTGCATTGTCTAGGTATTACGGCATAGTGACCTAGTATGTCCCTAGTCGATGAATTTAGTGAAATATTATGGAGATAATAATTCACTAAGCCAGAAAGAGTTCTGACATGCATGACTTATGACCAGCTTGATATTGGGCCTAGAGGGTCACACACATATGGTAGGTGTTGCGACGAGTAGAGGTTCATATATAAGATATCTACTAGAGCCTCTATCTTAATAGATATCCAATAAGGCCACGAATTATTGGATTCTATGGATGAGATCCAATAAGAGCCAATGAGATATTATTGGGTAGAGATTCACTAATCTAAGAAATTTGGGTGGTTGGATAGAGATCCAATACCCAATAGAGCAGGATCTATTAGGGATAAGTTGATAGGGGGGCCTCTATAAATAAGAGGGAATGAACCAAAGGGCCATAGGTTGGGAGGCCCTTTTGGCTGCCACATCCTATTCTCCTCTCCTCTTCTCCTCCTTAGTCAGTAGGGGCATATAGATATTTGGGCAGTGATTTAAGAAGTGTCTTCGCAACCTCTACCGTATAGATCACCGCTAGATAGGAGGACAATTGACCTCCTTATCCTCTCCCATATATCTACATAATTTTAGAGATATATGATCTCCCTAAGTAATACAACTATCTCACACATGGTTTTCAGTTTCGTGGGTTTTTGCACACCAATCTTCATATAACAATGAAACCTTTATGTGGAAATCTAAAATTTTTGTTGCATGTTCGCATGTGATGTCACCACCCAGATTTTCCAACACGAGAATCAAGGATCGAAGTGTTGCAATGGCCCCAAGCAATCGCAACAGTTCTAATATAGCTATGAGAAAAATGAGGACAAGGCATAAGGTAAATATCCTATTATTGAATTATTGAATGATGAAACCTTTGATAAGTATTTAATTTTTTTATTTTGAGTCACTATATTGAATGAATATTTGTTAAATCATAATATATGTTACATTCTTAAATTATTTTTTTAAAAATATTATAATGAAGTATAAAATTTGTCAAAGATCTTAAAAACATTGTCAAAGTACTAATAGATAATGCAATTATCTTTACTTCTATTATATTGATAGTATTTTTATTTAATATATCTATTGAATTATCTTTACTTTTGTTATGTTGATAGTATTTTTATTTAATATGTCTACTGAATTATCTTTACTTTTGTTATATTAATAGTGTTTTTACTTCTAATTATAAATGATATGCTTGTTGACTATAATAGTGGTTTCAATAAGAGCGAGAATAAAAAAGATGGAATGAAAAAATGGTTACCGAATATAACAATACAAAAGGAGGTCGAGGAAATTAATTAACAACTTACTATTGATGAGACCGACCTTACTCGAGTTATATGTGGGAGATCATTTAACAATTTTCTAGATATAGTTAAGTGGTTGGCTAATAAGTACTGTGTAGGATTAAAATGAATCCCACTTAGCCAGTTAAGGTCTTGAAGGCAAACAATCCAACAAGAATATATTTTGAATATTCCTATACACAAAGTGTATAGAGTAAAGAATGAAGAATTAACAATGATCATAGGTAACGAAAAGGGAGGGATATAGTTTGTTATGGAATTACTACAAAGAGATATACAATAAAAATCCAAGGAGCATGTGTGTCATCAAATATAGATCTGATAGCAAAAATGATATATTTTGTATAATTATATCTGCTTTGCTATAGTATAAGCACATTATAGGTCTTGATGGATGCTATTTGAGTTGACATTGAAAGACTATATATAATCTATCATCATATTATGAAAAGATAAAGAAGAGGATAATAGTGATGGTGAAGATATAGTCATTAGTGTTAAAGGTGATAAGAATACTCATGATTTTCAACTTAGAATATGTTTTGCTAATGATGAAGAGTTCCATACTATGATCAAACAACATGTCATTTCTATGGGCAAACAACTCAAATATATAAATAATAATAAGGATAGGATTAAAGTGGTATGCCAAGCTGAATGTAAACACTTTGAATGTAAATATTCATGTGGGAGATCATTTAACAATTTTCTAGATATAGTTAAGTGGTTGGCTAATAAGTACTGTGATAGGATTAAAAATCCCACTTAGCCAGTTAAGTCTTTGAAGGCAACAATCCAACAAGAATATATTTGAATATTCCTATACACAAAGTGTATAGAGTAAAGAATGAAGAATTAACAATGATCATAGGTAACGAAAAGGGAGGGATATAGTTTGTTATGGAATTACTACAAAGAGATATACAATAAAAATCCAAGGAGCATGTGTGTCATCAAATATAGATCTGATAGCAAAAATGATATATTTTGTATAATTATATCTGCTTTGCTATAGTATAAGCACATTATAGGTCTTGATGGATGCTATTTGAGTTGACATTGAAAGGCATATTATTGGCTATTGTTGGAATTGACCTAATGTATCCATTTGCATATGTAGTTGTTGAGAAGGAGAACAATGATGCATGGAATTGGTTCATCGGCTTACTGGTCTAATTGTTTAAATATCTCAATTAGTAGTTCAGATAAGTGGATATTTATCGTTAACAAAAAAAAGATATATCGGAGGATATTGCACACTTGCCTCCTGGGCGTTGCGCACATATTCTATTTGAAATATTTATATAATAATTTTAAGATGAAGCATAAGGGATTAGTATCGGAGAAATTATTTTGTAGAATTGTGAGAGCTACAAGAGCACATGACTTTAAGCAAGCAATGAATGAACTTCAAAATATTAGCAAGGATGTATACATTTGGTTAACAGATAGACCACCTGCAAATTGGGCGAAATCACATGTCAGAACAACAACAAAGTATGGAATTCAATTCAGTCACGATGCTTGAAATGATTTAAGTCAAGTTATTAGAGAGAATTCATATACAATGAGATTCATTAATAAGGTTTAATGGATTATTTTGCCCCAACATCAAGATCATTTTTTAGGACAGTAAGGTAGATTCTATTGATTGGATTCCTACTTAGAATGGTGGTGATAAGTTTGAGATTACTGGGATGAGATGAGATAAAAGAATAATTGATATTGCTCGTCATACTTGTAGTTGTAGGGATTGAGATTTAACTAGTATCTCTTGTTGTCATACTATATCATGTTTAAATTATTTACAAAATGATGTGAAGATGGAAGTTATTAGAGAATTACTTTTTTAAGATGTTTATAGTCATCTCCTCAATTATTTGGAGAGCAAGGAGATGTGGCCAATTAGCAATAACAAACTACTTGAGCCTCTTGGTTTTCCTAAAAGAAAACCTGAAAAATAATAAAAATTAAGGAGAAGTCCTTTTGAGCCACTGAAGAATCTTAAGCTAAAAAGGCAGAATACCATAGTCACTTATAGTCTTTGCCATCAATCTGGTCACAATAAAAAAGGATATAGGAAAAGACAAGTATCTTCAGCAATAATACAGTTTGAACAGCCTGCTATTGAAGCACAAGTACTTGCAAAATATCCTGCTAGTGAGGCATGACTAGTTATTATTGATCCACCCCAGCTGAGTGCTCCGGTGTGTAGCGCAGGGTGGACTCTAGAATGGACACTAATGCCAACTCCATATAATGGACATCCTCCAATAAACAAATTACAGGCAATTTTATGTTTGTTCTTGATCCAATTGTTATTATCATATCATATTTTATTTGTTACTTTCATTGTAGGTTAGAAGAAAGCAGCGATATTTTGGATAGTTTTTGATGATTTTAGACAGCTTAAGTTATTTTTGATAGTGAATTTGAACTTTAATCTTCATGTTGTGGCTCTCGTGATACTTTTGATATATCTGCTATTGAAAGTTAAATGAAGCTTGGATCTCATCAACTTGCTCATTTTTTATTCTGTCAGACTTCCGATCTTGAAGACCTACATTTCAACATGTATTTGGTGGAACATTTAGATGGAGTTGGCACAGGTGCTCAACAATGGTTTAGAGCATTCACATGTGGCTAAGAGATAAAAGAAGCTTATTTACCAAAAAGACAAACTTGTACCATGTTGTGCTAGATGCAAGATGTGATTGAGCCTTCTGTTTGATGTCCTCGAGGTGTTGATCTTGCATTCCTCTCTATCCCTTTTGTTCTATGCGGGAACCAGGATCAGGACGCATACACTAGTGCAGGAATTTGATGACTTCAAAGTGCTTGTAACTCCTTTGCATCATTGATTTTGTTTTGGTTTCGTTTGGCTGTTAGGCGACAGAGATCGGAAGGGGTGTTAATGGACTGCATAAACACAACTGGAAACAAGTTCGCCACTCGTGAGTTTCTCTTGTCATATGGTATGGTTTAATATGTTTTGGTTGCTTGTGGATAGTTTATGATCCTTTCTTTCCTCAGGTCAAGTATACAATAGCACTTTGGATTGCGCGTGATTAGATTTTTTACAGATGAGTTTGGTGTTGCTGGAATCAGAAATGGTTTCTTCAGTTTCTTCTGCATGGGATGTCGGATGTGTTTTACCTGTTCGATAGTCGGTTTGTACGCTTCCATTTCCATAGTGAAAGATAGAAAAAAGGAAGCAAAATTGTTTCCAGTTAAGAGGTGCATATATAAATTGTTCTCTCACTTTTTCTAGTCGCTTGGGTTTATGTTTGGGTTGCAGTGGTCGGAAGGTTTATTTCTCTGATTTATGGTATCATCCTTCTGCTGGCAATTGAGAAGGGCAATCAGCTATTCTAGAAGATAAGCTACATATGAGAAGCCGAGAATCAGAAATGAGGCAACCAGAGCTTCATGAAATCTGTGTCTGGCAAGCAAAGTCCCAAAGCATACTATGCAAACAAAGCAAGGCTGTTGAGTGTTGAATCGGAACCTGGCATATCAGCAAAGCTTGCTTGCTTGCACCTGAGCAGAAAAGCATTCAGTGAGGCAAAAGTCAAACAACAACGAGACACTGCTGCACTTGAAAGGAAGCCACCGATGATCCTGCAATCCGTGAGTTTAACCAAACATATGGAAATATGATACATGATAGGTTTTGAAAAGGTAAAACTTTTTCATCTATTACAAGTCGAAATGCTCCGAAGAAGCTATTGTCAACCATCCAACTTTAAAAAAGAGAAGCAATTCCGACCGGTAGAAAATACTTACAAATCAAAGAAAGAAATAGTATGCAAGGCTG
The DNA here is from genome assembly GCA_004837865.1 of Musa balbisiana. Classification (NCBI taxonomy): domain Eukaryota; kingdom Viridiplantae; phylum Streptophyta; class Magnoliopsida; order Zingiberales; family Musaceae; genus Musa; species Musa balbisiana. The sequence continues at coordinate 15,908,553 of CM017193.1, read as the reverse complement.
TGATGAAAAAGTAAAACTTTTTCATCTATTACAAGTCGGAATGCTCCGAAGAAGCTATTGTCAACCATCCAACTTTAAAAAAGAGAAGCAATTCCGACCGGTAGAAAATACTTACAAATCAAAGAAAGAAATAATATTTCAAAAACAAAAAAAAAATTATAATCTGATTGTTATGAGAATAAATGAGGAGGATATTTCATGCAAGAAGCTGAATCCAGCTTTCATGACATAGCAAAGAGATAGGAGGAGTCCAAACATTCCTATATCTTCTTTTAACTCCAATGAGTTGATGCTTTCAGATTGAACAGAATTCCAAGAGAAATTTGGCAACAACATATGCAATAACATGGCAGCAATAGTGCACTAATACATGAAAGATAGGTATACCTAAAAGGCAATCAATGAACTGCTCAAAGTATATGGTGAAAATGCATCAGTATTTATATAGATGGCATTGTGATAGGAGTTTAACTCATGGCTTCTTATTTTATGATGATCGCAACCAGATAAGATATTCCAAAGTAAATTTGCAACCTGAAATCTGACACAATGCTGTCAAAGCAGTTATATAGAAAAATGTTGAAGCAGCATTTGCAGTTATATTGGAAAAAAAAAGCCGTGAGAGAGATGGTCAAAGCAGTTGCAGTTAGAGTGGAACAAGAAAAGGATATGCTGTTGTTGAAGAAGAAGATTATATGGATGATGGTTCTACAATCCACCTGAACCTCAGCATTAGACACTTAAAAAGATGAAATTAATTTCGACTTTGAAGGTACCAATCCAGAAGTTTATGGCAATTGGAATGCAAGAGTGGCGGTAGTGTAGTCGAGCGGTCCGATGCGACAGTAGTGAGTGGTGTAGGAGAGGTGGTGGTCGAGCGATGCAAGAGAGGCGACAGTGAGTGATGCAGGTGCGACGATGGTCAAGTGGGTCCAATGCAACTGCAACGAGTGATGCATAAATATTTCACTTTCGTATATATAAGGATTCCGATACTATTTTTTAAAGTATAAAGAGCGGATGGTTAATCATAATTAACTATAGGAGGTTATCTGATATTACCCTTGTCAATTCATCGGAACAAAACATATCATTTCCTTTCTCAAACCTTCATTAAATTTTTTGGATGAGGATTACATCGAGTGATGCAAGAGAGGCGACAGTGAGTGATGCAGGTGCGACGATGGTCAAGTGGGTCCAATGCAACTGCAACGAGTGATGCAAGAGAGGCGACAGTGAGTGATGCAGGTGCGACGATGGTCAAGTGGGTCCAATGCAACTGCAACGAGTGATGCAAGAGAGGCGACAGTGAGTGATGCAGGTGCGACGATGGTCAAGTGGGTCCAATGCAACTGCAACGAGTGATGCAAGAGAGGCGACAGTGAGTGATGCAGGTGCGACGATGGTCAAGTGGGTCCAATGCAACTGCAACGAGTGATGCAAGAGAGGCGACAGTGAGTGATGCAGGTGCGACGATGGTCAAGTGGGTCCAATGCAACTGCAACGAGTGATGCAAGAGAGGCGACAGTGAGTGATGCAGGTGCGACGATGGTCAAGTGGGTCCAATGCAACTGCAACGAGTGATGCAAGAGAGGCGACAGTGAGTGATGCAGGTGCGACGATGGTCAAGTGGGTCCAATGCAGTCAAGTGGTACAAGAGCGACGGTTGTCGAGAGCAGAGGTCGAGCGTGAAAAAGATGAGAGGAAAAAGAACGATTAAGGTATTTTAAAGAATATATATTTAATAATTATAAAATAAAATTACATTTTTATCTTCCTCATTCATGCTTTTTTTGCATGTGACAACATGTGTGATTTTTTTCATCAAGAAAATTAATAACGTAAGAAGAATTTGAGTTAAATATTTCACTTTCGTATATATAAGGATTCGATACTATTTTTTTAAAGTATAAAGATCGGGATGTTAATCATAATTAACTATAGGAGGTTATCTGTATACCTCCTTGTCAATTCATCGGAACAAACATATCATTTCCTTTCTCAAACCTTCATTAAAATTTTTTGGATGAGGATTAACATCGAGTCAAGTAATGGAGTATTAATTTCGATAAAACAAAACTCAACGCAAACAGATGAAAAGTTATATTTGTTAGGATTGAGTCGGCACTAAGAGGGGGGGTGAATTAGTGCAGCGGATAAAAATCACGTCGGTTCAAAATTTTGTTTCGAGTAAATCTGTTTCAGAAAGATATTAACTTGAAAGCGTATGGGAGCATATGAAAGCAATAAGAAGGTAAAGCAGTTTGCAGTAAAAGTAAATTACTTAAAAAGAAATACAAATTGATTTATACTGGTTCGGTCGTTGTGACCTACATCCACTTCTGATTCCTCCTCTATTGAGGCCACCAGCTTCCACTACCGATCTTCCTTTAATGAGCGAAGATCAACTACCTTTACAACTCGATTCTCCTTTTGACAGGTTTAGGAGAGAATCTTTACACCCCCACTTACTCATCTCTTAAATCACACTAACACTTAAAGCTTGAGAGAAGTTCTCACAAGATTATAACAGCGTTTTTCTACTTTTTTGCTCTTAATTATTATATTTGTTAACCAGTGATGAGAGAGGTATTTATAGACTCCAAATGGATTCAAACTTAGAGTCAAAACTAGTCTCATCCCGGGTCTTCCGGGTACTGATGATACCACCACTTATGTTGGACGATACCACCATCTGCAACACTGATACCGAGCGGTACCATTGCCTAGAAGACTATGTATAGGTGGTACCACCACTTGACAGTCTCGAAGATTGTGCCTCGTAGACTGAGCCACCGACGATGCCACTTGTTGGGTCACTATTTGGGCTTTTCACTTGGCCCAACATAATCCAAACTTGGGCCCAATTGACACCTAATTGGATTAGCCAATTCCAACCCAATTATGTGCTAACTAGGAATTTTAAGGCATACACTAAGCAAATCAAGTCGGTTAGTCTATGTTTCTTTCGGCGAACTTCCGACGATCTTTTAGCAATGTTCTAGCGGACTCCCTACAAGCTCCTAGACTTTATGACAATCTTCTTGGCCGGTTCCAATGAGCTTCTTTGGCAAGCTCCTAGACTTCTTGGTCAATTCTGACAGAACTTCCGATAAACATCCAAACTTCCGACGAAATCTCGTTCTTGACTCCGAGACTTCATTTTGCTTTATACCTTGATCGCTATTATAGTTAATCCTGCATACTTAAAACCTACTTCGATCTAGACAATTATTACAAAGCTTGAATCAAATATTGTCCGGCATGTCATTGGTTCATCGACGCTTCGTCCAATTCTTCGACGCATCGTTCTCTCTTGTGGCCTATTGCCCAATCGATCAGTTAACATTCACAACTCCGATTTCCTTGACGTAATTTTCATTCTTATTGGCCCGATGCCTTAACTCATGGCCTGAAACCTTCTGCCAATACGTCGACCGATCATCCGGCTCGACGTCTAATCTTCTAACATATTCTATTCCGGCCTAACATGATTCTCCCTGCTTTAATTGTCTCCTTGATCGAAGCTTCCTGTATCACTTAAAACATAGATCAGATAATAAACTCATCAATTGATTTGATCATCAAAATCTGAAATTCAACAATATTAACCATTTTATGCTAATGTTTGATGCTAAATTGACACGTGATATCATATACAACAACTTCATCAAAAAAAAAAAAATCGACATCATTGTTAAAAGTAAAGTTAAATATAATAATTTTATAACTACGAGGATTTTGGTATAATTTTTTAATTACAGAAACATCGATGCTAAATGATCCAAAGTGACCATTCTATTGGCGCCAAAATAAAAAAAAAAAATTAAACAAAGAAAGCGATCCCTTGAAGTTAATCGTTCGGTACATTCATGAGAGGAGGTTTTAGTAACTAAAGTCGTATCCATTTAACTTCAAGTGAAAACTGATGATAGAGAACTCCAATCAGATATCATTATTTTTGGGATTAGGACCCCTCCCATCGTGTTCGAGAAATTCTAGTGCTGGAGATGATGGTATCCGTTGATCTGCAAGTGGTTTTCAACTCGCACTTGGAGCCTCAGCCTCTTTAAATCCCAATAAGATTGCATGGCCAGAGTTGTGCCAACAGCATCACCAAGAGTAGCCGAGCCTCCTCATCATTGATAGGCTTCCAGAATATGGCATAGGCTATGCATCTTTTAATGTGGGTAACCTATAACTAGTGGATATCTTACTCATTTTGGTTAGTTTTAGTTCATCCATGTAAGATCTTAGACAGCATCACCATCTTTGTGCAGCTCCCCTGTTTTAGGCAAGATTTGACTGCCATCACAATATCGACAAGAGAATCTAGTAAGATGTCTGCCTACCTTTAACCCTTTTAGTGCTTGCATCATAGTCTTTATGTGTACATATGAAACTATCTTTATTATATATATTATATACAATATGTCAAGCAAAGTAATTATAATATACGTAATCTCCAATTAATGCCGTGGAATGGAAATTTGTTAAGCTTATCCTCTTGTTTATACCATGCATCAATACTGCAACATATAAACCATGGAAGTTCAACTTCATTTTAATACTTGTCATGCTCTCTATAATCTCTTTTAATATGTTAGACCTTACAATGACTCAGCATTTCCATTATTACTAACAAATCTCAATAGTCAACACCTGCATAATAATGGTAGATAGAATACATCTTGTTCCTGTGCTCGTTCTCATTTCCATTTCCATGTCCATGTAAAGTGGAGGCTGAGTGGTGAATCTTATCTAAATCTCAAGGTAGGTAATAAATGCATTCCTGTGAAGTTGAGCCACAAGTTATATGGGTAGGAATGAATGGCAGGAATTATTTGGGGAAGAATCTCAATTCTTGGCCCTTCTTTTTATTTTCAGGTGAGAGAGCATGAGCAACACCTCCTCACCTTTTCTTCCCGTTTGCCACCACTGGAACTATCAGTCTCGAAATCAATGATAGGAAAATGAATATGCTTTTTCTCTCAACAATCGTGAATAGTGATTCCGATTAGATGTCAGAAGATTAAACGATTCTTCTTTAATCATCACAATACATGTTTTTTTTTGTTTTGCTGCAACCAAAGCTCAAGTTTTCATTTATGAAAAGAGGATCTTTCCCCTCCATACATTGTCGACAGAGGGCATCATTCATTTCCAAGCGGATCTTTAGGGATAAATTGCTTTTTTTTCTTTCCTCCGAATACATCCCAAAAACCCAAAAAGAGAAACAATGCACAGGGCTGTCATGCGAGACATGCAAGGATCCCTTGTGTCTATCAACACAGGGTTCGTCTTACTATTCCCAAAGCAGGCGCAGACGGCTGGTCTGTGAGGTGCGAGATGCTGTTTGCTGTGTTCCCAGAACGGTGAATCCGAGGCCAAAAAAATCCAGGAGCGGAGACACGAGGCGGCCCACCATGCACGTGGTAGTGCATGGTACGTCGTCGCATCACATCACCATCAAATCAAGCGGCATTAATAAAAGACACGATTCTCAACGCAGAGCAGAGACGAAGAGGAAAAGGTTCTGTAGAGAGAGAAAGAGAGGACGGTGATGAAACGGGCAGACATCTGTTCGTTGTCACTCACTTTTCTAAGACAGAATAGCATTTGATGGGACTTCTCGTCAGAACAGAACACAACCCTATCAATTTTACCTCTCGTCTTCCCCATCCTCGAAAGAGAAGGGGAGAGAGAGAGAGAGAGAGAGAGAGGGGGGGAGCGTTGTTACCGTAACAGGAAACAAAGCCGTGGCTGTGGGTGGAGTTTAGAAAAGCCACGGCGGTCAAAGTCATGTTGGATTCTTCTGTCATGCGTTTTCTTCTGTATCTTATGGTTTTCCTTGCTTGGTGGAGTGTGATATGAACCATACAAGTCATTCTTCACTCAAAAAGTAATCACTCACTCCTTATTCCGTGAGTAGATATCGATCGATCGAATTGCTTGGATAAGATATGTTGCATATATATATGTATAACCAAGAGATTTGCATAAGTTCTTCCATTGAAGAATGCCCTTATCTTCAATTTTAATTATTTTCTTTAAATCTTCTTCGTTTTGTTGATACTGAACACTTTTTTAGAAGATCATACTTAAATTATTATGATTTAACTTAAGATAATTTGTCCATCTTTTTTCGATAAATAAATTTGATGGAGATTATATGATTTATTCATAAACGAGAATAGATAAAAGTTGATAATTTTAGCCAAATGTTTTATCCAACCTCATAATCACCACATCAACTTCATTTTAGCACTCTCATAAGCTAATGTAATACCCTTTTCTGTTGTCTTATGACCATGTTTTTACGATTAATGACTCTTAAGTGGTGCTTAATACAGTGATTTAAAATCAATCTACCAAAAGAATGTATTTTGCTTTCATGAGAGCGTGATATGACTTGGTCACGCTGTCTTGTCTGCCTATATTAGACTCCAACATGCTATGCACAATGGAGACCTGTCTTATCAAGACTATGATCCAAGTAAATGTAGTCTGAAAGCCATGGAGATCTCTCCAATTAAAATATGGAGTTAGTAGGCATATGTTTGTGAATGTTAATACGTACTAACAAATATGTTTAGTAAGTGTTAGGTGTTGATTGTATTTAAAAATGCAAGTGATGAATGCATGGAGAAATCAAGAAAGACAAACAATTAGTGCACTAATCCTAAGGGGAAATTAATGGTTGTCTTCCCATTTCATTTGGGGTGCATGATGATGCCTCCACCTCTTCTGGTGTTGGCTTTGGCAATGTATGTGTGTAGGGCGGAGGTGGTCTACATCAAGTCACCAAGTTAGCCTTCTCTCCACATACCAATCACCAATGCATGGATGATCTGTGATTAGGTTATTACTACATTCTTATTTGTTAGTGTAATGTGCTGTGTCATCCCCATGAAGATCTTGGCAACTTCACACATGATGGAAGTAAACAGAAGAAGAGGATCTTTTTTTGCATCCTTGCCTTCAAACCAATGAACTTCTTCAGGCACAGAGAAGGGAAGTGTTCAATCCTAAAATTGCATGGTAATATATCACTATTAGAATCTTTACTACCATGCCATGGCTGCTTTAGCATATACTTACTGCATATGAGACAGTCATGCAAAATGATGAGGCAATTAATTAGAGGAAAATCCCAAAAACTTTCATGGCTGTTGATCATGACAGACAAAGTCATTCATTAGCTTCAAACAAACCTTCTTGTGGGAAACCCATCATACCATGAACATACACAAGAGAAAAAGAGAGAGGAAAAGAAAAGATTAATTGCGACCTTTGTTTACCTCTTAAAGTTTTGCCATGGACAAGAATAGCTTAGCTTGTCATTATTGGAGAAGAAACCATTGCTGCTGCATGTGAAATACCATATATTTCACCACAATGGCATTAGAAACCATTAACACTTGTATCTATATCTTGCAGTGAGTGTAATCCTTTTGAAACAGAAGATAAACATTCTTCAAATTCTAATTAAATATATCAACAAATCTCATCACAAGATTGATTTTTATTTTTTAATGGAAAAATCTAATTTGACTCATTGACTTCTGTCTTGAGTGCTGCTACAATAACCTGAGTTCCTCTCTTTAGACACTGAACTGTGTTGAGACTTTATTGTCACAAATCCTAAATTATTTCCAGCAAGATAATTATATAAAGATAAGATCTGATGGAGCAAACAACACATAGATTAAGTGATACTACTTTCTAAAATAAATATGGATAGGTGGGCTAATAATACTTCTCAAAGTTTATTAGATGTGCAGATACTTAATTAACCAATTCATGTGGGATTCTTTTATCTCCATGTGCAACTTTAGTTTCCAAAAAGAAGATGTCTCTCTCCAAAGATAAATATAATATAACAAAAGGGCATGCAATTACCAAATTTAGCAATGTGAAAGACAAAATTTTAAGTAATTAATACTTCCATTAACGAAGTTACCAAGAAAGAACCCCTTCATCTCTCTCTCTCCTCTCTCTCTCTCCTCTCTCTCTCTCCTCTCTCTCTCTCCTCTCTCTCTCTCTCTCCTCTCTCTCTCTCTCCTCTCTCTCTCTCCTCTCTCTCTCTCTCCTCTCTCTCTCTCTCTCCTCTCTCTCTCTCTCTCCTCTCTCTCTCTCCTCTCTCTCTCTCTCTCTCCTCTCTCTCTCTCTCTCTCTCCTCTCTCTCTCTCCTCTCTCTCTCTCCTCTCTCTCTCTCCTCTCTCTCTCTCCTCTCTCTCTCTCTCTCTCCTCTCTCTCTCTCCTCTCTCTCTCTCTCCTCTCTCTCTCTCTCCTCTCTCTCTCTCTCCTCTCTCTCTCTCCTCTCTCTCTCTCCTCTCTCTCTCTCTCTCCTCTCTCTCTCTCCTCTCTCTCTCTCTCTCTCCTCTCTCTCTCTCCTCTCTCTCTCTCTCTCTCCTCTCTCTCTCTCCTCTCTCTCTCTCTCTCCTCTCTCTCTCTCTCCTCTCTCTCTCTCTCTCTCTCTTCTCTCTCTCTCTCTCTCTCTCTCTCTCTCTCTCTCTCTCTCTCTCTCTGTTTGCTTGTTTGTGCATAGAATTTGATGTACAAGAATAGTATTTTTGGGTGGGTTACCTAATGCAGTCGCAGGTGAGGGAAAATGGAACTCATGGGAGATCAAAGAAGGGAATTTGGCAAAGAAGTCTCAGATCTTGATTGGGAAAACAACAATGTCAAAACATTATGCTAGTTTTGGTAGGAACACGAAGAGAAGCTAATACTCAGTAAGCAGGCAATCCCATGTTACTAGTCCATGTAGAAGAAGAAGAAGAAGAAGAAGAAGAAGAAGAAGAAGAAGAAGAAGAAGAAGAAGAAGAAGAAGAAGAAGCATTGATTCAATCATATCAATCACCATGTTAATTTCCATTTGAATCACATCACCAAGAAGAAATATTCATACTACCAAAAGATCTCAAACATAATCAACATCCACAGTCATAATTAGCAGAAGAGGATATACAATCAAAGACTCAGGTAAATGTGTGTTGACATAGAGCACATCCACCACTATGTTCATGAACAAGACAACACAGGATATGATCATACTAACCTTCATAGTGGAATGAGATCCCACTGCAACTACAACAGTACTTAGTTGAGCACCGAGAGCGGTATCATGCCACCGGAATGCGCCTCGGCGACCGCCATCACCGCTGCATCGTCTCCGCTGGCGTCCACGGTGGGGAACATCAGATGTCCATGGAGGTGATGTTGGTATCCGCCACTCACCAAGTTTAGGTCGGATTCCGGCTGATCATAGCCGATGACGGGAGCTGCCGCCGCCATGGGAACCGGTGGCTGCGGGTTGTAGCCCTGCAGCGGCGGAAAGGGCCGCTTTCGCTTCTTCTTCTCGTAGGCGATCCCCCTCGCTTTGGCCTGGCTGTCCCTCACCTCCCTGAGGTACAGCCGGACGGCGCGCGCCGCGAAGGGGTTGGCCTCCGGCTGGCCGCCGTCCTCCTCGAAGGCGGCGCGGAGGCGGCCCACGAGCGCGTCGAGGCTGCCCCAGGCCTGCCTGAGGGGGCAGGGGCACGGTGCCGGGGGATGCGGGTGGCCGAAGAAGGGGCACCCGGCGGCGTGGACCTTGGTCTTGCCGAACTGGTCGAGGTAGCGGAGGAACTCGAGCACGTGGGCGCCGCTGCACCAGGCGAGCTCGAGCGGCGGGCGGTGGTTGCGGAGGTACTGTCTGAAGGAGTTCCAGTCGCGCCGCTTCTGCGACTCGTACCGGCTCGGCCTGCCGCCGCCATCAGGAGCGCCCGAATTCCCCGAGCTATCCGAGTTCGCCGACGGCATACTGAAACAAGCTTCCTAGATCTTACAGAAAGTCAGCAACAGGAAGAACACAAGGACTTCCGACACACAAAAGTTAACCAAGGTTCCTAGGTCTTCTTGTTTGTGCAGACGTGCTTTGATCTAAGCCAACAACCTCTCTTCTCGATGTCTAGTTTCAGATAGATATGGATGTCCTGAAGAAAAACCTAAGTCGCGAACCCTAGATCAGATGATGCACACACAGAAATCTAAGCTTACTTCATAGTAAGAGAGAATCTCGAAAGAGAAAGAAGGGAGAAGAAGCTTCGTTGAAGGTGCAGAGAGGAAGAGGCTCAAAGAGCAGGAGAGATCTGAGAATTCGCTCAAGCTCTCTTGGCACCGGAAGAGGAAATGGCTAGAAACTAACTAAAGCCAGAAAGAGTTGATTCGATGAGGAGAACCATGAGCTTTCAGGGGAGGTAGGAAGAAGGGGGTCGTGGGCAAGTGGGGAGGGTACATCAGGCAGATGATGTAGCCATTTGAGACTTGAGAAAGAGACACCAAACACTGTGCAGCCGCTAACAAAACATGGGACCTGTAGAAGCCATTCAACATGTTGACCTGATATGCTCTTAAAATACCAAGTTATGGTTAAGCAAAACCTGCTTATTTTGATGCCAAAACGTGGAAATAACCTCATGCTTTTAAGGAAAGAGTTACTGAGAGTGAAGGAAAAGATGGGGAATAATGTGTGGAAGCTGAAGGATGAATTGAGAGAGAGAGAGAGGAGACAGGTGGTGGGGGCTTCAACGGAGACAACAACTGATGGGGTTTGATGGCATTTCGATGATTCACTTCACAAAGAGAAAAAAGGTCGTCTTCTCCCTTCCCTTCCCCGCATTGGGTGTGCAGTCGCATCTTCTTCCTCGGCCCAACGGCGAAGTAGATGCATTCATGACATCCCCGAGCCAAACCCACTTTTTGCTCTGTTTAATGGGTGTTTAGGAACTATTAATCTAATAATAATGTGCCCAATTTACTTACTAGATATCGAGGGTACGATGCAATTTAGGTTACTGGGAAAGATGAAAGTTGATATGTTAGCTAGAGGTAGGAATCAATCGAGCACGGCTGCAGTTAGGTTCTTAATCTTAATGAATAGTCAAGATTAGCCTGTTAAATAATTGAAGTCAAAATTAATTAACCCTATATTTTGGTAGAATAAGTCAAATGCTGATGATAGCGCAGCACACATACGCAAACATATATGCACCTACATGCATGTACGTTAATGCACGTACGTACGTTGACATATAAATGTGCGTATATATATTCATGCATGCTGCACTCAATTCATCAGAGAATGCTCAGAGTGGGAGAATCCCCCAACAAGCTCTAACTCTCGTGAACCTCTCTTTGGCCTTTTCTCCTTGCTCGATCCAAGCTGTTTTCTCTTTGTCTTTAGCCAACTTCTCTCTCTCTCTCTCTCTCTCTCTCTCTCTCTACTCCTGTGGCTTTCACCACCCCCCCCCCCCCCCCCCGAAACAAAGAAATCCTGTGATAACAGTATATATCATCCACGAACACCAATCATTCTTGTTGATAGAAGCTGCCAAACTGGTTGATTAGGCAATTGGCTCAACCACTGATGCATTACTGTGCATCAATAGGAATCCAAAAGATGTATGTTTACCAATATATATTTGGAACATGTCCTTGAATTTGGTATCTGTAACTCGCAGAACTGCTATAATTAAGCAGGATGAACATGACTGCTACAAGTGCAGCTCCAAAGTTGGACTGGTAATGACTACCTCCTCCAGAATTCTAGGGTGATGTTATGATGCCATTTAACCAGGGTGCTCCATTATAACATCACCATAGCATCTCTTCAGAATCTTAACACATGGCGGCATGCAGGTTATGTTGCATGTAGACAGATTTGTGGGAACACTTGCAGAACTGGAAGTGTAAGGCATGTAGTAACAAAGGTTAGAAAGTGTCGAAGAATGACAAGCCCAATCGCTCTCCATTTTTCGCAAAGCTCAGCTCCACAGGACCACGGCATTCGCCACTCCTTCAATTCTTCCACAACTAGCAGTTGGTTTCAGAAACCCAGCTCTCATAATTCTTTATCATTTTAACTGGGCAAATAGGTTCGATGGCTACCAAAAGCTCGAACATCAATCAAAGTCTGCAAGGAAGCTTCAGTTCTATCATCTTCTCTTGATCCGAGATCTTATCATCATCGTCTCATCCACACACCATCAGATCAGAATTAACTAATCTTAATGCATGAAAAGCTCCAAAAAAGACTAACGCAAAGTTCTACAGGACTTACCTCTGTAATTGCATGCAGTGTATGCTTTTATGTAGCTTTAATTACGTTGTCCACAGTAATATGAAGAAATGGTACATTGCACTTGTGACCATCAATTGTTCTTTGCGTCGCCTTTGATGTAGCAATTCAAATAGCTAATATTGTTACTTTTGACAGCGACCAATCAAGAGTTGACATGTCTTGTCAAGTTGGTTTTGATAGTTCACTTAGTCAGGACAATGACGTAGCATCACCTAAGAAGTATAATTATTAGTATGGTGATGTTAAGATGCCACCTAACAAGGGTGCCCGATCAACCTAACATGTAAAAAGAGATCATTCTCCGCTAACACATACGGGTTACACCTGAGGCCCTACAAACTAAGAGTCTCTCTCCAGATATATATATATATATATATATATACTATAACATAAAACCTAAATGTTTTTAGTTTTAGTTTTATTTTTATATCCTGTAACAGGAAAAATCACTCCTTCATGGATCTCTCATTACTAGAATATAATTTTCTTTAGAAAAAATATTCAAAATAAACAAGCATACGAGTGATTTTGTCGGATAAACCTTACGTAGTTTTGTAGGATTATTCGACCTTGAAAAAGTGTGTCATTAAGAAAGTGATATTAGAAAAATAATCAATTCCATCTTATCCAGAGGCATTCGATTCTCAATCATGAAAGTTCATGGGATAGTATCCCAACAAAAAAAAAAAGAAAAAAGAAAAGGGATTATTATCAAATCAAATTCGTCGTATGGGGCAAAATCAGAGTCAAATAAGCGCCGCAGCTCGCTGAACATAATAAACCCACGAGTCTCAAACTACATTGGCTGCTTTATGGATGGTTCTCGTATAATTAAAGCTGATGGGATGTGAACAAGGTGAGGTAGTGTCTTGAAAGAGACATCTTGCTTCTGGGTGGGGCTCCCAACCATGAGAAGGGCTGAGTTGTAGCATTCACTTCATGTGGACATGCACTTGTTCTGAACGTCTTTCTTTTTAACTCTTCCGAGCAAGCCAGCATGATCTTCATGGGCCGCAGGACCCTTTAATCATGCATGAGGATCCACTGCTTTATCAATGCATGTCTTTTTCTGCTTAACGAAACACAAAAGACAGACTCCGTATCGAATGATAGATTGCACAATGCTCCAACAAACACAGTCATAAATAATCTAAACGTGCCAATGGCAATATAGTGAGAGCATCGTCTCAGAGAATGGAGAAACTGCAAGGGAGGAATGGAGGAAAAGATAAATGCTCTGAGACTGGGTTGAGAGTGGATCTAAGGTCCGGAGACCGAATCACCCATCAAGATTAGAATTCCACCAAACGCGATAAGTTTTGGACAAAAGATCATATCAATTTTGATGTATCGGATTGAAGATGAGGATCAAATACAAAATAATCCTCTTTGAGTTTAACAACCATTTGATAAGCCATACTATTATAAGTTATGGATATGCGCTGTTCATCAACTCTTTTATATATATATATATATAGAGCTCATTTTCCCACATCAATTATTTTTCTAAAAATACTAACATGACAAAAAGTCGGAAGGTTTGACATTAGACTTGTGAAGCATGCATCACTTTTCCAGTCAAACAAAGAATACGAAAGTAGCTTCTTTTCTCTTTGGTTTCATTCTCATTCCTCTGGACACAAGGAAGGATTCGATCAGGCTCCTCTGATATTAGATCGGTTTTGATGTCATTTGTTATGATTCGTTTGACATGATCATATTAAATTTCCATTAATTTATAGAGCATGAAATCACTAGCTGAAGACAATATCTCCAATGGGGCTCGGCTCGCGTGAATGCATGCAGTGGCCCACGACCATGCCGATCCATGCTGAATAGACAGGCGAACGGATCGACTTGGCACCAAATGGTGGTTCCGAGTTCAGTGGCGTGGACCCTTGAGGAGATGGTGAACCTGATTCCTCTACAGTTTCTCCAGTCTTCCGTCTCTCGATCTGCCAAATGCAATGAGTCGTGTCGTCGGAGAGTTTATGTGATCCATCGTTGACAAATGGCCATGAATCCAAGTCTCATATCCATGGACTGCTGCTGCAAAGCCTGAGAAGAAAAGGTTGCTTCAACCACCATTCATTCTTCTTCTGCTGTATTAAAGAAAGAAAGAAGACCTCGATGATCGTTGCGTAGAGCAGCAGGAGTTTGCTTTCGGGCCCTCCTTCCCGAGCATCTCCTTTAATTTCTGTACTCAATTCCTGCGCTGGCCGAGTCGTGTACAGGAGGTTGACCTGAGCTGCGACATCTGGAGAACATCGAGTGCACCGACCTAATACATATAGACTTGTCCTCATCCAGTCCATGAAGCCCACAAGATATATCTGTCTTCTTCTTCTTCTTCCGTAAGCATGCATTACTAATAGTAGACATAGGCAAGAGGCAATAATTTAACAAGTGGCATTTACTTTGGGATCTGACATTTAGGTTTCAAGCGAAACATTCTGTAGGATCTCTCCAGTGATTGGATCCAAGCCAGCAGCCAATTCAGTGACGTATGTGGAGAATGCAGGAGGATGCAGATGGCCATACTTGGGCTGGTGGATCATTAAATCTTAAATTTATGTTATTTCTGTTGGGAATCCAAGATGTCGATGCTAGAAGAAATTTTTTGAAATTAATAATTATATTTAAATTGAAAAAGTCTATACAAGATTATACCCATAGGAGAAGATTAAATTATAAGTTTCATTCAATTAATATAAATATATATGCTTATACATATTCTTTTATATCTTTTCTCTCACTTTCTGTAGAGAAAATCCAAGACTATTTTTCTCTTCACACTAAGATCTAGAGATATATAAATTTTTTATAAAATAATCGTATCTTAATTTTTAAGATTTATCTCCTTAAAAAAAATCATACTTTAATTTCTTCTCTTCCAAAAACACTAGTTTTAGGAATTAAAAAATAGAACGAATTTGGTGACGCAATAATAATTATCTAAAAATACATATGAGATATGATAAGAAAGAACTTATGTGGAATTAGTAACCCATCATACATATTATATATATATATATATATATATATATATAGAGAGAGAGAGAGAGAGAGAGAGAGAGAGAGAGAGAGAGAGAGAGAGAGAGAGAGAGAGAGAGAGAGAGAGAGAGATCATGCTACCATAGTAGTTAAAAATTATTATATAGGAATATATGACATATAAAAGAAGATACATATAAAACTGTTATAGGACCTTAAAAAAAAGGAATCATAAAAATTTTGTAATAGGACAACCCAATTTGGTCACTTTTTCCTTTACCTCTAAAAAACAAAAAAGCCAAAAAAAAAAAAAGACTATTATTATTATTATTATTATTTATACCGGGATTTTTGTCCTCACGCCTCATGCCCACTCGATTCCTCCTCACCCTCTCTCCGCCACATAATCCCACGTCTCTCTCTCTCTCTGGGATCCGATCATTAATCCTACTGCTAAAACCACAAGTGTTGGCTTATGATTGGTGGGGAGGCAGAATTTAATCCAAAGATCCATGTCATTAGGCTAAATTAACCTGAATAAAAATTTAAGAATATTTTTCTCGTTCTCTTTCACCACCGCCACGGCCTTTATCTGTTCATCCGTCGATGGACATTACAAGCTGCGTAAAGAGGATCATAGAATTATATACCCAATAAAACCCTCTCACCTTCACTCTCCTTATAAATATTTCTTTTGGAGTGGTATTAGGGTTCTTATTCTGTTATTATTTCTTTTCATCGGACTTGTTTTTTAAGTTTTCTGGCCATCAAGGTTGGATCTTTTTTGCTGCCAGATCTCAGTTCTCGCCAAACAACCTTAGGGTAGATTCGAATTCGGGGCCTTGCTTCTTTTTCCTTGTCTCTGTGGTCGTGATTTCCGATACTAGGGCTCTCGTTTATGGCGGTGATCGATGGAGAAGGCGGGGGCTCGGAGGACGCAGGCGCCGGTGATGGGATTGGAGGACAGGGCGGCGGTGTCTCTGGTGAGATCTCTCTTTTCTTTTTCTCTTCTCGGTTTTAATCGAGATCTCAGTCTATATGGCGCTGTAGATTTGGTTTTGTGGGTTGATTTGGTTGAAAGATTGGTTCTTGATGGAGTCGTACTGTTGAATTGGGTTTAAGGGATGTGGGATGCCGCTTTCTCGTCGGGTTTTTCTTCTGTATCTTTTGCATGAGGTCTTCAGGTGATCGTAAAGTGACTTGGACAAGTGGTTGGCCTTCTAGTGGCGGATCCATCTTTTGTCTTAATGCCAAAATGACGAACTTGTGTTTTTTTTTTCTCGTATCAGGAAAACGATGCCTATATTATTTTTTTTAGTCGGATGTCGATTTCTGTTTCTTCTCTCTGGGTACTTGCTCTCTGATCTTGTTGGTCTACGTGGCCTTGGATTTGAAATGGTCAGCTGGCACTCTTAGTGGGCACCTGGACATGAAAACCTGACTTCTTGTATATGGTGATTAAACTAAGCTAATTGTTCAAATTTAGAACGTTTAGTTGTGAGTAGGTACGAGATCTTTCAAACAAGGCACATGCGACACGGTCTTCCTGTATTTTTGACGATTTCATTGAGTTTCAATGTTTGCATGTGTAATGCCTCCATAAATTCTGTTCCTTACTCTACGTCAGCTGTTAAGCAACGATGATGGTACTGAAATTGCTATGTTTAGCTAATAAATCTTGGTTCGTATTTAACTTCATCTCATGCCTTCTTACTCTCGATGCAGATATAGCTCAATTTGATGCTTCACAATATGCATTTTTTGGAAATAGTGTCATGGAGGAAGTTGAGCTAGGGGGATTGGAAGATGATGATGTTGGTGACGATTCTGGCTTTCTTGGGATTGATGATGAGGATTATCAATTTTCTTACCTGGGGGATAGAGTAGAAGTAAGTCTCTTCAACAGGAATACGCAATTACTTGATATTGTCATCATTCATATCCTAATTATGCTTCCTAGTTTATTTTAATTTGGTTTATATCAACATTACTGGAGTCAATCTTCATTACTGATTTTCACTCATATCTATTCCATTGTATCTGGTAGCTTGGTTTCGTCTGTTAACACTTTGATACCAATCTGGATTCTTATGTTAACTATGAATGTCTTGATATTGATATTTTGCTTTGTACATGCTTTCAAGCTTGCTGCTGCTCCACTCCATGGTTTTGTGTGCAACTTTAATATACAATATTAGCTTATCTTTATTATGTCAACATTGGATACATTATGATCAAAACTGACAGAGTATTAAATTTGTTATATTTTGGTTAAAGTCATTCTAATCAGCAAACTTTCCTGTTTCTAGTGCTGTTCCCTTTTAACCATTAATCTCTATTAAGCAGCTATTCATCTTTTTCCTATCTTGTTCTTCTGAATTATTGTTCTTGCATGCAAAGATGCATGAATATACTTTTTTTATGCTAATATCGCATATATGAGTTTTGCACCTATGATGTTGGTTCATTTGAGCACATATCTTGCTCTGACAGTATGGAAGTGGTTTTATGAAGCCCTGTTCTTAATAAAACAATCTTACCATATTTACAGGGGGAAGGCATTGGATCCATCACTGATATTGATGACCTTGCAAGTACCTTTTCAAAGGTTAGTTTTTTTCCCCATGTTTTATTCATATAGATATTTTCCAGTAAAGTGTTATGGATCACAAGTCTATAGAATTACTAGATATAGTAAAGACCTAATGGGCCTGAAAGCTATTAGCTTCCTTGATGGTAGGGGAAGTAATTGAAGCTTGAAGGTGTGCAGTATGCATAAGACATATGCATCATGTTACCTATGTTATCTTGAACTTTAAGAATCAAATACATGTTCTTGATCGACCACCATGCTAATGCCTCTTGGAGTTGAGATATTTTCTTCATCATTTTATTTTGGGACTTTTAATGAGGTTAGTTGGTGATGACTAATGATTTAATGACAGTATTGGAGTAGCAATAAGTGAAAATTGTCCAGTTAATGTCTTGGTAGAATATGATAAAGTACCAATCTGAGGCACATATTTGTCTCGTTTGGTTGAAGACAGGCACTATCTTTCTGCTGGATAATTGACATATATAGTGCTATCTGAATTTACATATTCTTGAGTCAAATGCTTGCTCCGCTGTTTGCTTATAGAATATCTACTATTAACTTACAGTTGCTTTCCCTATCATCATGACATGAAGTAAGTTCTTTTGGATTTTGAGGCTTATTATATCTTCTATTATTTCACATTCTGGCATTAGCTGGTATCATATTAATAGCTTGAAAATTCTTATATACCTTGGTGTTCTTGGTATTATTTGTCATTCTCATAACTCTACTATTAAGCTTTAGGAAAGAGTTATTGAAAATAGGATAAGACTTGAAACAAATATCTTTAAAAGTCAATTTGGTTTTATGATGGGAAGATCAACCGTAGAAGTTATTTATTTATTAAGATACTTAACGAAAAAGTGTAGGGAAAAAAAGAAAGATTTGCATATGATTTTTATTGATTTAGAGAAAACCTATGATAGAGTTCCCAGAGATTTATTATGGTGGGTTTTAGAAAAAGATATATCCATCAATTATATTGATGTTATTAAGGATATGCATAATAATGGAACCACTAGTGTTAGAACTAAAGGGAATGTGTTTAGTGAGTTTCCTATTAGCATAAGATTACATCAATGTTTCGCATTAAGTCCCTATCTTTTCACATTGATAATGGATGAATTTACTAGTCATTTACATGATAGATCTCTTTGGTATATGTTATTTGCTGATGATATTGTCTTAGTTGATGAGAGTCTAGGTGAAATTAATTATAAACTTCATTTATGGAGACAATTCTTATAAACCAAAGGTTTTAGATTAAGTAGGACTAAAACTGAATATGATATAATTTTAGTAATATTAGGAATAGATAGGAGAATATGGTTAAGTTGGATGGACAAAAAGTTTCTTCAAGTAAAGGTTTTAGGTATTTTGAATCAATTATTCAACAAGATAAAGAGATCGATAAAAATATTATTCATAGAGTAAAATAGGATGGTTAAGGTGGTGAGGGACGTAAGGAGTTTTGTGTGATCATTGGATGCCTTTCAGATTAAAAGAAAGAAGACAGTTGTGAGACCAACAATGCTTTATTGGATTTGACTGTTGGGTAGTTAAGAAATAATATATATAAAAAGTTAGTGTTGCTGAGATGAATGTGTGAAGTTACTAGGAAAAATAATAAATGAAATAATTTTATTCGTGAATAATTAGGTATCAATGTATTGTATTAATAGAAGATAAGATGAGAGAGAATTATTTAAGATGATATAGACATGTGCTTAGGTGGCCTATGGATGCCATAATCAGAAGAGGTGAAATGATTAATATTAGTGGTACGAGGAATGGTAGAGGAAGATCTAAAAAGAGCTTAATAGAAATTATAAATAAAGATTAAGTATTCTAAAGTTAACATATGACTTTTTATATATCTCAATGGCAGCAAAAGATCCATGTAGCCGACCCTAATAGTTATGATTTATAGCTTTGTTGTTGTTGTTATTGTACCTTAGTGTCCTTGTATCTTCTGTTTTATTCTTCTTGCCGCATTAGATGCTCACATATGCATCCATATTTGGTTCATTCTTATGCAACTTTTGGTAAATGAGAATTAATAAAGTGAATATTGCGTATAACTGGGTGCAGTCTGATGCTTTCAGCATGCCTCAGTGTTGTTGTAAACCAGACTTTGATATATCCATGACTAGTTGAGAGTTACAAGATTTCACCTTGAGGGCATCGATTTTTTGTAATGTGTTTCCTAAAAATTAACACCTTAAGGCTTTGTCAGCTGACCAAAATTTGGTCTAGGTTTCTAGAATCTATGACTTCCAACTAAAGGCTCCTTAGATATTGCTTCTCCTAAAGCTTTAAGATTTAAAATTTTCATGTATTGGCGTTCGTGAATATGTCATATTAGTTAAGGGCCTGACGCATCTGCTTGATGCTTACATTAGATGTGTGCCTGGTGCATGATCTCATGCCTTAAATGGAACACAAATATGTTACATAGTCCTTCCACTACCAGTAGAGGGAAAGTTTGATTTCTTTTCTTTCTTGTTATGGACTGAAATGCCAAGCTTTCTGAATTTTTGCTATCGAAACTCTGGTCATTAAATAAGCTTAACCATGCAATTTATGTAGTTCTGTTTTTTTTCTATTAACATGATCTTATATAATTTTCAAAGACTGTACGAGTTTGGGGCTTAATACATAGATCTCACCTTATCAAGATACTGGATGTGATACCTTGGCCATCCTCTTTTTTAGAATTGTTTTCTGCGGTTGACTTTCCTATATGACAACATGCGACCATTATATGATAATACAGCTGGAATATGTTGAAAGATTTTGCTCTCCACAGCAGGAAGTAGGAATGTTTTTTCAACATAATCTGTATAAATTGTTTTGCCTTTTTTTTCTAGATTAAACTGTACGAACAACCTCTTTTGCTATATATTTGCATGGATGACTGTTTTATGAGGATGAGAAGGCACCACCTATCATGGTTTGATGTTTTGGGTATTAGGCCCATGCCTGTCCCCAAATGGACTGATACAGGTTTGGCTTGTGCCAGCATACTGATACACGATATGCTGCACATGCCATAGAACTTTTTTTAAGATTTGAGTACATATGAGAGGTATGTGCCATGGTCCATGCCGTCTATCGTACAGGACATACCAGTCTAGGAGAAATGTAGAACTATGTACCTATTCTATGTTGAAACAAGCAACAAAGCATGTACTTCCAACTCTTCTATGTTCAAAATGGAAGCACTTATGTTCCTTGGAGGCCTATTGTGGGTAATTTTTCTATGATTGGATATTAGCAAAATATTGTGATGGGTTTAAAAAGACTATGCATTATGGTACTCCACTTCTACATTTGCTACAAATTTTTATCTTGTAAGTTTCTTCCCCTTGTTTAGTTCTAATTGTGCTAACCTTGAATCTTCGATTGATGGTTATGACTGGTGGATTTTGATTCCTTTTTGTTGTTTCTTTAGTGCCATATAGTTAGCACAACTTAGCCATGTTCAGATAGGCTACGATTCATTACATTCAGTTGTCTTGGATTTGAAGACCAATGAGATATATGCATTTCATTCAAATGATTACTTTTGCAAAGGCAGCTGTTTAAGAAACACATTGTTTGTCCTGGCAATACTCTAAGCATCTTCATATTGCAAGTTTCAATGGGTTGACACTTTGTTTGTAGAAAATATGTTCACTGTGCATGGTCATAAGTAGTCTATTATTGTGCTATATTTGTTGTTATAGCTGTTAAACCTGGCAATTTATTGGTCCATGTATCACATGCTCATGGTTATATGCTGCTGCACCAAATTTTGTTAATTATATTTATTTTTGGTTTCTTTTAGTTGAACAAGAGTCCTGTTGAACTGAGGAGCACAGGGGTAATTGGTGATAGGGGTTCTTTATCTAGGGAAGGTAAGGCTATTTCTGTTAATAAGATATTCTGATAAGTAGAGTGTTTTTTTGAAAAATTTTTGTTTTGTGAAGATATATGCAAAGGGGAACATCAGTTTATAGTTGTGTGTGCCATGGTTTATTAGAATATAGGAAGTCATCTGCTAAACTTCTTGATGATTCTTAATTATTTTTAGAATGGAAGACATGGTGGTCTGTTGAAAACTGCATGTTAAAAATATATGGCTGTGGTTCATTGGAAACTGCATGCTGAAAGATATATGGCAGTAATTTTTCACTGGATCTGATTGTTTTCAAATTTTTGGACGAGCATGATTGATGTTATAAATGGTACAGCATGACTATAATTCTATTTGTGCTACCTCTTTCCTTATTGAGAGGTGTCTTCTGGAGTTATATCAATTGCAATGGAACTTGCCCATTTAGTCATCATCTTCCCAACTTCTTTTGATGACTGTATATTCCGTGACTACAATTTCACAAGGGTAAAAGCAAGGCTTCCAATTGCTACTCCAGTTAAGATTGGTAGAAAAATATTAATGTTATGATGTTAAGGGGTCTTGTGATTGCCTTTTGTACAGAGGCATAATACCTGATACATGCTTATGCTTTCTGTCTTGGCTTGATATGTACGACTTGTCTTTGAAACCTTCAATATCTGGTTTTTGCATGCTAGAACTAAGATGTAACTTTTTTCATGAAGTCCCCTCCTTTTGAAGATCTTTAGCAAAATTTTCCTGTATAAGTTTCAGTCACATCTCTTGAGACGTGTGTTTTCAGATTTTGTAAGTTTCTGAAGAAGTTCCTAGAAACTACATAAGATGTAATGAGTATGATCCAATATGTATGATTAAATTCTCTCTCCTTGCATATATAGTGTCATATTTGCGACTCTTTTGCTTGCTTATGATCTCCTTTTCTTTGCATCAAGTTAAATCGTTGATTTACTTTCTGTGTGAATTTAATTGTTTCATATACCTGTTAGGACTTAATTTGGTAACATAATTCTTAATGAATTTGATATTCCAAGCTTATTGACCCGTCCGACAACTTGGTCACTGAACACTTTTTGACTAATATTCTCTGTTTAGGTTCATCAACATCTAACTGGGCACAGGAGCCAGGATTCTCAAACTGGCAAGATCAGCATATATTAGATGTCGAAAATGTCCAGGATGGTAGAAGGTGGTGGTCACATCCACATCCTCATTCAGGGCATTTTACGGACTCCAGACCTCTGTACAGAACATCCTCCTCTCCTCAGCAGCAACAACAATTCCAACCTAGTGAACCAATTCATATACCAAAATCTCATCATATTTCCTTTCCTCCACCTGGTGCACCCTCACAGTTTTTCCCACATCACACACACCATGGAATCGTTTCATCTCCTCCTGGTGTCCAAGTGCCTTTCTCTCCACCAAATCCCTATCCTTTATCCCAACTTCGTCCTTCAGCAGCACTGGCTCGGTTTTGTCCACCTGGGCTCCCCGGTAATATCAGGCAACAGAATCATTGGTCAGAACGACCTAGTTTCCTTTCATGGGACAATTCAAATATGTTATCTGATGTCACCCAGCATCACAGGCCTCAGTTAAACAATTCAGTTCCTTCTCAACTGCTGACACAACAACAACAACAACAACAACAACAACAACAACAACAACATGGAATTCACCAAATTTTGCCTCCAATATCACATTTTCCCCACATGCAGCCTCAGCAGTTCCACCCTGGTCATTCCCCATCACAGATGATGAATAGGTTTGAAGCTGAGTTTAGAGACCCGAGATTGAGACCAATGTCCAGGGGGAGACAGAGCTTTGGTTTTTCTCAACAGTCTTCTGATATTGGTAGCCAAAAGTTAGATAATGGGTGGCCAAAATTTCGTTCAAAGTACATGACAACTGAAGAGCTTGAAAATATTTTGAGACTGCAACATGCTGCAACTCATTGCAATGACCCCTACATAGATGATTATTATCACCAAGCTTGCCTAGCAAAAAAATCTGCTGGATCAAGTATGAAGCACCATTTCTGCCCAAATGTCACCAAGGATCTGTCTTTTAGAGCACGGTCAAAGGACGAGCCACATGCGTATCTTCGGGTGGATGCTCTTGGAAGACTTTCCTTCTCCTCAATCCGTAGACCTCGTCCGCTTCTTGAAGTTGAATCACAATCAGCATCAGTGGATAACATCTACGACCAGAAATCACCCATAAAGCCTCTAGAGCAGGAACCTATGTTGGCTGCTAGAATCACCATTGAGGATGGCTTTTGCCTTCTGCTTGCTGTAGATGACATCGATCGCCTCTTAAAATTCAGCCAGCCACAGGATGGTGGCTCCCAACTTAGGAGGAAAAGGGAATTCCTCTTACAAGAGCTTGCTGCATCACTTCAGCTAGTTGATCCATTTAGCCCTGGTAAATCTGGCCACTCTGGGCTAACCCCAAATGATGATATTGTGTTTCTTCGCCTAGTCTTTCTG
Organism: Musa balbisiana; assembly: GCA_004837865.1. Lineage (NCBI taxonomy): Eukaryota > Viridiplantae > Streptophyta > Magnoliopsida > Zingiberales > Musaceae > Musa > Musa balbisiana. Next base: position 15,884,452 of record CM017193.1, on the reverse strand, counting down.
CCAAAGGGCCGGAAGCTTCTTTCCCGGTACCTTCAACTCCTAATCCCAAGCAGTAGTGAGCTAATCCGTGTCATTTGCATGGCTATATTCCGCCACCTGAGATTTCTATTTGGGGTCCTGCCATTGGATTCTAGTGCACCTGAAAGCACAGTTAATCTTGCAAAGACTATCTCTTTATGCATAAATGGCATGGACCTTAGTGCTCTCAGTGCTTGCCTAGCTGCCATTGTTTGTTCCTCGGAACAGCCACCTCTTCGTCCACTTGGAAGCTCTGCTGGTGATTGTGCCTCCGTCATCATAAAATCCCTTCTTGATAAGGCGACTGAGCTGCTGACAGACCGTAATACTGCTACTAACCATAGCATACCTAGTCGTAATATGTGGCAGGCATCATTTGATGCCTTCTTTGGGCTTCTCACAAAGTACTGTCTTAGTAAATATGACAGTATAATGCAGTCTGTACCTCTCCAGGCTCCAAATGCTGCTACTGCTGGGCCAGAAGTCACCGGAGCTATACGCAGGGAGATGCCTGTGGAGTTGTTACGAGCTAGTCTCCCTCATACTAACGATCATCAGCGTAAGCTACTGCTTGATTTTGCTCAAAGAACGATCCCTGCTACTGAACACAATGCTGATGGGGGGGACAATGGGCAGTAACTTCTCAATTAGTTCAGGGTTCATGTGCCGCATAATGCTATGAAGAAAAAGCAGTTGGTTATTTGACATTCTTCTCCCTCCAAACAACCAAGACAAGCTGTTGCCCGGGGAAGGGGGAAAGACTGTTGGGCAGATTCGCACGGTGTTATTATCCTATTATTATTTTGAACTTCCACTTTCACTGCTGTTTTTACAAACCCGTAGAACTACTTCGTATATTGAACTTGCTTTTACGAACCAAAACATTGTTGGAGTTTTGACTGGAAGACTTCTTCTGGGGAGCTTATTTTGGTGCTCTGGATTGGAACTCCAGATAAGTAGGGATAGGAAATTGTACAGATTCTGTTGCATTTGGAAGCATTTCCTCATCGGCTGTTGTCCAAGGTTGGTTCTGGTAGACGTAGGCGAGGCGTATAAACCTTTTCTTCTTTTTTTGTTTAATTGCTTGTTTTGGAGGAGTTAGCCTTGAGCTGTACTCGTGAGGGAGTTGTGAAAACCATGCTACTGTTTTATGGTTTATCTGCATAAATTGCTTTTGATCATTTGTTGTTCTTCGCGTTCGGAGAAAACCATGAATAATTTACCTGTTTTCCCATATGAATTTAATTGGTTTTGAGTGGCTGGTTAGATGGCATTTGGTCAGGTTATTACTGCACTTGGTTTTGGATATCAGTTGCACACATTGATCCAAATCTTGCTACATGCATCACATATTTAAGATGTGTGTTCATTCTTGGTGGATGAAGCTTATTTGGTTGACTTGCAAGAAGGGTTACCATCTTTATGTTACCTCAACTATCCCTAATATTGCTACCAGACTAAGTTATTTATTTTATTTATTATCATTATTATATATTATATATTTGGAATTTTGTATGATTTTTATTTTGATGAATAAAGAAATAAATTCTGAGAGTAGAATACATCAATCACTACATGCTTATACCTTACTAAAATATAAATGAAAAATGATCAATCTAAATTGGTCTTGTTTGATAAGATAAATTGAACCAACCACTTATTTGGTTGGTTGGTTGGTTCGTTCTGTCCATATTCTCCAATTACGTAAAAGTTTTTTTTGAATATTATATTTTTTATTTATACTGAATTTGGTATCATAACAATTCATAGCCTTTATAAATTGGATCTCATATATTATATTATATTATATTATATTAAAAGATCAATCTGGACTTGGCATTCTATGTTAAAAGAATAAAAAGGAAGATATAGCTCATCAAATGGCCTCATTCCCCAGTTACAAGAAAGAAGAGAGAGAAAATAGGAATTCCCCCAATTGCAAGAAAGAATAATAGTAATAGTAGCAATATAAAAAAAAGAAGGAAGATATAGATCAACAAGGAAACCCCTTTCCTTTTATTTTGAGTCCATTCTCCACATATGCAAGTTTCATCCTCCTCCCTCATCATAATAATACACACACAAATCCCACGTTGCCCAATCTTAATTAGAAGCTGTCACAATTAAAATTACAGAATAATTTCAGAAAGAATTAAATAATATCTTTTCTTTTTGTTTGTGTATATTTATGATATCCATATTGATTAGCCCGATTGTGACATAATCACATAATATAATTAATGATATCCACATTGATTGTCATCAACTTTCGCATTCATGACATTTTCATGTACTATTTGTCACTTCATTTTGCTTATACAATTGTTCAGCGTCTAGTTTTTATATATATTTTTTAAGCCTTTGCAGTTCACAAGACTGTACAGAGATTACTCAGGGCAAAATTAGGCTAAAAGTATTCTATGATTAGATGCAAAACGTTAGTCGTCTCAAACGCTTGAATAGAGCTTTGAGGCAGTGTTAAGTTTATATACAAAATGTGTGTAGATTTACCAAATACAAAGTTAGAGGAACTCAATGCAAGTTCCTCCAAACAAGCTTAGAGAAACATCACCAATACCACTGACAACTCTTAAGAATAAACAAAATCGCATATCAACATGATATATAGTCTTGAGTTGATCGACTGATAGAAGACATTAAAGAGTCCACACAACACCTACAAAAAATAGTGGCTGATTTCACAACAAGAATTACAATGCTTAAATGAGCTCTATATGCGAGAGGAGGCAACTCCCATGTCACTTTGACACCTAAGCCGCACTATTAGAAGGGTGCTAAGGATGTAAAGGAACTCAAAAATTTTCTTTAGACATGGAGTAATACTTCTAAGCAATGAGACCTAATTCTAAAGTGATCATTGTTTGTTTTAAAAGAGAATTGGACAGTCAAATAGTATTTTTGAACTACAATTGAGATTTTCGCTTAATAGCTTATCCGACTATTTTTTATTGGAGGTTTGATAAGCCTGAAAAAGCAAACATCATAACCAATGCCTTAGGCAAAATAAATAGATGAAGGTCTTATTATATATGTACAAGGTCCAAAAAGAATAATAAAGGTGCCAACAAATCAAGATTAAGCATACCTAACTTCTTTCTTATATATATTTATATGTATATATTATTATTATTATTATTATCATTTTTTTAAACATATAAATTATCATATGTGGAAGAGAAATAAAAGAAGAAAAAAAATCTTATCCAAACAGGATGGTAACTGGTCATAGCTTTTATTGATCATTTGCAACACTTAGTAATAAAGGAAAGAACAATAAGAAGAAGATTGAGTGGGATAAAACTAATAAAAATTTTGAAAGGGATAAAGCTGTTGTGGAAAACATGAGTAATAAATGACCATCTTTCTATTTTTTTTCAAAGATTAATAGATCAATTTGAGAAAATTAAGCCATGAATAGGTTGAAATTTTTTTAAAATTTCTTATTTACACCTTATTTTAATATTCTTTCGTAGGACCCCTTTAATATGATCATAGATTTTGTGTAAAGTCTTCAAGTGAAAAACAAAAAAAAAAAATCCTAATTATACTATTTTTGAATGAGATCCAAGAATAATATAACCCCCTTTCAAAAATCAGTATAACTAAAATTAACTTAAATAATCATCTTTTTTATTTTTTATTTTAAATCTTGGCATATCAATTTGGGAAAAATTCAGCCATAAATAGGCTGAAATATTTTGCAATTTCTACTTTAGGCCTTATTTTGATGACTCAAGATGAGACTTTTTTTTAAAAAAAAATACAACTCTTGTATCATTAGACATGTATTTTTAGAAAATTATAGTTTTTAACCTCAGTTATACTATATTTTTTTTAGTGATTCTGTCTGAAATTTAAAAAATTTTACAAATTAAAGCATGATTTACAAAAAAATATTTGCATATTATGGCTTTGATACGATGTTTTTTTCAAATTCAATTTGATGATAAAATGCAAATAAAAAAGAACAAAAAATGCATTGTCACAATGTAATATTTCAAAATTACATCATGAAGCACAAAATCATATATGGTTGCCAATTCTCTGGAAAATGTGCATGAATGATGATTATGTCCATAATGTTTGATCAAAACGATCTTACCGAGTTGAGATCAAAAGACCAATCTTCACCATTCAAGTGAAATGCAATATCCAAATCAAGACAAATCTTAACTATTGAAGCAAACGATGGAAGCAAGGGATAACTAATGCAATAACTATTGAAGCAAACGATGGAAGCAAGGGATAACTAATCCACTTCATCCCCACATCAGCTTACCATTCACTTGGCCAAGTCCTAATCCAAGTAGGACTTGGAACTCGACAAAAATAGATGCCTAGAACAAAGTTGCGTGGTAGGAGATGTGCGCATGTCCTTATGAGCATGGAGCTCCTTTTGCATGCCTAGCATTATCTCTTCAGCTAATCAATCTCGAAGGAGTCCCAATTTCTTCAGGATTCCAACCAATCATAGCTACTCAAGGAAGGGAATTGTAACCTTAAGCATATGGAAGAGAAACCCAGCCCTGTGAGAAGCTAGATCATGGGAGAAACCAACCTTCTTCTTTCTCTTGTTAACACCCTACAACAACAAGATTCTACAGAAAGGAGAGATACTTTTCGTTGACGGTCATAAAGGACTCTACCTCAAGTTGTTCCAACAAGTTCCCTCTACCACCAACCAGTTTAGAGCTTGCTCTAGCCAAGAGAAAGTAGATGAGGCATTGTTGCCCGGAATCAAGTCGCCAACATCCCTATTTTGGGCTGCCACCTCATCTTTGATCCTTCCAACGAATCGAAGGCCTTAATTATATTGACTTATCAACTACTCATTTGGTACATCTTTGATGTTTTCGATATATTGTCAACTTTTCCAGCATATCATCCAATCTTCTAGTACTTTACCTAAACCTCCTACACATCGATCTTTCAAATTTTCCACCGACAATGTTGACTTTCTTATGATATCTAATCTTTCAACATAATATCTGATCTTTTCGATACGATGCCCAAATCTATAGCACAAAGTTCTATCTCGAACATATTGATCAATCTTTTGGCTCAATGTTCAATTCTGACACGATAATCTTTTGGTACTATATCCATCTCTCTAGCTCAATATTTAGTCATTCGGTAGTTCGAGTCCATGATCGAAGTATCTCTTATGTCAATTATCTTAAAAGCATATTAGTTCATCAATATGATTAATTGATTTAATCATTAAAATATATGATTTAATAAAAAGATTGAGCTGACTTAATTACTAAATTATACACACTTACTTTTTTTAAAAATTTATCTAGATTAAAAAAAGCCCTAAACAAAAACCAATTAAATGGGCATAAAAAAAAATCTAATATTAAAGTTTTTTTATTTATCTATATTGAAAAAAAAAACCCTAAATAAAAACCAAGTAAATGGGTGTCAAAAATCTTAAAATTTACTTACATATATAGTCTTCAGAATAGCTTTTCTTAAAATTACAAAGTTAAATGGGCAAAGATAGGCTTGTAGTCTTTTTAAAATAGCCCACAATTAGAGTTTTAGAGGAAGCACCCTTTAAATTTGGATTACTTGTTCAAGCTTTTCTTTATCATCATCTTTAAATTTGAAATAAATTTGGATTACTTGTCCAAACTTTTATAGCATAATGAATCTTTTGCCCGCATTTATAGCGAGTAGGTTCTCTCTTTCTATTAAATCTTTCGGAAAGGAAAAAAAATATTCCTCTTTCTATTAGAAGGTTTGGAGCATTTAGAATTCCCTTTATTATTATTTTTTTCATTTAAGTACATATTCGATTACAAAAATCTCAAATTCCCTTTTTTTTCCTAGTAATAATTGGTTTTATGGTTGATCCCTAATTTTAAGGTGATTAGAAAGTCCAGCTCTAATAAGTAAGTTGTTTTATCTTGTATTATATTTCCCTATCTAGTTAATGGCAATTAATTAAGATTACTTCTAGCATTGTTTTTGAGAATGGTTTTAACAAGTTAAGCAAACAAAGAAGGTAGTCTGTCTAAATGATTGATTTTATCTTTGCAACATTCCTACTCAATCATTGTTTTTTTTTTGAAGCATATAAGTTGTGCTTATACTTTTTCATAAATATATAGGTTGTTTTCTATAAAATGTTTGTTAAAAACAATATTATAAAAATGATCCCTCTCAAGAGCATCATTTTTGCCGCACCTAAAATAGTTTAAGAATCAATATCACATTGATTCTTGATATTGATTCTTAAACTATTTTAGGTGTGGCAAAAATGATGCTCAGTTAAACAACCAATTATCGACATGAAGATCTTTTTCACTTTTCATTATTTATTTGTACTAAATAAACATCATGAATCAAAGAATTCCATTGAATTTTAAAATATTACAAGATGGAATAACGTGAAAACATATATATATTTTTTGAATTAAGCAATAAAATTTTTCTTTTCCTTTTTTTGAAATTTTTAGATCGTAAATGATATATATATATATATATATATATATATATATATATATATTCTCGGTAGGGTCTTCTCGAAATCCCACCACCTAACATTTCCTAAATGATTCTCAAAACTTTAATGAAAGAATTTGAATGTATTATTAACCACAAATAATTTATCTAAAATTTTATATTATCATATTTAGATAAAATTATGTGAAATTTAAAGCCACTAATAATTTTTATTTTATTAAAATTAAATGGACGTCAATCGACCTATTTAGTAGTAGTGGCATAGCATAGACATAAGCACAAGTCGAAAGTGATGTATAGGACAAACCAACGCCATTATCCAACCCACCTACTTCTTCTCTCTTATATATAGATATATAAGCTCATAACTTTTAGTGTTTTTCTTGTAGAACAAATTTTTTTTTTACTTTAAAAAATATCCAAACAACTAAGCCCAAAGTTTCTTCACCCAAAAGATTTTGCTGACCAATCGATTCAAGTTGAAATGGTTCATATTAGTTTAACAATTTATTTATTTATTTATTTTTGAAGGAACCTACAAAAATGACTGCTGTAGTGTATCCAAACAAAAGGCTTTTCTTTTGTTGCTGTTCTTTGCGTTTTTCTCTCTTTGTTCCTGAATCAAGAACATAAAAACATTATGTAGCTATACTATTGTCTTTTGTTACTATTCGACGATCATTTGCTGGTTATCTCCTAGGAATAAGATAAAATATGTATATATATATATATATATATTATGGTATTTAAATCATTTTTGTTACTGTTCGATCATTTAATAGTTATTTAGATAAAATAAAATACACACACACATATATAGGGTTTTCATGAATAGTGTGACATTGATATTTATTGTTAAATCTGTGAGCATTGAGGGTTTTCATATTATACTTTCATTTAAGCCAAAAATAATGAACTTTTCAAAAAAAAAAACATTGCATATATCTTTATTACTATTTATTATTTTTAAAAACAATGTATCATATATTAGTAAAAAATTTATGATAGTCAAATTTTTAGCAGGTGTTTGAGACATAACTATAAGGTCAAATGTCAAAAACCATTGCATCAGCCCATGATATTTTTTTATAAAAAATATTCAAAAATTATAAAAATGACATAAAATATAGGACTTAAATAATTCTGAAAAAAATAAAAACAATTTCATAAAATAAGAAAAACACTAACATATATTCAATTCCAATTCATAGGTATCTTATCTTAAAACTTTCAAAACATTTTGGGATGTCTTGCTGTGCAATGTACTTACTACTGTCTTTGAATTTTGGCTAAAAATAGTACATTGATTGCATATTAGTAAAATATTTTTTAAGGGTAAATCTTTGCCAAGTATTTATAACCTAATTAGAAGGTTAAATGCACAAAAAAATACATTATCATATTTCTGATGAAATTTGAAAAAGTATTTGAAAATTAGAAAATGACATATTGTGTAGGACCCGAATAATTCTGAAAAATATTAAAAAAATTAATATAACATATCTGTTTGGATCTAATTCAAAGGTATGCAAAAACTTTGAAGACATTTTGATAAGTCCTACTATGCAATGCACTATATTTAGATTTTTACTAAAAAATAATATATTGCATATTAGTAAAACCTTTTTTTCACCAAATTTTTATCAAGTGTTTAGGATATAATTAGAAGGTTAGATGTTAAAAAAAAAATATATGAGTGCATGATATATTTTTTAGCACCGTAAATGACCCTAAGAGGAGGTGGAGAGGGGGAGGGGAGAGGGTGAATTAGTGATTTCGTAAAATTTTAATGATTTTAAAATATTTGGTTCGATGAAATCTGATATTAAAATGTATTTGACTTATGTAATAAGTAATTAAATCAGAAAATAATAATAATAAAGAATAGAAAGAAAGTACACATCAAATTTATATTGATTCGATCGTCATGACCTACGTCCACTTCTGATTCCTCTTCCATCGAAGCCATCGATATTCACTAGTAATCTTCTTTCAATAGGTGAAGATCAACTACCCTTTTACAACTTTATCTCCTTTTCACATATTTAGGAAAGAACCCTTACAAGTCTCACACATCACTTAGAATAACTTTAAACTTTTAATGAGGAGGAGAGGAACACTCGAGACTTTTCAAGCTTTTATAACTTATAGTCACAAGCATTTTCGTTTTCTTTTCTTGCTATCTCAAGCAAGAAAGAGTGGGGTATTTATAGGCTCCAAATGACTTCAAAAATGGAGCAAAAAAAAATCTCATCCTAGGTTTCCGGGGTCTTAGTGGTACCACCGCTAATGCTGGGCGATACCACCTCCTGTAGCATTAATTGTTGATTGTACCATCGCCCAGTCTGGGCAGTACTATCACCTAACAACATGGGAGACCATGTACCAGTGGTACTATAATTAATCTGGGCAGTACCACCGCTAGTTTACGTAGTACCACTACTTGACACTGGCGGTACCACTATCGGATCTTCTAGAAAATGTACACTTCATACGTTCGAACTCATAGGCAGTTCCACCACTTGGTTTGGCGATGCCACTTGAGCCAACTTTGGGTCATTGAATGAGTCTCCCAATGGGCCCCTAATTGAGTTAGTAAGGTTACACCCAAATTAACACAATTTAAAACCTAACTATGACATTTAAGATATAAACATTTACAAGATAATAAATCTATGTTGTCCGGCATGTCATCGGTTCATTTGAACTCCCGGTGCATCGTGCTTTCGTTGAGCGTAATGCCCGATCCTTGGGCATGTTAACTCCCGTTACATCCGATCTTAGTATAAAATTTGATTTTTTTCACCCGATACCCGATCTGTGACTCTAGCCCAATATATGATTCTTTTGCTTCAATTATTTTGTCTTTTCATAATCGAAGTTAGTCCTGCATCATTTTTCTCAAATCGCATATTAGATCATTAACTCATTAATTGATTTCATCATCAAAATATGAGATTTAACAATCTTCCCCTTTTTTATGATGACAACTAATTGATAATGAAGTTTAAACTAAACTCCTCCTATCTATATGTCATATCAAAATAAAATTGAATTTAGAAAATGATAACTTTAGAATTCAAGTTAAAACAATTTTAATCATGATCATATGCAAGATATTATATCAACATAAACATTACTTGCATCATCATCATAAGTTAAAGTATTACATGCATAATTCTAAATTATCATGCATAATTTATATAATCATCAATACTTTAGGCATAACGTGCATGATACTAAAACATTAACATTTTTAAACCAACGTTACTTTAAATCATTGGGCATAATTTTAAAAATATAAAATCATCATTACTTTGAATCATCATGCATAATTTTAAAATATAAAATCATCAATACTTTGGGCATAACATATATGTTACCGAAATATTAATATTTTTAAATTATTCATCATTACTTCTCCCCCTTTATCATCAATAAAAGGGAGAAAAGTACAACTAATAGGTTTTTGAGATGTGCAAGCTTGTAATTTAGCAAATTTTATATCACTTTAGAATATAAAAGTTAGCAAAATTTTTGCTTCTCTTAAAATGTGCAAGATAGTAATTTTTGCTTCTTGAGATAGGCAAGTTAGTAATTTTTGCTTCTCTTAAGATGTGTAAGATAGCAATTTTTGTTTCTCCTAAGATATATAAGATAACACTTCTCTTTCTCTCCTTTATCATAAAAAAAAGAAGGGAGGGATCCAATGGTGCAAAAATATTTCAATCATCATATGAAAAATGGAAGATTAAATAGTGAATACTAAGAGACCATGAATCACTTTGGCAAATCTTCTTTTGTAAATAGTGAAAAGAGATAACCATAGAAAATGATCTAATTTCAAAAAAAAAAACTCAAGTCATGAAAACTGAAAAATTAAGATAATGATCCAAAATATATATATATGAAGAATTCATGCATTTGGAAGATTTAACATGCCTAATTCTCTTCTAATAAAATCAAATCGCTCCTAATTTAATGGTTTAATAAAAATATCTACTAATTAATGTTTTGTATCAATAAAATCTAAAGATATATCATGATTATTAACATGATCTAAAATAAAATGATGTCTAATATTAATATGTTTAATTCTAGAATGTTGAATGAGATTTTTTGTTCAACATATTACATTAGTATTATCATATTTTATAAAAAAATATTTTTTAAGTAAAATCTATAGTTTTCTAAATTGTTTTTTATCCAAATAACTTGTGCATAATATGCACCTACTACTACATATTCAACCTCAATTATAGATAATGTAATAAAATTTTATTTTTTGGATGATCAAGAAACAAGTGCATGACGTAGGAGTTGATATGTTCCAAATGTGTTTTTTCTATCTATTCTATATCCAACAAAATCAGCATCAGCATAGGCAACCAATTCAAAATTTTTAGATTTTGGATACTATAATCCTAAATTAGGAGTTCCTTTTAAATATCCAAAAATTCTTTTAACTGATTTGAAATGAGATTGTTTATGATTAAATTGAAATCTAGCATAAAGTCTAACACTAAACATAATATCAGGTCTAGTTGCTGAGAGGTATAATAAACTATCCATCATACCTCTATAAGTCTTTTGATCAAAACATTCTCTTTCATTATCCATATCTAATTTTGTAGATGTGCTCATTGGTGTGTTAATGACCTTAGCATTATCTATATGAAATCATTTTTATAGATCTAAAGTATACTTATTTGGACTAATAAAAGCTTTATCCTTAATTTGCTATCTTAAAAAAAATATTAATTCATCCATTAAACTTATCAAATTTTTAGCTCATTCTTTTGACAAAAGATTTATAAAAATACTTATTTATATAACTAAAAATAATATTATCAACATAAATTTGAATAATAAAAAATTATTTTTAAAATATTTAATAAATAATGTGGTATCGGCCTTGCTTTTCAAATAGTCATTCTTAATAAAAAATAAACTAAGTCTCTTATACTAAGCCCTTAGGGCTTATTTCAATCTATAGAAAGCCTTATATAACTCAAAAACATGGTTCGAAAAAAAATATTCTCAAATTCGGGTGATTGTTCAATATAAACTTCTTTGAAAATAAAGTCATTAAGAAAAGTACTTTTAACATCTATTTGAAATAACTTCAAATTATTACAATATGCATAGGTAAGGAGTATCCTTGTGGCTTCAAGTTTTGCCACAAGAGCGAAGGTTTCTTCATAGTCGATATATTCTTTTTTGTTAAAACTTTTGGTCACTAATCTAGCCTTATTTCAAACCACGATACTAAGTTCATCTTGCTTATTCTTAAATACTCATTTAGTACTAATTTCAAAATGGTCACTAGGTCTAGGAATAAGCTTCCACACCTCATTTATCTCAAATTGATTTAACTCTTACAAAAATTTTTAAATGAAGAACGAGTTTGAATACCTTTTGATGTATCTCCAATGATTAACTCCTTAAGATAAGCATCTACATACTTTCATTCCTTGGGTAAGGATTCTTTGGAAATAGATGCATCCAAGTTGTTTGGGAGAGGAGAATTTTCATTCAAATTTAAAGTATGAAAATCAAAATTATCATCAAAATTATTTTTCTTAAATTCGGGAATCTCATTAAAAATAACATGAATAGATCTTTATATAACTAAGGTTCTTTTATTAAAAATATGATAAGCTTTATAAATAAAAAAATATATAAGAAAAATGTCTTCATTGGATTTTGCATCAAAGTTTCGTGAGGTATCATTTTTATTTGAAATAAAGCATTTATAACAAAAAACTTTAAAATATGAAATGTTGGGTTTTTTATTATTCTATAATTTATATGAAGTTTTAGAAAGTAGTAGTCTTATGAGAACCTTGTTCATGATATAGCATACTGTGTTAACGGCTTTAGCTTAAAAATATTTGGGTATCTTATATTCATTAAGCATAGTTCTTGTTATTTCTTGAAAACTCCTATATTTTCTCTTAATGACTCCATTTTATTGTGGATTTCTTAGAGTAGAGAAATTGTGATCATACCCATTTAAATCATAAAAATCTTAAAAATCATGGTTTTTAAATTCACCATCATGATCACTTCGAATAAAAGAAATCATAAAATTCTTTTCATTTTAATCTAGTTTGTAAAACTTAGAAAAATATTTAAAGAAATCATTTTTATGTGCCAAGAAGTATATGCAAGTATATATACTATAATCATCGACAATCACAAAAGCATATTTATTATCTTTTAGACTTGTGACATTAATTGATTCAAATAAGTTCATATGAATTAATTTTAATAGTCTATAGGTACTTGATTTTTAGACTTAAAGCTACTCTTTATTTGTTCACCTAGTTGGCATGCATCATAAACTTTATCTTTGATAAATTTAATTTTAGGCATACCTCTTACAAGTTCTTTCGTTGTAATTTATGAAATTAGTTTCATACTTGTATGACCTAATCTCTTATGCTAAAGTTACACATCATCATTTAAAATTAAAAAATAAGTTTCATTACAAAATTCATCAAGATCAATGGTATACACATTGTTTGTCCCTAAGGCAATTAAGGATTTATTTTTTATTGGTATTTCTATAATGCAAGCATTGGATTCAAATTTAATGTTATAACCTTTATCACATAATTGACTAATGCTTTGTAAGTTATGTTTTAAACCATCAATTAATAAAACGTCGTCAATTAAGAGGTTTGATTTGTTACCTATATTTCCTTTACCAATACTTTTTTCCTTTGTTGTTGTCTCCAAATGTGACATATCCTTCAACTTGGTTAGTGAGCTTAGAGAAATGTGTCGGATCTCCGATCATATATATTGAGTATCCATTTTTAAGATACCATCTTATGCTCCTAGCTCTTGATTGTAGACATATCTACAAGAAAGGGAGGTTTGCTTTAGGTACCTCTTTAGCTTTCTATCCCTCATAAAAAGATCTACCTATTTTGATTATTAGCATTAAGTTATTTATTATTCCTTTAGGAACTCAAACTAATTTATATGAGCTATAATTTTTGAATGAACATTTATAAGTAAAATGACCATGTCTACCACAAAAATTACACTTAATCTTAGGGAGAACATGTAATATTAGTCATTTAACAAAAGTAGTTGGATTTTATTGAGTATTACTCATAAAGTTGATTCCTTCCTTTCTATGAACATGACCCTTATTAGCAAAAATCATGTTTAATAATTTATTACCAATTTTAAATTTTTTTAATGTTTGCTGTAGTAATACATTTTTCTTCTTAAGTGAACCTAGCTCTTCACACTTAATGCAATAAGTTAACAAGCATTTATCATACTCATTTTTTATTTTGTCAAATTCATTAGAGAGATATGCATAATCCTTTTTTAACAATTTATACTTCTTACCAACTATTTTAAGCTCATCATACAAATTATGAAATGCATCAAGTAATTCATTGTAAAGTAAAACGGAATTGTTTGAATCACATACCTTATTGTTGAGAGTCATTAAGGTATAGTTTCCTATCTCATCTTTATTGGTTTGTTCCTCGTCTTTAGATACACTCGATTCGTTGCAAGTCACCTTGAGTGTTTTCTTCTTCTTTAGCAGCTTTTTTTTCTTTAATTGAAAATATTTACTTTTGAAGTGCCATAGCTTCTTGCATTCATAGTAGATGATTGTGTCCTCTTTGAGTTCATTTTTATTCTTTGTATCTTGTTTTACAAGATTTATTTTATTTCTTTTTATGAATTTTTTAAAATATCTTCTTAGGAGCGCCAAGTCATCATCATCACTTGAGCTTTCGCTCAAGTGGTCTTCTTTAATTTGAAGTGTCATATCCTTCTTGTTCTTTAGAAGGTTGTTCTTATATTTATTATATGTCTTGCAAGTCATTTCATAGGTCATTAATGACCCTATAAGTTTTTCAAGAGAAAAACAGTTCAAATCATTTGCTTTTCGAATAGTAGTTACTTTTGGATCCTAATTTTTGGAAAGAGATTGTGAAATTTTATTAACAAGTTCAAGATTTATAAAACTTTTACCAAGCTCTTTCAAACCATTGATGACATCCATAAAACTGGTGTACATGTCACCAATGGTTTCACTTGGCTTCATTTGAAATAATTCATAATTATATATCAAAAGATTAATTTTAAACTTGTTAACTCTACTTATACCTTCATATTGTTGAATCTCGAATTTTAATGATGAAACTAATTGATAGTATTTATGATTTGATTTGCATTTTGAGTGACGTAGGATGCTTCGATTAGGGAGAGAATTAAAGTAGGAAGAATCACGTTGGGCCGATGAAACATGTCAAAAGATTGGACGTCGAGCCAAAGGATTGGTCGACGTATCGACAGAAGGTTTCGAGCCATGGATTCGGGCATCAGGCTAAGAAGAGCAGATATTGTGCCAAGAAAATCAGAGTTACAAAGGTCAATTGACCGATTGGGCAATAGGCCATAAGAGAGGACGATGCACCGAAGAATCGGACGAAGCGTCAATAGACCAATGACATGCCGGACAACATAACTCATGCTTAGTAATAATTATCTAGATCGAAGTGTATTTTACATGTGAAGAATTAACTACGATAGTAAGACATAAAACAAAATGAAGTCCCGGAGTCGAGAACGTGATTTCGTTGGGAGTTCGAGAGTTCATCAGAAGTCCGGACGTTCGTTGGAAGTTCTATTGGAACCAACCGAAAAGTCCTGGAGCTTGCCAAAGAAGCTCGTCGGAACTCGCCAAGAAGATCGTCGTGAAGTCTAGGAGCTTGTCGGGAGTCCGCTGGAACATTGTCGAGATATCGTCGGAAGTTCGCTGGAAGAAAACTTGACTCATAGGACTTATTTAGCTTAGTAAATGTTTTAGATTTCATAGTTAGCATATAATTAGGATTGAAATTGGTCCAACCCAATTAGGGGCCAATTGGGCCCATGTAAGGACTGTGTTGGGCCCAATGAAAGGCCCAAACAATGACCAAATATGTGGCACCATCGTGACACAGTCTCCGAGATTGTGTCAGGTAATAGTACCACCCAAACATAATCTCTAAGAGGCTATAGGCGATGGTACCACCTAGTGTTAGTGTCAGACTAACACTGACGGTGGTACCACCCAGCATAGGCGGTGGTACCTCTTATACCCAGGAAACTCGGGATGTAAAATTTTTAGGCTCTAAGTTTGAATTAATTTGAGGCCTATAAATACCCCTCTCATCCCTAGTTAACATACACAAGTATTGATAGTGAAAAAAAAGAAAACACTGCTACAATCTTGTGTGAACTCATCTCAAAGTTCTAAGTGTTAGAATAGTTTGAGAGAGGAGTAAGTGGGGGTGTAAGGGTTATCTCCTAAACCCGGAAAAAGGAAAATCAAGCTGTAAAAGGTGGTTGGTCTTTGTCTATTGAAGGAAGACCGATAGTGGATGTTGGTGGCCTCGACGGAAGAGGAATCAACGGAGTGGATGTAGGTCACGATGATCGAACCACTATAAAAATCTAGTTTGCATTTACTTTGAATAATTTACTTTTATATCAAACTACCTCTCCTCCTTACTGTGCTTTTATTATGCTTACGCTTGCATATGCTTTTAAGTTAACACCTTCCGAAATCGGTTTCAACGTATAAAAGATTTTATGAAACTGATGTTTTTACCGTTGCACTAATTCACCCCCCCTCTTAGTGCCGATTGCTTTCCTAACAATTGGTATCAAAGCCTCGTTCTCATTTGGTTTAACATCCAAGAGAAATGACTCTTTTCAACTTTCAAGAGGGACTTTCTCTCATTCATCCTCCTTTGTTCAATGGGACGGACTACACGTATTGGAAAACTCGAATGAGAGTTTTCTTACTTGGATTTAAATTTATAGAATATTATCGAAAGTGGTTTTTGAAGGTCTTCTCTTCCAATGAACCATTGGAATGATTTGGAGAAGAAGACTTTTTCTTTAAATGCTAGAGCTATGAATGCTCTATTTTACGCTTTGGATAAAACTGAGTTTAATTAGGTTTGTACTTGCGAAACGGCTTTCGATATATAGCATACTCTCAAAATCACACACGAAGGTACTAATAGAGTGAAAGATTCTAAGATAAACCTTTTGATACATAATTTTGAACTTTTTCGAATGAAGCCAAGCGAAACCGTTGTTGATATGTATACCCATTTTACGGATATTGTCAATGGTTTAAAAGCACTTGGTAGAAGTTTTTCGGATTTTAAACTTATAAATAAAATTTTACGTTCTCTTAATAAGAGTTTGGATCCAAAAGTAACCATAATACAAGAATCAAAAGATTTAAAAAATTTTCGATTGAAGAACTAATTAGGTCTTTAATAGCCTATGAAATAAGTTTTATAACTAATGTGGCACAAAACGAACTTGAGAACAACCTTCCAAAGAACAGTAAGGATTTCGAACTTAGAACAATTGAAGACCACTCGAGCATAAGCTCAAGTGATGGTGAACTTGAACTCCTCACTATGAAATTTAAAAAATTTATGAAACAAAAATTAAAGAACAAAAAGAATGCAACCACTTATTATGAACACAAGAGGAGGGAAGTACTTTAGGATGAATCAAGTTCATCCAAAGAGGAAGAATGAACCAACAAAGGCAAGGTGGCAAACTACACCTTAACGGCTTTCGACGATCGAGGTAACCAAAACCCCTTTAATTTATTTCAAAATTATATAATGCTTTTCATGAGCTATTTTTAATTTAGTTTAGAAAAATTATTTTTCTTGAAAAATTACATGTTTAATAATGTAATGAAAAATGCTAAAAATTGGGGATCATGCTTTTCTTTTTCTAGCTAATTCTGAAAATGTTAATGACAATTGCATGTTTTATGAAAATACAACAAAATATTAGATATAAATCTAATGCTTGTACACCTAATAAAAATAATCATATGTATGTTTTTAAGAAGCAATAATATGTAATCATGTTGATTTTCGTATTGCTTTTCGATTTTGATTAAAGATGCCTTATGTTTAATGAAACCATACTTGATGTTTTAATAATGTAATGATGATTTGAGATCATGCTTAATGAGTTTGTATTTCAAAATTATGCATGATGATTCATGTGATTTATGGATTATCGAACTTTGTCGTAATGAAAGTTCTTTTTCGTTTTAAACGATGATACATATTTTTGTTTGGCATAAAAAGATAAAGGCATGCTTGTATGAAATCAAATCACTTAGATTAAAATAAAAGGGGAGAATGCATGTTTCTTGAAAATACCTCTAAAGCTTTTTTATTTTTCAACAAGTGATTCTTAGTGATGAATCTATCTTATGTAATCTCTTGAAAAAGATCTTGATTGATTTGATGATTTAGATTTAAATGAGCTTTATCTTGATTTTTTAAGATTTATAACTTGATATTTCTTATGCATGAATCAAGATATTATATCATTTGATCTCCTATGTTTCATTTATCTATTTATAAAAAAAGAGATTTGTTGAAATAAATCATGTCATATGTCATTCATGAAAAAATAGACATTATGCATGAATCATGTGAATCTATTTACGTTGCCTTCATTGAATTTTCTGAAAAGTGATTTTGATGATTTGAATTTGAATGAAAAATTTTCAATTAAATCATGAACTTTCTTTTTTATTTCTCTGCTTGAGCTATCTTTTATGAGAATAAAAAATTTTCTATTTTCGATTATTTCTTCTTATTATTTACTAAAGAAGAGACTTATACAAACAAACTATGACCTTGATAATGGTTTGTAATGGTTTAAAATTATGCATGTTATATGTTGAAGATTTAAAACCATGTTTTGATATCATGCATACCCAAGAAATGTTGATTTGATAAATTGAATGAATTAAAGATGAATGATGATTTTTCTCTTGATTATAACTTATGATATTTTTTTTATGAATCATCATATTGATTTCTTGACATTTAGATACCATCATGATTTGAAATACTATGATTTATTGCTAAAATGATGTATTATGAATGCTTGAGTATCATGTATGATATGATGATTGATTTATTTTTAGTATTATACATAAAGTAAGGATGATATGTAAAGTTTTAAAATTGTGCATGTTATAAATTGAAACTATAATGATACACAAACATATTGAAATAAGGTTGATACTTTACCTTTGTCATGCTTTGAAAATTATTGTAAAGGGAAAAAGAGATACAAAATTACATTATTCCCTTCTTGTTGATAATGACAAAGGGAGAGATAGCTAGCTTGCTAGCTAGCTTACACAAGTCAAGAAGATGCAAAAACTTGCTTGCTTGCTTGCACATCTAAAGAGAAGCAAAAATTACAAATATACATATCGCAAAAAGAGACAAAACTTTTTAGTTTGCTCATCTTAAAAGCAAGAAATGCTATCTTGCAATCTCAAGAGAAGCAATAGTGCTATCTTGCTTATCTTAAGAAGCAAAACTTGCAACTTACACATTATAAAAAGAAGCAAGAATCGTTAGCTTGCACACTTCAACAAGAAACCTATCTTACATTTGCTTTCGAAATATTGCTAGCTTACACTTTCTAAAATGATAAAATTTTTTTTTGCTAGCTTGTATGTTGTAGAACTTGCTATCTTACTACCTTGCATATCTAAAACTTGATAGCTTGCATGTTCTAATATGATGTAGCACTTGCTAAATTTGCTAGCTTGCATGATGATAAAAACTAGAGATTATGTTTACTATGCAATGATTTGAACTATAATATCTAAAACACTTAATAGTTGGACTTCTCCTTTTTGTTGATGACAAAGGGGGAGAAGTATGATGTTATGCATAAGTTTATGATAACATGTTGTTTGGATTTTTGAAATCTAAGAGTTCTATCAATATGACATATTGATAAGGGGAGTTAAGGTTAACTTCGTCATCAATTGGTTGTCATCATAAAAAAGAAAGAGATTGTTGAATCTCGGATGTTGATGATAAAATCAATAGATAGTATTTATGATTTGATCTACGTTTTGAGTGGCACAGGATGCTTCGATCAGGGAGATATAATTAAAGTAGGAAGAATCATATTAGGCTGGTAGAACATGTCAAAAGATTGGACGTCGAGCCGGAGGATCGATCGACGTATCGACAGAAGGTTTCGGGCTATGGATTCGGGCATCGGGCCAAGAAGAACAGATATTGCGCTAAGGAAATTGGAGTTACAGAGGTCAATTGGCCAATTGAGCAATAGGCCACAAGAGAGGACGATGCACCAAAGAATCGGACGAAATATCAATGGACCAATGACATGTCAGACAACATGATTCATGCTTAGTAATAATTATCTACATCGAAGTGTATTTTACATGTGCAGGATTAACTACGATAGCAAAGCATAAAGCAAAATGAAGTCCCAGAGTCAAGAATGTGATTTCGTTGGGAGTTCGAGAGTTCGTCGGAAGTTTTGTCAGAACCAACCAAAAAGTCCTAGAGCTTGCCAAAGAAGCTCGTCGAAACTCGCCAAGAAGATCATCATAAAGTCCAGGAGCTTGCCGGGAGTCCGTTAGAACATTGCCGAGAGATCGTCGAAAGTTCGCCGGAAGATCGCTGGAAGCTCGCCGAAAGAAAACTTGACTCATAGGATTTGTTTAGCTTAGTAAATATCTTAGATTTCATAGTTAGCACATAATTGGGATTGGAATTGAGCCAACCCAATTAGGGGCCACTTGGGCCCATGTAAGGACTGTGTTGGGCCTAATGAAAGGCCCAAACAGTGATCCAGTAGGTGGCACCGTCGTGGCATAGTCTCCGAGATTGTGTCAAGCGGTGGTACTGCCCAGTGTTAAGCAATGGTACTGCCAGACTGGGTGGTGGTACCACCCAGTGCAGTGTCAGTGTTAGACTAACACTAGTGGTGGTACCGCCCGTGCCTAGGAAACCCGGGATAGAAAATTTTTAAGCTCCAAGTTTGAATAAACTTGAGGCCTATAAATACCCCTCTCATCCCTGGTTAACATACACAAGTATTGAGAGTAAAAAATAAAGAAAACGCTGTTGCAATCTTGTGTGAACTCCTCTCAAAGTTCTAAATGTTAGAATAGTTTAAGAGAGGAGTAAGTGGGGGTATAAGGGTTATCTCCTAAACCCAGTAAAAGGATAATCGAGCTGTAAAAGGTGGTTGGTCTTCGCCTATTGAAGGAAGACCGATAGTGGATGCCGGTGGTCTCGACGGAAGAGGAATCGATGGAGTGGATGTAGATCATGACGACCGAACTACTATAAAAATCTGGTTTGCATTTACTTTAAATAATTTACTTTTATAGCAAACTGCTGTCCTCCTTATTGTGCTTTTACTATACCTACGCTCGCATACGCTTTCAAGTTAACACCTTCTAAAATCAGTTTCAACATATGAAAGATTTTACGAAACCAACATTTTTATCACTGCACTAATTCACCCCCCCTCAGTGTCGACTGCTTTCCTAACACATATATGACTTTGAGCGTGTGCTAAATATCATGTGCAGTCATTAAATTTATTTTTATCTAAAGTACAAAATAAAGTATTCATAGCTTTCACATTTAAAGAAAATGATTTTTTTCTTTGGATCATTCTATTCATTCATTGTTCTAGAGGATTTTTGAAAACCACATTTGATAATATTCTATAAATCAAAGTCCATAAAATTAGAAAAATCCACATTCATGTTTTTCAACTCGTGTAGTCTATCCTATTGAACATATGAGGATGAGTGATAGAGTAACCATCTTGATTGCCAATAGAAGTCATTAATCGCTTTTGGGTGTTAAACCAATTGAGAGAAACTTGGCTCTAATACCAACCAATTTTGGGTGAATTAGTTCTTTCATAAAATTTTGATGATTTTAAAAAATTCATTCGATGAAAATCGATATCGAAAATATGTTTGACTTAGAGTAAGTGTAATAAGCAATTAGATCAGAAAACAATAGCAATGAAGAGCAGAAAGAAAATGCACACCAAATTTATAGTGATTCGGTCATCGCGACCTACGTCTACTCTCGATTCTTCTTCCGTCGAGGCCATCGACATTCACTAATGATATTTTTTCAATAAGCGAAGACCAACTATCCTCTTTACAACTTTTTCTTCTTTTAATAGGTTTAGGAAAGAACCTTTATAAGTCTGACACTTCCCTTAGAATGACTCTAAACTTTTATAAAGGAAGAGAGGAACACTTAAGACTTTTCAAGCTTTTACAACTCAGAATCACAAGCCTATTTATTTATTTATTCTTGCTATCTCAAATAGGAAAGAGTGGGATATTTATAGGTTTCAAATGACTTCAAAAATAGAGCCAAAAAAAGTCTCATCTTAGGTTTTTGAGGTTCTACTAATACCATCGCTAGTGTTGATCAGTGTCAGACTTTATCAGTTTACCATCGATTCTTTTGCTTTAATCAGTTTACCTTTTAATGATCAAAGTTAGTCCTACATCACTTTTCTCAAACCGTAGATTAGATCATAAACTCATCAATTGATTTCATCATCAAAATATGGGATTCAATAATTTTTATTAAAAAATAAAAAATAAAAAAATGACACATTATGTAAGAATTAAAAAATTCTGACAAATATAGGAAAAAGATTCCTGAAATAGAAGTACACAAATATTTGTCCATCCAGATCCCATTAAAAGTATCTAATACCATTCACTATTTTATAATTTAGACCAAAAATAGTGCATCACATATTAGCAAAATATTTTTTGATGGCCAATATTTACTTGGTGTGTGGGATCTAATTAATAGGTCAAATGTCAAAATAATTACGTAAATGCATGATATTTTTCTAAAAAAATAAAAATAAAAAAATGACACAATGTGCATGAGTTGAATAATTCTAAAAAATATCGGATAAATTACCTAGAATGAAAAGACACTGACATATCTCCATTTGGGTCAAGTTCAAAGATATCCCTAAAATTTCAGGATATTCTAATAAGTGATTTACTGTTTTTGGATTTTGACCAAAAATTAGTGTATTGAATATAAGGAAATGTTTTCTGAAGGTCAAACTTTTACTAGATGATTATGACTTTATTATAAGCTCAAATATAAAAAATTATTGCATGAGTACATGATTTTTTTTTAAATTAAAATGTTTTAAAATAAAAAAATGGCATACTGAGCAAGAACTGAAAATTTCTGAAAAGTATAGAAAAAATATTCTAAAATATAGAAACACTAACATATGTTCATCTAGATACCATTAAAAGATATCCAAAAACTTTTAAACTATTTTGGCCAGTCCTATTATGTGATGCAATTTTTTTGGATTTTAGCCAAGGATAGTGCATCATATATTAGTAAAACCTTTTTTAATGGCCAAAATTTTGTCAGGTGTGTGAGATCTAATCAGAAGGTCAAACGTCAAAAAGCTTACATGAGTGCATGATATTTTTTATAAAAATTTAAAAAATAAGAAAAATAAGAAAAATCACACTATGTGCATAAGCTGAATAATTGTAAAAAATATGGAACCAATTCCCAAAAATGAAAAGACACTAACATGAGTCCATCTTGATCAAATTCAAAGATAACTCCAAAATTTCAAGATATTTTGATAAGTCTTGTTATGTGATGCACTATTTTTTTTAGATTTTAACAAAAAAAAATACATCACATATAAGGACATATTTTCTAAGGGCCATATCTGTATTAGGTGATTGTGACTTTATTAGAAGTTTTGATAAGTCCTTCTATGTGATGCACTATTTTTGAATTTTAACCAAAAATAGTGCTTTGCATATAATAAAATATTTTCTAAAGGTTAAATTTTTACTAGATAATTATGACCTTATTAGAAACTCAAATGTCAACAATTATTGCATGAGTGCATGATATTTTTGTGAACATTTGAAAAAAAATAAAAAAAATGACACACTATGCAAGAACTAAAAAATTCTAAAAATTTTCTAAATTAGAGAAACACTGACATATGTTCATCTAGATCCCATTAAAATGCATCCAAAAACTTTTAGGCTATTTTGGCAAGTCCTGCTATGTAATGTATTTTTCTTGGATTTTAGTCAAGAATAGTGCATCGCATATTAGTAAAACTTTTTTGATGGCCAAATTTTTAACAGGTGTGTGAGATCTAATTAGAAAGTCAAATGTCAAAAAATTTACATTAGTGCATGATATTTTTGTAAAAAATTTAAAAAAATTGAAAAGTAGAAAATCAGACAATGTGCATAAGCTGAATAATTCTAAAAAAATATCGAACAAATTCCCTAAAATGAAAAGGCACTAACATATGTCCATCTCGATTAAATTCAAAGAAATCCCCAAAATTTTAAGATATTTTGATAAATCTTGTGGTGCACTGTTTTTGAATTTCAATAATCAATAGTATATGACATATAAAGAAATATTTTCCGAGGGCTATATTTTTATTAGGTGATTGTGATCTTATTAGAAGTTTAAATATAAAAAATCATTACATAAGTGCATGATATTTTTATTAAAAATAAAAAAATAAAATAACATATTTATTGAATCGTAGATTTTGAAAAGATGAAATCAATTAATGAGTCTGAACTATTGATCATTTGAGAAAAGTGATGTAAGACAAACTTCAATCATAGAAAGATAATTCGATTGAAGTAGGAGAATCATATGTTTGGCCAAAGTTCATCATATCGAAGATCGGGCATCAGGCTAGAATGACTAATGATATGTCGGATGTTGCAGAAGGTCGATATATTAATGGATCGGACAATATGCCGAACAAAAGGATGATGTATCGAAAGTTCAAACGAAGTATTGGATGAACTAATGATATGTCGGGTAATGTGGGATTCATGATTGTAGCTGTTTAGTCTTGATCGAAGTAGTTTAAGTATTTAATTGAGTTGGTTTTAGGTGTAACCATGCCAACTTGATTAAAAATCGATCAGGCTTAAATCAAGGTTGAATTGGGCCTCTTGGAAGGCTAATTCAGTGACTTGAGATTGGGCCAGCAGTGGCATCACTAGGCTAGGCAATGGAACCACTTGTGAGCTGGAAAGTATGAATTGTACTTTTTCAAAAAAAAAACCCGATAGTGATACTGCTCAGTGTAAGTGATGGTATCACCTAGTACTGGATGATCCTCTATCGATACTCTATCAGTGTAAGTCATTCCCAATAACTGGCTATGCTAGATCTGCAACTTCTAGACCTATAAGTCCTGTATCAAAGAGTGGATTACTCATACAGGACATCCTTGGTATCTCAAGTCTAAGAACCAGATATACCACTAGGATGACGAAATCGTTGTCTGATAATGAGGTATCATCAACTATCCAACATTCCATGAGCAGATCAATTAGTGAACTCATTCTCTAATGAGCACTTACATTATATCCCTAGTGTCCCTACACGAGTCACCTCTATTATATGGATGAGTATATAGCACGTAAATCTATTTGATTATCTCGATGTCCCTTTTGAGTGACCTATGACCGGGATTATTTAGGATCTATATTTAAAGGTGAATCGATCTCATTATTGTGATCTCATCATGATCCGATTCTCATTGTACAGATCTATGGACATTACAATGCATGCAATAGACAATATAAAGTGAGAAAAAATATCAAATATATAATAAGTAAAAAGAGTGCATGTCATGTCACACATGCCATCACTCACGTGATTGGCTTGCAAGGCACCCGTGATTAGCACTTTTAATGGGGAAAAAATCACTACCCTTATTATAACTCTTTCTCCTTTTCATATGTTTAAAAGAGAACCCTTATACCTATTGAGAAATCTGGGTCGATATCACATGCACAACGAAAAAATAGAAAATAAAATCTTAAAATTTCTCGTAGAAAGAAGGTTTCATCGTCGTGCAAAGATTGGTGTATAAAAATCCGTGAAACCGAAAAACTATACGTACAAGAGAAATTATATTATCCAAGGAGATCATATATCCCTGAATTCCTATAGATCTATGGGAGATGATGAAGGAGGTCAACTATTCTCCTCTCTATCAGTGATCCACATGACAAAGGCTATGAAGATGCTCCTTAAATCGCTGCTCAAATCTCCTCACTGTGTGCACCACACAATTAAGATGGGGGTAACCCTTCTTACTATCCACACACCCCAAATAGGGGTTGTAGGTTGAGGAGGATAGGGGGAGAGAAGAATAGGAGGTGGTAACTAAAAAGCCTAGCCCATGGCCCTTTGGTTCCCTCCTATTTATAGATGCTCTCTACTAACATAACCTTGATGGATCATGCCATATTGGATATTTGATCTCCATCCAACTATCCAAGCTTTTCAAATTAGTGGGTCTATATCCAATAATCTCTCATTGTCTCTTATTGGATCTTATCCATAAGATCTACTAATTTATGAGCTTATTGAATATTCAATAAGATACGGACTTTGACGGATATCTCATATATGAACATCTACTCGTCACAACACCTACCATATGTGTGTGACCCTCTAGGCCTAATATTGAACTGGTCGTGAGTTATATCTATTAGAACTCTTTCTAGCTAAGTAAATTATTATCTCCATAATAATTCACTCGACTCATCGACAATGGATATACTTGGCTACTATGCCGTAGTCCCCATACAATACAAGGGAATCCAATTCATTGGACCTATTTGTCCTTAGTTACTATGTATCTATAGTCCCTCATCCATCTAATATTACAAAAATCATATACCGGGCATGATACTATCAGACCTATATGGTTTATACTCGAGTCTCGCTCTAATCGGATTTTCCCGGAGAACTCTCTCTCTCTCAATCCGAATAAGTATAACTAGAGATATATTTGAGTAAGAACATATGAGATATTCCTCTCATAATACTGAGAGAGGATGATCCTCTATCGATACTCAATAGCCCTCAGATGACCTATAAGTTATGTTAGATCTAGAAGTTCTAGACTTATAAGTCTGGTATTAGAGAGTGGAGTGCTTATATAGAACATCCTTGGTATCTCAAGTCTAAGGACTAAATATACCACTAGGATGACAAAATCATTGTCTAACAATGAGGTATCATTAACCATCCAGTATTCCATGAGCAGATCAATCAGTGAACTCATTCTCCAATTAGTATTTGCACTATATCCCTAATGTCCCCACATTAGTAGCTCTTAGACCAATCATCTCTATCATATAGATGAATATATAATACACTAGTCTATCTGGTTATCTTGATGTCCCTTTCGAGTAACCTATGACCGAGATTAATTAGGGTTTGTGCTTAAAGGTGAATCGGTCTCATTAGCGTAATCTCATCACGATCTGATTCTCATTATATAGATCCATGGACATTACAATATATACATATATATATGTATATGTATATGTATATATATGTATATGTATGTATATATATATGTATATATATGTATGTATATATATATGTATATATATACATATATATGTGTACATGTATATTTATATATATATATACATATACATATTTATATTTATATATATATATATACATACATATATATAACAAGCAATATAAAGTGATAAAATATCAAATAATATAATATATAAAAAGGTTGCATATCAGGTTAATGTGTTATCACTCATGTGATTGGCTTGCAGAACACATATAATTGGTAATCTCGCACTTGACTTAACGCCAATTGCCTACATGTCTGATCCCCATCAGACCCTTATGACGTTCAAAGACAATCTGAGACAATGGCTTTGTTAGAGGATCTACGATATTATCTTCAAATGGAACACTTTCCACTGCTACATCTTCTTGAGCCACGATCTCTCCGATCAAGTGGAACCTTATCAAAACGTGCTTAGACTTCTAATGAGACTTAGGTTCCTTTGCTTAAGTAATTGCCCCCTTGTTGTCATAATATAAGAGAATCAACTCCTCGCTGCTCAACACGACTCCCAAATCTGTGATGAACTTTTTCATCCAAACTCTCTCCTTTGCTACCTTTGCCGTAGTAATGTACTCTGCCTTTATGGTTAAGTTATCCCGAATTAGACTTGCTGTCATCGACATCGGATTAGAAACTCGAGTCCGTGTAGCCCTCAACCCTGAAGCTACTACCTCTATATACTAGTAGAAGATCCTTAGTCCTTCTCAAGTACTTAAGGGCATACTTTATTGCTTTCCAGTACTCTAAGCCTGGATCCACTTGATACATACTCGTGACACTCAGAATATATGCAATATCAAGCCTAGTATATAGTATAATATACATGATAGACCATATCGCTAAGGTATATGGTATCCTATCCATATTTGTCATTTTTTCAAGAGTATTTGGGGATATACACCTAGAAAGCGATATCCCTTGTCTCATCGGTATGAGACATTTCTTGAAATTTTCTATACTAAACCTTTTGACAATAGTGTCTATATACCTAGATTGGGATAAGCCAAGCATTCTCTTGGATATATATCTATAGATCTGAATCCCTAAGATATAGATGCTTCCCCTAAGTCCTTCATGGAGAAATATCTAAATAGCTAAAACTTTACTATAGAGAGTATTCATATATCATTTCCAGTAATCAGGATGTCATTCACATACAACACAAAAAATGTGATAGTATTCCCGCTTACTTTCTTATACACACAAAGCTCATCTTCGTTGTTAATAAAGTCAAAAGATCTAATCGCCTCATCAAATCTTATGTTTTAACTTCGAAAAGCTTACTTCAATCCATAGATGGATCTAAGCAATTTGTATACCTTATTTGGACTTTTTTTGGACACGAATCTCTCAAGTTGTATCATATACACCTCCTCCTCGAGGTTGTCATTGAGGAATATAGTTTTCACATCCATCTGTCAGATCTCATAATCATAGTGTGTTGTAATAGCCAATAGAATTTAGATAGATTTTAGCATAGCTACAGGTGAGAAGATTTCATCATAGTCAATACATTGCTTTTGATGATACCCCTTAGCGACTAGCCTCGCTTTAAAGGTCTCCATCTTTTCATCTACTCCGATTTTCTTTTTGAATATCCACTTGCAACCATTGGGTATAATACCCTTGGGTGCATCAACTAGGTTCCAAACTTTGTTAAAATACATTGAATCCATCTCAAAATTTATGGCTTCTTGCCACTTCCTAGAGTCTATACTCATAATAGCCTCCTCGTAGTTCTTAAAATCAGTATCCTCGACCTCCTCTCATCTGATATGTCCCACATATCTCTCAGGATGATGGGGTACTCTATCGGACCTGTGTAAAATTGGAACTTGTGTCCTAGGAACCTAAATAGACTCAAGCTATGCAATGATACTTGAGCTAGGTTCTCTAACCTTGCTCAACTCTATCATGCTCCCATTGTCTCCACCAAGAGTGTATTCCTGCTCAAGGAACACTACTTTCTTAGCTACAAAGACTTTTTGGTTCTCAGGGTGATAGAAATAATGCCCATAAGGTTTTTTGGGGTATCCCACGAACTTGCATCATTTTGTTTTGGATTCCAACTTATCGGGGTTGTGTCTCTTAACATGGGTAGGACAGCCCCAAATCTTAACAACCTTAAGATCGGGCTTTTTCCCTTTTCATATCTCATATGGTGTAGAAACCACCGACTTAATTAAAACTTTATTCAGAATGTAAGCTACGATCTCTATGACATATCCCCTGAACAAAATGGGTAGGTAAGCAAAACTTATCATGGATTGCACCATATTTAACAGTATACAATTCCTCCTTTCAGATATATCATTAAGTTGAGGTATATAAGGAGGTATCCATTAGGATAAAATCTCTTGGTCTTTGATGAACTAGGTGAACTCTATACTTAAGGTACCCACCTCCTTGATCTAATCGAAGAGTTTTGATACTCTTTTCATTCTGGTTCTCTACTTCATTCTTATACTCCCTAAATTTCTTGAAGGCTTCAAACTTATACTTTATCAAGTACTCATGTTCGTATATAGAGAAATCATTAGTAAAAGTATTGAAATATGAGTAACCATCTATGGCCTGAGTTGACATGGGACCATATACATCACTATATACGAGTTCCAACAATTCAGTAGCTCTCTCTCTAGTTTCACTAAATGGAGAGTTGGTTAGTTTTTCATAAAAGCGAGGCTTGTAAGTTGCATATGACTCATAGCTGAATGGATCTAGGTATCAATCCTTTAGTAATTTTTGAATCATTCCCACATGATATGACCCACCCTACAATGTTACAAGTATACATTGCTCATCTCATCTCATTTCCTTTTGGATACATTTATATTCATGATATGTGGAGTAGTGTCTAGCATAAATAAACCATTATGCAATGTTCCTCTCATGATGATCTTATCATCTAATAATATTGAACAACTATTGTTCTAAAAAACTAATTTATATTTACTAACTATCAAACATGAAATAAAAATAATATTTTTGATAATAGAAGAAACAAAATAGTATGCATTTAATGTAATAATAGCTTCATCAAGCAGATGTAAGGTGATCTCGCCAACAATCACTATAGTAACTTATGCTCCATTGCCCATCTTGAGGTCCATCTTGCCTCTCGCCAATTTCCTAGGTCTTGCCAGAACCTGTAATAATTTGCAGATGTGATAAAAACTATCGGTATCCAATACCCATGTGTCATCATAAGAATATCATAAATGAAGATTAATCATGAATGTACTTGAAGCATCTTTAAACTTCTGTTTCACCTTCTTTGCAAGGTATTCTTTGTAGTTCCTCTTTCAGTGCCCATTTTTGCTGTAATTGAAGCACTAGCCTTTGTCCTTCACTAAGTCCTTCTTAGCAACCTTTGCTTTACCTGGTCTACCTTTACTCTTGCCCTTCGTAAAAGACTTTTCTATCTTCCTTTTCTTTCTGGTCTCAATAGTATAGAGAACTGACTTCTCTTTCTTGATAGTGCTCTTTGTCTCCCTCAATATATTGAGGAGTTCTAGGAGAGTCATTTCAAGCATATTCATATTAAAATTCATTATGAACTAAGAAAAAGAATCTAGTAGGGACTGAAGCACTAGATCTATACACGGGTTATCCTCTATGATCATTCCTAGACCTATGAGTTTTTTTATCCACTCAATCATATTTAGGATATGGTTTTGAACCGATAACCCCTTAGTCATCTTGGCGTGGAAGATACTCTTGGATATATCATATCATTGAGTTTTTCCCTATTCCTAAAACAATTTACAGAGATGCAAGAGAATAGATCTGGCATCCATCTTTTCATGTTGTCTTTGTAACTCGAGTCATGGAGCCTAGCATATAACACTAAGCAAGAGTGAAGTCATCTATGTACTTTACGTAGTGAGCAATCTCATCCTTGCTTGCTCCTTCCTTGGGCATAGACATTACTATATCAAGGACGTACATGATTTTCTCTACTGTGAGAACGATTCTTATGTTGCAAAGTTAATCCATGTAATTTGGACTAGTGAGATGGTTGATATTAAGTGTACCATATAAGAGATTTAAAAGCGATATTTTCTAAAAATGAACATATAGCGAAAATAAATAACATGTAAACTTTACAAAAGGTAAATAATCAAGATAAGGACTTCTATGTTAATCTACTCCTTTCTTGTGAATCATATAACTCTCTCCGGTATGTGAATCGGAGATCCTCGACAGATCTCTAGTGGGGATCGGGATCCAATCGACATCTCAACATAATCTCAAGAGACTCGATCAATCACGCTAAGCTCGAAAAGGTAGGTAACTCTTGCCGATCACAACTCCTTGTGATTCCCATCCTATACGGCCTCCGAACCATCATAGCCTCGAGGGACTTGACCAACCATGATATTCTGTTAAGACTTCATCATCGTTGCAAGATGTCTGATTTGATGATATGCCCTCGAGGGACTCGACCAAGCATACCATGTCCTCAGTTACCGGTGATATCTCTATGTCGTAGGTAAGATCTCGAATTATAATATAAGTGTCTCAAAGGACTCGACCAACTTAACCTATGTTAGGAATTGATTTCTTCCTATAATGATGGAAGGTTACGTGGGTTAATCTAATTGTCTCATATTTATCGACTTAATATTATCGAGAGAGAGGATTTTAATTTGGTCTCCTATGACATGTCACACACATACATATTTAATATATATTTATATTATATGTAAATATATATACATATCTAGAATCTATATAAACAATCACACATCACATGAGCAATCACACCAGATGATCATGGACCATAGTCTAATATGATTAAGCCTGAGCCAATGGGCCCAATTACTCATATTACGATCTATGTGTGCATCAGCACATCTCCATACCTTGTGATCGCCTATCTCATTCTTGTCAGTTTTGTTAGTATCTCAGCGCATCTCCATGCGTCGCGATCGTCTGTCTCGGCCTTATGAGTCCCGTTATATGTTAGGACTCTAGCTAGGAGAGTCCTAATTAAGTTTTACTGAAAGGGGCATTTATATAAAACCTACCTAGCTGACCCCTATTAAAAAGGTGAAGAGGTCGGCTAAGGTTAGGATTAGTTTGGAGGTTGTTTCTTAGAGAAGTATTAGGAGTTGGTTAGAAGTAGGAGTCTTGAGTATGAGTTGTTTAGAAGTAAGAGTCTTGAGTAGAGGTTCTATTAGGAGTTGGTGTTTAGAAGCCCTATAAAAAGTCATGTATTCATCCTCTTTTAAGGCGAATAGATGAATCTTTTTTAGCATCAACCTAGAGGAAGGAACCCCTATAAAGTTCCAAGGAGGCCGATCCCCTAAAGAGATTAACCCTAAGCTTAGAATTCGCAAAGGTTCTATCACTTGGTATCATAGCAGTGTTCTTGGTATCTCGTTACCCTTCCACAGCCATCCATCAGCCCTCTACAATCG
Organism: Musa balbisiana; assembly: GCA_004837865.1. Classification (NCBI taxonomy): domain Eukaryota; kingdom Viridiplantae; phylum Streptophyta; class Magnoliopsida; order Zingiberales; family Musaceae; genus Musa; species Musa balbisiana. The sequence continues at coordinate 15,852,170 of CM017193.1, read as the reverse complement.
CCCAAAGCAATTCTTGTAATTGCTTAAAGGATCGTGGTCGAATTCCGTCATCATCTCCACCACCGCGGATCATCCTTTGATCTCCCTGTGAATTACAATAGCAGATTTTCCTTTGGTTTCATTAAAAAAATTTCAATATAAATCACTGACCTTTTAAGTCCAAATTGCTACACTTTAGATGTAAAAGCCTATTGTAGTACCTTTCCATGATTCTCAATTTTTTCGAACCTTCCACCACCCCATGCCATTAACCCATCAATAAAAAAAAGACAGGGACATCTCTGATCTATAGGAATATGCTATAGCTTCTCAAGATCTAATTGATGCCAAATTTGAAGCATTGGAATCTTGGATTAAATAACGACATGAATCGCGCTTGGAGGATAAATTGCACACTTTGTTTGCAGAATTTAGAATTTGACAACCGCTGAGTCCAACCAAATTTCAGTGAGGAAAGAGTTCAGAGAGACCACTAGAGAAGGAGGGATAGCCCTTGGATATGCTATAGCCACTCATGAGGGTGGACTTCCCATGATGGGAAGGAGGCCTAGCGAGGTGGATTTTGCACGCCGAACGTTATTTTCGCTACTACCGAAAGTCGAATGATGCTATGGTGGAAATTACTGTCATCCACCTTAAAGGAGATGCTATTCAATGGTACAATTGGTTGGAATATAATCATAGAGCTCCGACATAGAATCAATTTAAGAACACACTACTGAATCATTTCGGACCTATGGAGTATGAAAATATCGATGGCCAACTCGCTAAGATTTGACAAACCTCTACGATTCAAGAGTATCAAACTAGGTTTGAGAAGCTATCCTACCTTGCTTGTGATTAGATTGACCATTAATTGTTAGAAACATTCATCAAAGGACTCAAACCATAGATAAAAGGGGAGGTTAAGGCGCGGTAGCCCCGTACCGTGACAGCTATGAATTCTTTCGCTCGAATACAAGAAGAACGACTCAACCAAGATGCTCGGAGGATGAGAACATCTCCTAGGCCCATGGCATATAAACCTCCTTCTGCTCCAAGCCATCCTTTGCTGCCAAAAAAATTAATAAAAGAAGAACTACGTGACCAATCAGCAAAGGGTCTTTGTTGGCATTGCGACTAGCCATAGAACCATGATCATCGTTGCAAAAGGGGCTGCCTCCTACAGATTGAACCTCTTGAAGACATGGAGGAGGAGGTCCAAGAGCATGAGGAAGAGGTCACAGATGAAGAATAGCAGCTGGTTGATATTACGATGAATTCCCTTACCGGTTACATGAACCTAAAAATGATGAAAGTGGGAGGACTTCTGAAGCAACAACCTATCACCATTCTTATTGACACCGGGAGTACTAATAAATTTATGAACAACAAGGTTGCTGTCTGGATGGCCTTACCTATCGAGAATTGCAGCAGGTTTGATGTTAAGGTCGTCGACGGACGAATTTTGAAGTGTAATCATAGGTGCCCACGGGTGAAACTATTGCTGTAGGACTAAGAGATAATTGTAGATTTCTTCCTCCTCCATCTTGATGATTATGAGGCCATGCTCAACATTAGGTAATGTTTCCTAAAACTTTATGAAACTAATTATGAAATTTTACAGTAAGGGGAAACAAGTGATACTGCACGGGAAACATGGGGGCGACGTAACGACGATTTGCACACAACGAATGGAGAAGGTTTTGCACAAAACATGTAGTGGCTTTTTGATACAACTTGAGCAATAACTAAGGGAGAGACAATAGAATTTGAAGACCGAAACCTACTTCCTTTGCTTGCTAAATTTTTAGATATATTTGATGAACCGCGCAACCTGCCTCATACTCGTCGGCATGATCATTGTATACCAATTCTTTCGGACAAACCTCTAGCAAATACTTGGCTATATCAGTATCCATATCTTTAAAAGAAAGAAATAGAAAGGATTATAAAAGAGATGCTAAAAAAAGGAGTTATTCGGCCAAGTTGCAGCCCCCTACTCTTCACCGATGCTTTTCGTACGAAAGAAGGACGGAACATGGCGAATGTGTGTTGATTACTGAGCTCTTAATGGCATAATCGTTAAGGACAAATACCCTATTCTAGTAGTAAATAAATTGCTTGATGAATTAAAGGGAGCACAAGTCATCACAAAGCTGGACCTTCGATCTAGGTATCATCAAATACGAGTGTGCGAAGAAAACATACCAAAAACCACATTTCAAACACACAACGACCACTATAAATTTTTGGTAATGCCCTTTGGTCTCACCAATGCTCCCTTCACCTTCCAGAGCCTTATGAATGATATTTTTCATAATTATTTTTGTAAGTTTTTGCTGGTTTTCTTCAACAATATCCTTATTTACAATCTTTCTCTTGAAAGTCATTTTCAACACTTATAACTTGTTTTGACGATTTTACGAGATTATGTTCTTTTCGTCAAAAAATCAAAGTGCAGCTTTCTTTAACATAAGGTGAAATATCATAGGCATATCATATCAGAGGAAGGTATGGTAGTGGACCCCTCCAAAATTGAAGCAATGCAGAACTAGCTGATCCCGAGGAACATAAAATCGCTACGTGGCTTTCTCGGTTTAATAGGCTACTACCATAAGTTTATGAAAAATTATAGAAAGATCAGTGTAACCCTTACTTCATTGCTAAAAAAAGATACTTTCCAATGGCCGGAGAAAGCCACCACTGCCTTCAACGAACTTAAAGCCATAATGACGATAATGCTCGTACTAGCTCTACCGACTTCGGTAAGACTTTTGTTATTAAAGCTAAAGCCTCCAGAGTTAGAATTGGTATTGTACTAATGTAAGATGGCCACCCCCTCGCTTATACTAGTAAGGTATTATCTCCTTACCATCTCAGGATGACTATTTACGACAAGGAGATACTCACGATTGTGCATACAGTGACCAAATGGAGACCGTACTTGATCGAGCAATGCTTTCAAATCAAGACCAATCATAAAATCTTAAAATATTTCTTAGAGCAGAAGATATCTTCCCTCGAGTAGTAAAAATGAGTAACAAAGCTTCTTGGATATGATTATGAAATAACTTACAAAAAGGGGAAAGAGAATACTGTTGTAGATGCGCTTTCACGGCTACTCGAGCAAGCTAAATTTTTGGCCATTTCACTTCAAACTAGCGATTTCCTTGAGAATATTAAGAGGGAATGGTAGGAAGATCTAGAGACTAGTAAGTTCATAAAAAAATTAGAGGAAACACCAAGCTCCGTGGCTCATTACAGTTAGGACTCAAAAGAATTACGTTATAAGGGACGCATTATGCTTGTGCTAAATTCTACTTACATAAAGACCATCCTTCAAGAGATGCATTCCACACCTGTGGCCAGGTACTCCGGGTTCCTTATAACCTATAAGAGAATTAAGCAAAAATTTTATTGGGTAGGGATGAAAAATATTATTGCTATATTTGTGACACAATGTGATATATGTCGGCAACATAAAGGCGAGATAGTGGCAAGTCTCGAAAAGCTACAACCTTTACCCATCCTGGACTCAATATGGACTGATATCAACGGACTTCATCGAAGGGCTTCTTTCATCATAAGGAAAAGGTACAATTTTTGTCATGGTTGATCATCTTACAAAATATACTCACTTTTGCATTGTTCGTAATCCCTACACTGCTTCTAGTATTGCTTGAATCTCTATGGAGAATATTGTAAAATTACATAGGATATCGAGATCTATTATAAGTGATCGTGATAGGATCTTCATGAGCAGATTTTGGATAGAATTATTCTAGATGTAGGGCACTAAATTAAAAATGAGTACGACGTATCACCCATAAACCGACAGCTAGACTGAAGTGGTGAATAAGTGCTTGGAGACATACCTCAAATGCTTCACTAGTGATCGACCAAAAGAGTGGACAAAGTGGCTTCCCTAAGTCAAGTGGTGGTATAATACAACTTCTCATTCATCCACAAAATGCACTCCCTATGAGGCTATGTATGGCCAACCTCCCCCTATGATCCCAAAATATGTGTTGGGCATCTCTAAATTAGAACAAATAGATAGGGAACTATAGGATAGAGACAAAATGCTAAAGTTGCTAAAAGATAATCTCATTGTAGCTCAAGCAAGGATGAACAATAATATGATCAACATAAAGGTGAAAGAGAATTTTTAGTAGGAGATTGGGTCTTCCTACGACTCCAACCATACAAGCAAACATCAATCCAAACTAGAGCATCTATGAAGCTTTCACCTCGGTTCTATGGACCCTACCAAATTTTAGAGCACATCGGAGCTGTAGCATATAGATTGGACTTACCTGCTAGCTTTCGAATCTATCCAGTCTTCTATATGTCATGTTTAAAGCTTAAGCTGAGACAAAACGAGATAGCCCAAAGCTATCTACCAAATATGACTACCCAAGGAGAACTCCAGACCTAGCCGAGTGCCATTATTAATCGATGGATCGTGACTCGACGATGACGACCCACTATTGAAGTACTAATACAATGGGCGAACCTACTAGTAGAAGATGTCACCTGGGAGAAATATGATGACTTAAAGATCAAATTCTCAAAATTCATTGGTCATTAGCCTCGAGGATAAAGCTGATTTGAAGAGAGTGGGTCTGTTAGGACTCTAGCTAGGAGAGTCCTAATTGAGTTTCATTGAAAGGAGCATTCATATAAAACCTACCTAGCCGACCCCTATTAAAGAGGTGAAGAGGCCAGCTAAGATTAGGATTAGTTTGGAGGTTGTTTCTTAGAGAAGCATTAGGAGTTAGTTAGAAGTAGGAGTCTTGAGTAGAAGTTGTTTAGAAGTATGAGTCTTGAGTAGGAGTCATATTATAAGTTGGGGTTTAGAAACCCTATAAATAGTCATGTATTCATTATCTTTTGAAGGGAATGAATAGATGAATCTTTTTTAGCAGCATTTGAGTAGCAACCTGGAGGAAGGAACCCCTATAGAGTTTCAAGGAGGCCGATCGCCTAAAGAGATCAACCCCAAACTTAAAATCCGCAAGGGTTTTATCATATCACCTCTACACTCCCACTGCACCTCCTTAGTAATTACAACATAATCATAAGCATGTAGGCCCGACAATAAACGAGAAAAAAATAAAGACTCATAGGCCTCAATAATAATAATAATAATAATAATAATAATAATGATCACTTCACACATACATTACATCACACGGTTCATGATCATCCGTCCACATCACACATCACATATATACATCATCATGTAGGAGTAATAGATAATAATAATAATTATTAATTAAATTATTCAATTAATTATTTTTTGCCCTTTGTAGTACCCTACCCTAGGGTGCCCCATGCAGTCAAGAAACCCTAGCCGCTAGGGTTACCAATGCAACAAGGGGATAGCCTTGGGCGACCAGGGTTCCCTAGCCCCTAAGGTTACCTTTGCAGCCAGGAAATCTTGGCTGCATGGTGAGCATGGGCGGTCAAGAAACCCTGGCCACTAACTTGTCCCATGCGGCTTGGAGTCCTGGCCGCTAGGGAAACCCCTACGACTAGGAAACCTTGGCCACCAAGGGTGCCCCTTACAGCTAGGAAACTTGGCTACAAGGGTTGCCACACCTATGGCTAAGAGATCCTTGTAGCTCTCACCATATAGCTTTTTGCCGGGCCAAGAGCAGCAAAGTGGAGCTCTCGACCAAGGCTGCAAGTAGCCTTCAACCAATCCAAAGGGTAGCAATAGTTACTACCCTTTCTCCCTTTTATGTCAACAAATTTGACATCAAAAACTCTCTCCAAAATACCTCTTAATGACAAAAAGGGTGCAGTATAGATTTGAAAACTATGACAAAAAAAATTGTAGCAATCACGCAAAATAATTCTACACGATTGAACACATCACACATAGTTTAAAAACCAATCTTTTGCATGAGCAACCTGGCTCTGATACTATTATTGGGAAATTTGGGCCAACATCACATATACAATGGAAGAACAAAAAATAAAATCTTAATTTTTTTTGAAAAAAAGAAAGTTTCATTATCGTGCATGTGCAAAAACCCGCGAAATAAAAAAACTACACATACAAAAGAAATTATGTTACCTAGGGAGATCGTATATCCCAAAATTCCTACAAATCTATAGAAAAGGATGAAATATGTCAACTGTCCTCCTCTCTAGTGGTGATCCACACAGTTGGGGCTACAAAGATCCTCCTCAAATTGCTACTTAAATTTCCTCACTACATGCACCACATAATCAAGAATGGGGCGGCCCTTTTTGCTGTCCACATGCCCCAAATAGGGGCTACAAGTTGAGGAGGAGAGGGGGAGATGAGAATAGGATATGGCAACCAAAAAGCCTAGCTTATGGCCCTTTGGTTCTCTCCTATTTATGGAAGCCCCCTATCAACTTAACCCTAATGGATCCTGCCATATTGGGTAATGGATCTCTATCCAACTACTCAAGCCTCTTTAGTGGGTCTCTACCTAATAATCTATCATTGGTTCTTATTGGATCTCATCCATAGGATCTAATAATTCAGGGGCTTATTGGATATCTAATAAGATAGGAGCTCCGACAGATATCTCATATCCGAACCTCTACTTATCGTAACACCTACCATATGTGTGTGATCCTCTAGGCCCAATATCAAGCTGACCATGAATTATACCTATCAAAACTCCTTTTGGCTTAGTGAATTATTATTTTTATAATAATTCACTTGATTCATCGACTGTGGACGTACTAGGCCAATACATCGTAGTCCCCAGATGATACAGAAGAATCCAATCTATTGAACCTATCTGTCCTCAATTACCATGTATCTATAGTCCCTCATCCATCTAATATTTCAGAGACCGTATACCGTGCATGGTGTTGTCAGGCCCATGCAGTTTCTACTCGAGTCTCGCTCTAATTAGATTCTCTTGGAAAACTCTTTCTCTCTTAATCCAAATGACCTTAGCTTGGGATTTGCTTGAGCAAGAACACATGAGATATTACTCTGATGACACCGAGAGATGATGTATTGAATCTCGGATTTCGATGATGAAATCAATTGGTAAATTATTTGATCAAATCCATATGTTGAGATAAGTGTGCAGGATTAACTATGATAACAGAAAAACGTAATGCAGATGATGGACCAGAGTCGAAGACTTGGAAGATATACCGAAAGCTCGTTGAGAGTTCATCATGAGATTACCAGAAGCATGCTGGAAGACTCACTAGAAGCTCGTCGGGAGATCGCCGGAAGTACGCCGGAAGACTAGCCAAGAGTTAGTCGGGAGTTCGCCGGAAGACTTGCCGAGAAGTTCGCTGGAGGAACGCTGAGTGAAAAGTCGATGTATCGGACCATACCTATCTTAATCATAGTTAGAACAATAATAAGAGTTGATTTGGGAGGTAATCCTATCAACTCTGTTAGGGGGCTAACTGGGCTCGGAGCTAGGCTGGTTTGGGCCGAATACAAGGCCCAACCAAGTTGCTGGACTCTCTCCAGTGGTGGCATCGCCTGGAACACAGTCCCCTAAATGGTCTGGGCGGTGGTACCGCCAGCAATTATTACTTGCTAGCGGTGGTACCGCCCCTGTCAGGCGATGGTACTGCTAGAGCTCGGTCTCCGAGCTCTGTCAGGCAATATTATCACCTAAATTGAGCAGTAGTACCGCCCAATATCAGACTGCACGCGATAGTACCACCCAGTAATGGCGGTGGTATTGCCAATACCCCGTAAATCCAAGATGAGATATTTTTTGGCTCCATTTTTGAAGTCATTGGGGCCTATAAATACCTCACCCTTTTCTGCATGAAAGGATACCAAAGTGTAATTAAAATCTTGAATCTTTGGGGTGTAAAAGTGCTAAAGTTTTCCTCCTCCCTCTCTTAGTTTTGTAACCATTCAAGAAAGAGGAGTAAGGCTTGTAAGGGTTATCTCCTAAACCCGACAAAAGGAGAAAGTGCTGTAAAAGGTGGTTGGTCTTCACCTATTAAAGGAATGCCTTTAGTGGACACCGGTGACCTCGACAAAGGAGGAATCCATAGTGGATGTAGGTCACATTGACCGAACCACTTTAAATTTTGATTTGCATTTCATTTTGAGCAATTTACTTTAATACAAATTATTTCATAACAAACTGCTTCTCCTCCTCATCTTGCTTTCACTATGCTTACGCTCTCATATGTTTCAAGTTGTTATCTTTCCAAATCGATTTTCATCGAACATATGAAATCGAAGAATTTTTTACTACACTAATTCAACCCCCCCCCCTCCTCTTAGTGCTACTCTTGATCCTAATAATTGGTATCAAAGCGAGGTTCACTCTCATTTGGTTTAAAACCTAAGAGAGATGACATTTGCCAGCAACCAAGAGGGTTACTCAATTATACGTCCACCCATGTTCAATGGAATGAATTACACATATTGAAAGACTAGAATGAGGATCTTCCTAATTTCAATGGATTTCGAATTATGGAATATTGTAGAAAATGGGTTCCAAAGTCTTCTCTTCTAATGAATGATTTGAATGAGTTGGAGAAAAAGTCATTTACTTTAAATGCCAAGGTTATAAATGCCTTATTTTATGCTTTAGATAAAAACGAGTTCAATCGTGTGTCTATTTGTAAATTGACTTTTGATATTTGGCACACACTCGAAGTGACTCATGAAGGCATTAGTAGAATTAATGAGTCAAAAATTAATCTTTTAGTGCACACTTAAGAGTTGTTTTGAATAAAACTGAGTGAGACTATTGGAGATATATACACCCGATTTATGGATGTCATCAATGGTCTAAAAGGACTTGGTAAAAGTTTCTCAGATTTTGAACTTATTAATAAAATCTTAAGATCCCTTCCAAAGAGTTGGGACCCTAAACTAACGGCCATTCAAAAGGCCAAAGATTTAAATAATTTTCCTCTCGAAGAACTAATTGGGTCACTAATGACCTATGAGATGACTTGTAAAGCTCATGAAGAGCTTGAGGACACCCTTCCAAAGAATAAAAAGGATATGACACTAAGAACATAAGAAGACCACTTGAAAGAAAATACAAATGACGAAGATTGTGATGATGACTTGGCACTCTTGACAAGAAAATTCAAAAAATTTATAACAAGAAATAAATTTAGAAATGACACTAAAAACAAATTTGAACCCAAGAAAGAACAAGTCATATGCTACAAATGTAAGAAGCCAGGACATTTCAAAAGCGAATGTCTCCAAGCAAAGAGAAAGCAACCAAAGAAGAAGAAGGCCCTTAAAGCAACGTGAGACGACTCAAGTACATTCGAAGAAGAAGAGCCAACCAACATTGAGCAAGTTGCTCACTATGCGTTGATGGCTATCGGAGATGAGGTAAGTAATTCATTTGATGTAAGTTTATCTTTTGATGAATTATTAAATACTTTTCATAATTTATTCGATGAATACAAATTAATTAGTAAAAAATATAAATTGTTAAAAAAGGAGCATGCTTCTCTTGTTAGTGATTTGGATAAATTAAAGATTGAGCATGATGGTAGTTTAACTCCTTGTATGAAATATGATGAACTAGAAATACTTAAAAAGGAAAACTTGCTACTCAAAGAAACCTTAGAAAAATTCAAGGTTGGCAGCAAGTCTTTGAACATGATCTTTGCCAATAAGGGTCAAGTTCATGAGAAAAGCGAAATCGGATTTGTGAGTAACCCTCACCAATATCCGACTACCTTTGTTAAAGGCCCTACCTTACATGTATCACCTCACGCCAAATGTAACTTTTGTTATAAACTCGGGCATATTACCTATAAATATCCACTTAAAAGATGTAGTCCACATAGATTGATTTGAGTTCCTAAAAGAATCTCAAATGACTCAATGTAACATGATAAGATATGTAGATCAATTTTTGAGACACCCAAGGTCAAATGGGTACCTAAAAATCATCCTTTTTTATAGAAAAATGTACCATCACAAGCTAAGAGCAAAAGATGATACCTTGATAATGGATGCTAAAGGCATATGACTGGAGATCCATCTTAATTCTCTAAGCTTACTATCCTAGACGACGTCACCTTAGGAGACAACAACAAGGGTAAAATCATTGGTAAAAGAATCATAGGTAACAAATCCAATCTTTTTATCAAAGATGTGTTGTTGGTTGATGACTTAAAGCATAACCTCTTAAGCATTAGTCAATTGTGTGATAAAGGATATATTGTTAAATTTGAATCTAATGCTTGCATTATTGAAAAACCATACAAAAATACATCTATGATTGTACTAAAACAAAATAACGTATACACTATCGACATCAATGATCTTTGCAATGAAATATGTTTTTCAATTTTGAATGACAATACTTGGCTTTAGCATAGGATTTTAGGTCATGCTAGCATGAAACTAATCTCTCAAATCTCATCTAAAGAACTTGTAAGAGGAATTCCTCATATTAAGTTCATTAAAGACAATGTATGTGATGCATGTCAACTAGGAAAACAAATAAAAAGTAGTTTCAAATCAAAAAACCAAATAAGCACCACTAGACCATTGCAATTGATCCATATGGACTTATTCAAACCAATTGCTACATCAAGCCTAGGAGGTATCAAATATGCTTTTGTCATCGTAGATGATTATAGTAGATACACATGGAGTTATTTTTGGCACACAAAAGTGATTGCTTTAGGTATTTCTCTAAGTTTTGTAAACTTGTTTAAAATGAAAAAGGTTTTACGATTTCATCAATTTGAAGTGATCACGGTGGTGAATTTCAAAACCATGATTTCCAAGACTTTTATGAATCAAATGGATACAACCACAACTTCTTTACTATGAAAAATCCTCAATAAAATGGAGTAGTAGAAAAAAAGAATAGAAACCTATAAGAAATGGCAAGAACCATGTTAAACGAATATAGCCTACCCAAATATTTTTGGGCCCAAATCGTAAATATGGCATGCTATGTGATGAATAGGGTTCTAGTAAGACTATTACTTTCCAAAACTCCTTATGAGTTGTGGAACAACAAAAAACCTAACGTTTCATATTTTAAGGTTTTCGGGTGTAAATGTTTTAGTTTGAATGAAAAAGATATTTTAGGAAAATTTGATGCAAAATCTAATGAAGGAATTTTCTTAGTTATTCTTCTGTTTCAAAGGCTTTTCACATCTTCAATAAAAGAATTTTAGTTATAAAAGAATCTATTCATGTTGTTTTTAGTGAAGTTTCCGAAGTTGAGAAAAATGATTTTGATGATGATCTTAATTTTGATTCTTTGAATTTAAATGAAACCCTTTCTCTATCCAGCAACTTGGACGTATCTTCTTCCGAACCTTCTTTACCAAAGGAATGAAAGTATGTAAATGCTCATCCTAAGGAGCTAATTATAGGAGACACATCAAAAGGGGTTCAAACTCGTTCTTCTCTTAAGAATTTTTATGCCAACGCCACTTTTCTCTCCCAAATTGAGCCTAAATGTATGACAAGGTCATGAAAGATGAATCATGGGTATCATAATGCAAGAAGAGTTGAATCAATTTTTGAGAGAAATGAGGTGTGGAATCTTGTTCTAAGGCCAAACCAACCATTTAGTTATTAGTACTAAATGGGTCTTTAGAAATGAGCAAGATTAATTAGTATCGGTGGTTGAAACAAGCATAGATTATAGCCAAGGATTTCACCAAGAAGAGTATCGATTATGAAAAACCTTGCTACCTTGTGGCACATTAAAGACCAAAGGATGCTACCAATACTCTATGCTGTATAAAACAATTAAGTTACAATGGATTCAAAGTCTTGCTAATGTTTTTCAATTTTGAATGACAATACTTGGCTTTAGCATAGGATTTTAGGTCATGCTAGCATGAAACTAATCTCTCAAATCTCATCTAAAGAACTTGTAAGAGGAATTCCTCATATTAAGTTCATTAAAGACAATGTATGTGATGCATGTCAACTAGGAAAACAAATAAAAAGTAGTTTCAAATCAAAAAACCAAATAAGCACCACTAGACCATTGCAATTGATCCATATGGACTTATTCAAACCAATTGCTACATCAAGCCTAGGAGGTATCAAATATGCTTTTGTCATCGTAGATGATTATAGTAGATACACATGGAGTTATTTTTTGGCACACAAAAGTGATTGCTTTAGGTATTTCTCTAAGTTTTGTAAACTTGTTTAAAATGAAAAAGGTTTTACGATTTCATCAATTTGAAGTGATCACGGTGGTGAATTTCAAAACCATGATTTCCAAGACTTTTATGAATCAAATGGATACAACCACAACTTCTTTACTATGAAAAATCCTCAATAAAATGGAGTAGTAGAAAAAAAGAATAGAAACCTATAAGAAATGGCAAGAACCATGTTAAACGAATATAGCCTACCCAAATATTTTTGGGCCCAAATCGTAAATATGGCATGCTATGTGATGAATAGGGTTCTAGTAAGACTATTACTTTCCAAAACTCCTTATGAGTTGTGGAACAACAAAAAACCTAACGTTTCATATTTTAAGGTTTTCGGGTGTAAATGTTTTAGTTTGAATGAAAAAGATATTTTAGGAAAATTTGATGCAAAATCTAATGAAGGAATTTTCTTAGTTATTCTTCTGTTTCAAAGGCTTTTCACATCTTCAATAAAAGAATTTTAGTTATAAAAGAATCTATTCATGTTGTTTTTAGTGAAGTTTCCGAAGTTGAGAAAAATGATTTTGATGATGATCTTAATTTTGATTCTTTGAATTTAAATGAAACCCTTTCTCTATCCAGCAACTTGGACGTATCTTCTTCCGAACCTTCTTTACCAAAGGAATGAAAGTATGTAAATGCTCATCCTAAGGAGCTAATTATAGGAGACACATCAAAAGGGGTTCAAACTCGTTCTTCTCTTAAGAATTTTTATGCCAACGCCACTTTTCTCTCCCAAATTGAGCCTAAATGTATTGACAAGGTCATGAAAGATGAATCATGGGTTATCATAATGCAAGAAGAGTTGAATCAATTTGAGAGAAATGAGGTGTGGAAGCTTGTTCTAAGGCCAAACAACCATTTAGTTATTAGTACTAAATGGGTCTTTAGAAATGAGCAAGATTAATTTAGTATCGTGGTTAGAAACAAGGCTAGATTAGTAGCCAAGGATTTCAACCAAGAAGAAGGTATCGATTATGAAAAAACCTTTGCTCCTGTGGCACGATTAGAAGCCATAAGGATGCTCCTTGCCTATGCTAGTAGTAATAATTTTAAGTTGTTTCAAATGGATGTTAAGAGTGCTTTTCTTAATGGCTTTATTTCAAAAGAAGTCTATGTTGAACAACCTCCCATATTTGAGAATGATAATTTCCCTAATCATGTGTTTAAGTTGACTAAAGCTCTCTATGGATTAAAACAAGCCCCAAGAGCTTGGTATGAGAGACTTAGTTCGTTTCTTAGTCAAAATAATTTCTCTAAAGGTAGGTCGATACTACATTATTTATTTAAAATTTTAAAAATAATTTTCTTATTATTTAAGTTTATATTAATGATATTATTTTTGGTTCTATAAATGAATCCTTAAGTGAATCATTTGCCAAAAGCATGAGTCAAGAATTTAAAATGAGACTAATGGAGGAATTAACTTTTTTTTTATGCTTACAAATCAAACAATTTAGTAATGATATTTTTCTTAGCCAAACAAAATATGCATTAGATTTGCTAAAATAATTTACAATAGATAGTTCAAAAGCAATCAACACTCCTATGAGTACCTTTAGCAAGTTAGACACTGACGAAAGTGGAGAAAGCTTTGATCAAAAAGCTTATAGGGGTATGATAGGTAGTTTGCTTTATCTTACCGTAACTAGACCGGATATCATGTTTAGCGTAGGACTTTGTACTAGATTTCAATCTAACCCTAAGCAATCTCATTTAAAAGCTGTTAAAAGGATTTTTAGATACCTAAAAGGAACTCCTAAACTAGGATTATTGTATTCAAAATCTAAGAATTTTGAATTGCTTAGTTATGCTGATATAGATTTTGCTAGATGTAGATTAGATAGAAAAAGCACATCCGGAACATGTTAATTTTTAGGACACACTCGTATCTTGGTCTTCCAAGAAATAAAACTCGATTGCATTATCTACAATGGAAGCTGAGTACATAGCTACAAGTGTATGCTATGCTCAAGTTATATGGATGAAAAACACCTTAAAGGATTATGGAATTACCCTGAAAAACATATCTATAAAGTGTGATAACACTAGTGCAATATACTTAGCAAAAAATCCTATTCAACACTCAAGAACTAAACACATTGACATTAGGCATCATTTCATATGAGATCTTGTTAACAATCATGATGTAATCTTAGAATTTATTAATACGAAACATCAATTGGCCGATATCTTTACAAAACCCTTAAGTGAAGAACAATTTGATTTCATTAGAAGAGAATTAGGGATATCAAACTGTTCGAATGCATGAATTTGTTGAATTTATTTTTTTGGACTTTCTCGATTTTTATTTTTATCTCTCACTTGAATCATGAACTCATAGTATGCGCCATGAGCCATATGAATTTGATCATACACATCTATCCAATGTTTGCTTACAAATTTTATATGATGAATCATGAACTTATGGTATGCATTTTTCATACGAGTTTAATATGATTGAGTACAGATTTTTGGCAAGAATCTATGGTGCAGATGCAAAGTATGAATTTTTGGCAAGAATCTACTCCTCTTATAATGCAAATTGATGTGTGTATACTATTTGAGCAGTGCTCACTACTTATAGGTGGTGGCACCACCAGTTGTCACATGTTGCAAGCGGTGCCACCGCCCAACTAGTGGTGCCACCGCCCAACTAGTGGTGCCATCAGGAGTTGTAGGCGGTAGCACTGCCCAACTAGTGGTGCCACCGCCCGCAACCTGCCCTTTATAAATACTAAGTTAGGGTCGACGGTAGAACCGATCCCAACACATTCTGCACTCCTCCAAATAGCACCAAACCTCTTGAACACCTTGCTCTCCCTCTAGCGACTCAAAAATCCCCACTTCCTACTAGATCAAGGATCAATCTCCAACAACCTTTTGAAGATCACTAGAAGGATAAACTGCTAAGGTATTCTCTAAATCAAAGTGATTCCCCTTTGTATTACTTATTCTTGCTCCTTACTTGTCTTCATGATTGTAGTCTCCATGGGTTCTAGAAGATCCTCTAGGGACAAAGGGAAGAGGAGATTAGATAAAAATTATTACTCCCTACTTTTCGATTCTAATCAACATACCCTAAAATTTTCATCTATAGAGTCTAGACATATTCATAAGGGTAAATATATTGATTTAGATGAATTAAGTGATTTAAAACCTATTCAATGGTTTGCTAATCTAGACATTCTCCTAATCCTTCAAATGAGTGAACCTATCTACCCTAGACTTGTTAGGCTATTTTACAATAATTTACATGTAGATGAAAATGAAAGGATATTTACCTATCTCTTAGGACATCATACACTCATTGTGGATAGCATAATTTGCAATATCATAAGAATTCCGGTAAAAGAAAGAGGGTGTTATTTTAGAGGATAATGGGATGAAGAATCAATTCGGACTACTTATGTTGATGCCTTAGGAATAATTTTTGGTAATCCTAACTTAACTATTCTTCCAAAAAGCTATGAACATTTACTACCTTTAAGCACCAAAATACTTCATCACATCCTGATAAATATCATTCTCCCAAAACAATATCATCATGATGAAGTAAGCCAAATGGAATTAGGTACCATGTATTAGATTATGAAGAGATATAATAATTATTTTGGTTACCTAATCCAACAAAACATGATTGAACTATCAAAAAGGGACATGATGCTTCCATATGGTGGCTTAATCACAAGACTACTCCATGCCTATGATATTGCTATTCCACCCGACGAAGAAGTTATAAAACTAGACAAATTTAGTATCATAAATAGAAACCTACTTCGATGGTTGAGATGTACATTTAGAAATGGTATATGGACTAGATTGTCTAGAAGGACTGATCCCCTCCAACCAAAACCAGAACTTGAAACACCAATTTTTAGGGGTAATTAATCTCCTCCAATTGGTTCCTTTGAGGAATCACCTCCAATAGAGTAAGCACCTTCCTTATCTATCGATGACATAGGGACTCGGATGGATCGATTTGAATAACATCAAAATCGACTTGAACAACGCCAAGATCAAATTTTGACTGAATTGCAGTAGATTCATCAATAACTCAATACCTTGTTTAGACATTTTAACTGGCCACCACCTGAATAATTGATTATGACTTTTTGCTGATGACAATGGGGGAGAAATGGATGAAATCCCTCTCTTTTATTCTACTTGCTTTGATGCTATAATCCTATGTTGTTTACCTTGATGTTGTAAACTTAAAATGCAGCTTACTTTGATGATTGCAATGCTGTCCTTTGATGATGAAAATTTCTATGTTATCTCTTCAAATGATGAGTATGATGATGCAATATCATAAATACTTTGATGTTAAAAATTTCTATTATTTGGACTTGAAAATGGATGTCATGCCTTGACATCATTTCTATCAATAAATACGTGGTATCATCTTTAAATTTGGTAAATCATGATGTGCATGATGATAATAAGTCTAACTTATCAATTTGATGCTTGAATTCAAAGGCTTTGAATTCAAGAGTATCTTTTCTCAATTATGGCATATAGATAGGGGAAGTTAAAATTAACTCCATTACTAATTAGTTGTCATTATCAAAAAGGGGGAGATTATTGAATCTCGGATTTTGATGATGAAATCAATTGGTAAATTATTCGATCTAATATATGTGTTGAGATAAGTGTGCAGAATTAACTATGATAGCAATAAGGTGAATAGCAGATGATGGGCTAGAGTCGAAGACTCGGACGATATACCGGAAGCTCGCCAAGAGTTCATCGTGAGATCACTGAAAGCATGCTGGAAGACTCGCCAAAAGCTCGTCGGGAGATCGTCGAAAGCACGCTAGAAGACTAGTCGAGAGTTGGTCGGGCGTTTGCCAAAAGCTCATTGAAAGACTCGCCGAGAAGTTCACCGGAGGATCGCCGAGTGAAAAATCGACGTACCGGACCATGCCTGCCTTAATCGTAGTTAGAATGATAATAAGAGTTGATTTGGGAGGTAATCCTATCAACTCTATTAAGGGGCCAACTGGGCTCGGAGCTAGGATGGTTTGGGCCGAATACAAGGCCCAACTAAATTGTTGGACTCTGTCCAATGGTGGCACCACTAGGGCCGGCGATGGCACCGCCTGAAACACAGTAGGCGGTGGTACCGCCCAGACTGGGAGGTGGTACCATCGGTAGTTATTACCTGTAAGCGGTGGTACCGCCCTTTTCAGGCGGTGGCACCGCTAGAGCTCAGTCTCCAAGCTCTATTAGGCGGTAGTACCACTCAGACTAAGTGGTAGTACCACCCAATGTCAGATTACAAGCGATAGTACTGCCCAGTAATGGTGGTGGTACCGCCAGTACCCCGAAAATCCAGGATGATGTACTTTTTAGCTCCATTTTTGAAGCCATTGGGGCCTATAAATGCCCCATCCTTTTCTGCATGAAAGGATACCGAAGTGTGATTATAATCTTGAATCTTTGGGGTGTAAAAGTGCTAAAGTTTTTTTCCTCCTTCTCTTAGCTTCGTAACTATTCAAGAAAGAGAAGTAAGGCTTGTAAGGGTTATCTCCTAAACCCGACAAAAGAGAAAGTGCTGTAAAAGGGTTGGTCTTTCTGTAAAGGTGGTGGTCTTCATCTATTAAATGAAAGCCTTTAGTGGACGCCGATGACCTCGATAGAGGAGGAATCCACAATGGATATAGGTCACATTGACTAACCACTCTAAATTCTAGTTTGCATTTCATTTTGAGCAAACTACAAATCATTTCATAGCAAACTTCTTCTCCTCCTCATCTTGCTTTTACTATGCTTACGCTCTCATACGTTTCAAGTTGTTATCTTTCCGAATCGATTTTCATCGAACATATGAAATCGAATAATTTTTCACTGCACTAATTCACCTAGTGCCACTCTTGATCCTAACATGATAATCCTCTATCGACACTCAATAGCCCTCGTAAGGTTGGTCGCCACTCTCGATGACCAATTGTGTTAGATCTAAAAGTTCCAGACCTATAAGTCTGGTGTCAAAGAGTAGATTACTCATACAGGACATCCTTGGTATCTCATATCTAAGGACTAGATATACCATTAGGATGACAGAATCATTATCTGATAATGAGGCATTATCAACTATCCAGCATTTCATGAGCGAATCAATCAGTGAACTCATTCTCCAATGAGCACCTACACTATATCCCTAGTATATTCACACGAGTAGCTATGAGATCAAATGCCTCCATCATATGGACGGGTATACAATACACCAGTTTGTCTGATTATCTCGATGTCCCTCTTGAGTAACCTATGATCGAGATTATTTAGGGTCTACGTTTAAAGGCAAATCAACCTCATTATCATGATTTCATCACGATCTGATTCTCATTGCACAGATCCATGGACATCACAATATATATATATGTAATAAGTAATATAAAGTAATAAAATGTCAAATAATATAATAAGCAAAAAGAGTACATATCATGTCATACATGTCATCACTCACGTGATTGGCTTGTAGGGCACCTATGACTAGCAACACCCCTCTTTTACAAAAGACCTCTCACCTCCCTTGGAATAACTTCTAGACTCAAGGACAAAGAGACTCGATACTTTTCAAGAGTTTACAACACTTTAAGTATGAGATGAGTATTTATAGGCCCCAAATGGCTTTATAAAGAGAGCCAAAAATTTAAATCCTTAGGTTTTTGGGGTACTAGCAGTACCACACCTGCATTGGGCGATACTACCATATAATAGCCTGGGCACTAATGGTACCATCGCCTACTTGGGCGGTATCATCGCCTGACATAGTCTGAGAGACTATGTTCTAGTGATATCACCACTAGTCTAGGCGATATCATCGCTTGACATTGGGCAGTACCATCGTCGGGTCTCCCAGAAAAGTATAATTCATACTTTCCAACTCACAAGCGGTTCCATCGCCTAACCTGGCCACCACTTGGCCCAACCTCAAGTCACTGAATTGGCCTTTTAATAGGCCCAATTCAACCCTGATTCAGGCTTAATGAACTCCTAATCAAGTTGGCATTGTTACACTCAAAACTAATTCAATTAAACACTTAAACTACTTTAATCAAGACTAAACAACTACAATCATGAAGCCTATATTGTTTAGCAAGTTATTAGTTCATCTGGCACTTCGTCCGAACTTTCAACGTGTCGTCCTTGATAGAAGATAAGATTTCCTCAACTATAGGAGGAAATCTCTCTATTCTGTTGAGAAAAATCCTCTATTCTGTTAAGGGAAATCCTTCCTCCTAATCTGTATAAATAGGAGTTAAGCTACTTCACATTCTTCAATAAAGCTTCTTCAATAATTGTTCTTATCTTCTATTATTTCCATCATGGTATCAGAGCAGTGAGAAAAGCGAAGCTTCGCTCTTGCCTTTGGCCAGCGACCAACACCGTTGAGAAAAACGAAGGTTCACTCTTGCCTTTGGCCAGCGACCAACGCCGCTGAGAAAAGCGAAGCTTCGCCCTTGTCTTCGGCCAGCGACCAACGCCATTGCAGCCACATTCCTAAGAGGCTCCACAACCAATCCTCATCTTCCTCACCGCGGTAACCTTCGTTGATCTGCCAACAGTCGACGGACTTAAGGAGAACAAAGGGTGGACCTAAAGAGAACGAAGGGAACGCCTGTGCCCTTACAACAACAGCAATCGCAGTAGTAGCAGCGATTTGCTCTTGTCCTACTCATTTGCCCTACTCATGAAGCCTCTCACTTGTAAACCATTCTTTGCATCGATCCAAGATTGGTATCCTTGTCAGGAGCACCATCTTGCCCCCCGCAAGATGAGATTTCCCCAACTATATGAGGAAATCTCTCTATTCTGTTGAGAAAAATCCTCTATTTTGTTGAGGGAAATCCTTCCTCATAATCTATATAAATAGGAGTTAAGCTACTTCGCATTCTTCAATAAAGCTTCTTCAATAATCATTCTTATCTTCTATTCTTTCCATCAGTCTTTTCCTTCAGCATATTGCCCGATATATGGGCATGTCAATCTTTTGCAATATCTGATCTTTTTGGTGCAATTTTCAATCCTTCTAGTCTAATGCTCGATCTCTGACATGATGAACTCCGGCCCAACGTTTGATTCTCCCGCTTCAATCAAATTGTCTTTCCATGATCGAAGTTTGTCCTACGTTACTTTTCTTAAACGCTCATTAATTCATAGACCCATCAATTAATTTCATCATTAAAATCTAGGATTCAACAATCTCCCCCTTTTGATGATGACAACCAATTGATGACAAAGTTTTAACTAAACTCCCCCAGTCTATATGTCACATTGAAATAAACTTGAATTGAGAAAATGATAACCTTCTAATTCTAGTCTTTGAATCAAATCAAAATAATTTTAATCATAGTGACTTTCTTTGCGAAGTCATATGCAACACGTCATAGTACACCTCATATGCATAGTTAAAATATCATTTCATATATCATAATATCAAATCACGTGTTAAGATATTATTACATAATTCTAAATCATTAAGGTTCATCAAATTATGAGTTAAGATATCATTGCATGCATAATTCTAAATCATCAAAATTTCATTGCATGCATCATAATATTAAATCACGAGTTAAGATATTATGCATAATTCTGAATAATCAAAATTTTAAATCATCAAAGATTGAGTGCAGTCAACTTCTCCTCCTTTGTCATCAATAAAAAAGAGATATATGTAAGTTTTTACTTCTTTCTGAAATATATAATCTAGAAAGTTTTTGCTTTTCTTTGAGATGTGCAAGCTAGCACTTCTCTTTCTCTCTTTTGTCATTATAAAAAAGAAAGGAAGGATACAATGATGTAATTTTTCTCCCTTTATATCAATATTCTAATCATAACATGAAAAATATTAATATCAAAGATAATGAGAGATCAATTTGATGATCGAGTATTACAAGTCATGAATACAAATGAGTCATAATAAATAAATCTTAAGTTGTAATATCAAAAGATCATGATTCATTTTGATAAATCTCTTCTTTAGTAAATAGCAAAAGAAATCTTATGAGATCAAATAGTACAAGATCTTGATTTATACAAAAGAAATCTCAAGTCATAAATACCAAAAAATTAAGAGAAAGATCATGATTCATTTGGATAAATCTCTTTATTAGTCATTAGCAAAAAGAAAGAATCACAAGAGATCGAATACAAAATAAGTCATGAATATATAAATAGTGAGAAATTAAGATAATGATCCAAAAAATATATGAGAAGAATTCATGCATTTAGAAGATTCAACATTCCTAATTCTCTTCTAATAAAATCGAATTGTTCTTCATTCAATAGTTTAGTAAATATATCTACCAATTGATGTTTTGTGTCAATAAAATCTAAAGATATATCATGATTCTTAATATGATCCTTAATAAAATGATGTCTAATATCAATTGTTTAGTCCTAAAGTGTTGAATATGATTCTTTAACAAGCATATTACACTAGTGTTGTCATACTTTATAGAAATGTTTTTCAAGCATAGTCTATAGTCTTCTAAAGTAATTTTCATCCATATTAGTTGTGCACAGTATGCACCTATCGCTATATATTTAGGCTTGGCTATAGATAATACAACAAAATTTTGTTTCTTAGAAGACCAAGAAACAAGTGTATGACCTAGAAGTTGATATATTCCAAATGTACTTTTTCTATCTATTCTACATCCTACAAAGTCATCATTAGCATAAGCAATCAAATCAAAAATTTTAGATTTTGGATACTATAATCCTAGATTATAAGTTCCTTTTAAGTATTTAAAAATCCTTTTACCTACTTTATAATGAGATTATTTAGGATTGGATTAAAATCTTGAATAAAGTCTAACACCAAATATAATATCAAGTCTAGTTGTTAAGAGGTATAGTAAACTACCTATCATACCCCTATAAGTCTTTTGATCAAAGCATTCTCTTTCATTATCCATATTTAATATAGTAGAAGTACTCATTAGTGTGTTAATAGTCTTAGCACTATCCATGTGAAACCATTTTAATAGATTCAATATATACTTAGTTTGACTAATAAAACTTCCATCATTTAGTTGCTTAATTTATAATCTTAAGAAAAATATCAATTCACCCATTAAACTCATTTCAAATTATTGGCTCATACTTTTGACAAATAATTTGTATAAAGAATCATTTGTAGAACTAAAAATAATATCATTAACATAAATTTAAATTAATAAAAAATTATTTTAAAAAATATTTAGTAAATAATGTGATATTGACCTTGTATTTTGAAAAATTATTCTTAATAAGAAATAAGCTAAGTCTCTCATACAAAGCCCTAGGGGCTTGCTTCAATCTATAGAGAGCCTTAGATAACTTATATATATGGTTTGGAAAAGAAACATTCTCAAATCTGAACGGTTGCTCAATATAAACTTCTTCGGAAATAAAACTATTAAGAAAAGTACTTTTGACATCCATTTGAAATAACTTAAAATTGTTACATTATGCATAGGCAAGGAGTATTCTTATGGCTTCAAGTTTTACCACATGAGTAAAGGTTTCTTTATAATCTATACCTTCTTCTTAGTTAAAATATTTAGCCACTAATCTAGTCTTGTTTTGAACCACGATACCAAGTTCATCTTACTTATTCCTAAAAGCCTATTTAGTATCAATTACAAGATGATCACTAGGTCTAGAAATAAGCATCTAAAACTTATTTCTCTCAAATTGATTTAATTTTTCACGTATTATAAAAACTCGTGAGTCATCTTAGAGAGTATTGTCAATGCATTTAGGCTTAATTTGAGATAAAAGGACAACATTTGCATGAAAAATTTTGAATGAATAATGAGTTTGATCACTTTTTGATGTATCTCAAATAATTAGCTCCTTAAGATGTGCATCTCCATACTTCCATTCCTTGGGTAAGGATTTTTTGGAAGTAGATGCATCCAAGTTGCTTGGGAGAAGAGAATTCTCATTCAAATTCAATGTATTAAATTCAAAATCATCATTAAAATTATTTTTCTTAAATTTCGGAGACTTATTAAAAATAACATGGATAAATTCCTCAATAACCATAGTTCTTTTATTGAAAACTCGATAAACTTTAGAAATAAAGAAATATTCAAGAAAAATACTTAAATATTGGATAATAAAGATCATTACTAGAGGAATATTACAAAATGGTTTATTTGTGCTAGACACTACTTTATATATCATGAATGTAAGTGTGTCTAAGAGGAAACGAGATTAAGTGAACAATGCATACCTATGACATTGCAGGCTAAGTTACATCCATGAGGGAAGGATTCAAAAGTTACTGAAGGATAGATAGTTAGATCAATTCGACTATGAGTTATATGCAACTTGCGAACCTTGCGTTCGTGGAAAACTGACCAACTCTCCATTTAGTAGAATTGGAGAGAGAGTCACTAAGTTACTAAAACTCATACATAGCGATGTATGTGGTCTCATGTCAACTTAGGCCATAAGTGGTTACTCCTTCTTTATTATTTTTACTGACAATTTCTCTAAGTATGGACATGTGTACTTGATTAAGTATAAGTCTGAGGCATTTGAGAAATTCATGGAATATAAAAGTAAGATAAAGAACCAGATTAAAAAGAGTATTAAGACTATTCGATCAGATCGAGGAGGTGAGTACTTGAGTATAAAGTTCACCAAGTTCCTTAAGGACCATGGCATTTTATCTCAGTAGATACCTCCTTATACATCTGAGCATAGTGGTATATCCGAAAGGAGGAATCACACACTATTAGACATGGTGCGGTCTATAATGAGCTTCACTGACCTACCCATCTCATTATGGGGATACGTCCTATAGCCCGCAACTTACCTTCTGAACATAGTTCCAACTAAGTTGGTAGTGTCTACACCATATGAGATATGGAAAGGGAGGAAGCTCAATCTTAAGGTTATTAAGATTTGAGATTATTCTATCCACATTAAGAGATACAATTCCGATAAGTTGGAATCCAAAACTGAGCGATGCAAGTTCATAGAATACCCCAAGGAAACTTGTATGTATTATTTCTATAATTCCGAGGACCAAAAGATCTTTATAGCTAAGAGGATAGTATTCCTTGAGAATGAATACATTCTTAGTGGAGAAAGTGGAAGCATAATAGAATTGAGAGAGGTTGGAGAACCTAGCTCAAGCACCATTATACAACTAGAGTCTACTCAGGACCTAGCACACAAGTTTCGACTTTATATAAATTCGGTAGAGTACCCTATCCTTCTGAAAGATGTGTGGAAGATATCAAAAGAGAGGATATTGAATATATTGATCCTCAAACTTACAAGGAGGCTTTTATGAGTATAGACTCTGGGAAGTGGCAATAAGTTATGAATTCTGAGATGGACTTCATGTACTCCAACAAGGTTTGGAATCGAGTTGTTGCACCCGAGAGTATTGTATCTATTGGTTGTAAGTGGATTTTCAAGAAGAAGATCATAGTAGATGGAAAGGTAGAGACCTATAAAGCAAGGTTAGTAACTAAGGGGTGTTTATTATCAAGGGCAAGGTGTTGACTATAATGAAACCTTCTCACCCATAGCTATGCTAAAATCTATCCGAATTCTATTGGTTATTGCATAATACTATGATTATGAGATCTAACAGATAAACATAAAAATTACATTCCTCATTGGCAACCTCAAGGAGGAAGTGTATATGATACAACCTAAGGGATTCATTTTCAAAGAAAATTCAAATAAAGTGTGCAGATTGCTTAGGTCTTTCTATAGACTGAAGTAAGCTTTCCGAAGTTGGAACATAAGATTTGATGAGGCAATCAGATTTTATGACTTTGTTAAGAACAAATATGAGCCTTGTGTATACAGGAAGGTAAGTGGGAGTGCTATTACCTTTTTGGTGTTGTATATGGATGGATGACATCTTGATCATTGGGAATAATATAGAAATATGCTTCATAGTAAAGGCTTGACTATCTAGATATTTCTCTATGAAGGACTTAGGAGAAGTATCATATATCTTGGGGATTTAGATCTATAGAGATAGATCCAAGATGATGTTTGACGTGTCCTAGTTCAAGTACATAGACACCATTATCAAAATGTTTAACATGAAAATTTTCAAGAGAAGTCTTATACTAATGAGATATAGAATATCACTTTCTAATAGTATGTCCCCAAAGACTCTTAAAGAAAGGGCAAACATGGATAAGATACCCTATGCCTCGGTGATAGGATCTATCATGTATGTTATGCTATGTACTAGGCTTGATATAGGGCATGTTCTAAATATCATAAGCATCTATCAAGCAGATCCAGGCTTGGAGCACTAAAACGTAGTAAAATGTATCCTTAAGTACTTGAGAATGATTAAGAATCTTTTACTGGTATATAGAGGAAGTAGCCTTAGGGTTGAGGGCTATACGAACTCGAGTTTTCAGTTTGATATCAATGATAGCAAGTCTAATTCAAGGTATATATTCACCCTGAATGAAGGAGCAGTATGCTAGAAGAATTCTAAGCAAGATACTACTGCTGACTCGACCATAGAGGTGAAGTATATTGTTGTAGCAGAGATAGTAAAAGAGGGAGTATGGATGAAGAAGTTCATCAGAGATTTGAGAGTCATGTAGGGCAACGAGGAGTTGATTCTCTTATATTGTGATAACAACGAGGCAATTGCTCAAGTGACGGAATCTAGGTCTTATCAGAAGTCTAAGCATATTCTGAGGAGGTTTCACCTAATCAGAGAAATCGTTGCCCGAGGAGATATAGTAGTAGAAAGAGTTTCATCCGAAGATAACATCATAGATCCACTAATGAAGTCATTATCTTAGATTTTCTTTGAGCATTATAGAGATCTGATAGGGATCAGACATATATATGATTAACTTTAGGTTAAGTGGGAGATTGTTGGTCATATGTGCCTTACAAGTTGATCATATGAGTGATGGCACGTGTGATATGATATACACTCCTTTCGCTTATTAATTATTCTAGCATCTTTCTCATTGTATATTGTCTTTTACATGTATTATGATGTTTATGGATATATGCAAAAGAAAAATGAATCATGATAAGATCATGATAATAAGATGATTCACCTTTAAACATTGATCCCAAATAATTCAAATCATAGGTTACTCGAGAGGGATATCGAGATGACTGAATAGACTGGTGTATTGTATACCCGTCTATATAATGGAGGCGGTTGGTCTCATAGCTACTCGTGTGAGGACACTAGAGATACCAGGCAGGTGCTCATTGGAGAATGAGTTCATTGATTGATTCGCTCACAGAATGTTAGGTAGTTAATGATACCTCATTATCAAACAATGATTCTGTAATCCCAATAGTATATCTGGTCCTCAGACTTGAGACACCAAGGATGTCCCGTATGAGTACTCCACTCTTTGATACCAAACTTATAGACTTAGAAGTTCCAAATATAGCACAGCTAGTCATTGAGAGTGGCAATCAACCTTACGATGGCTATTGAGTATCGATAAAGGATTATCCACTTTTGGTATCATGAGAGGAATATCATATGTGTTCTTGCAAAAGCAAATCCCTAGCTAGGTTTATTCAGAATGAAAGAAAAAGAGTTCTCTTGGAGAATCTGATTAGAGCGAGACTCGAATAGAAACCGTATGAGCTTGACAACATCATGCTTGGTATATGATCTTTAGGATATTAGATAGATAAGAAACTATAGATACATAGTAACTGAGGACAAACAGGTCCAATGGATTGGATTCCCTTGTATCGTATGGGGACTACGGTGTAATGGCCTAATATGTCCGGAATCGATGAGTCAAGTGAATTATTATGAAGATAATAATTCACTAGCCATAAGGAGTTTTGATAGGTATGACTCACGGCCAGCTCGATATTGGGCTTAGAAGGTCACATACATATGGTAGGTGTTGCGACGAGTAGAAATTCGGATATGAGATATCTGCTAGAGCCCCTATCTTATTGGATATCCAATAAGCCCTTGAATTATTAGATCCTAGATGAGATCCAATAAGAGCCAATGAGAGATTATTGGGTAGAGACCTATTGATCTAAGAGGCTTGGGTAGTTGGATGAAGATCCAGTACCTAATAGGGTAAGATTCATTATGGTTAGGTTGATAGAGGGCCTCTATAAATAGGAGGGAACCAAAAGATCATAAGCTAGATCTCTTTTGGTTGTCACCTCCTATTCTCCTCTCTCATTTTCCTCCTCAGCCAACAACCCCTATTTGGGGTGTATGGACAACTAGAAGGGTCGGCCCCTTCTTGATTGTGTGGTGCGCACAACGAGAAGATTTGAGTAGCGATTTGAGAAGCATTTTCGTAACCCTTGCCATGTGGATCATCGTTAAAGAAGATGACAGTTGACATTCTTCATCCTCTCCTATAGATCTGTTGGCTTTTAGGGATATACTATCTCCCTAGGTAACACATCTTTCTTATACATATAATTTTCGATTTCGTAGGTTTTTGCACATCAATCTTCGCACGATAATAAGAAACTATTTTTCTATAGAAATATGATATTTTTATTTTTTATTCTTCCACTATGCATGTAATATTACCCTAGATTTTCTAACATAAAGGACTATAGATATATGATAATTAGGACAAACAAATATAATGGATTGGATTCCCTTATATCGTTTGGGGATTGTGGTTTAGTGGCCTAGTACATCTGTAGTTAATGAGTTGAGTGAATTATTATGGAGATAATAATTCACTAGCCATAAGGAGTTTTGATAGGTATGACTCACGGCCAGCTCGATATTGGGCTTAGAAGGTCACATACATATGGTAGGTGTTGCGACGAGTAGAAATTCGGATATGAGATATCTGCTAGAGCCCCTATCTTATTGGATATCCAATAAGCCCTTGAATTATTAGATCCTAGATGAGATCCAATAAGAGCCAATGAGAGATTATTGGGTAGAGACCTATTGATCTAAGAGGCTTGGGTAGTTGAATTTTTATTTTTTATTCTTCCACTATGCATGTAATATTACCCTAGATTTTCTAACATAAAGGACTATAGATATATGATAATTAGGACAAACAAATATAATGGATTGGATTCCCTTATATCGTTTGGGGATTGTGGTTTAGTGGCCTAGTACATCTGTAGTTAATGAGTTGAGTGAATTATTATGGAGATAATAATTCACTAAGTTATAAGAAGTTTTGATAAGTATAACTCATCGCCAACTTGATATTAGGCCTAGAGGGTCACACACATATGATAGGTGTTGTAACGAGTAGAGGTTCAAATATAATATATCCATTAGAGCCCCTATTTTATTAGATATTCAATAAGTCTCTGAATTATTGAATCCTATAAATGAGAGTCAATAAGAGATTATTAGGTAGAAACTCATTAATCTAAGAGGCATGGGTAATTGAATGGAGATTTAGTATCCAATAGGGTATGATCCATTAGAGTTAAGTTGATAGGAGATCTTTATAAATAAGAGGGAACCAAAAAGCTATAGACTAGATCTCTTTTTGTTGCCACCTCATATTATCCCCTCCCCTTCTCCTTAGCTAGTAGCCCCTTTGGGGCGTGTGGACAGCAATAAAGGTCGGGCCCTTTTTGATTATATGGTGCACGCAGCGAGGAGATTTGGATAGCGATTTGAGAAGTGTTTTCGTTAGATTTATTAGATTTTAGGGATATACGATATCTCTAAGTAATACATATTTTTCTTATGCACACAGTTTACGATTTTTGTAAGTTTTTTTATATAAATCTTCACATGACGATGATGAAAAAAAAATTTCTGTGAGAAATTGTAGAATTTTTATTTTTTGTTCTTCCGCTATGTATATAATGTTATCCTAGATTTTCCAATAGAAAGAAGATCAATAGTGAAAGTCGGTAACCTCAAAGAAAAAGGAATCAGAAGTAGATGTAAGTCGGAATGACCGAACTACTATAAGTCAGTTTACATTTCTTTTTTTGCCTTGATTTACTAGTACATACTGATTTACTTACTAAACAATCCGCACATTTTGTTAATCATATTTTCGATAAGATTTTATCAATTGAAATTTTCAATCCAAAATTTTTGAAAGTACTAGTTCACCATCCCTTCTTAGTATCTTTACGATCATAACAATATTATGTAAGAATTAAAATTTTAAAAAATATAATTTTTAAAATAGAAATATACTTGCATATATCAATTCGGATCACATTAATAGATATTAAAAAAATTTCAAAAATATTTTAATAAGTCTTACTATACGATGCTTTATTTTTAGATTTTGACCAAAATTAGTATATTGAATATTAGTAAGACCTTTTGTTATGGCCAAATGTTTATCAGGTGTGTGGTATTTAATTAGAAGTTCAAAATGTCAAAAACCTTGCATAAGCGCAAGATATTTTTTAAAAAAATAAGAAAATTAAAAATAAAAAATGATACAATATGCATGAGCTGAATTGTTCTAAAAATTATCGAATAAATTCTCTACAATGAAAAGTCCTATGCGATGGCTTGTTTTTAGATTTAAATATTAACTAGGTGATTGTGACCTTATTAGAAACTTAAATGTCAAAAATTATTGCATGAGTGCAGATTTGAAAAAAATAATTATAATATTAAAAAATAACATACTGTACAAAAACTAAAAAATTCTGAAAATATAGAAAAAAATTTCTAAAATAGCTGACATGTGTTCATATAGATCTCATTAAAGGTATCCAAAATCTTTGTCATTTTGATAAGTGCTGCTATATAATGCATTTCTTTTGGATTTTAGCCAAGAATAATGCATCGCATATTAGTAAAACTTTTTCTGATGGCCAAATTTTTACCAGGGGATCTAATTAGAAGGTCAAATATCAAAAAACTTGCATGAGTGCATGATATTTTTGTAAAAAATTGAAAAATAGAAATTGACACAATGTGCATAAGTTGAATAGTTCTAAAAACTATCAAACAAATTCCCTAAAATGAAAAGACACTAACATGTGTCCATCTCGATCAAATTGAAAGATATCTCTAAAATTTTAAGATATTTTGATGAGTCACACATTGTTTTTGGATTTTGACAATGAATAGTGTATGAGATATAAGGAAATATTTTATGAGGATCATATTTTTACTAAGTGATTGTGACCTTATTAGAAGCTTAAATGTCAAAAATCATTGCACGAGTGTATTATATTTTTTTTATGAAAATTTAAAAAAATTAAAAATAAATTAACATATTATGCAAGAACTGAAAATTTCTGAAAATTATAATTTTTTAAAATAAAAAATACTAACATATGTCCATTTGGATCCAATTAAAAGGTGTACAAAAACTATCAAGGCATTTTAACAAGTTCTGCTATGCAATGCATTATTTTCTAATTTTGTTCAAAATTAGTACATTGCATATTAGTAAATCTTTTTTTTATGGCCAAAATTTTATTAGGTGTGTGGGATCTCATTAGAAGGTTAAATGTCAAAAAGAAAACTTGCATGAGTGCATGATATTTTTGTAAAAAATTGAAAAATAGAAATTGACACAATGTGCATAAGTTGAATAGTTCTAAAAACTATCAAACAAATTCCCTAAAATGAAAAGACACTAACATGTGTCCATCTCGATCAAATTGAAAGATATCTCTAAAATTTTAAGATATTTTGATGAGTCACACATTGTTTTTGGATTTTGACAATGAATAGTGTATGAGATATAAGGAAATATTTTATGAGGATCATATTTTTACTAAGTGATTGTGACCTTATTAGAAGCTTAAATGTCAAAAATCATTGCACGAGTGTATTATATTTTTTTTATGAAAATTTAAAAAAATTTAAAAAAATTAAAAATAAATTAACATATTATGCAAGAACTGAAAATTTCTGAAAATTATAATTTTTTAAAATAAAAAATACTAACATATGTCCATTTGGATCCAATTAAAAGGTGTACAAAAACTATCAAGGCATTTTAACAAGTTCTGCTATGCAATGCATTATTTTCTAATTTTGTTCAAAATTAGTACATTGCATATTAGTAAATCTTTTTTTTATGGCCAAAATTTTATTAGGTGTGTGGGATCTCATTAGAAGGTTAAATGTCAAAAAGAAAACTTGCATGAGTGCATGATATTTTTTATAAAAAATTGAAAAACATAAAATGACATAATATGCATGAGCTGAATAATTTTGAATTTTTTTCTAAAATAAAAAGACATTGACATATGTCCATCTGAAACAAATTCAAAGATATCTCCAAAATTTCAAGACATTTTGATAATTCCTTCTATGTGATGGCACTGTTTTTAGATTTTGATAAAAAATAGTGCATCACATATAAGTAAATATTTTCTAAGGGCTAAATTTTAACTAGGTGATGGTGTTCTTATTAGAAGCTTAAATGTATAAAATCATTGCATTAGTACATGATATTTTTATGAAAATTCTAAAAAAAGTTTTAAAAATAAAAAAATGACACTATGCAAGAACTAAGAAACTCTGAAAAAAATATAGAATAAATTTCTTAAAATAAAAAAATTAACATATGTTCATCTAATCCCTTTAAAAGATATACAAAAGCTTTCGGGACATTTTGACAAGTCTTATTATGTGATGCATTGATTCTAGGTTTTGGTCAAAAAAATAGTATATTGTATAATAGGAAAACTTTTTTAATGGCCAAATTTTTACCAGGCATGTGGGATCCAATTAGGAGGTCAAATGTAAAAAAAAAAACTCGCACGAGTGTCTGATATTTTTACAAACATTTGAAAAAAAATTAAAAATAGAAAATGGCACAATATGCATGAGCCGAATAATTCTGAAAAATATCGAACAAATTCTCTAAAATGAGTTCAAAGATATTTACAAAATTATAAGATATTTTGATAAATCCTACTTTGTGATGCACTATTTTTTGATTTTGACCAAAAATAATATATCACATATAAGAAAATATTTTTTAAGAGCCAAATTTTTAATAGGCGATTATGGCCTTATTATGAGATTAAACACCAAAAATCATTACATGAGTGCATGATATTTTTGTGAAAATTTAAAAAAATTTAAAAAAAATAGAAAATGGCACACTATACATGAACTAAAAAAATTTTTAAATATAAAAAAACTTTAAAATAGCAAAACACAGATATATGTTCATTCGGATCTCATTAAAAGATATCGAAAAACTTTTAGAGCATTTTGACAAGTTTTACTATTCGATGAATTATTTATGAATTTTGATTTAAAAAATAATACATTGTATGTTAGTAAAACTTTTTAGATGGCCAAATTTTTTTCTAGGTGTGTTAGATCTAATTAGAAGGTCAAAAGTAAAAAAAAAAAAAACATATGCATGAGTGCAAGATATTTTTATAAAAAAATAAAAAAAAGAAAATGACATAATGTACATGGGCTGAATAATATTTTTTAAAAAATATCGAATAAATTAAAAAAAATGACAAGGCACTGATATATGTTAATCTGTATCAAATTCAAAAATACCCATAAAATTTTAAGATATTTTGATAAATTTTACAATGTGATATATTATTTTTTTGCATTTTGATCAAAACAAACACTTCATCACCTATAAGAAAATATTTTGCTCACCAAAGCCCAACACACCTCTTCTTCCCCTTCCTCTTCCTCATCCCCTTCCTTCCTCCTACCCTATAAATACCGTTATTGTCTGCTCCTATATCTCGTTTCCTTTTCTCTAATCTCTCTCTCTCTCCTTGCTTGCTTCTGTGGTTTAACCGCTGACCCATTTGGAACCAATTCCTTGCGGTTGCCCTGCGGGTGGTAGCAGAATCCAACCCAATCGCTTGGTGTGAGGGGTTTATCGTTGGGATTTGAGGATTTGGGGCTGGAATCGAGTTTCATACCCCGATCGCCGCTTGGGATCGAGGGATTTCCCCTGTTTGGGCCTCTAAGTCGGTGCTTGATTGAGGGTTTCTCCACCGATTTCTGCTGTTCCTGATTAGGTCCTAGATCCTCGAGCACTTGATTTCGTAGTAGAGTTGAAGGGTGCGATTCTCCTATTGATCTATTATTTTTCCCTTTGTTGTATTGTTGTGCTGGTGTTTTGATGCACCGGGTGTTTTTTCTTGATTCTGGATGCTTAGATTGTCGTAGTTCTTGAAACCTTTCCTGTTGATTGTTGGAATTCCGACGGAGGAAGGAAAGTTGATGCCTTGGGGGAGTTCCCTAGCTGTAGGTATGGAATATGCCCTGGCAACTGTGGATTCCTTTCTGCTTTGTTGTGTAGATGATGTTTTTGGGAGGAGAAGGTGCCTATTTCTTGCCGTGGTAAATCTTAGAAGCAAAATGATCGTTTTATCTGAGAGATTGTGGCTAAGCTGCTCATTTTACGGGAACATCTTTAGATTCCCTTTGTTTCTTTGGATGATTGTGTGTTCTTTGTTCTGATGCAAAAAAGACAGACTTCTAGATAACTCAAATGTAATTTTCTGAACCATAAATGGATCATCTGATCGCTGCTACCCTCATCTGTTCAATGTGTGTGGTCAGTTGAACTTCTTGCTGCATAATTATTCTAGTGGATCTGGAGATTGTAAAGGATTGCTCTTCTGTTTTTGACCTGTCTCTCTATAGCTTCAATCATTGTCTAATACTGTGTGGAACCTACATTCTGTAATTCTACATGTTTATCTCATTCAAACTGTAAAACGGAGCAAAAAAGTTAGTCACTTCGTCCCTGTCTTCTGCTCCTGCATGAAAAAGAGGTAAATAGAACATGCTTTAAAGCTCTGCTTGATCTCCAGTTCACTGCTGTGTGTGTGCTCCATCTCTGTAGTTCTATAGTTGCTTGTTCTGTCTCTTTAATGGGGCTAATGACAGAAAAGCGTTCATTCATTGTATATACTCAAACGCAACCAAGAAGGTTCTAGCTTCTTAGAGAACTTGCTAATGAGAGAAATAAATAATCTGACTGGACCACAACAAGGGATGATCCCAAGCTTGATTCTTTTCTTTTGTCATGTTGGCGACCCTAAGGATAAGAATACCCTCAATTGCTGTTGTGCATTTGCTGTCTTTGTGAAATTTTATAAATTTGTTTGTCTAGGGCTTCCTGGTTTTTATATAACTTCTTTTCCTTTTCTCTTACTGTGTTAATACCCTCAGTTGCATAAGTTTCAGGATAACCTTTCTTTCTTTTTTTCGATGCAGGAATTCTTTTTCATATCAGTTTCTCTAGCTTTCCAGAACATTGGAATCTATGTTGTTTGCAGCTTATATCTTGTTCACTTAGATATATATGGGCTGATTCTGGCATTTCATGGGAGGTGTAGAAGACAATGAACCACCCTCAAAACGTGTCAAAACATCCTCACTAGAATTGGAGAACCTCTCAAATACTTCGTCTCTTTCTGAGTTCATCAATCCTTTGGGAGGCCTAATGGCCAGGCCTTTACCATCCCAAGGGAGAGAAGACATGGTCGGTTCTAAAGGAGTTATTAAGAAAGTAGAATTTGTGCGAATTATTACCAAGGCTCTTTATTCTCTTGGTTATGAGAGAAGTGGAGCAGTTCTGGAGGAAGAGTCAGGAATACCCTTGCACTCTTCTGCAGTCGATATCTTCCGGAAGCAAGTTCTTGAAGGGAATTGGGATGAAAGTGTGATTGCACTGCAAAAAATAGGGCTCGATGATGAAAATATTCTGAAGTCTGCATCCTTTTTAATTTTGGAGCAAAAGTTCTTAGAACTTTTGGGAAAGAATAGGGTAATGGAAGCATTGGACACATTGAGAAGTGATATCACTCCACTTAGCATTAACAAAAAGCGAGTGCATGAGCTTTCCTGTTGTGTCATATCTCCTTCACAGCATATGTTACTTGGGTTTGCTAGTTTGGAAATAGAAACTTCAAATGCACGAATGAGGCTTTTAGAGGAATTGCAGAAACTGCTTCCTCCATCGATCATGATACCTGAAAGGAGACTGGAGCACTTGGTTGAACAGGCACTTAGAGTCCAAAGAGAAGCTTGCTACTTTCACAACTCCCATGAAAGCTGTTTTTCATTGTACACTGATCATCAGTGTGGAAAGGACCAGCTACCTTCTCATACAACTCAGGTTGGAAATAATTTTTTAGTGATTTTTCTTAAACTCTCTCGCATATAAGCACGCTAATCTCCATGTCCACTTGTTTCTTCTTGCACATTTGTTCAAATGCCATTTTCAACAGATATAGTTGTTTGAAACTTCTTTGAGAAAGTTATGTTTGCATTCATGTACTGAAAATGTTAATGCACAATCTATACACTCACTTTTGGATGGCAAAGAAGATGATTCCTGGAAATGAGTGTGGGTGTTGGTACTTTGAATCATTTTCAAGAAGAGAATATTGAATGATTCCAATTGGACGTTTTCTTTGACTAACACAAGTATGCTACAACAGAATACTGATTTTTGTTAAATGGGAACACAGAGCATGGAGGATAGTCAAAGATAGGTGGAGAATGAGATGATGTAATTTGTGAAAAATGTGCAATATTTAGAGTTTGATCCAAGAGTGGAAATCATTAGTAACAAAAGCATCATGATTTGGTTATAAATTCTGGTTGGACCAATACTGATCGGCAGTTACTGGTCCAACCAAAGATGGGTATCAAATAATATAGGCCAGTGCTTAATTTTTCATTTTTTTTGTGATACAAAGTGGTACAGATCGGTGTACCAGTACTGCACCTTTCCAACTGGTTGCCAAAACCATTAGTAGGCGGACATTTAAACCCTTGGTCATGCTCATGATTCATGCAAAGTAGAAAATCCATTCATTTTTCAAAAAAGCCTGCCAAGGTCAAATATCTTGGAGGGTAGATTATATGTGAACTTATCTATCACAAGGATTTCTGGAAGAACATTGGAGTTGTACATGCATATACAGTTGCAAGATGTGTTGGAGTGATCAACATAGTTTTCATACATATTACTAGCATTAAAATTTCAGAAGAATGAAGTTTGGCCTTTTCAATTTTTGTCAAGGTGTTTCTGAAAGGTTGACATGAATACTGCAATATTCCAACGATTCATACTAAACCATCATATATTGAAAGAGCTGATATGAAAATGATACCTAATGTGTGACTTTATGGTTGATAGATTTTCAGCTTGCGAGCTATGTTATCTGTTCCCAGCATAGTTTCTAATTCTTACATCTTTAACTTAACATTTTACATGATAACAGTGAACTGTGCTATTACTAAAATATTGTAAAACTCGGCATTTCCCATTAGAGGTGTTGTAAGTTTCATTTTTAAAGCATACAATAGGAGAACTATTCCTCATTTGTATTGTTTTTCTGTTTTCTGAGGCATCTGCAGGAAAATAGTTAAGATATTTTAGCAGTAGAGAAGCTAGGTAATTAGTTTACTTGATTATCTGTTCTTCGATGCAGTTTTTTCTGTCATCTAGGTTCCAACCTTATTGTATCTCACCAAGGGAATCCTTTTTTATCCTCTTATGAGGAAAGAACTTTGGCTGCTTGGAAACTTCATGTAATTACAATAAGCTGTTGCATTGTTAGAGACAAGATTTCTTTTGCTTTTCATCACTCTGCTCGCTTCTCTTCTCACTTGTAAGGAGTTGAAGATATTGTTTCCATTTTAGGTTAACATTATCATAAAATAAGGGTAACAACCAAAGGAATATGACTAAACGAGAGATGAGACAGAGAGGAGGAACTAAAATATGTTTGTAAAATTTAATTATATCGAAAGCATACTTAGATTCAATATGATTCTCCAGCCATTATAAAATTGTAATAATTTGTGACCATTTTTTTGTTGTATGATAAATCTTGGCTAACGCTGGGCACCCGTCAAAGCATATATATTGAATATCTTGAATTGCAGGGATGTACTGAATCAAATCAAATCTTGGAGGATCCCATCTGATACCACTTGTAACTTAGAATTATGTGGCTATTCATTTTGAACTTTTTTATATAGTGCTCTACATGGATTTGCCATCGCAATGCATCAAGTTAGGTTTGTAATCTATGCATCCAGTTATTTTCACAATTTTAATATATCCAAAGCAAGCAGAATTGGTAAACTATCACTAAATATGGATACCATACAAGGAGTGATGTTTCATCGGATTGATACGAAACAGGCGGTACATACCAATCAGGATGTGAATGGGTACATGGACTGCCTCTGTTTCAGATAGTATGGTCCAACTCATTAGAAAATAAAAAATAATAAAAAATAAATTTTCTCATCGATTAGGGCTCGTGAACATGACCCCTCTTCTTTGTGCACAAGGAGTGTGGAATCGTCGCTACCGATCGACATCACATACCTCCCTGCCGTGACCGTTCACCATTGCCTTATCTTATTGCCACCCAATGCATGCAGTATGCTTCCTCCTCTTCCTCTTCATCCTTCCTCCTCTGTTGTCTCCTCTTCTTCCTTCGTCTAACACCTTCCTCCTCTTCCCTACTGCCTCCTCTCCTTTTCCTCTGTCGCCTCTTCTTTCCTCTTCCTCCATCGCCATATGTTCTTTCCTCTTTTTCTTTGCATTTGAAATAACGATTGGTGTATCGTGTGTCGTTACACGTCGATGCATATTGGTCCAACAAGGGACTGATATGGATCTAGTACCCAAAACGACATTCCTTGATACCAGATATATGATATTTGTAAAGGAGGTCCTAGTCAATATGAACTTTCTAAATACTTGATCAGCCCCTAATTATTTTACATTTTTGGCCTTTGGTTTGGGATGGGTTTGTAGTGGGGTTCCAAATCATTGAAGCATTTCTAGTAATGTGTTTTTGATAGACAATTAATTAAGTGAATGTAACTGTTTTGTGTACTTCTGAACTATTCTTACTGAATTTTTACAGGTATTGCGAGAACACCATGATGAAGTATGGTTTTTGCAGTTCTCAAACCAAGGAAAATATTTGGCATCATCATCAATTGATAGATCTGCAATTATATGGGAGGTAAAGTTTCTTGTAATTTGATTTAATTGGTTTAGTTCCTCCATTTTAGCATGCTTGTTTGACATCAATGACAGTTGAGGTTTACTTTTTTGGATGCTTCATATGCTCAGCAGTGAATATGACCTTTTACATTTAACTGATTGATCTTTTGTTTTAATATACACACAGATATATCCAAAGTGGGAATCATCATGTTGAATGAATAATGAATGAAGCTTTTATTGGAGAAATATCTTTTTGTCTCTGTGTTAACTGGACCTTCCAAGTCTTATTTTCCTTGAGTATGGAAAATGATTCAAGATAATTTTCCCTCATTTGTTACATAATACATTAAGATGGCCATTACAAGGTACAATTGGCATATCATTATTGGTGCTGCTGGTATCATATCATGTTATACTCGGTAGAGAATCTAGTAAAATTGTAAACGAGCTTGATTTGTTTTTAGCTGTTGCAGGGAACATGAGACCATGATGTAGAAAAGTTGAGTCATCTTGGGAAATCTTTATTTACACATTGCAGTATTTACTTGTCTTTATAGATGGTCTTTGATTGTATCCTAGTGACCCACTAATGTTTACAATGAATTTTCATGCTTTGCTACATTACAATATTTCCTGATCAATGTAATGCAACTATGTAATGTGATAAAGGTAAACACTATCTGTTTAACGCGGTAAGAGTAATATTGGTTTTGCTGTAGTAGACGTTAACTTTTCTTTTCTAAAGTACATGTTATATATTGCATTAGGTTCGTGAAGATGGAGAACTAACACTGAAGCACAAGCTATCTGGTCATCTGAAGCCTGTTCTAATGGTTGCTTGGAGCCCTGATGACAGCCAGCTTCTAACTTGTGGAATGGAAGAAGTTGTTAGGCGCTGGGACGTTCACTCTGGTGAATGCCTCCATGTATATGAAAAAAATGGTCTTGGATTGATATCCTGTGGCTGGTTTCCGGATGGAAAAGAACTCTTTTCTGGTGTTACAGATAGGACTATTTGCTTCTGGGATTTGGATGGAAAAGAGCTGGATTCTTGGAAAGGACAGCGAACAAGTAAAACTTCTGATGTTGCTGTCACAAAAGATGGTAGACATATGATAAGTTTGTGCCGAGAAACTGTGATTTTGTTGCTAGATAGGGAAACAAAGACTGAGAGGCTGATAGAAGAGGAACAGACAATTACTTCATTCTCACTATCAAAGGATGATAAGTTTTTGCTTATAAATCTGATAAACCAGGAGATTCATTTGTGGAACATAAAGGATGATCCAAAACTAGTTACCAGATATAAAGGTCACAAGCGCAGTCGGTTTTTAATAAGGTCTTGTTTTGGAGGAACTGAACAGGCTTTCATTGCCAGTGGAAGTGAAGATTCACAGGTATGCAACTGCCACTAAAGACATTATGAACTGTATACATCTATTACCTTGAACTTGCAGCTGTGGATGTTGATAGAGTTGCTTTGCAAATACATGCTTCCTACTCTTACTGTATGCTTTAGTAAGTTTCAAAATTGCTAAATTGCTTGAGAATCTTTGTTGATGCTTTTTGCTCTGCTCATTTTGTTCCTTAAGAAGTTAAATGTACACAATACTTCGATTTTATAAATTAAATTTTCACTTTGTGATTGCACCGCATGAGAGTTTTGGAAAAGAAAATCCACAGCCTTTGATGACTTGTGACCAGTTCTTTTTGGCTGCTATTGTCCAATGTGACAATTAGAGGAAGTTCTGAACCTAGGAGATTTGTGATCATGTTATGCATAATGCAGTCAGAAAAAGTTGCTGTTGTCTTGATGCTGGCATGTCCTAAAATGTCTGATAAATGACTAGTGTCACTATTGTTTAGTATGTATTGATACAAAAATCTATGATCAAACAATTAAGGAATCTGGAAATTGATGTTCTATTGATAACAGTCTTTTAGGTTGTGCGAAGCTGGCAAGGCTTATGATCTATCAGCTCATGCTGCATAGGCTGAGAAATAATTGTATGTACTAGCCTGTCATATTATTACCATGCAATTCATTTGAGACTTCATATCGATGTCATTTCTTCGATGTCTGCCTCTCATGTTTGACCTTGTATTTCATGTGAGGCTTTGGACCAATGCCAATGCCTCTTATCACCTGGCCAGATGATCTGCATTCCTGGGTGCAAGGGATTTAAACATGTTCCTGTCTTGATATTCTAAATGCCTGTTATTTGCTTGAGATTGTTCTTGATGTTTTTTCTTTTTCTGTTTACCAATGGAAAATACGAAAGTAGTTATAACAGGTGACTTTTAAGCTGCATGTTTTGGACAACGACAAACCATAATGTCCTTTATATAAAATAATACCTCTATTTAAATCAAAGAGCATTTAGCTTTTTATTTATTTTTAGTTAAGCTTTATAAATTTGCTACTTTTTCTCGCAGCACTAGAATTAATCGATTTACCTCATTTAGTCACAGTTACAAGTTTTCTTTAAATATTCTCATATTGTCTTAGATGATTCTCAATAATTATATCACTTATCAGGGTAACACCACTGTTCACAAATGGAAAGTTTAGTATTTTTGCTGTCTTTCCCAATATTTCCATATGTCTATCTAAACATTTGTATCTTAGCTGCACCAACTTTTTGTGTAAATTGTCTGTTAACTATTTTTTAGTCAAAAGCTTGGTAAACGACTGCTTAGAAAAATAATAATAATCTCTACTGTCTAATTTAGTCCATCATGAAATATTAATGATTTTGACAATTCAAGCAATAATGTCTGTTGTTTCTCCTTTTCATATGTGCTTTTGAATTCATAATATTGAACATTGATGTCTTCAGCAATATTTTATAAAAGTAGATCATCCTCTTTATGAATAACTATTCAATTTTCAGCTAAACCTAAGGAACCAGATATGCAAGAACATGAATAAATCAAATTTGTTTCTTTTAGGAACAATTATATTTACCGCTAGTCAACTTATGGTTTACTCTTCTATGCTTGCAAAAAACCTCAATCTGGGTTAGGAAAATATGTTTGAAATTCTTAAACTATACACAACAAATTTCAACTTGCTACAAGTAAATGTCATTGCAAGGTATTGGTCCTCTTTCCTCAAGAAATACAGATATTTTTAGTGTTGAACCTCGATAGTTTGTCTTATTGATTTTGGTGAGATCCCCTCTTATCAGGTGTACATATGGCATCGAAGTTCAGGAGATCTTATTCAAACCCTTCCTGGTCATTCTGGCACCATCAACTGTGTCAGCTGGAACCCATCGAATCCTCACATGCTTGCATCCGCCAGTGACGACCACACGATCCGTATTTGGGGACTAAACAGGGTGAATCTGAAACGCAAGGAGATCTACAGCAACGGAACGGTTCACCTGTGCAACGGAAACATCAAATGAGTTAAGATAGTAGTCAAGTACCTTGACTCTGCATCATCGACTGTTTAAATCCTTGTCCACGGCTTCGGTGGCAAATGTGCCTGTAATGACACAGTTGCTGTTTGCTGATATGAAGTCTAATGACTGTTTTAGTTTGGACGGTAATTTCTTCGATTGAAGCAGGATAAAAATTTCAGTCGTTGACATTGGTCTGTTAATTTCATGGCAATTTGCTGTTGGCCTCTTTGGAAATT
Source organism: Musa balbisiana (assembly GCA_004837865.1). Classification (NCBI taxonomy): domain Eukaryota; kingdom Viridiplantae; phylum Streptophyta; class Magnoliopsida; order Zingiberales; family Musaceae; genus Musa; species Musa balbisiana. The sequence continues at coordinate 15,810,473 of CM017193.1, read as the reverse complement.
ACTTGTGTGCAGTTTATGCTGATTTCTGAGGTTACCTAAATGTCCAAGTAGATATCAATTTGCTCGTCTGTCTGCTTCCTTCTCCGGAAACGAAGAGAAGAAGAATTGTCTTTTAATTTCAGTGCTCCGCCTTGCCTTGGTTGCCATCATCATCCTATCCTCACTAAGGTGCGAGACGGATAATTTAGCGAGCTTCTTATATTTATATGATCGGTTTCTTCACTGTTAGAATCCATATCTATCTCAGGCATAGTGCTCTTCTCATCCACAAAGGTATTAGAATGTTATTAGTAGTACCGAAATTGATCGTCAGATTCGCATCAAGGAATTTATCCAACATAATAATTTTTTTTTTTTTTTGAAAATCTGTTGTATCTTGAGAATCAGAGTCTCTCCTTCATTAGATGTTCTTACAATTAATTTGAATGTTACTTGCAAAGATAATGGCTGGGGTGCGTTGAGATCAGTCGGTCAGTAAAGTTGCTGAGAGTTTGGGAAGTGTTGTAGATTTGGAATGTACCCAAGTATAGCAGATGGGAATGAGGCCGTTGAGACTTCCACACCCTACTTATAAGTTTAGCATGCATTGCAAGGGAATAGGCAGCATTATTATCTGTCCCGAGGCGAATGGGATAATATGATTGATTAGCTGAAACTTGGATTCTTTCTTTGTAAAGCCATTATCATTAAAATTACTATTATGGAATAAAATAGTAATGGATATTAGTAATAGTTGTACATAATTTCTTATTAGAGAACGAAAAACAAACAAGATATCAATTAGTGTACATTAGATGCGATATAAATTTAGTTATAATGAGAAGATCTTTTTAGTTATCATTAATTTTAAAATTGATCTTATTTTTTTATTTTTATTTTTTATTTTTATAAAAAAAAGTCACACAGCTATCTAAAATTTTATACACATCAGCGACAATCTCCTAATCCACTTTAAATACCAATGAATGCGTTTGATACGTCTATTAAGGACAATAATAATATTATGATAATATGAGGTGTTCTGATCTCCTAATCCACTTTTAAGTTGACTTATATAATTATATAAATAAATCAAATGAACTTGATCATTACCGAAAAGACCTATCTGAAAATTTTAATTTCAACATCTTCAATTTTTGTATAAATCATATATATATATATATATATATATATATATATATATATATATATATATATATATATTTTCTATTTTCCGTTCAGATAAAATTCGCATACCTGACAATGGGCTCTCTTATGCCTCATCGGGTCCCCAAGTCCTCAGGCACTGAGAATGGCGGCGGCTGTGCAGGCGAACCTTTCCCGGCCCTTCGAGACCCTAATCCTAGGCTCGCGGAGACCGGTCCATCCTTGGCGGTCGGCGAGAATCCGCTGCTCAGCCGCCGCCTCGCCCCGACGGAGCTACAGCATTACCCTCCTCCCCGGGGACGGCATCGGCCCTGAGGTCGTCTCCGTCGCCAAGGACGTCCTTTCCCTCGTTGGCTCTCTCCAAGGCATTGGACCCTGACAAAAGATCCTTCCTTTTCCTAGGGTTTAGGGTTTGTGCGATCTAAGGGCTCAGATGGTTGGCTTCCTTGTGCTTTTTCTCTGCAGGTATTGAGTTCCGGTTCCGGGAGGTGCCGGTCGGCGGTGCGGCGCTGGATTCTACGGGGGTCCCTTTACCGGATGAGACCCTCGCAGCCGCCAAGGAGTCGGACGCGGTCCTTTTGGGAGCCATCGGAGGGTATTTGCTGATGGGCCGAATTTTTTTAGGCTTGGACTTCGGTTTCGGGGGCTAACACTTTTTTCTGGGGGTTCCTTCTAGGTATAAATGGGATGCTAACGAGAAGCATCTGAAGCCCGAAACTGGGTTACTTCAGCTTCGCGCGGGTCTCGGCGTGTTTGCAAACTTGAGGCCAGCTACTGTGTTGCCACAGGTACCGTGGCTTTATACACGTTTAGATGACGTTGTGATTAAATTTTCTAAGAGTAAAAGTGGAATTTTTGGTTCATCATGTTCCATTTTCATCTTAAGGTGGCCTGACTTGGAAAGAGCAATTCCTACAGTTTATCTTCTGTTTTTGCAAGGTCTATATGCTGTCTGGTAATTAACAAGGTTTATGAGAATAAGTCCTACTGCTACTTCTGTTCAAAAATAAGGACCAAGCGGATCCATGGGATGGAACGCAGTTAACTCTGGTTGTTGGCCATAAAAAAAGAGCACATATTATCATGTGTCTTTTACGTATTTGACTGCTTAGGATATGAATGTGAATCGACTGTCCATTATGTTAAATTTCTGATGGTTGCACTAAATTTTTCTTTGTGAAGTTCATTGTTTCCAGTATTCTGTGTCAATTGTCTTTTCATCCAAATGGCACTTCAATGGTAGATTGCACAAATGAGTCTAATATGCCTTGAAGATCTTTTCAACATACAATTTTGAGAAGACCAGGCTTGCCTAATTTGGTCTGAATTATTCTAGAGAATATTTTCTATTGCATGTCTTCTCAACTTGGTCAGGTTATCTGATGTAGGACGAACAATGGCAGGTTTTTTTTTTTTTTTAATGATAGAGGACTAGAAAGATGGGAAGAGAAAGATAATAGAAAAATAAAGAGATAACTTCTACACTTGTTCTGGCTCAAGAGGAATACTCCTAGGATAAAGGCATCGTATCTCTGCACGTCTTGCATGCGGACGATAAAATTATACCATTAGAAACATAACTGTGACCTCATACCACTCATACACAAGGTGGGAAAAAAATTCAATTCATTAATCTTTTAATTATTCTCATTATAATGTTCTAGCCCCATTTATAGGTTCAAGTATAAGAATAAAAAGGAAAAATACAGAAATAAAAAATTACAATCGTATCAAATTAAATATATAATATGTTCCCTTTGAAGAAGATAATAATTCAGACTTTATTTGAAAAATAATCTCCCTCTCTTGATGATATTCTTGACTGATAAACTTTCATCTTTATAGAGTCGAATCTTCAGTTAAGATTTCAATTTTCAATAAAGATCTAATCTTTTTTTTTTTTTTTGCATTTGCTTCAGTTTTCTCCTTGTTGAGTTGATGTTTTGTCATGTGATAATTTATTCCATATGCAAAATATATCTAAATCAATCAAATTTATTTTGTTAATAAACCAACTAAATTGCTCCAACATCATATGCTTTTGTTGGATAAAAACTTGCCTCAAGTTCATATAGTTGAGATATAAATCAACCTTGATTATAAATTATCTTGGCTAAACTAAAATTTCTGATATCAAATCTAATATAAGACGAATAATGGTGGTTTTTTTATTTTTATGATAGAGGACTGAAAAAATGGGAAGAGAAAGATAATAGTCGAAAGATAAGAGAAAAATAAAGGGACAACTACTAGACTTACTCTGGCTCAAGAAAAATACTTCCAGGATGAATGTCTTGTACCTTCGCATGTCTCACACGTGGATGATGAATTCATACCATCGAAAAGATAATTGTATCCTCACATCGCTTAGTGGGAAAGAACTCAATTTATTGATTCATCTTCTAATTATTCCCATTATAATAATTTAGTCCTTTTTTATAGGTCCAAATACAAGAATAAAAGGAAAATACAGACATAAGAAAGATTACAATTGTATCAAATTAAATATATAATATATTTTCTTTAAAAAAGTAATAATATTGACTCTCTCTTCATGATATTTTTGATTGATAAACTTTCATCTTTATAGAGATTAATCTCAGTCAAGATTTACAATTTTCAATAAAGAAATAAAGTTCTAATCTGATTTTTTTTTTTGTCTTTGTTTCGTTTTTTCTTCTCGTTGAGTATATGTTATCATGTGACAACTTACTACATATGCAAAATATCCATAAACTAATCAATTTAATTTTATTAATAAACCAATTAAATTGCTCCCGAATCATTACACTTTGTGGGCGACTTGCATTGCATGTTTCTCAAAGAGCAGATGACATTCTTATTAGTGTTTATAATGTTATCGAGTGTTTATTATATGTTAGGTTTGATCAGGTGATATTTCTTTGTATTTCAACCTTCTATTTAAATATTTTCTGATGTACTACCCCTTTATATGTTTCCTATCACCGCATCACTTCTGAATTTATTTAATTCCATCTTGTGTTGGCTTTCATACATACTTGTGGATATCTTGCAGCTTTGTTAGTAAATTAAATTGTTCTTTTATTTGTTTCCTATCACTGCATCGCTTCTGAATTTATTTAATTCAATCTTGTGTTGCCTTACATTGAGACAAACTTGTGGATAGCTTGCAGCTTTGTTAGTAAATTAAATGGTTGTGTTTTTCCTATTTGCTTTTTTTCTGATAGTATTCTTGATTATATATGTTTTAACTTAGATGCACTGATTCATTTTAGCACTTCTACCTTGTCCTAAAAGTATCTGATCTTATAATAAGCATACTGAATTATTGATGATGTGTAATATTCATCTTCCCTTATCAAACAGTATTGTGTTCTTTTCATCAGCTAGTAGACTCGTCAACTTTGAAGAAAGAGGTGGCAGAGGGAGTCGACATAATGGTTGTGAGAGAGCTTACTGGAGGTGAATGTTTAATGTGGTTTATTTTTAATTTTAATTGTGAAACTGGCTTGGTGCCATGATTTTAGAGAATGTGAGATAAACCATAACAAGTTGGTCACTCTTAGGAATTTATTTTGGCAAACCAAGAGGTTTTGGATCCAATGACAGGGGTGAGGACATTGGATTCAACACTGAAGTCTATTCTGCTTCTGAGGTGCTAAAAATCAAACTGATTCATTTTTATTTATTCTAGTCTTATTCTAGATTTTTCTGAGCTTGCATCATTAATTTCTCTGTTCTGTTTTTACATGTGCTTTTGTTGTTCTCTGTAAAGAAGATTTTCATTATTTGTGTTCAGGTTCTTTGAAATATGTCTTTCATAAAGATTATATATGCCCACCAAAGACAAAGTACTTAAAGGTCCCATCAACATTTTAGTTGCTCATAAAGTAATGATAGTTTGCTGGTACACTTGAGCAAATTTAACAAAGATTGCAAAGGTTAATGTTGCTTTTTGAGTGCTTTTTCCCACTTGTAACCCTTTCCCACCCCTGAAAGAAAGAAATGAAAAAAGTTATAACGAAATAAGGTATAACCTGTGGCCACTCTCATTGCAAGTTACTATAAGGAATAATGATAAGAGAAAAAAAAGGGTTGGATGTTGTGACATAAGAATAAATGCTCATGACAAACACCTTGTTAAAGCTTAAGGCTTAATATGCCAAGGTTTCTTGGCGATTAGAATCACTGAGCACATAACTTTGTAAACTCACGGTTCTTTTAGCATGAAAATATATAAAAAAACTGATCTTAAGGATTAACAAAAAATAGATGCATGTACCATTTACGGAGAGTTTAATCAAAACTTTGCTTTTGCTTATTAATTGCAAATTTAAGTAGTAGAAAGATAGGTAAAAATCTTCATTAATTAAGAGAAGCAGATTTGATGGATAAGTGACAATAATAATAACAAACTCAGGACATCATTAGGATTATAGTTGTATAATTATATATAAAAAAATTGTCTCAAATGAAATCATTGAAAATCCAGCATTATAAAGATAATGAGATTTGAACATAAACATTAAATCAAAACAACTCGTAAGCTCAATGTTAAAAAATGAGAATACTTAAAAATGATGAACTTTTAATAAGGCATTACATAGCGCATGCCTTTTCATTGTGTGGGCTTCTTGGAAAAGTTCACTAAATGTGCCTAAAGCATATGCCTCACAAAGCCTATGGGCCTCAGGTGAAGCGAGGGTAAAATTGTCTTACTGCCTCTTGTGCCTTACCGTGCTTCTAAACATTGAAGATTAAAATCTCTTCTATTATACAGTTTCCTTTATGGCTATTCAGTTAAATGAACCAAAGAAAGATCAAGGTTTTCAGCACTTTGCAAAAGCAGCATCAAATGTAATAGAAAATTTAGTGTTATTGTGGACAGCTTATTTTGCATGTATGATTATGAATAAATCTTTGGCAATATCAGTTTCAGACACCAAATTGTACTATGGAAACAGATACACAGATCAAAATGAAAGGCTCATTCATATTCTAGTCGGGCCGATTAAGACCAGATAAAATACTATGTAAATAATTGTTTGATATGTTAACCATATGAAAATTATATGATATGCAAGTTCTCCATTAATTTATTGAGAAACAAGGCAGAAACCTGGTTTGAACTCTGGTTACATCAGTTGAAACCAATTTTAAAAAGATAGTTATCAGTCTCAAGGAGACCTGCTTAAACTGATTCGTTTTAGATATACTTTCAGCCATCTTAATAAACTCAAAAGTTGCAGTTGATTTAGTCTTAAGTGGGGCCTGATACAGGCTCTATGTCAGTTATTGAAGGTGAGCGGTAACATAATATACTCCTCATGGTCCTCATTTACCTGGGACTTACTCCCATCCTGACAAAACTCATTTCCTGCTTTCTTTATTTTTTTTCCAAAACTGTCATTTTCTAGATTACACATGGAAAAAGGATGTAAAAGCAAAGATCTGCTTGATGGTCGGTTGCTAAAGAACTTACATGTTTTAACTTTTAAACATGATAAAATTATACTTGTTATTGACCATTGAAAAGCATGTAAGTTGGACTACTGGCTGGACCTGAAACTGGAAAAAAAAAAAAAAAGGAAATCTGAACTTTGAAATAAAACAGTATTGAAGTTTGAGGATTTTGAAATTTCTCCAGTATAAGCTCATTTAAGCTTATACAACTGGATATATGATAATTGTGAAGCAAGAAAATGAATGTTTATGCGCCAAGAGCTGCTAAATGACAGAGAGTTCTATCAATATGCTGCAGTTAGGTTAGCCTAGAAGATCTATTGATTCTAGAAACTGTCTTAAAAGAACCTTTAGTTATGACACTTGGTGTCTGTGCCTGGACTTGCATTTTCTTTCTTGTGCACATTGTGCAAGATGGATTTCAGTTGTCTGTATATCAACTTTTTTCTTGTATTTAGTTATCTTCTTTCAACAAACATATGATTAATGATTGAACTGTAGAATTTGTTAATTCACAATATAGTATGTTCTTTTCAAAAAAGGCTACTTATGCTTTCTTCATATTGTAATTTGAAGTCACAGCCTCTTGAATACAGTTGGTTATAAAACTATGCTTTGCAATTACCAAGGCACTAATAACAAGTCTATAATTAGGAGGTGATAATAAGTAGAAACAACATGAAAGTGTATCTTTTGATAATTAATAGGAAACATGTGCTCTTGTGTCATCTTTAGATTGCCTTTTCTTAAGTTTATATGCATTTTGTTTCTTGCAAATGTTTTTGACTATTTCTAGCAATTCCCCCACAGATTGACCGAATTGCACGAGTAGCATTTGAGGTTGCTCGAAAACGACATGGCAAGTTGTGCTCTGTTGACAAAGCCAACGTTTTGGAGGTACTCTTGCAGGAACTCATGATACATACATAGGTTAACTTCCAAGTAAGACTTGCAAACTAACGGTAAGAATCATAATATCTGTTCCAAAATAATTTTATAATTGCCACTTTAACCTTACACCTAAACGACTGCTACTAAGGTTGAAGATTTATAAAAGTTTTTTTTTGTTTTTGTTTTTCCAGTTGAAGTTTGTAAGTAATACCTCAAATGTGCATTTTGGAACAGCCATTGGCACATCATTCATATTCATACCACATTTTTGGAGCACTTCATAATATTTACCAGTTCATGATATTCTTAATTACTGTTCAAGTCAAGTACAACTTCAATAAAGAGTTGCAGTATTTGGTTGTTTTGGATTAGAATAATTTTTGTTTTTGTTGGATTAGAATTATATTCCAATCTAGTATGCTATTGAATTTTAGGCTTCGATGCTATGGAGGAAAAGGGTGAATGGGCTGGCTTCTGAGTTCCCTGATGTTGAGTTGTCCCACATGTATGTGGACAATGCAGCAATGCAACTTATTCGAAACCCAAAACAGGTATTTTCTTTTCTTCATGAAACTTGGGTATTTGAGCTCATAGTGCACATGATGCTACATGATATTTACCATCAGTTAATATTTTTAAACATAATTTGCAGTTTGATACTATTGTGACAAATAACATATTTGGTGACATATTGTCTGATGAAGCATCCATGCTTACTGGAAGCATCGGTATGCTTCCATCTGCCAGCATTGGTGATTTGGTATGCGTAAATCTGCAGTTTCCTTAGTTTTCCAAGTTAGTACGCTTACATGGATTCATGTAGACTAATGTTTACTTCATTATTTTTGTTCCCCAATTCTTAGGGTCCTGGGCTTTTTGAGCCCATCCATGGCTCTGCTCCAGATATCGCTGGCCAGGTTAGATTCATAACCCATCTCATCTTGCTCTATACTCTACTCTCTAGATTTAGTGCATCTTAATACAGAATCTTCCTTACCTTCATTTTAGGACAAAGCAAATCCATTAGCGACGGTACTGAGCGCTGCGATGCTATTGCGATATGGACTAGGTGAAGAGGAAGGTGCAAAGAGGATCGAAGCTGCAGTTATAAATACCTTGAACAGAGGGTTCCGAACTGGTGATATTTTTTCTAGCGGAACGGTAAATGGATCTATTTGAATTTGCAATTAATTTAATTTTTATTTTCTATAACCTGAAAACAGCTGCTTTTAACACTTGGGATTGAGTTTTTAAACGATTGATTTACAAGAAATACAACCTGCAAGCTTATCCTATACATGTGGATTGGCTTTTGCCTTGGACAATTAGTCATTATATGTTAGCCAGCGATTAATATCTTCAAGACAGGAATGGCTGCAAAATCCTGAGCATGCGTTACTCAGCTAAATACTCATTTAGTTGAACCAAGTCTTGGAAGCTGGTCAAAGTGTGCTTTAGTGAAGTACTAAAAGTGGCCTCAATGATTTCTACAATCAAATTTGAGCCCGGTATGTAATGGTAGAAAACTTGATGTTCCATCTGACAGTGCATTATGTGTTCCTTTGTTTTGCAGACGTTGGTCGGCTGCAAGCAGATGGGAGAAGAAGTGCTTAGATCTGTCGAAGCTGGGAAACAGGTGGCTGCCCTGCACTGATACATGGTGTGCGGCACCCTAGTACTCTGAGACAGATGAATCAAGATAATTTCTGAAGTGAGGACCGAATTAATTAGTTATTTTCTATTGTCATGGATGAATTATATACGTCTGTCGCTAAACATTGCACATTGGTGTTGTGATTTTATTTGTTTTGAGGCCATGAGTTGAGGACATTCTGTTGTTCTATCCATCATCATTTTGCTAGTGATACATGGTGAGCGGTACCCTAGTACAATGAGACAAACGAATCAAGATAATTTCTGAACTGAGGACCGAATTAATAAGTAGTTCTATTTTATTGTCATCGATGAATTATATATATCTGTTGCTAAGCATTGTACATTGTTGTTGTGATTTTATTTGTTTTGTCATGGATAAATTATATACGTCTGTCTGTCGCTAAACATTGCACATTGGTGTTGTGATTTTATTTGTTTTGATGCCATGAGTTAAGGACATTCTGTTGTTCTATCCATCATCAGTTTGCTAGTTTAGATGACATGCTAGAATAGCTTCAGCTATAAATGAGCACGTTTTAAATCCATCAAATAACTCAACTACTAGATGATTCGATGTAGAACAGGTTAGTCATCTAATTAGAACTTGGAGGCATGTTTCATTTACAGTTAATATATTTATGGCTGGAAATTTCTTCTTTTATCTTTTGACAGTATACCCTTTTCTTCAGTCTTTGCCTTCTTTACTCATATAACTAATTATTGGAATAGAATGGCGACGTGGGATCAGGAGATCCTCCGTGGGTTTTTGTTTTCTTATCATCGAAATTATACATTGTTACTTTGCATTGGCTGCTCGGTATTAATTACCTTCAAGGATTTGCCATGCAACGTACAAAAATTAATCTTGGTTATTATCCCTCTTTATTAATCATTTATTTTTGAGCATTGCATAGAACATGTATATTTTATTTATTTTATCATCCATAACGTAGTAGTATGTTGGAATTTACGTATATAGGAACCGAATGCATTTTCACATATATTGTAGATATGGTAAACTGGGCAAGTTCATTTCACAAGAGCAATTTTCTTGGACCGAATGCACTCTTTCTTACCAAAGTTAGATACAATATTGCTTTCTACAAATTCAGCGGATTTAATATAAAAGGGATCGGATCTATAATGTCCTTTGGATTAGCGAGACATTAGATTCTCTGCAAAGATACTGTCGTCGTGAGCGAGTACGTATGTCACTCTCGAAAGCTTTAGATAAATAACTCTTGAGGGCGAACCCACTAATGATGGAATGCAAAACTACTCCATGTCATCAAATAGCTTCACCTTTGTCGACACTACTCAAAACTTATTTTATGGTTTTGAACTCTCTTTTCATGTCACGCTTGTCGCTCACATACATATAACAAATGTAATCTTATACCAATAACACCGCAGTAAAAAGATTAAAATCGATAACAGGAAAGGAGACATGACTAACAATTTAACACACACACAGCATAAGAAAAAACAGAACATCCATAGATACTGATAACATACTGGAAATGTTTAATCATCCCCGACGGTGAATAAACCACAAATTGGTTCACCTTCTAAGCATAACATATGGTTCCTAAGCCAACATTAGCAATTAGGGAAATACTAGGCCTTGTGGATCATGGCACCAAACCAACACCACATTTGGTGAATGATGGGCAGATACTATCCCGGAGACAACCACCTACTTAGATCTCTGCCTCATCTTTCGTCGCTTCCTCTTGAGTCTCCTCATTCGCTTCTTCTTCCACTGCAGTCACAAAAGGTAGCTCAGTTATGTGAACAAACAAAAACACAGCAGAATGGAATCGTCAATCTGGACTAATCACAAACTTTCACCGAGAACATATAAGTAGCATCTGTAGTTCAAGAAACACCAGATCCCCCATACTCGCAGTTATTGATGAACTCAGAAACTGTACAAAAGTTTATGGTAAGGAGCTCCGGGCTGGGGGACTACATCACTAACGGTGGTCGCAATGGCCCTATTTGCAGTATTCTATCGTGTTTACTCGGATTTCTAGACCATTCTGGAACTTTGACCGTGGAATTTATTTATTTTATCATCCATAACGTAGTAGTATGTTGGAATTTACGTATATAGGAACCGAATGCATTTTCACATATATTGTAGATATGGTAAACTGGGCAAGTTCATTTCACAAGAGCAATTTTCTTGGACCGAATGCACTCTTTCTTACCAAAGTTAGATACAATATTGCTTTCTACAAATTCAGCGGATTTAATATAAAAGGGATCGGATCTATAATGTCCTTTGGATTAGCGAGACATTAGATTCTCTGCAAAGATACTGTCGTCGTGAGCGAGTACGTATGTCACTCTCGAAAGCTTTAGATAAATAACTCTTGAGGGCGAACCCACTAATGATGGAATGCAAAACTACTCCATGTCATCAAATAGCTTCACCTTTGTCGACACTACTCAAAACTTATTTTATGGTTTTGAACTCTCTTTTCATGTCACGCTTGTCGCTCACATACATATAACAAACCGTGATGGGAATTACAATGAATAAGTTTAATACAAACTTTGAAGTCCTAGTTTTCAATCAAAAAAATTACTTTAGACTCGATTTCTAGACCATTCTGGAACTTTGACCGTGGAATTTATTTATTTTGTTTCTACAGAGTAGATAAAAACCCTTGCACAATAGGTAAACGCATAGTTATACAGAACCAAATCCAGAGGCCTTGGGACACTTGGTTAATTAAAAAGTATTTTAAAATATATTAAATGATTTAAAATTATATATAATAAAAATATCAAACAAATTAAAAGGAAAAGTTGTATAAACAAATAATACCAATCAACATTATAAACATAAACATCGGTGATAAATATACTAAACAGAATCTATTTTAATTTATTTTTAACTCGATCATAGTTTCATGATCGATATAAACATCCTCTTACACAAACAATTAAGAAAAATTTAAATTACAAAACGAGACCAGTTTTATGGAACTATCATGATTTGATTCGGTCGATCAGGTTATTCTAATTTTTCAGCACATCACATCCAATCATACCAGTCAATCGATTTCTTTTACTCTGACTGCCCGGTTCGATTGACTTCTGATAACCATGGGTAACTGAAACCCTATATTACATCAAGGATAACTTTCTATCCTATGTTGTTTCCCTAATAACCATGGGTAAATGAACCCCCATATTACATCAAGTATCGATTTCTTTCAGTCGGACCACCCGGTTTGATTGACTTCTGCTAACCATGGGTAAATGAACCCCCATATTACATCAAGTATCGCAAGACAAAGTAAAAACACAAACAATGCTTCTCAAGGATAACTTTCTACCCTACGATGTTTCCCTAATAACCATGGGTAAATGAACCCCCATATTACATCAAGTATCGATTTCTTTCAGTCGGACCGCCCGGTTTGATTGACTTCTCATAACCATGGGTAAACGAACCCCCATATTACATCGAGTATCGCAAGACAAGGGAAAAACACAAACAATGCCTCGCAAGGATAACTTTCTACCCTATGTTGTTTCCCTAATAAAACCCTATGAGAACCAAAAAGATGCGTGCGACAGGGATATGATCAAGGCAAAAGCAATCCATGAACACTGCCAAATCCTACGATCAAGATTCTATATTCCGGTGTTTGTTTTCGAACACAAATTATACTTTCGACCCAAAAAGACTTTATTTTGCAGTAGAACGACACTATAAAAGAGCCCACATCGTATCCGAAATACCCCCAAATACCACTACCGGATGTCGACAGCAACCGTCACGAATCCAAATAAGAGGCCATGTAGTTCAAGGACACCGAATAAATCCTAATCGGTACGAGGTCAAAGAACATGCAAAGAAGCCACCTTTACGAAGAAAATCTTTCAAAAAGACCGAGTGCGGGATCAGAAACATCAGAAAATCGGACCACTTCGATGATCAAGATTCTGAGCAACAACGAAACTTTAAGAAAACCTGATACCAGGTCCGAAAACATTGCTGCTCCATAGACACCACAAAGCGCAAGAAAAGAGAAGGATACGAGAAATAGTTTGGATCCTAAAACAGTAACCGCGAAACGAAATATAGAAGACGATAAGAAGATACAACTCAGATCAAAGATTTCACCTTCGCCCTCATCTCGTTGGAGCAGCCAAGTGTGCGACTACTCCCCTCGCGATCTCTCTTCCTGCCGTGCGGCGCCGGGTCTCGAGGTGGGCAGCGGAGGTTGCCTTCTTGGATTTATAGGGCTAGGGTTTGGAGGCGATAAAAGGAGCCGAAGCATCTGGGTAATTTCGTCATTATAGGAAAAAGAGTGGACGGACGTGATTTGATGATTAAATTATTCTTAAAGCTTTGTTAATCACATAAAAGGTCATCATATCAATAATGATCCAAATTATTTTGGCTAAAAGAAATTTGAATGTTGTTTCATAGATATCCCTGAAGAAATATTAATAATTCCTCATTTATTACTTTATATTTATATATTTATATATATATATAATATTTATTGCAAAGATAGGAGATAAATTCGAGCTTCAATCCCAAGATATTCCCAAGGTAAACTAATATTTTTGTTGATTTATCGGATGAAGTTTGAAGTCTTTAATCTTTTAGATAAATTATGTTGAGGAGATCAATTTGATATGTCCAGTGTGATAATGATTATAACAATACATGCAGTGTGTGGAGCGAGTGTTGATTTTGGACCAAGACATCATCGGAGGGGAACCAAAAAAAAAAAAAAAAAAAAAGGTGTTTCTGTATAGAACATTGAAATGGGTGCCTGTTGTTCTTGACATTGAGGCATGCCCAATTATTGTTTAATTTTGAATAGTATCATTCGATACGGGCGGTATATATCGATCCGACGATATACTAATATATGGATCATCCATTACCGAACGGAATATGCTATAGTGTTACAGTATTCATTGTAACACTGCTACAATGCTACAGTAAGAAAAAAAATATTTAAAACTATTCGATACGTCTTAGTGTACCGTTCGGTATGTTCTGATATACCGAATGGTACACAATATCGTATCGTACCGAGGTTGCTACAATGCTATAGAAAAAAAAAAAGAAATATTTAAAACTACTCGGTACGTCCTAATGTACCGCTCGGTACATCTTGATGTACCTAACGGTACACAATATTGTATCGTACCGAGTCAACCTCGAAATATCAGTATAGTACGGTATTGCATACCTTAGTTTTAACTACATAAAGATGCATGTGGAGCTGAATGGAGACACCATATGTATTTTCACCGTATTTTATTTTCCCCCTTAAATCCCTTTTTAATAAGGATGAATTTAGTACATAAAACTTTCGTGAATAAGATGATCAATGTTTATAGTCTTACATGTATATTCAAAATATATTTATATTAGAGTTTCATCAATCGATCAAACTTTCGTGAATTATGATCTTCTGGATCGCAAAGACAACTCCATCAATCAATCGTAACGAGGTTCATCTTTTTTTATATTAGAGTCTCAACAACAATAAGAAAATAATAACATATATATATATATATATATATATATATATATCTGTTAGTTTTGACCAGTTTCACACTGACCATCTCCCTAAGATGTTTTGAGTCTCAAATTTCAGAAAACAAGCAAAATTTATCATGGAATTTTAATCGACACTGCTTCTCTAATCAGTTCTCTACTAAGCCTCGGAATGTTCCCATGTTGGATAGGGTCCAGTTTCAGATCGAGCTAACCTGTAATGGCTCATATAAAAGGTACCCATATAGAGGATGACAACAATTTCTGATGTATGAAGTGGAATAAGTTGGCATATGCAGAGTGAGCATTATGACATCCTATCCATATTCTTTCCAGCATCTGTTTTCTCAGGGGAGACACGAAACACATCTTTTTAAACACCACCATTCTTGTATATGTAATTCATCTCCTTGTTAAAAAGAATATGGTTTTGGGAATTCAAAAACGAACATTGGAAGTAAGCCTACAAGGGCATTGATACAGAACTCATACACCGATTCCATGATGGAACTGAGATCACCTTTATTAGAAGGAGATGGTGTTCTATGATCCTCAAACAATAATGAATAACTAGTTCTCAAGGGCTACAGCATAATGATCTTTGTTTCCATTGATAACTGTACATCAGCCACGAACCCTTTCCATACTTCCGATTTGAGAATTATGCTTCTTGAACAGTTTTATTTTTACAAATAAATTGAAGAAATCTTTCTCTAGTTATTCATGCCGAAGAAGTGCTAAGAGAGCACCTCCAAGAGGCTGGAGATGGAAAAATTCACTGCAAAAAGATCAAATATGCATTAGTCAGCATACAAGGCATTTTTAGAATCTCAAATTCTAAGCATAATTTGATTATTTTTTACTAGCAAGAATAATTAATATAGAGATAGAATACCTCAAGGGCTCAAATATCTTTCTAGATGGGCAAGTAATCACTTCTCCAACATCCATTTGCCGAAATCCTTCGAATGCCATTTGGAGGATTTCTTCGCAAGAATGATTTTCCATTGATAGACCAACTCCATTTCAAGGAATGTTTTCTTTGCCAAGCAGATATATGTGCATAAAGAGATGGGAAGATGAAGCATAACAGAAGAAGAAACACTACCATGGCACACAGGATCATGACATTAATAAACCCATCCTGTAATTCAGGATCTCTTTGTCCAGTCCATGGTACACCTCCTACATTCATTCCAAAAACTGAAACAGGAAATGCAAAAAAGTTAATGTACCACTTCAAATAATGTCTTGTTAAAATTGAAAGACCAAAGTGAATTACTAAACAAAAGGAAAAATATACTTACTTCCAGTGACTATAGACAATGGAAGAAAGACGATTGAGAGAAAAGAAAGATAGTACAGCTTTCTGTTTATTTGCTCTGACTGCCAACTATCGAGACCTGCCTGAACTGCTGTGACACGATTTACAATAAATCCCAAGTTCTCTTTTAGCCTCCTAAGACGACTAATTAGCTCTTCAAGAGCAATGATATCTTCATTTGCAAACCAACTCTTGGTTGCACACTTCTCTTTAACACGTGGGAACACTTGCTCCCCATGAGAAACTACCTGAAATAATAGCAACTTCAGGATTTTAATTTTGACCAATGCGGATGGATCACAAACAAAATACTACAATCACTATAGCAAATTAAGTAGTTTTTTTATGACATCATGAATTCTCTATTTTTCTTCATAAATAAAATTAAGGAAGGAACCTGTAGAAGACGTTGCAAGTTCAGATGCATCTTTGGGAATCTTCGGTCGTCCAGCATTTGTTTCTTTAGTAAGGAACCCCCTACAATTGAAGTGACAGCATAGCACTTAAGCAAACCGTGCATAAGCAACACATTGAGACAACAATAGAAGATTAACCACATATTAATTTTCTTTTAGCAAAAGCAAAATTATTTTTTAAATCTAACAGAAAGGACACCGTAACATGCAAGTACAGATGTTGTATATTAATGTAAAATGTGCAAATTATTCACTAATGGCATAAAAGAGACTTGAAGAATTATATAACTGGGGTCATATTTTTCACATACACCTCAAGATTCTGTCTTCAAACAACAGACTATTGATAACTAAGATGAAATAGTTTATTTAAATCAGCTTAACAAACCAAGACATATATAATCATGTTCAGCTATTGTATATGAGCATGTATGAATAACTTGTTCAAAGAAATTTGACCACCAATTTGTAGTCATAGTTCCTCATCAAATCATACAAGTTTAATACCACAAATGTAGTTGTTGGTTGCTATGTATGTCAGGGTTTTGAAAATGTCAACTTTAAAAGAGAAGTGGCCAACTACAATGAGAAATGAAGTATGACAATGTCAAACCAAGTTGAGCAGAAGCTACAGCTTCCAACTAAGAGAGATAAAACTATTAAAATGTATGAGAAGTAATAATATGATGTCCACTAGTTGACAACATGAAAGTACAGTAATTATTGTTTATATTTAATTATTTATATTATAATGAAAGCGTGTTTGTTGAATAATGTAGATAAAGGTCAGACAGGAATACTATGGCCTACTTAACCACAAACGAGGAGTGCTGCAAACAATCACTTAAAAAGTAAACAAATTTCAGAATTTGGTAATGTTTGTTATAAAGCAGATAAAGGTCAAATAGGCATATTATGGCCTAAACCATAAACGAGGAGATCTTGTTACCCACAATCACTTGAAAATAGTAGCCAATTTCAGAACTTAGTAAACTCATTATTCTTGATAATATCTTCATTGTGCAGAAAAAAATAATTTGCTTGGTATACATACAATCTAAGCAATATCTTTCTGAAGTCACTATCATGGTTTGCAATTGCACCATGCTCTGACAGCATGATGGAGTAACCAACAGATAGGGTTCAGGAATTTAACAAACTATTATCTATCTGAGGTCAGAAATTACATCTTTTTTTCCCATGAAAGTGTTGAAATTTTCATATAGGTCAATAGTAACTGAAAAAAATTTGTGAAAAAGAAGGGAGAATTTTCAAGCTAATGTTCTCGCTTTTGTGACTAGAAAGAGATATACTTAGTTGAAAGCATGCTAATAAACATGGCAACGAAGACAAAGCATTACAAAATTGATTGTAATCTACACATTAGAAGCAATCCAATAAAGTAAGAGCTGCATAAAGTTGTGAAAGTTAGGAGATTCCAAACCAGTCGGCCATGAAAATTCAGCCATGAAAGGCCTCCAGAGGGTGCAAGAGAATAGGGTTTCACGTAAGGCATATACTTCCTAGTAATGTTCACTTGTTTTTCTTTGCAAAATTCAGCATCCCAATTGAAAACCAAGACCACAAAGAAGGTTATAATCCTTAAGATAATAACTCAGATTCCATTAACAAACTATGAAGTCAAATTAATGTCATGATATGAGAAGACAGGCAGAATAAAAGGGGCCCCTGAACAGAATGATATCAAATAAATGACACTGCCTGATATCAATTCAAGTTGTGACATCTCTAAGATGAGCTAAATGTTGCAATTATCTGATTTAAGGACATAACAAGTTCTTGCATCCATTGTAGGTAAGTAGGTTTTGAAGCTTGGACTCATTTTTCATCTTATATACCATCTTAAATTGTCATAACCTATTATAACTGTCACAAATTATTGAAAGAGCCTTCTCTTCAGGTGAATTAGTTTGACCAACCGGATCATGTGAGACTGCATGATATAATATATACTAATCATCATTATGATTGAAAATCAACATATATGAACCCCACAAACCAGATGAATATACATGTCTTGATTTACATCTTCAGTACCCAAACTGCAAATGTACCATGAATTTGCTATCATTCACCATGTATTAGGCACCAAAATTCTATCCAAGATGCACCATAACTACAGAGAGAGAGAGAGAGAGAGAGAGAGAGAATGATGATAATACGCTTGATACAAATTATAATCTTAATTTGTAAATTCTCCCAACTTTCCATAGGGAATTTTCTTTTTCCTAAGCTATATGAATTTCATTTGTCACATCATTTTAAGATTCATAAAGCAGAACAGTCATTCTAAAATCACTAGAACTAATATTTCTTTGGCATGGGAACAATGTCTGTCAAGTTTGGTCAACCATACATTATGATTTGCCCCAAACATAATGAACAAATCTCCTGCTAGCTTCTGTGCGAAGAACCCAAACTTTTTCTTCACCTATGTCTAAAATTTTACATTACTTAGCTCTTAAAGTATTAATGCCTTAGTGTTCAACAGTGCGTTCCCAATTAAAATGTATAATAATAGGTCAACAATATAGAAATTGCAAGAAAAATCAAGCTCATTGCAGAACGACCAGCTATGGTTCAACTAAGATCAAATAAGTTGCAGCAAATACCTCTATCCAATTCAAGCTCGACCGAATCCAATTCCATCTCAAGCCTGGTGACAATGTCCTGCAAATGATCCACATGAGTGTCGACTATATGCACCAGCAGATTGGACACGCTCCGGGGCACCGGGTTGTCGGCCTCCTCCGAATGGTTCATGGTGAGCAAGAACTCGAGGACGTGCACCGGAATGACGACCCTGCCGGACCCGCCGTCGGCCTTGTCCGAGGCGCCATCGTCGTCTCCGCTGCAACGCTCGACCTTGGGAATCTCGGAGAGCAGGGACTGGCCGGTGGGGGAGAATCCGAGGCGGGGCACGCGGCCGAGGGAGACGGTGATGACGGAGGACTCGGTGACGCGGGCGGCGAGGCGGAGGGTGAAGTCGGAGGCGGCGGGGCCGGGGGAGTTGATGCGGAAGATGAGCGCGCCGTCGACGTGGGCGCAGAAGGGCCCATTGCTGGAGAGGGCGAGGATGTCCTGCAACTTGAGGGGCGGGCAGAGGGCGTCGATGAGGCACTGGGTGGAGACGGCGAGCCGCGGGTTCCGGAAGCCCTTGACATTGCCGCGAGGGAGCTCAACGTGGTACCAGTGGAACTCCTTCGGGCAGGCGGCGGCCTCGGAGAGGTCCCAGGCCTTGTCGACGTAGTTGCCGAGGCCGTCGAATCGGTAGGCGCGCTGCTTGACGGCGTCCAAGGAGTCCAGGGCGCGGGCGCGGTAGAGGAAGGTGGAGTCTTTGCTGGGACTGCCGGCGGGGGAGTCGCCGTTGACATCGGCCCCGGCCGGAAAACGCTCCATGGAGGAGGAGGAGGCGATGGTGAAGGTGTCAAAGAAGGAACGGGAGATCGATCTCTTGCTGTTTGTTATGGCGTGGTGGGTCATCCAAGAAGTAATTAACGCCGAGGGACAGGTAATTAAGTAATTAATGGATCAGATTAATTACGTGGAGATGGATAAATAGAGGAAGAAGAGACTAATGATGATTGGATTCGAACTGTTCTTAATGGATGAGGAGTAGGATTTAGATTTGGGTTGGGGGTAGTTTCGTTTTAGTTAGTTCCGATCCGTACTTCCCTCCACCTCCTGCGTCGAATTTGGGAAAGACACGGTTACCCGAAAATTGTTCCTCCACCCAAAAGAAAAGAAAAAGGATAGATTCTCAGTGGGACCCGTTCTCTCCACCGGTCGTCTAAGAGGTAGGTGTGTGGATGTGTGACGGAGTGGTCGGGCAGGACTGGTTCATTTAAGGAACCGGATTTTTATGTGGGCCCACGGCTAAAGTGGCCCCCACATGTTTATGTAGGCCATGACAGCGGTCTAATTACTGTATGTCTGGAAGTGGGTATCTGCTGGTTGGGGTCATGTCCGGGAGAAGATGGACTTCAACAGGCAGCAGGATGGCCGTCTCTCTCTCGCCTCGTGGATGCTCATGCCTCGAGCGTGTGGGCACGACGAATCCGCTCTTCTTCGCCTTGTGTGGATGTTCATTGCTCGAGCATGAAGCAGACATGGCCATTGCGACGACCTCACGGCCTCTTCTCCCCCGTAATCTGCGCCACAAAGCTACTCGAAGCTTTTCAAGTCGACCCATCTCTTCATCCTCCTCATGCACCAGCTTTATGATCGGACTAGAACATGTTCATGACTCTTTAACCGTTATCAAGTTCTTCAACAAAGACCCATTCATGTTAGATAGCGTAACATCGACCTTATAGACAATGGTTCTCGAAGTCGCTTGCTTCCAGTGCAAGATAAAGAAGAAGCATGCTCTCATCTCCTTGGGATTTAGTATTCTGAGCATGTCCATCTCATGGACAACCACTTCACCAGCTAAAAACACCTTCAAGTCTTGATCTGAGAAATTATAGTTGGCTGGAATGTGTTTTCTGTGAAGTTGAACAGTCAGTCAATCCATTTAGTAGCACCTTCCGGGTAGCTTCCCTGAAATCATATCTATATAAAGTGCCCGCCCTGTTCATGTGTAGATTGTTTATAAGGTAGATGCCAAATATGTCTGAGATCCACTGCGGTTTCTTGTCAAGTTGGAAAAGGATATAGTGCTAGCGCACCAATAAATTCCATCTTGAAGACAAAAGAAAGAGTAAAAGGGGAACAATCTTCCATTTTCTTCGGAAAAAACACTCATGACAGATTCAGGGGCAAAATGAGTCACAGTGCACACAGTATGTTTCAACTTGGTACAAGGAAAAAAAAGAAAAACAAAGAAGCTATTTCTCTCAGGTTACTGTCTGAAAGATCATTAGATCTGGAACCTTACTATGGAAGAATGAGATGGATGTCAGCTGTGACAAGTCTAAGGAGATGTAAAAGCATGGAGAACCAACCATTAGATGTCATGTACGTCTATCCTGCTGCAGTTTCTTCAAGTGTTTGCTTCAGAAGTAACATTTGTGGGGAAAAAGAGAGTGTGATAATTGGTTAGAGCACTTGATATGGCGATCAAAAGATCATTCTCTGATAATGATGAAGAAGAGAACAAGTTCATTCACAACCAACTTAAATCCATGTATATCATGTGCAAAATTCTCATCCCAATGTATACTATACATCAGCTCCTGCATCAAAGCGTCGAGTTACCACCATCAACATTTAGGGTGGAAGGTTGAAGGTAGAAACACAGCTCTCAGAAGAGAATTCTGACAATCTCTCAAAACAGGTGGTGGGATCGATTTGCTGTCTTTAGTTGGATAGCGCTTCGCTCTTTTCCTTGTGTTGTGCACAGCATTCCTTATATGATCGGAATCAACAAAGCTTTATCATTTCAAAACACATAGTATAACCATCACCTCTAATATAGAGGCAATCAGAGATCAGATAATTCATCAGAAAATATTACTCTTAAAATATCATCCATCAAATCTAAAAATGATGAATGTGAAGTCTGAATCGATCTTCCCCACTTAAAAGATTCATGTTCTCGTCAAGAAACAATATAAACTAAAAATCAAATCTTAGCATAATATATATACACTCTAGCTCCATCTACAATTATCTTTTCATCATAATCAATATTAGATTGACTCTGATAATATATGAGTTCAAGTAATATACAAGTGATAGTTCAAATCTTTACCACTTTACTAAGTTTGAGGCATTACACATACCGTGCTCACTTAATTATAACGATGCGTACCTTTAGATGTCATCTGTTCAGAGATCTCGTTTGATCTGCTAAGCACCGTCTTCAATTTAAGATCGCTGCACAACTCTGATCTGCAAGGAGTAGATCCGAAGTAGATCCTTTCTCCTTTCTTCCTATCCTTTCACAGGACCCACTAAGACTGATGGATTTTGGGAAGAGGGTTTTGGGGAGAGAGTTGAGGAGAAAAACTGAAATCCCTCAATGGATGCATCGTGTATACGTGCTAACGTGCCAACGCTCTCGTCAACCCCCTAGAGGTCCTGTCCTTTTATAGGAAAGAGCAGAGGGTCTACGATAAGATCTCAGGAGATTTCTTCCCATCAAGGTTATCTCCCGAGGAATCGTTCCGTAAGTGGACTTCTATTCTATTGGCTAAAATATTTCAATGGAACCCAATTAATTATATTATATATCTTATCCAATTATAAAAGAGTCATAATATCTAACATTTGAACTGACACTTGTATATTACTTGAACTCATATATTATCAGAGTCAATCTAATATTGATTATGATGAAAAGATAACTGTAGATGGAGCCAGAGTGTATATATATCATGCTAAGATTTGATTTTTAGTTTATATTGTTTCTTGACGAGAACATGAAACTTTTAAGTGGGGAAGATCGATTCAGACTTCACATGCATCATTTTTAGATTTGATGGATGATATTTTAAGAGTAATATTTTCTAATGAATTATCTGATCTCTGATCGGAGGTGATGGTTATACTCATATAAGGATTGCTATGCACAACACAAGGAAAAGAGCGAAGCGAGAGTAGAAACTATCCAATTAAAGACAGCAAATGTTAGATATTATGGCCCTTTTATAATTGGATAAGATATATAATATAACTAATTGGGTTCCGTTGAAATATTTTAGCCAATAGAATAGAAGTCCACTAACGGAACGATTCCTCGGGAGATAACCTTGATGGGAGGAAATCTCCTGAGATCTTATCATAGACCCTCTGCTCTCGCCTATAAAAGGACAGGACCTCTAGGGGGTTGAGAACACGAGAGCATTAGCACGTTAGCACATATACATGACGCATCCATTGAGGGATTTCAGTTTTTCTCCTCAACTCTCTCCCCAAAATCCATCAGTCTTAGTGGGTCCTGTGAAAGGATAGGAAAAGAGGAGAAAGGATCTACTTCGGAGCTACTCCTTACATATCAGAGTTGCGCAGCGATCTTGGATTGAAGATGGTGCTTGCGACAATCTTGGATCAAAGACGGTGTTTAATAAATCAAACGAGATCTCTGAACAGATGACATCTAAAGGTACGCAACGTTATAATTAGATCTATGCATTTGATTCCAATCCTAGCATAAAAGTTATTTTTGTATTTTTGATATAGCATAATTACAGATTTTATGCTTTCAATTGGTATCAGAGCCCGGTTTTTGAGATCAAATGCATTAGATCTGTAAATTTATTTATGATGCATAAATTATCTTTATCTTCCAAGAATTGCTAAGCAGCACTGGTCACCATCGATCTCGTTGTGAATATGCGGCTAAGGCTATGCTGGATAACGTGTGCACTGTAGCGCATGCAGCCATCTTACGCGGGCATCACAGTGCCCATGCGATGGCCGGCCGCACACGGGTGGAACCTGTCCATGCGATGGCCACATGCAGGCAAAGAGCCCCAATAGCGGCCGTGCGCGCGGGTAGGCCGCACCCATGCGGTCGCTGCGCACGAGCAGTGGTAGCCCCGCAGCAGCAATGTCATGGCGACAACAACCGCGCACAGGCTAGAACTGCCGAAGGCAGCTGCTTACAAGCGACGGCAGCGCCGCGCGCACAGGCGACGGCGACGGCGAAGGCAAATTAGGGTTCTGGCATAATTATAATTTTGCCCTCGAGGCTATTTTTATAAAATTACAGTTTTACCCTTTATAAATTTCATAATTTCGGTTTATGTTCTGTCAACATATTTATGATTTTACCCTCGGGTCTAATTTATACCATATTACAGTTCTGCCATTCGTATATTTTGGATTTATATCATTTCAAATATTTACGGTTTTTATCAAAATTAAGAAATTACAATTTATATTCTCAATTATAAAATTGATAAATATGATTTATTATAATTATGATTATTTTTTAATCATGATTATATTTTTGATTATTTGATTAGATTTAATTTTGATTTAAAAAATATAAATTATGGTTTATTTTATAGTTTTCTCATATGAATTATTGATTATACATGTGAAAAAAATCCAATTATTGTTCTTGAAATTTTATTTATTTATTCACTTGTATATATTTGAAATTATAAAATAATATTTATCTTTCACATGAAGGCATAATTTATATATTATCATGATTATCATATGAGTTTTCTTTTTGTTGATTAATGTTCAATAATTATTATTATTATTTTATTATTGAACTATTTAGCATTGATATTCAATAATTATTATTATTATTTATTATTGAACTGCTTAGCTTTAATGTTCAATAATTATTACTGCTTAGCTTTAATGTTCAATAATTATTATGGTTATTTATTATTGAACTACTTAGCATTAATATTAATAATTCTTATGATTATTTTATATTAAATTGCTTAGCAAAAATTAAAGAATTGATGAATATTATTTGTAATTCATCTCCGTTTATCTGACTAATAATTGCCAAAGTGGCCTGGGATTATAACTTTTGTAATATGAATTACAATAAAAGTTTTATCATTTATAGGACATTTTTATTTTATATTACTGCATTAGTCTTATAGCCACCAAAGTGACCTAGACTAATGACTTATAAAATAATATTAAGGAATTAGTCCTGAATGACATTAAGGAAATAATATTCATAATGACACATATAATTAGGAGATTCAGTCCTCCATAAATATTCTTGAGTGAACACTATATATGTCAATATTTCATCCAAATGTGTAATATAAATGATATCAATAGTTCATCAATTTTGACAAACTCAAAGCATTAATATTGTTCTATATTTTTGCAGTGATACTTCTGCATATACATTCATATGCTTCTAGTGTCCATGTACTATCTGGATCAAATTATTCAGAATGGTTAGAGCATGTGCAATTCACACTAAGTGTATTAGATCTTGATTTAGCATTACTTATTGAAAAGCCTACAGACTTGACTAATGAAAGTACTGTAGAATAAGTTAATGAAATGAAGGCTTGGGAAAGATCTTATAAGCTTAGTTTAATGTGCATAAGAATGACAATTGCAAATAACATAAAGACTTCATTACCGATTGCAACTAGTGCAAAAGAATATTTAAAGGTTATTAAGACAAATTTAAATCTGCTGATAAGTTATTGGCTAGCACATTAATGAAAGAACTGCTCAGTATGATGGTACAAAGCTACAAAACTTAAAACATTAGGCATGAATGTTGATGAGTCTTTCCTCGTGCAGTTTATTCTCAATTCTCTTCCTTCTCAGTTTGGCCCATTCAATATTCACTACAATACAAATAAGGATAAGTGAGACTTGAATGAGTTGACTAGCATGTGTGTTTAGTAATAAGAAAAGAAAATTGAAGCATTATCAATCAAAGAAACTTGTTGGGTCTGGAAATGTTAAACGGACTAATGAAAAGAAAACCTTTATTCTAAAGTGCTTCTTTTGTGGCAAGAAAGGATACGTGAAGAAGGATTGCATTAAACACAAGACTTGATTCGAAAAAAAAGGTATTAACTCGACCTTTGTATATTTCGAATCAAACATTACAGAAGTTCCTTCTAACACTTAGTGGATTGATTCTGGTGCTTCAACTCATGTTATAAATAACATGTAGGGATTTCTTTAAATTCGGAAACCAAAAGAACATGAAAGATTCGTCATTATGGGAAATCGTCTTAAAACGAAAGTGATATCAATAGGAACTTATCGTCTGTGCTTAGAGACAAGTCACTTGATGGATCTTGTTGACACATGTTATGTCCCTATAATTTCTAGAAATTTGATTTCTCTTTCTAGAATTGATGAGTTAGGGATTTCAGTTTTTCTCCTCAACTCTCTCCCCAAAACCCTCTCTCCAAAATCCATTAGAGAGGAGAAAGGATCTACTTCGGATCTACTCCTTGCATATCAGAGTTGCACAGCGATCTTGGATTGAAGACGGTGCTTACAACAATCTTAGATCAAAGATGATGCTTAACAGATCAAACGAGATCTTTGAACAGATGACATCTAAAGGTACACATCGTTATAATTAGATCTATGCATTTGATTCCAATCCTAACATAAAAGTTATTTTCGTATTTTTGATATAACATAATTATAGATTTTATGCTTTCAATATACACTCTGGCTCCATCTACGGTTATCTTTTCATCATGTTCAATATTAGATTGACTATGATAATATATGAGTTCAAGTAATATACAAGTGTCAGTTCAAATCTTTACCACTTTACTAAGTTTGAAGCATTACACATACCGTGCTCAAAACTCGACAGCCAGCCATTACACATGATATGGTGTCCATCTATTCTGCTAACTCCTGGGTTGAAGACTCTTTTTAATCCTCATCCTTATCAGCTTCAGCACTTATGATAATGCTTGATGCAAACTCTTCTACAACACAATGCAAACTCTTAAGCTGAACTCGATTCACCGATGATCTGGGAAGCTGATGTGGAACCTTCGAGCTCCACATCTATGCCAACTACACAGACAGGGTGGCAGTTTCGATCATCAAGGAGGGTAATGACTGTTTAGGTGGTTGATGAACCGCCTTTACAGTTTAAGGCTCTCCCGATAAGAAGGTAGGCTTAAGGCTCAGTTGGCAATTTACATATATGAATTTTGTAACATTTTAAACAGTGTTATATCATTTTGAGTATACTATAATGCTTGATATGCACAACTAATTAAACCAGTTGTTTGAACTTTGAAGTCAATTCCTTCTATAGTTCTATGATCATTATGGAGGCAAGTAATAGAATCTATTCATATAGTTGGTAAATTACCTAATATTTCATTAATTTCTGCAGATAAAAGGATTGGCCAATCACACAGCAGCAATGTTCCAATCATCAGAGTCCTCAAGCATCATTAAATCTGGAGCCACATATATGTCAGTCAATGATCCCCTTTTTTTATTTTTCTTCTTGTTGAATGATCGATTGAGAATCTTTCACTTAGATTAGCTAGAGTTTGAGTTACAGTAAGATTACCTACTGTCCCAAGATTCCCATTGTAAAAGCTCTTCTCTCTGCTCAAAGAAAGAAAAAAAAAAAAAGGATTGTACAAAGATTTTTATATATGATTTAGAATAATTCATCAAGAGAGCTCAGCCAATCAATGTCAACAAATTGATTCACATCCAACTAAAATCCATGCACATCATGTGTAAAAAAAATTCTATTTACAATATATATATATATATAAAACAAAAATACAGCTCCTGTCATGACCTGTATAAATTAACTTATATGCTGACAATTAACAATAAGTTACTAATCCACATATGGACAGTGACATTAGATGGGTAAGTACTCGGGTTGATAGGCCACTTATTCTATATGCATTGTATAATGCACACTATACTAGATTATGTAATGTTGACTTGCACATTATTGTGCGAAGTCAGATAGTATCACTCATGTACTCTTAGGTTTAGTCAAGTAAGACAACTGTAAATGGAACGTATACGCTTAGGTTTGGCTTGTCTTGGCTTGCATTTTGACTTAAGCCTGTGCATGAATGTTGGGTCATGTGACAGTTGACTATAGTTGTATTATCATTATATAAGTGTAGGCCACAACCACTCCAATGCACAAAGCAAATTGCGGTAGCATGAACTCAACTAGTTTCAAGGTAGTTAGGTTGTCAATGTTCTATAACCCTTAAACATGTTCTATACTTTGTCATGCATTATGATCTTATACATGACAATTTCTCTCCAGCAAGGTTCTATCATGAGATCGTGGAAGAGGTTTATAAGGTTCCCTTACCCAAATTATATTGCAAACCTAAAAATTCATGTTATTATTATGCAAAAAAAAAATTAATATTATAATTGAAATCAAATCACAATAGATCATATTTATAATGCATATATTTCGATGTCATCTAGAAAAACTTTTATTTGATCTGTAGGGGCACCGTCGTCAAGTCTAAAAGTCACAATGATCGATCTACAAGAACTAGACTCTTCTTCTTCTCTCTTTCTATTTTTCACAAAATCATTATGAGCAATAGATTAGGGACAAAGGAAAATGAAAAAAATCTATAATATCTCAATAACTACTCATCTGACTAAAAGAATACGAAGAAAAAAATTCATAATTACTCGATAATGTCACGTATCTATATTGAATTTCTAAGAGGTCCTATTTATTTATAGGCGAGAGTAGAGGGAGGATTTAGGATAAATAATTAGAATAGTCCCTCCTATCAAGATCATCTCACGAAAAATCCTATCATAATTAGACTTCATTTCTATTAGCTAATAACAATCATCAAAATCCAATTATATTAATAATATATTTTAGCTAATTAGATAGGGTCACATAATCTAATAATCTTTCACTTAACCCATTAATTCGTAAGATATAAAAAAAATTAAAATCAAAATAAAAAATAAAATTTATTTTAAAATAATTTTATCTAATTATATTTTGAAAAATTTTGAAAAATATTTTATATATGGTCATAAATTTTAAAATAAGCCAATAAATCTAATAAACACAATAATACTACATTAAGTCTAACTATCAATGCGAGTTAGAGTGGTTGTATGTCATCAATATTATACTTTCTTTCATGTACTACCACACTACCAACTTTTCCTAACGTAATTCATAATAACTCTTGTAATTTATTTTGTTAAGATAATTCTATTATTACATTCAACTATAATATGCATAAACATAAATATAATTAAGATAATAGAAATAAATAACTTTAATTAAGTAAAAAAATTATCAATAATATCATCCAACTAAATATGCATCACTATACCTTTATGGCTTGCTCACAAGCCCCATTTTAGGAACATATTCTTTAAATATTTTATATTTTAAAACTTTAATAAATGAATCAATAATCATTAAAGTAATGTTTAGGTTATCAATTGACACGTTATTTTCGGACTCTTCCTTTAACTACCAAGTACTTTATTTCGATGTGCTTAGAGATACTATAATACTTGCCATAGTATTATTATAAAATATTTTTAGCAACATAGCAATTAAGTTGATCATACCAAGTCCTAAAATAAAATTTCGCAGCCATAAAACTTGATTTGTGATATCAAAATATGCTATAAATTTATATTCCATTGTTGATAATATAATAAATAATTATTTTATACTTTTCTAAAAAATTATCTCTCCAACTAATATGAATATATCATTACTTAATCTGATCTCCTGAATATGTAATTTTTTGTCCCTTATAGATATCTTATTACTTTCTTTGTAACTTTTCAATATTCATTTCTGAATTGTTTAGCATTACAACTATAAAATTGATGTCTAATCTTATATATGTTTGAGTATATAATAGACTTTTAACTACATATGCATAACAAATATTTTTAATTTGATTCCTTTTTAAGTTATTTTTCGAACACTAGCTTTGACTGAATATTTCACCTCTAGTAATAAGTGTATCGTTAGCTATATAAAAAAACATACTAAATGTCTTCAAGACTCAATCAATATGTACTTTCTAAGATAATCCTAACAATTATTGAGAACTATGTCTAAATATCTCAATGCTAATAACATAAGTTACTTTATTCATATCAACTGCCTTAAAATTCATATATATTTTTCTTTGTATGCTTTATTTCTTATCGTTCACTAATCTTTCAATTCTTTTATTCGAGATATTCCTTAAACATCTATGCCAAAATATCAAAAATCTTTCATTATTAAAACTGCATTTCAATCGAACATTTGATTACAGTGTCATTAACATCTTTGTAAACTCTAAGATTCAAATTAATTATATATAAACTATCACAT
Source organism: Musa balbisiana (assembly GCA_004837865.1). Classification (NCBI taxonomy): domain Eukaryota; kingdom Viridiplantae; phylum Streptophyta; class Magnoliopsida; order Zingiberales; family Musaceae; genus Musa; species Musa balbisiana. The sequence continues at coordinate 15,780,285 of CM017193.1, read as the reverse complement.
AAAATTTTAGAATTAACTTTTATTAAATCATAAAATATAATGATTTTATAGTTACCAAAAGAAAATTAATATTCTAACTCATCAATTCTAGATAAAAAAACTAAATTTCTAAGAATAATAGAAACATAACATGTGTCAACAAGATTATCCATCAGATGACTCATTTCGGGGCATAGGCGATAAATTCTCATTAATATTACTTTCGCTTTGAATTGATTTCTGATAATGACGAATCTATCATGTTCTTTTGGTTTCCAGATTGAAAGAAATCCCTGCATATTATTAGTAACATGAGTTGAAGCACTAAAATCAATCCACCAAGTATTAGAAAGAAATTCTATAATGCTTGCTTCCAAACATACAAAGATTGAGTTTTTACCTTTATTTTTGAACTAAGTCTTGTATTTAATGCAATCCCTTTTCATATGTCTTTTCTTGCCACAAAAGAAGTACTTTATTATAACAACTTTCTTTTTTGCAAAATGCTTAATATTTCTAAACTCAATAAATTTATTTGATAGATGACACTTCAACCTTCTTTTCTTGTTATCAGCCCTTTGAGTAGTAGTCAGAATATTATGAGATATTTCTTACTTTAATCTTAATTCTTCCTAAACACATATACTAGTCAGCTCATTCAAATCCTACTTATCCTTAAATGGGACAAACTGAGGAGGAAGAGAATTAAGAATAAATTACATAATAAAAAAATCATCAACATTCATGCTTAATACTTTAAGTTTTGTGGCCTTGTCAACCATATTGAGAATGTGATCTTGAATTCTTCGAGTGTCGTCATACTGAGCCATAGTTAGTTCTTTCATTAATATGTCGATCAGTGACTTATCAATAGATTTAAATCTGTCTTCAATAGCCCTTAAATATTCTTATCCATTAGTTGTAGTCGCTAATGAAGACTTTATATTATTTATAATCGTCATTTTTATAAATATTAAACTAAGCCTATTAGATCTTTCCCAAATATTAATTTCATTAATTTGGTCCATGGTACTTTCATCGATCAAGTCTGTAGGTCTTTCAACAAACAATGCTGGGTCAAGATCTAATATGTCCAGTATAAACTACACATGCTCTAACCATTCTGAATAATTTGAATCAGAGAGCACAGGAACACTAGAAGCATGAGGGTGTACGGAAGAAAATATCGCTGCAAAAAATAAAACAACATCAATGCTTTTAAGTTTTTAAGATATTATGAACTATTAATATCATATATATTTTACCAAAATATTAACACATCTAACATTTACAAAAAATTATTTTCAAATGACTAATACTCTTATTGAATAATATTATTATCTTTGGGTATACAATTCAAAACTATAAAGATATCTAAAATAATATCATCCTACCGTTTCATATAATTATTTAAAGTAAATTTTTGTTTAGGATTATCTAAATCATCCTACGCTAGCGTTGGTGTTGTGTGCTAGGCAGGCAGCGTACTGCTCGCACGGAACGTTGTTGCATAACCTGTGCCTGCACATCGAGTTAGCTATCTCGAACCATCCCTTGTGCTGGCCTCCGCAGATCACCACCAGGATTGGCACCTGCTTGCTTGCAAGAAGGGATTAGGCTCGACTCATAGTTGCAGGTTTATGTTGGTAAGTATGGCTTCGACTGGATGAGGCTTAGTCGAGTTAATATTTGGTTTTGGTTCATGATTCCAATCTGTCTATTGTTTGCCGCAAGTCGATCCTTTAGAAAATTGCAGTATACGTGTTGTAGGATATAATGATCTTTTGATTGCATTAGCATAAACTACAGAGATCTAATTCATCCTTTTACTAAAGAATTCATTCATCAAGTCATTCATAATCTTCTTGTGGATATGCTAAAGAGACGTTGACTTGAAAAGCAAAGAAGATCGTATCATACCATAGAGTAAAACATGGAAGATTGAATGATTTTAAGACTAAACTCAACAACCATGTAAAAGGAATAAGAAGCAAGAATTAAGGATCCCTAGCGGCAGATTGTACCACTCACTCATAAATAAAAAGTATGTTTAAAAGATTTAAGAGAGAGAGAGAGAGAGAGAGAGAGAGAGAGAGAGAGAGAGAGAGAGAGAGAGAGAGAGATCCATATCATCCTAAACAGATCATCATGATATGAGAAAAACATATTAACGAGCAAAAGAGGAGGATCCATACTCAGCAAGGGTGTTGTCCACCGTCTACTCCTCTCTCCCAGGTTTGCATTTTTGGCCTCGCTCCTCCTTTGATGATGATGGCTTGGGGAGAAGAGGGGAGGAGTTGTATTTATAGGATGAATATATTTATCTCTCTAAGAATCCTAACCCTAATATATTTAGAAATCCTAATTTAATTAACTTGTTTGATTTGTGATCCTAATCCAATTACGATTTTCATTAGATATTCACCTCCACCTTTTAATCAAAGATATATTAGAGGAATAACATATCTAATCAAAAATACCCTTAATTAATTTTAACCTAAATTTAATTTTGAATTTTCTAGAATAACACTAAATACGAATTCGGGTATAACAACATCTCACACACAATAGGGAAGACTGCCTTTCGAGATTTTTCTTCCAAAGAGAAAGTGAGACCAATTTATTCTCTTCATATGGATAATTGCTGCTCTCACTTTCATTTTCTCTTTCTTTTCCTTGTGTTGAATGCAACATTCATTCTAAAAGAAATAATACTAAGAAGGATAAGATCAAGATTACTATTTCAGTTCTCTAATCGCATTAAATGGTGAACACTGTTAATTTGAATTGATGTGGTAAATGATCCAAAATGTTTAATCCCATCCCAAATTGACGATAATATACCCATGAGTCGTCGTTGTAAACGAATTCAAGTTTTTATCCTCTTAACGTGCGTTAAGACTAAATTTGATTTTAACAATGTATAGTGTGATGACCCTCTAATCCTACTCGAGTCCTTAACTATATATGTCACTAGGTCAACACTAAGGTTTAGAAGACACCAACTAATCCTCATCCTTAATCAGCTTGATTGATATGTAACACACACATGTATGCATACTCCTCAACAACACAATCACAATTTTCAGCACACAAATGCAGAGCTTTTTTTGTTTCTGGTTCAGCAACACAGAAAATTCAGATTAGCATAGGATTCTACTAAGAGAGAGAATACACAAGTAATTCATCCTCTCAATTGGCACCAAGGATGAGAAGGTAGGTTTAAGGCCCAATTCACAATTCACATATAGAAATTCAAGACATTTTAAATCAGTGTTATGTCACTTTGAATATACCATATTACTTGATCTGCATCTCCCAACATGCATAGATGTAAAATTCTCAGACAAATTCTCTTTTGATGGTCATCCTATTTTCTAATACACAATCCAAGTCAATATTGCGTTACTCGAATAGAAAGTAGGTTAGATGCTTCCTATCATGAATCTAGGTTGATGTGCAAACATGAGTTGTATCTTTTAGGGATGGAACTTGTTAGATTCATGCAACAGCACATCAACACTCATGTCTTGAAAGATTCTACCAACCGGGAGCATATCATACGGATCGATATTCGCATTTGAGATAATAAGTTTATCTTAGCATGGTGCTTGCTATCTGAGGCCAAGTTCATTTGCCACGTAATATGAAGAGTCGATTCTAATATTATTTATTATTACTTGATTCGATGGGATAATTAGTCCATTAACTTTATTGAACGTGAGTGAATGATCGTGTGAAAATGCTCCTTAATGATAATATATTTATGAGATTTTCTAAAAGTAAAATTAAGTCAAGCTTTTTTTTCTCTCTCTAATTACACATGGTTGATAGTGAAAAGTTGATTTAACAAGTCAAAAGAAACTAAAAGCAAATGCTCTATTCCATTATAGCACTTGGCATTTAAAGAGGCCATAATACAGTAAAGAAAGGGTAGAAAGCCATTACACACCATGAGTCAAGTAGTTTGCAGAAAGCCATTACACCATATGGAGTTCATCTATTCTGCCAACACTCTTATAAGCATAGTTTGCAGAAAGACATTACACCCTATGGAGTTCATCATAGTTTGCAGAAAGGCATTACACCATATGGAGTTCATCATAGTTTGCAGAAAGGCATTACACCATATGGAGTTCATCATAGTTTGCAGAAAGGCATTCCACCATATGGAGTTCATCATAGTTTGCAGAAAGGCATTACACCATAGGTACAAGACTCCATCTAATTCTCATCCTTCTTCAGTTTCGGCACTGACGATATCATTTGATTGATATCCACTACATATATGAAAACTATTGAACAACACAATCACAGCATTCAGCACAAGAATGCAGAACTTTTTTTTCTCTCTTCAGCAACATGGAAACTCAGATTAGCATAAAAATTCTACAATGAGAAATCACAAATAATTCCCCCTTCCAAGTTCTCAATTCACATATGAAATTTTTTTTATCATTTTAAACATTCATCTACAATAGTATTATTATCATTTTGTGTGTAATACCATCATACTTGATGTTCACAACTATTTAAGCTAGTTGTTTGAATCCTTGAAGCTAATTCCTTCTCTAGCTAGTTAATTATAACAAGTACGGTTATTTCACAAATCTATGATTATTATGGAGCCGAGCATGTTGGGCTGACAGCCCATCAGGTTCAGCCCATAGTGGACTTTAACAGCCCACAGTCTATCTCTTTTCAAGTGAAACCTTAGATTGGGGGTGTGGTGGTTGCGAAAAGAGAAGAAAAATTATAGCAACGAGGAGAAAAATTGTAGTAGCAATTTGATTAAAAAAAAGGTAGAAAAATAATAGAAGAAAAGGGAAGAAGATAAGGACAACATAGAGAGACTGTTCTCAATCATCTAAACAGTGTTCTCATCTCAAGTTAAATCAGATCTACAGTAGATTCTTGCTGTGATTACTTGGGGAGAATTTGGATATTATGTACAGTGATATAGTCCTTGTATCTCAGTTATTTTCTTGAGATTATTGCATCAGTTTTGGGCAAAAGACTGATATTTGTATATTTATTATTCTTATAGTGGATTATCTCTAGTTTACCTCGTAATTTTACCCTTTGAATTTTTCATGTAAATCTTGATGTTATATTTGATTGTGCTTCCATTTAATTCTGCTATACTTATTAATATTTGTTCATATATAAAAATTTATTTCTTTTTATATTCCATCAAAACAGCATAATCTTTTCACATTGTAGGTAAGTTAAATTACCTAATCTTCGGTTAGATTCTGCATAATCTTTTCACATTGCTGATAAGTTAAGTTACCTAATATTTGATTAGATTCTGCATAATAGAATGCAAATGATCTTAGAGGCAGATTGGCCAACCAAACAGCTGCTGACAATGTAATAACCATTGTTGCAATCATTAGATTAAATAGAGTTTTGAGTCACAGTGAGATTACATATCGTACCAACAGAACCATTTCAAAAGCTCTTTTAAATGATCATCAAATCAATAAAATTTCAATTGAGAGTATGAGAATGCCCCTACATTACTTGCTACTCTGAGGACGTAGGATGTTTAACACCTTTATAAAGAGAAATAAACTTTTATATATGAATAAATACTAATAGGTCATAACACGTAGCGAAATTAAATGAAATTACAATCAAATAGAATACCAAGATTTACGTAGAAAACCCTTTCAATATGAAGAATAAAAATCATGGGATAAACTATAGATAATCCACTATAAGAATAATGAATATATAAATCTCAATCTCTTACTCAAAACCCTAACAATAATCACAATATAATAACTAGGATACAAGGATTATATCACTGTGCATAATATCTAAATTCTTCCCAAGTAATCACAATAAGAATCTACTGTAGATCTGATCTAACCTGAGATGATAACACATTGAGAATAGTCTCTATGCATTATCCTTATTTTCTTCTCTTTCTTTCTCTTATTTTTTTTGTCTTTTTCTTCTCCTTGAATCAAGTTGTTGTTGCAGTTTTCTCTACGTTATTGCAGTTTTTCTGTTTTAAAAACACAACCATCACACCCATCTAACTTTGATCTAGGGTTAGATCAAAGGGGGATAGACTGTGGACTAATAAAACCTATCATGGGCTGAATTGTGGGCTGTCAACCCAACAACACCTTTTTCTTTTAAGATTTGCCTTTTGCTTGTGTCATTGACAAAAGAGTTAGAAGTCTGGTTATGTTTAATCAAAGAACTTTAAACTCATGAAACCAAATAAGTTATCCAATGAGTATTTCTTTGGATTAATTCCTTATGGTTTTCTATCTGTAACAATTTAGAACACATTTCCCGTTGTCAACCATAATTTCTCGATTGACGAATCAATCAATATAACCACATGCTTTTTTCAGTAATCCTACATTGTGAAAGTGCATTTACATAGTTCCTCCTAGTAATATATTTAGCTCATCATTCTCTTGCATTCCACAAGTCACTTCAAAAAGAAAAAACTTAATGAGGTATTTAAAAGATATAAGAGAGATTTTGGATTCATGAATAATTTCTTCTTCTCTAATTTATATGTTTGAACTAAGGTTTGTCTTAGCAATTTCAACAAATACATCCTTATGCATGAATTCTTAATTTCTTTAAGAAAAAAGAAACTTGAAAAGCTTTCTGCTAATTTGAAGAGTACCAAACAAAAAGGTCCTCTTTAAATGTAATTTAGATTACCTAACACCTGAAATCTAATTGACCTTAAAGAGTTTTCGAAATAATACCTTCTTCAATTTATTGTGATGGAAGATGATGATGATACATTCTTGACACCCTTACCATATCTTACAATATCATCCTCCTCGAGGTCAATATTTTCTTTGCTATCTTGTATCATTTTCTTCAAACTTGCTAGAACTGAGGTTGAAAACTGTGTCTATATTAATGACATTTTATGGTAGCATGACAACATTCCTAAGCCATCCAAATCATAATTAAGATTTCCTTATTTAAGAGAAGATGCATGTGGTCAACAAATTCGACATGAACTGTGTGGATCAATAAGGTTGGATTCCTGCATCTCCCAACACACAGGGAAGCAACATTCTCTGCATTCCAATATTCTTCTTACAAAGAAACATATTCCTCCTCTTCGGTCAGAATCTGAGTCATTGTTGTCTTTGATGCTTGCCGTCGTGAATCTAGCTAGATCTGCAAGCATGAACTCAGAAATGGATTTTGCTGGATTCATGCAGCACTCAGTGTTGAAAGGTTCTCTTAACCTGCAGTAGTACAAAAAAAAAAAAACAAACACTTCTTTTTTCTGTTTTCTTTCCGGTGAAAGGGTATCGATTAGTCAAAAATCCTTTTTTTGGGAATTTAAAGGAATATAGTGTTGTTTCTACTTGTGCTTTTGTTCTTTGAGACATTCTATAAAAAGCATTCTCATTCTAAAGAAGATGTGAAAGACTGAGATATAAGATTGTAATGCTCAGCAGCAGTCCAAGTCTCTATTAGCTTTAAACATTCTTCAAGCACAAATCTTGTTTTGCTGGCAAATTGCTATGCAGGACAGGCAAAACTTGCATCCCCTTCATTGAATTTACATGTTTAATGCTGTGGATTACGATGCCAAAGTAGGTTAATGTGATCCACCTATACGATAAGAGCTACAAACCGCCTTATCGTATATGTAGCAAATATCCTTGGCTGCAATAAGCTTTTTGTAATACATGATTAAAAGCCAACAGTCTAAGAATATTACAGTTCAACAAGTCACAAGAAACTAAAAGCAAATGCCACCGGCAGTCAATGCTGTTGTTTCAGATTTCACTCCAATTTGCTCAAAGGGGGAAGCAACAGGTATTCAATTAAAAGGAAAAAGAAGCCACCATGCATGTTATTCCTAGTAAAAAATACATGTCCAGAATACAATTGGTGACATAACTCCCCTGATTTGCTCAAGTTCGCACTCTACTGAGTGCTATGACGAAACATAACGTAAAACAAGCAGAAAGATGTTGTATAAATAGATAAAATTCCGACCAGCTAATTCTTGTCCCCGATCAGTCTCAGCAACGATGAGAGCACTTTGTTCATGTCTGGCCGGTCCTCTGCAGAAAAGCTAGTGCATGACAAAGCCAACTCCAACACCCCCATCACTCTTTCTTCTTCTATCTCACTCGCGAGGTTCATGTCGCCATCTATTATTTGGAGAACACTGTCGATTCCAGTGACAATGGCCTTCTCCACAAGCTGCTGCAATGTAAGGGAAATACCATTTTCTTCGATCAACCCCGTAGGCCTTCTCTTGGTGAATAGCTCCATCATAACCACTCCAAAGCTGAACACATCCACTTTTGTGCTCGCTCTCCTCATGTATGCAAACTCTTCATAACACAGACACTATTTAGCACAAAAACTACTTATACAGGGCAGAACTACTTTTTAGCAACAACACAGAACTCAAATTAGCATGAGAATTGTATTAAGAAAATTATCTAGCATGCTTTGTCTAACCTACAATGATAGTCGCTGATGAGTAATTCAATGTAATTTGGTTGATCTAGAATGAAAGTGCATATTTCAACTGCCAAGACATTATATTTTCACAATTAAATGAGTTAAGAAGGTTGATTACTTGCAGCAATACATATATACACACACTTAAGAAATATTACTATTACTAGTTCAAGGAAAAATGGAACCTAAAGGATCACCTGGTGCCATGTAGCCAATGGTGCCTTGGAAGGCTGCAGATGAGGTCTGGTTGCTTCCATCCTGCAAATGAACTCCCAATAAGCGAGCTGTACCAAAGTCACTCACATGGGCAACCCAATCTCTATCCAAAAGGATGTTTGATGGCTTGAGATCACAGTGAACTATAGGGAAGTCATAGCCTGAGTGCAAGTAAGCAAGCCCATTTGCAACAGAGATGCAGACCTGCAACCTTTCGTAGATTGTCCACCTCGAACGATTGATTTGTGGACTGTGTATCATGCTTTCCAGATTTCCATTCTCCATGAACTCCAGAGTTAGAGCTTTCATTTTCCCTGATTCCCAAGCATAGCCCAACACCTTAACCAAATTCCTGTGCTTCAATCTGCTCAAAACCTTCAGTTCAGTGAAAAAACATTTATCAGACTCAACAGGAAACTGCTCCAAGTTTAGCCTCTTCACAGCTACAAAGTGCTCATCACCGTCAAGCCTTCCTTTGTAGACAGTGCTCAAATTGCTCCGACCTATCACATTTTCTTCACTAAATAACTCGGTAGCAACCTCTAGCTCACTCCGTGTGAATCTTTTCAGGTCTGGGATGAGGGGAAGTTCAGTACTAGGCTCCATGGCGTGACGTGAGAATTGATTTTTATCACGTTTCCAGAAGCAGATCAGTCCCACAAAAAGCACTAGCAGGAAAACAAATAGAGAGGATAATGTAATAACAATGATCAATGCCTTTGTTGTCAACTTTTGGCTTCTTTCCTTGCAGGTAGAAGAAGTTGAGCCACATAGTGCAGGATTTCCTTCCAAATTCGATGAAGACAAATTACTAAATATCCCACCTTTTGGAATGAGCCCTTGGAACTGATTGAAAGAAAGGTTGAGTGTTTGTAAGCTTGTAAGATTAGCCAAGCTCTCTGGTATCTGTCCGCTGAACCGATTGTGAGAAACATCAAGGGAGACAAGGCTCTTTAGCTCTGATATGCTGCTGGGAAGTTGTCCATATAACTCATTGTTTGAGAGATTCATGCTAGTAAGCAAGTCAAGCTGAGGAAAAATACTGGCAGGTAGCTCACCTGAAAATTTATTAGCAGACATGTCCAGCGAGTACAAGTTCTTACAGGCCTTCAGCGAAGCAGGAATACTCCCCGACAGTTGGTTGTTTGAGAGATCAATTTCTTGAATCATTTCTAGACCACCAATTTCCATTGGCAGAGAACCTACAAACATATTATTTGATAGATTCAAGTACAACTGCATGTTTGACATGCCTGCTATCACAGCACCTGGAATCGATCCGCTTAGCCGATTGTGTGAAAGATCCAACATGAGAAGTTGCCGCAGATTCTTCATAGCTTGTGGAATTGAGCCATTAATCATGTTATCGTTGAGGTACAGATAAGCGAGCTGTTGGAGATTTCCCATGGCATCTGGGATAGGCCCTACAAACCTGTTGAACTGCAGATCCAACAGAACAAGCTGTTCCAGTTGAAACACCTGCTTGGGAAACTCTCCTTCAAGAGAATTCTTTCCAAGGAAGAGTCCCTGAAGACTTGACATCTTTGAGATCTCTGTAGGAACCTGACCAACAAAATTATTGCTATGAAGCTGTAATTTGAACAACATGCTAAGATTTCCAATCTCTGGTGGAATCAATCCAGACAAGGAATTATGCTGCAACTGTAAGATCCCTAAGTTGGTTAGTTTTCCAATCTCTGGACTGAGTGAGCCGGTTAACTTGTTGATTGCCAAGTCCAGAGTTTTGAGCTTGCTACAGTTGAACAGATCTTCAGGAACGCTTCCGGAGAGCAAATTACTTCCAACCGAGAAGAACGTGAGGTTCTGCAACTTACCCAACCCAAAAGGTAATCCCCCTGTGAGCTTGTTGTAAGTAACACTTACATTGAATAGATGAGAACAATTGGTGATGCTCACTGGAATCGGGCCATCCAAAGAGTTGTGGTGAATGACCAAAAACTCCAGCTTGTAGAGTGATCCTATGTTTGGCGGTATCGGTCCTGACAGTGAATTCTCACTCAAGGACAGGTACCTGAGGTTCGTCAAGTTCATCAATGATGAAGGGATTTCTCCTGTCAATCTGTTGGCATGAAGAGAAAGCCACTGAACTGAACTAAGAGACCCAAATTCAGATGGAATTCGACCAGTTAGCTCATTCTCAGAAAGACCAAGAGAGACTAACGACTTGCAACGGGAAAGGGAAGCAGGAATCGTTGAATTCAACTTGTTGTCATATACACGTAAAGCTTTTAGCTTGTGTAATTCTCCGAGCTGAGGGGGAATGCTGCCACTGAGTTGATTGCTGTAAATGTTCAACAAGGTCAGGTTTGAGCACTGGCCTAGCTCAGGAGGGATGACACCAACAAAACTGTTCTCGTAAAGCTGAACAACTTCCAAATGCGAGAAGTTACCGAGCGCAGGAGGTATAGTTCCTGACAACTGATTCACACTAAGGTCTAGCGTCTGCAGATTTGTTAGCCTTTCAAATGAATCAGGCAATGGACCGATGAGATTATTGTAATACGCCGTGAAGAACTGAAGATTTATCAAGTTACCGATGCATGAAGGGATCGTACCAGTCAGATTATTCGAACCGAGGATTAGATTTAAGAGAGATGTGCAGTTGCAGATGCTGTCCGGGATGCTTCCGCTAAAGGAGTTGTTGCTTACATCCAACCACTGAAGACTTTCCAAGCTACCAAATTCTGAAGGTATCAGCCCTGACAGAAGATTCTCACTCAGACCAAACTCACTGAGTTGAGGCAGAAGTCCGAGTTCAGGAGGGACCGGACCGAAGAAGTAGTTGGCAGTGAGATCAAGGGATTGGAGAGTGGAGATGTTTCCGAGATACGGGGATAGTCTGCCCCTGAGATGCATCTGGGGAAGGCTGATGGAGATGACGGCATCGGTTGATGGGTCACAGGTCAGCCCGCTCCAGTTGCAGTGATGAATGGTGGTGTTCCAGTCGGCCAGTGCGCCGAGAGGGTCATCGGAGATGGAGGCCTTGAAGGCCAGCAAAGCCTCGACTTGGACATCGGAGATAGACCTCCTTGAGGTCACCACCTCTGCAGCCATTAGGGAGCAGAGGAGCAGCAGCAACAGCGGCAAAGTCTGTCTTAGCGCCATTTCCTCACGAAGATGGTAGACAAGTGGGAGGACAGGGAGAGGAAGACGAAAGCTTAAATTGGATTCCAACTTGCTGATAACAACAGCGGTTTCCATCAACTTGTGGTGACGAACACGACCTCAGAGTCAGCCAAAGTCTTGGAGCAATCCTGTAATGTGAAACCAATCGCTTCTCAAGCCGACATGCCAAACAAATAATGAATCACAAGAAAAGCAACTCCTTGCGCCGTGAAAAGCCTCCAAGATCCAATCTTTTCTCATCTGAACGCATATTTACATCGATCTGTCGTACAAACATGCATAATCGTCAAGCATTGCTGGAAAAAATCATCAAGCATGACCTGAACAACTGGTGGGGACGAAATATGACCTTACAGTCAACCACGCGTCTTCGAGTAAGCATGTAATGTGAAACCAATTGATTCTCCAGCCGACATCCTAAAAAAATAGAAAATAAAAATAAATCAGAGAATCATCAGAAAGGCAACGCCTTTTGCAGTCACGAGCTTTCAAGATCCAATCTTTTCTCATCTCAACACCTATCTGCACCGATTTCATAAAATCGACCGTGCAAAAGCGTCAAAATTTTCCAGAAAAATTAAAGTTTTGCAGCAAAAACGGCATTTTTTCACAGCAATAAAAAAAAGATGATAAGATCGTTGACGGGACCAAAACTACCAATCCCATCGTGACGCGGGAAGATTGCCTTCCGAGCCACGCAATGGCAAACCTGTGGGACACCGATGAGGATAGAGTCAAAGATACGCCACAGTTTCTTCGAACGGCCTTTGACTAACGGAGAAGTGGGGAGAGCGGCCGCCCTCCACCCACGGGAATGGGGAGAACCCGATACAAATAGCCAAAAGTTGACAGCTCGAGTCATCCGTGGGGCGGGAAGTGCGCGATTAGCGAGGAAACTGGCGGCTGTACGGAGTCAATGAGATGAAAACAAACGACTGTGACTTGGGAATTGGGAGAGGTCCGGAATCGTTGACTCCGTGTCATCCAAGGGAATGAATAACGTGGACTCAGAGACGATGAAGGCTATTTAGCTTTGTCGCGTGGTTGAGCTTGCGGACTTTCTCGCGGATGGACGTGCTCTCTCTTCGACTGGTGCGCCACAGACTGGAACGTGATCTATTCTTGGCCGGTGACGAGGACATCATCAACCTAAATTCTACTGCCAATGTTTAGATCTGACAAGATTGCCAAACCAATTAGCTACACACCAAAGATATGAAGGAGACAGAGAGAGAGAGAGAGAGAGAGAGAGTGTGTGTGTGTGTGTATTCAGCAAAAAGAATTTCTATTTCGAGCAACCTCATAATTTTCTAAAAATATATGCCACAGAGGAGAGGGAGAGGGAGAGGGTTCCATTTTGTTATTTTCACAGTTTCTCTCTCTCTCTCTCTCTCTCTCTCTCTCTCTCTCTCTCTCTCTCTCTCTCTCTCTCTCTCTCTATCAACATGGTTTTGTTAGTTTCACTTTTACTCAATTAATATTATAGCCTTTTATTTTTATATTTTTTTTAAATTAAATGGTTTGTTTAATTAAAGGATGCTTTTTATGATTGCTTTTATTTTCTAAAAAGAAGTTACAAATTTGAAGGTCAATATGTTGATGCCTATGTTTTTGGTTTTAGAGTATCAAGAAAAACAAATTTTACATTATCATTTGTTTTATAAAAGAAATGGCAACAAATATTTTCATGCCTGAAAACTTCAATAAAACCTACACGTGTGTGTTAGTAAAGTAATATATATATATATATATATATATATATATATATATATATATATATATATATATATATATATATATATATATATATATATATATATAGTGATGTCCTAAGTTAGCCTCACATTGTTCGGGCCCACGTGAGTGAGTAAAAAGGATGAGATGGCATGACATGGCTATGGTTCAAATGCTTCCCATATTACTAATGAAGATACGTGGGCCTGAGTTTAATTTGTGATCATCGATTTGATGTGGAAGACCAAAGCCAACCCAAGTTAAAATCATCTATTTCTCCCTAATTAATATCATTCAAACATGCAATAATTATTTCGATTCTTATATTTTCAAAAATTATATTGGATCGTTGTATTTATGAAAGTGATATATTTAACTTTGTTTCTTCTTATGTTGTTGACTCGGTTAACGAAAATATCATAGTATTTATCACTGAGCATATGTTGATTCTATCTCACTTTCGTTTATCATTGAATATATATAGTATTTTCATCCATAAAATAAATGACTAAATATATCCAATATAATTTTTTTAATATTAAAATATTAAAAATAACTAATTATAGAGAATAATTTATAATTAACACTAAGCAACATATATTAGTAAATAGCCTAAGCATTATAGCTATAAGAGGACGACCTAAACTGCTGAGTTTGAGCATGATACATAATAACAACAATGAGTAATAGAGAATAATTTTTTTTTGCTCTTTTTTTTCTGATATTTATATTTTACGTACCATAGTAATGTAATTAAGAACAGAGAATTTCTATCAAAAAAAAGGTCAGGTCCTCTTGTTGGGATGATGGTATCAATTGTTATTTGATTTGATGGATTGTGTTCAGTAACATTGATGAATTAAGAGAAACAGAAAAAGAGAGATTCGAACCCTCGATAAACAAAAGCCTACATAATAGTTCCAATGTTACGCCTTGAACCACTTGACCATCTTATTTACATAATCTTATTATTGATCAAAAACCGAGTGAATAGCAAGTCATTCATATTATTCTAATAGGTACGACTAATGAATGGTTCCATAGGAATAATTTATTTCAAATAAAATTTCTTATTTCTCAACAACAACTTCTCTCATCGGCTACCCATAGATTTAGTACAAATTTATGAATTGTCTCGTGGATTTTTCTATTTCAATTGTATGGCATGGCGTATCGTAAACAAAAAACAAAATGGATGCTTACCTTACTCTACTCTATTTTTTTTTTGAAATTCTTATTTCATTCTTTTTCCTCTTGGATTATAATCAAATCAAAACTTCTCAAGTTATCTGAATCCACAATAAAATAAAGTCCTTTGTTATTATGAAATAGTAATAGTTCCGTTCATTGGTATACTATGAAATTGGAATGAAATCCTCTAATATTTCCTCTCTCCTTGTCCAATCCAAACAAAAAGGACAATTTGAACAAAATGTATATATCTTTTTTTAGAATTAGTCTATTTTATGTTATTTCGTACTATATAATTCTTTTAGTTTGCGAGATCATTTACTCCTCGAGATAATGAAAAGAATTATAGAATGAGAATGGATTGTTAATTATGCCTAGATCTCGGATAAATGTAAATTTTATTGATAAGACCTCTTCAATTTTACCCAATATCTCATTACAAATAATTCCAACAACTTCCGAAGAAAAAAAGACATTTACCTATTATAGAGATGGTGCGATTTGATTTTGTTTCTTTTTTTTTTTTAGTCTAGTCATCCTCAGTATTACGAGAAAGAAAATGAACGTTCGGGATAGAGAAAACCAAAATTTTGAAATAAACTCACGCTCAGTGAAGGTGAAGTTTGGAGATAAAACAATTCATTCTGTCGTGTATCCTCGATTGATACAGCCTCGGATGCTTCAATTGTCACCGAGTACGTGCGATTTTTTTATCAGTAAAATAAATGATGTGAGGAGAAACAAAACTAAATATTTTACTTTCGTAAGTATAAAAATCTCAATATAATTTTTTTGAAAGTATAAGAACCGAAATACTATAGATAACTAATTACATAGAATAATTTATAATTAATCCTAAGCAACTTATAGCGATAAGAGGACGACCTAAACTGCTGTGTTTGAGCATGATACGTAATGACAGGAATGAGCTACACTAGAAATACTTCAATGCTCAAGAATAGTAGGGTATGAGATCCCGTTTTACTACTAGCAATGCCTGCATTCAGATCCCATGATCCTACTACGGTGGCAACACTAGCTGCCATGGGGCCATGTGAGAGATGTCGCGGTCCAGAAGACAACTGACACTTTGATCAACAAAGATCACCAAAGTACAACCAAGAATCACATGCTTCTCCTCACTCCAATGTATGTCTATATATATGTAATTGCAAAGGAGATCTTAGAAGCGGTGAAGGCGGTAAAAGCATCTGAAACAAGCATGTTAGACAATGGAGATTGGAATCTCTGCCTCCTACTCCGGCGGCAGCAGCAGCAGCGTTGGCGACCCCGCGTGCTACTGGGAGGGAGAAGGGACAAAGGAAGACCAAGAGAATACGAGCCGTCCGATCACATCCCCGTCGTCCGCCATGAGACAACAGAGGCGGAGTAAACGAAGGAAGCGAGCAGGTGCGCAGGCCGCCATGGCTATAGTTGCTGCCACTGCTGCTCGTTCTCAGAAACAAAAAGGTTGGCCCCAACTTTTGTAGGGAAACGCATTTCATTAAGGATCGGTCGAAGGGCGCAGTGGTCGTGGACCGAACCGGAATCGAATTGATCCGAACCGGTTTTGTCTTTATTTCTTTAATTTCCTAATATATAGACACAAACAACTGATGATTAGCATTAAAAATATCCTGATATATTTACAGGAAAAAGAGAGAGAGAGAGAGAGAGAGAGAGAGAGAGAGAGAGAGAGAGAGAGAGAGAGAGAGATCGAAAGAGCAAATCAACATGAGGAGGATTTTTTTTTTATTAACAATAACTATTACTGGAATTCTTTTTCATTTACTGTTTTCTAAAATTATTTTTGGGGAAGGGTGCAGATTTGGTCTCGACGCCGGGCCGACCGGGCCAATTCAGTCCGGTTACGGGCCGAGCCGATCCGGTCCTTCTTCTGCTGCGGCGAGAAGACGTGGGCGAGACCCAAGACGGAGACAGGCTTGCCCGACCCGCGCAGGGAGCAGACGGGGACGACGTTGAGGACCGGAGCGACGCGGACGTTGGCGGAGTAGGACCGCTCCACCCCGCGCGGCCGCGGCCTCGGGCCGCCAGTGAAGCTCCCAGGGCTGCTCGAGCTCCGCTCCAGGCCATGGAACACGATCTTCCCCGACGAGCTCATCCGCGGGCTGTCCACCGATGCCCCCCGCGGCGGGGCCGGCGCTGCTGGTTCTGCCGGCCGGAGTCCGACCCTCGATGACGCTGGGGTTGCGGGGCGCGGCCGGGCTAGGCGGACCCGGGGAGGGACGCGGCTGGGTTTGTCCGAGTCGATAGAGAGCCTCCCGAGGTCCTCGTGGTCGGGGCCGGAGGAGGACGAGGACGAGGAAGAAGAGGAGGAGAGGGAGATCCGGGAAGCGATCGCCACGGACTCGCGATCTGAGTCGCGGAGGAGAGGGAGGCTCAGCGACGCGTCCGGAGAAGCGGGCTTGCGGTGGCGATGTAGCAGATGCTTGATAGACGACCGAAGGATAGGATTCTTGGAAGCGGCGGGGGCCGCAGCGGAGGGCACGGGGGCGGTTACCTGGACACCAGGCGGCTTCGCGAGGGCCCTCCTGAGGCCGAGGAACTCGCGCCACCGGGTGGTGCACCTGGGCGCGCGGGGGGATAACGCGTAGGAGTCGGGACCGGCGATGTCCACCTTCCGCGCCGTCTCAGGGGGCTCCGACCGGGCGATCTCCGATTCCGGAGCCGGTTTCGGCGCAGCCAACTGCATGGGCACCATCTTGCCGCCGGAGAAGAGCTCGTCGGCGGGGAGCATCGTGACGGGGTCATCGTGGAGGCAGAACTCGAAGTCCTCCGCATGGCCGTCGGGGCGGCCCTCCGGCGGGGCGACGGGGGTGGGGTCGGCGGAGTCGTGGCTGAATGAGATCCGAGGGCTGAACCAGGGGAAGGCCTCCGGCAGAGGCGGGAGGGCGACGATACTGACCATAGCGGACGCCATGACCGAACGAGACGAGGAAGAGGAGGTCAGATGAGATCAAAATGCGTCGATGACGGCTTACTTCTATATAGAAAGCCGATCGCCAGGATGGCCCTCTCCCAACCACTAATTCCTACCCAGCTCGCCACCTGCCCTGTGATCGGAGGCAGCGATGGCCACGAAGCGGGTCCCTTGCCAATGCTGCACACAGCATGGCATGAGGTCCGTAGAAACGATGAGTGCAAACCGTCTATTCTGCGTACTTTCAGCAAAGCATGTCGTCCTCCCTCCGAGTGTACTACTGTAGCTTCCTTTATCTTCCTCCACAAACGCAATTAGAAAGAGTGCTGATGTGTCTTGTGGAAAACGACGCTTCGCCTATGTAACGGTAACCTTTGGTCGGTCGGATGGGAGATTCCACCCATCTGGAGATGTGCGACCCATTTCCCTGACGCCGTCGGATCCATAACCCGTTTCCCGCCCCTTGGTCCTTGCACGCCTCCTGATTGGATGTGACGGTGGTCCCAGGTACGGGGTCCCGCAAACTAGGCGGCTGTCGAGGTTGACTGCCTCATCCAGATCCGTCATTAACCTGTCAAGGGAACCCGTCCGTCCATTTTCACGGCCACCTGATCCGACGGTAAAGAACCTATCACTTCCGAAACCTCAGCTGCAATGTAGCTGGAGAGAAAAGGTGATGATGAATCCTTATCTTTCCTTATGCGAGAAAAAACAGCATCTGATGGGGGGGGGGGGGGGTGTCATCTCCATTCCGAGCACACTCATGTGCGGGTGTGGTAAAAAAAGAATGGAGGAGGATTTGGGGCCATGGAACTCAGTACCCCGATCTACTCTCTCACATGCCCTTCCTTATCCCAGCAGAATCTTTGTTAGGCTTTTCCATGTCCCCCAAGAGGCATGTGCATGGATATAAAATTGTTAGAGAATATCTTATGCAGCCAGCCATGTGATGGGTGGTAAAACAACTCTTGGCATATCTGATTTCAACTATTCATCCACTGGGAAGGAACAATAATGATACTGATTGGGATTTACGAGTGCTGCCAACACAGCTCTCATCTTCTCCTCTCGGTTGGCTGGCTTATGGATTCTGATTTAAGTTGGATAATATATTTGATCTAACAGAGGTGGTCTTCTATGGATCTGGTAGAAATTGCTGTGGTTGTAAATATTACGACGACAAAAAAAAAATGCTTGGTTTGTTGGAGGAAGCTGGAAGACTCTTTTAACCATGCATGATGACACCTGATGCACTTTGTTCTCTGTGGGGGGAGATCCAAGCAAGCGCCAGAACCAGTGCTTGACTTTTGTACCTGTGCATGACATCTGATGCAGACCCCCGAGAGCTGAAACCCTCCCAAGTATTCTACTTCATTCTTCTATCATTTAAATCAGCATATGATTGAAGTACAGGAATCACCTAAAACAATTACCATTATCCAAATGAACAATCATGTGGCAAATGCAACCGAGTTATTTAGAAGTCCTAGTTCATGAAGCTTAGCTCACATCAGATTTGGGCTCTGCTTCAACCTACGCATGCATACAAATGTAGCGTATTGTTTTAAATAATTACAGAACATTTAGTCGTCAGCCTACGGTCGAGCCACTGATGGACCATATGATATATTTCACAAATGACGACTTGCTTCCCACGATGCTGGATTCACGTGGTGAAACATTATCACATCTTCATATGTTCAAAATTCTTGGATCTATAAAT
This sequence comes from Musa balbisiana, assembly GCA_004837865.1. Lineage (NCBI taxonomy): Eukaryota > Viridiplantae > Streptophyta > Magnoliopsida > Zingiberales > Musaceae > Musa > Musa balbisiana. The sequence continues at coordinate 15,760,873 of CM017193.1, read as the reverse complement.
CAGTCGACTATCTTTTGTACAATGGCCCAGTCCGATGAGCAATTATTCACATTTGGCTACTCCATGCGCAACGGCCAGGAAAAAGAAGAGAATCCCTAAGATCATAGCCCAGCTGCGCAGGCAAATCGAACCATGCAAGAATCCACCGTATTCTTTATGGAAATAAAAAAAGAATGATCCCGCCAAAACTTTGATGACGCGTAAGGGGGATTTGATAAGTTAAACTTCATACCGGAAAGAATAGTGGCCGGATGGCAATGTCTCTTCTAGATCCCAGAGATTCCAGCAGTTTTATCGCAGACATAACAGAAATCTGAAAAATCATCTTAAGTTGCTTCTCTACTCTTATTTATGCACATTCTTCTGTATCTCATCTAAAAGGGCCCCGTATGCTGTTCTCCATGTGCTGCTTCCTGACTTGCTGCTGAATATTTTCTGCATCATCCTTAATTCTTTGAGGCTTGCCTTCTTGAAGAACCCTCCTAGTATGTTCTGAACCTCTTCGACTGATTCACCAGTGTTGTCATATGATGCATCCTCTTCCATCTTAGTTGATAAATTTACTCCAAATAATTTTGTCTTATCCTGATGGGAACTACCTGTGCCAACATTAGCGTCGAAAGTTGTCGGAATTGCTGCAGGCAGATCTTTCACATCCATCCACTTTGAGAACGAAGAAGGTGAAGTGAACTTAGATTCCCAGTACTCTTGACACTGATAGTAAGGATCGAGAGCTTCAACAACCTGTTGACGTTCTAGTCAGGAAAGTGATATAGAGTAGAGATACAACAGCTTAATGCAATGTACTTTAGATATTTTTATAAAAGAAAACAGTACTTGAGATTTAAACAAGAGGATCAATAATCACTAGCAAGAAAAATTCACCTACAGACAACCTAGCAATTGGATTTTCAATGTTTTGCAAGTGACAAACTACCAGGTATAATACAACTAATTTGGTTAGCAAACTTTAACTACTACAAGCACTGTTTTCGTATTACAATATTTTATGACATTCATATTACAATATTTTTATAACCAGGTATTCAACAAATCAGAAGCTACTAGAAAGTTTACGATGGTAGATTTTAATCAAAAGTTTGGGCTACTAGAAACTAAACATAAAGGAGGCAGACTTACTCGAATAATTGAAGTAGATAAGAACCCAAACATTTCAAGACCATCCATGGATTCTGGGCTTTGCAATTCAGGAAGGCCTTGCTTTCCAAGATTATGCTGTCTAACAATCTCTTGATTCAGTCTTTCCCGAATCATTTCCCAACACTGTAAAGCAGACGAGGCCGTGAAGGACATCTCTGGGTTATTTTCCACTGTCACCTAAATAAGGTAACAAGCACAAAATAATTGACCTAGATTAGTCATTTTTTATGTACATCGGAATTACAGTCCAAAGACTAGCTTGCTTTATGAAGATTGAAAATAAAAAAGGAAAAAAATCATGTCTGACAAGGAATGGAAACAAAAACATGGAAAATGAATGCATCTTGAAAGAGTTTGTGTGAGAAAGAAAATAATTGCTGTAGTTTGTGATGATGCTAGTTCTTTACCATGAGGATGGACCTCTTTTTGCTGTCCTATAGTAGTCATGCTATTATCTGCATCTAATCATATAAACCTATTTGGCTAATATCATTTTTTATTATATACACCAAATAATTTGCATACAACTACTTTGGCTATCACAAGTTATTCTAGCGGCCACTGCTTCAGCATTGGGCTTGGATAAAGAGACTTTTCCATAGGATAAGCCTGCAAGGGAAGTTACTTGAACAATACACATGAAATGCAACCACCAAAACAGGATATCAGCAGAGCAAAAGTTGATGCAAATCCAAAGATTCTAACCTTGAACAAAGGTCCCAAAAGTCCAGCATCTAGTACTTCTGAAACATAATTGCATAATTTTGTCGGATCGAGCACACTGAAGAACCTGACACGGGTTCTGAATCCTGTAAAATCAATTAGCCAACCTGGTTAATAAAATTATTAATCAGCAAAAACCTTATATAACTGAACTGACTGAAATATACCATTCGGAAAGATAGCTTGCCTACTGCACCACTGCTTCCCATGCATCACCTTTCCAAAGTTAAGAGGTTCAACACAATATTTAGGCATTGGATGAATCGTCCCCAAGTCATGATCGCTTTGATTCACAGCATTAGAATGGTTTGAATTATCCCTCATAGATTGACTTCGTTGACTGCCTGAAGGTGATGAACTATACAGATCATGCTGTAGGTCAACTCCAAGTCTAGGACTAGATTTACGTGGGAGTTCAGTATCTCTTGAACATGATGCTTGATTTAAATTTCTTTCAGAAGAAGCATGGGAAGAACCCAAGTCAGCCCAAGGACCGAGGGACATTGAAGACCCACAATCAGAGCCTGTTCCAATTATGTTTTTATTTTTTCTCATGATATCAGATTCCATTTGGATTCTGACAATGCCACAACCATTTACACCCATAACCTTGAAATTTGAGGAGCACTCCTGTCTAGAGATATCAGAGTTCCAAATCTGCTCTTCCTTAATGGTGCATATCACTGGTTCTGTGCACTCAACATGACACCCTTCAGTTTCAACCTTAGGCTCCCCTGTTATTTGTTCTATATTCAGATCGAGACAAAATTGATGGCCTTCATCCTCATTACTGCTGAATAAGAGGATATTTTCTTTTCCTGATGATGACACCTGATATCCAACATCATTATGCAGCACTACATCTGATTTCACATGTAGAGGTGCTGCATCAGAGTACGTATGTGCACTATTCCCTTCTTTGTCACTTGAACTAACCATTCCTACAGATGGCTTGTTGATATTATGGATTCTTTCTGGTTCTTGAAAAAGACTGTGGCTCTTGTGCTCTATATTTGCAAGAGAAAGAGCTCTGGATAGTTGGTTATCAATCTCCTGATTGTGGACTCCATTATCAATATTCAAAGCATTTACATCACTCAGTGGTCTCTCGTGTTCCGAGATGCTTTTACTCAAGGAATCATTTGGTTCTTCCAGAAATTTTGACTGTGTAGGTAACGCCAACCCAATGTCCTCTAAATTGCAGAGCTTCACTGCACCCAGATCCCCTCCCAGAGCCAGCACAAGGGCATTTAGTTCATCCAAGTTATGTCGAACAAGTAAAATCATTTTACTAGGGTCACACGAGCATATAAGTTTTGCATGGGATAGACATGCATAACGATTTGGAGAGCATTCACAACCAGCTGCAGAAAGATGTAGATCATAGAAGCACAAAAAGCATTCTCTTTCAGTCGATAAATCAAAATTATTATCCATCTTTCTCACGTTTGAAATACTAGAAACATTCTCCCTTCTTTTATGCTCCATAATGACTCTTGCCTAAAACAGAATTAGCCAGCACAGATGAATAAGAAACTTATTGCATCATAACAATGACTTCAGTAAAATGAAATGTTACCTTAATGGCCTCAGTTAATACTCCATCATTCCCACAAAAATTTTGCCACCTCAGTGATCTTGGATTGTTACCCTGCAGGTGAGATTGCTCCAACTGCTCTTTAACAGCTTCCCATGCAACACCTAGCAGTAACTTATCATGGGACAAGGATGTCTTGCGGTGTTGTTCACTATACAACTCAACAGCACATTGACCATGTGGAAGCCAGTTTACCGGAGCAACGTTTACTGCCTCAGCACAATTGAAGCCACAGTTGAAACCAGAGTGGTATGCTCTTGGAAAAGTAAGAACAAATTCTCCAGAGTTCTGAATGGCACGGTATACAGGAACTCCTTCAGATTTCAGGACAGACGGAGACAATTGGGTAACCTGCTCAAATTGGATGATAAGTAGAATAGAAGAAATTCACCTGACTGAGATAAATAACATAAGCTATACAATAGAAGTTATATATTATACAGTAAACTCCAATTTGAGCAGTAAAAATTATATATTATACCAGTAAAGTCTAGAAATCAGATGGCAGAGTTGTTCTTTAGGAGCTAAAAAAATGAGACAAACTTAACAAGGCATTTGAAGGAATTCAACATATCAAAGTCTGATGTCACTTACAATAATCATGATATGGCACCGCATTGCATACACCGTTTACTTTGTCAGAAACAAGCACTAATTTCTTCTAATGAAATTTCAATTAGTTTCATCACGTGTCTTGATGTACAAACACTATAGATTGTTCTTCTAGCCTGATAATCCAGGCAGGAACTATTTTCTTAGATATCAAATGCTTAGTGATTTAGAAAAGATCAAGCATAAGAAACAAGTACTTTTGAGTCTAAAATTCAAATCAAATCTCAAAACCAAATTTTAGATTTTTAACAGTGAAACGAGTTTTAAAGAATGTAACTACAAGTAAAATTTACAATATACATGATGGGTAATTAATTCAAAGAAATAAATTAGGCAGAGAGGACATGATGGGGCAGGCTAGTTCAGAAAAGCCAAAATTTTGAAGTCTGGGCCCTTAGGATCAAACATACACAGTCATTCCTCACATGTGGAAGGCTATGTAAGGAAGGTTATTTTTATAATAAACCCAATGACATGAAAATTTCTGCTATCAGTTACATAAAGAATAGATAACTATCAGTCTAGTCCCAGAAAATAAAGGATAAAAATTACAATGAGAAAACTTTAAGGAACTTTGACATCCAAAATTTGGATTCCAAATCAAGTGTCAGGCATAATAATTAACATACATATAAAGGATCCTATGACAGACATGATAGTGTGTCACAATCTAAGCCACACCTTATAGAATGTTGTGTGCATGTAATTTTCCTAAAACTAAGCAATACTGAATATATAAAATCAAGAGATATTGAAACTTGCCAATTCATGCAGCAAATCTGGTTGCTCTTCGAACAACTCGGGAAGGTGTTTTCGCATGGCATCCTCCAGCTTCACTGCATCACTGCCTGGAACCCCATACCATACTTTTGGATCACCAAAGTGCATGTAATTCAAAGAATAAAGATGGTGATCTTCCACATGCTGCCGTGACAAAATAAAAAAAGAGATTACTGATCAACCAAGGCATATAAAGAACATTGGCAAAAGAAAAGAAACTAAGAACAAGCTTAGTAGTATAAAATAAAGATCATAAAGATCTAAAAAGGATGGAAACCAATAATTTATTAAAACATATAACAGATGTCATTCTAACTATTTGTGGCCAGCCACTTGGATTTTTTCTACTGTTCAACTCTACAAAAGAGTAACATGACTAGGATAAAAATGAAAGATAACAATCTATCCTGATAAATTAATTATCATATATTTCCATGAAGGCTTATATCATTTGCTGAATACAAACTTTTGATGCCTATATTTTCTAATCTGTAAAAATGTGAAAAATTAAAATTTTATTCAGTGATGGAAAAGCTTTACAAAAAAAAGATAACAAAATAATGATATTTATTTATAGCAAATCATGGGAAACAAAAGAAATGTGAAAACACAACTATACACTTACCCAACAAAATGAAGAAAAGCACATTCCCACATATAACCAAGGCACTAACACACCAGAGATATCCTCACGCTCAAATGAAAGAACTGAACCAGGAAGCCGAGGTAAATTATTTAAGTTCCAGCCTGAATTCACATAAGGATCCAATTCGGCCTTGTTTCCCAAGGAAGCTTTAGGGAACCCACTACCAAACATTGCAGTATCCAGATCAGCACCATAATGCACCTTCATTTCAATGATAACATAAAATTGATTATTAAGTATTACTGTGACAAATTAGCACAAAGATAAACAAGCTAATACCTCAATCTCATCAGTTGGATCCTCAACTATCCGCCAATATTCTCCTTCAATATCCTCCGGTGAGGGTTGCCACTTCTTCTCATGGTTGTCGTCTTGATGCTCTATACTTCCATTAGTACCCTTCACTCCAAAATATTGTTTTTTGAACTCATCAGCATATTTCTTGAATGTCTCAAGTGTGAAGTCTGAACCAGACTGAAAGCCAAACTTCTCATCTGTGTCTGAGCCAACAGATTCATTTGTTTCAGAAACAGCAGAGGCATTCCGCCTTCGAGTCATCCCAAATCTCAAGCGCTTTCTTCTCTTTCTTCTTTTATGGCAACGGTTCCTGAACTTTTTTCTAATTGGCTCTCTATTCTGAAGCTTGTCAACTTCTTGTACACGAGTGGTAAACTTAGCACATCCCCAAAAGTTATTTTCTTTTAGAGGACAAGGTGGTGACCAAGAGTGAGGTGGAATAATGCGACATATACCATATTTTTCTGCTTTCTCTCTTATGCTAGCAATGTATCCAAGTGTATCTTTGAAATCCTAAGAAAAGACATCATTTAGTTAAGACAAAGATATGTAAAGGAACACCATCTAGTAGAGCAATATCCAGTAGGGAGTTTTGACAAGCACCTCCTCAGTTGGATAAAACACAGGAGCTTCATCAATGACAGGTCTACGTGCTTCTTTTGGATGCCATCTAGAAGGCTCCTGCTATTAACATTTGCAATTAGTCGGTGGCTACCCTGACAGAGAAAGTGTAAAATCATACTTGAGCAATTTACCCTTTCATATCTGGACTTGTTAGTGCTCCTCGATACATCATTCTTTTGTCGGGAACGTTTTAAAGTCCGATCCTATAACAGAGCCACAATTATAGATCACAATGGATATTTCAAAAATTAAGGTTTTTTTGCTTTTTATTTAATCAATACAATTAAAAGGTTTAGAGAGAAATATCCATGCCCAGAGTACAAAAATCGGTGTATATTTATAAAAGAAGATGTGGTATAAAATCATATGCTTATTATTATGGCCCATTATGAACTTATGGAGCAAGTCCACTGCTAAATTTACATCGAGAAACAGCTGGGTCCATAATGTAGCACTTGACAATAAATAATCTAATTTATATCTCAACAATGATAACTGCTATACACAGAAACCTAGGCAGTAATATACATATTGCATATAGGTTTATAATATTTTGGATTTATAACATATGGCCCGTAGTCTGAAATTTGGTAGATGCATAAGCCTAGCACAATGAGAATATGTAAGACAGATGTGGAGAATTTATTTACAAACCTTAATAGATTGTTCGCAGTCTGATTCCTCTTCAGAGCTAATATCAAATACGCCATAGTAAATCCCACTTCGGCGCCGAAGCGACCGTTTGACCTTCACTTCCTCACAACCACAACTATCGCTCTCCATCTGCATCTTTGGAGACACAGTAGCCTCATTGACATAACCTGAATTTGCCACAGGAATGCCTGCATCCTCCCTCAAGTCAATAGGCATGTTGTCTGACATTGTTTCTTGTCTTGGTAGATGTAAATCCTTTGTAGTGCATTCTGTCCCCATGTACCTAAAAAAGGCCAGCAATTATTAATAAATGGATGCAGTACAAATACATTGAAAATGCATGAAAAACTTTGAAGTCAAATGAAGAAACAAAATTTAACCCCAGAAGTGTTTGGGATGTCCATGTGGAGGTTTTTATAGGTCACACTATATGTGTTTCTAGGGCATTTTCTTACATATCAAGATACTATATATTTCAAGCTAGATGTCAAAATACCACATCTCTCAACTCAAACATATATTTGCAGCAGGATAGGTCCAAACTGATACCAAAATCCCCAGAGACCTGGGGAATCAATTAATCTAAAAGCAGATGCAGCTGGCTAAGCCCAGATCAGTCAGACTCAGCCAACAATATTTCAATTCAGCAGCCCATTTAAGAAATATAATCATGTTATACATACATGTATTCATGTATATATTAATATTGGAATTTCAGCACATATCTAGAATGATGACAACATTTCAAAAGTGTAACTACACGAGTGCTGTAATTGATACCTATAAAGCTTAACCGCAACCCAAAATTAGAAATCCAAATGGTCTGCAAGGACCAATTTAATTGGTTTGATTAAACCAAAGTGTATAACTCATATGGACGAATTACCACAAGGATCAATTGGGCCTATTTTAGATGTCCATGTTTTGAAGAGCATTATTATCAAAGGGTTTGGTATGATTTACCCAATTGATCAATATTTCAATAATAAGTTGGGTTAATTGTTTTAATCTGGGACATCTATGACTTAATTATAAGGTAGATCCACACATGCCACATAGAATTCTTTGAAACATACCAATCTTCTGTAACCAGTAATAGTTTTAAATTATATTAAAATTGCATTAATTCACCTAGTAGGGATCTTTTAATAGATATAAAAAATGTACAATTTTGGACCAAAGGCCTACTCAATTATTGGATACCTTGATACTATCCCTTGAAATTTAAACCACATATACCTTTTTGACCCTTTGTCTTTCTTGACCATGCTCCTGAACCAATTTTGACATTCAAGATGCTTAACATAGGTGAAGCACTGATGTTAATCCATACATGTGCCCTAATGGTCATATTAAACCTACTTCACTTAACCCTTCCACCATAGCATAAGTTGTTAGTTATCCTTCATCTTTTGATATTGACTATTGACTTCAACTTTTCAAGGTTGACATAAGTCTGTTCCATTAATGGAGCTTTCTTCCACAATAGATCATATGTTTAAAAGGCTTTAATCCAAGACCTCTCTAGCTAAATTCCATTAATGAACTAATGTTTTCTGCATACTGTAGAATGTTTAGTTAAATCTAAAGCATATAATCGACATTCCTAGGGCAAAATGATTGCTTGATATGGAGTGTCTAAGAAGGAATCAAGCTTCAATCGTATCAAATGGTATGGACTAGTACTCACCGATCCATTGGTAGTTAGTACCCAAACTATTGTTTTGTTTTCTCTTCATATACATCGCAGCCTTGTTCATGCCTCCACCACAGTCAATGAGGCCCTTGTCCTCAAATGGGTGCCTCCATCAAGCATGAGGCTGCTGCCAACATCGGTAAAGCCTAGCTCCCTTAGCTGTTGTGTCATCTCTGCCAATGATGCTCAGACAACAACCTTGCCTCCCTCCATTACCACTAGAGTGAGGTGTTCAACAACAATATCATCCAGTGTGTAATGCTTGCTCTCTGTGTAATTTAGGTCATAGTAGTCCAACCAGAATCAAATCATACCAAGACCCTGTACACTGGTAACATTAATACCATATTAGTCCATCCACCTTCCATTATTGATCCCAAATCAAAATTTGAAGCCTTGTTGTCTGCATCTATTGTTCCACCCTTGATTCGTAAATGCTTAATCCCCTAGTAGGGTTCTTTAAAACCTAACTCCTTTTGGCCTATGATGGAACATTCAGCTACCTCCAATCAATATGGCACATCACCATGTCTTGAGGAATCCATTACACTTTTGTACATTCATCCTTTTTAATACCATTCCTCGATCTTAACTTATTTAACCTTATTTTGATTGACCCAATGTATCATGCACAAGATTTGTATTTCATATTATCATTTTCCTATTTTTGTGAGTCTCAACTGAATCCTGATAACAACTGGACTCAAATACCACATATCTATTTGCTGCGAGCTTCTTCACTCTCACCTTTTTATAACAGAAAGAGTGACAATTTTGCATGTCTGTTCTATTTTTTACTCTCCATATATTGCACAGACATAACAATTCATTCAGTTTGCGCTGATCTATTTCTAAAACAAAATATCACCAGGATATGTCAGGAGCCCACATCATGGAATCAGCTATGCTTCATCAATCACAAAATTGAATAGATAATTTTGTACAGGTTAGTCTTTTCCTTCTTTTTATTATCTTTGCTTCTAGAAATCAAAAAGGAGTTTCTTCTTTGCTTACCTTTATTTTGCACCCTAGAAAATAATAATAGGTAAGCATGACTACAGTCTTAAGACTTTTTCTTCTTTTTTGCAATGCATGTCTTCTTTATATTCTTACTGCACTATTTTTGACTGTCAACATGAAATATGCATGTCAGTATTGGTACCGACATGGCCTGAAAGCGAAAAGTGTACATCATAGATGTTCTCCAATTCTGCCAATATGAATAAGCAGATGTTAATCATGTCGATAAAGTGCTTAGAATCTTAGTTATGTCACACCATAGTCAAAAAAGCCCTATCAGAAGATGCAATAATCTGAAATGCCATTTCTTCTACTACTGTAGTACTTTTCACTTTATAATGCCCTAGCAATTCTGTTTCTTGTTAATTGCCTCGGTAAAGATCAACATGTTGTTTATCTACAACACCTAGTATCCTTAATAACAGTCTTTTTTTAACAACCAATTTGCTTCAAAAAATAGTAACATAGATCCAGAAACTTTATTGTTTGTGTACACTTCAAATTTATATTTTTCATGTTAGACAACAATTCAGCTAAAAGACACCACTAACGTAATTAGCTTTCTCTGATAATCAATACAATAGATCTTACAAAATTTTGTAGGGTTTTAGGAACTACAGCTATCAATCCTACTATCCCCCAGATGCATCCATCCTGACTGGATTCATAATAGTACTATGGTCAGAATCCAAAGTGACAAGATCCTGAAATGTCAGATCAAGTAAATCTTGAAGGATGCAATAGGAAAAACAAGAAGAGATCCAAAAAGGGCAGAAGATTAGGTCAATAAGAGCAAAAGTTCTCTCTTAGGAAAACTCAATATCATTTATTATTCATCTTGGAAGACTATACATGCCTGAATAAAATTCATGACAATCATGCAGTCTACAACCAGTTCAATTGCTTGAAAAAAATAATATATTCACCACAGAAATGCATTCAGCTAAGGGTACTTTGAAAAGAAAAACAGAAAAACCAGGTCTGAAGCATTGTCAAGCCCAATATCTTGTTAAATCTAAATCTTCTACAGTGGAGCTTCAACATCTGTAATTTGACAAGAATTAGCAGCAAAACCTGATACAGATCAATCAAATTAACGATTGAGATCCAAATCTATGTCATCCAAACTTGAATCCTGGAAACCAGGCAGTCACTTTTTTTGTCCTGTGATCATTTGTGGGAGAGAGAATCGGAGACAACAACAAAATTCTAACTACCAAGGTAGATGCACAAAAAGAGAAGAAAAAACCCTAACCCTCACTACAACTGCTCCATACACTACGGATCTGGAATATCTATCTCCCGCCACTTCCAGTAATAGACCACCATGAGATATCACAAACCCTAGAACCGATCTGCAAAAAGAGCACAACAATGTCACTTTTGGAAACCAAAAGATACCAAACCCGTTCCAAGAAATCCCAGAAGCCCAATCGGCAATACAGATCAACTCCAATCAGAACTAAACGAGAATTCTATTAAGATCCACACAAGATGTAATGCCCATCAGAGCAATATATCAATCAATTGAGATCCATCCACAGAAGAATCACGCATCCTTCGAGAAAAAAATCTGTCAAACCTAACCAAGCAACATCATAACCAATAAAATTACCCACCCAAAGATGCAGAGATGCATCCCAACAAGTTCTTGAGAATGGGAAATTTGATTGAACAACCGATGATGATAGCTGAAATTAAAACAAGTGGAAGAGGGGAACCAAAATACCTTCTTGCAAGGGTTTCAGGGACGAGGAGGTGGGATGACGGAAGACAACAGCAACAGTATCACAGCCCACAAAAAGATTCCTTGACGACAGCACAAGAATTCAACAGAAAAAAGGAGACTCCTCCTCGTTCATCACCACCACATGTCCCTTTTCCTCCTCTGAATCTAATCCAAATCTTTACAATCTTACCATTTCCTAAATCTATAACCTCTCTTCTTTCTTCCTGACGACAAGAATTGAAGGACAAGGAGGTCAACACCAACACGATGAACGCAATCGATTGCAACCTACACGCTTTAACCGAAATCCGAATCCAACCAACAAAAGCAAAGAGGGAGATGATTGACATGCTCCACGGATGTGGAGAAGATCATGAAAAGACGTATTTACCCCTCATTTGTGATCGATTCTCCATTACGCCCTCAGCGCTTTGCACGCACCGCCTGGTGAGTTGACCCTTATGTTGGGCGCTGGGTCTTCTAAAGGCCCCATGCAACACGTAACAATGAGAACGAGATTGACCGATGACTTTAATGTTGACTATAATAACACCTTCTTCACTTACATGCGGATTAATTTAATAATATATTTATCATTACAAGAGTGATTTGGCCATCAATAACTATATTATTCTTCTTTAGAAGCTTGGGCCACCCATGAACATGGCCAAAGCTACGGCCTACCAAACGAGAACCACCGTCCGGTGACGGGATCCAACGGATCAGTCCGTGTCCATATGTTAATGCGTGCGGCGGGGCAGCCGAGACCCTCGAGATTCGTGCGCACAGGATGATGTGCGGTCGCCGTACACAGATTTAGGAAACTTCTTCTTTGCACTCCCCGCCCACAGTAAAAAAAATTAAAATAAAGATAAAATAAATAAAAGTGCAGGTGAACAACGCCTTAAAAGTAACAAAAATATTTTTCGGTCCCCTCTGCGACTGACCAGCCTCTTCCACCTGCCTCGTGAGTACACGTACGGAATGGGTCCCACGTGGTAGATCCAATGTGAGATGCGGTCGGTCTTAAAACGACTAGACCACGAATTAAACCGGTTCGGATCCGATTAGATATTATTATGTGACACGAATCGGCGCCTTCAATGCTGGATTATTTGGTCGATTTCTGCGAGTGATGAATGAATGAATGAACAGATGGGAAGAAGTTTCTTGGAGAAGAAGAAGAATTAGATTAGCATGATTGGCATAATATGACGACATATGTTAAAAATACGCACTTAAGCAGCTTTATTTTTTTGCTTTGTTGCGGGAAAGAGTAGTAGCTATTGATGTTGCCGCATGTGATTGTTGGGCTGGTAATGTTGCGTTCTCTTTTCATCTTTACATCTGTGCTTTTCCATCGGGTCCTAATTTTGCGGATCTCTCTCTTTATAGCTACAGGATTATCGATTGTGACTTCCTCATTTCTGGCATTTTCTTAATGCTCAAACCATTTTTAGAAAGAGAGTCTTAATCAATGACTATGATTTGATTTGATTTGATTTTTTTATTATTTGATATAGTTAATTGTGATTTTATTGATTGATTTTAGTTTTGTGGTTCCACCTTGCAATTAAAGAGTCATTTTGGTGTTAGTTATCATACTTAGCTCTCATATTATGATTTCATTAATAAATCATCAGTTGAGAATATTTAAATCTAAATTAATAATCGTAGATTTATCCGACTTGAATCTCTTCACGCGTGAAAGCAATTTCCTATGATAGCTAATACCCGAAGCAAGACCCCAAACAATCTTGCGCTGGAAGAGCATCATAATCGATCGGTACACCGAAAGAAAACATAGCACAGTGATCAAGAACTCCTCCGGTTTCGGCGAGAGGTGAATCGAGCCTTAGAATGAAGGAGGGGAGTTTGGCCAGGAAGCCTTCTGGGCGATATTTGGAGCTACGGTATCTGCACTGAGAAGGGAGGAAGGAAGAAAGAAACGAGCACAATGTCAGCAGCCTTCCTGTGCAAAGGAAAGCCCTTACTATTGGACAGATCAGAACCAAGTCTTTTGTCTCTTCTTTTGTCCGGGACATGTTCGACTCCTGGAACCTTGCCTGCGGCACCTATCGTGTTCTTTTCCCCTGCTCACAAATTGGTGACAAACAACATGGGTTATCTTCCTATCACCAGTAAGAGCAAGCGTACGAAAGCAGAGGACACAAGTGTAGAAGAAGCGCTTATCTGGTAGTATATACCTTCTCGTTCTTTTCAGGTGTTCTCGACTGCATCACTTCATTAACTTTTTTGGCATGGATTTTGCACCCTTGGGGGCCGGTCGTCCACTCGTAGCGCTGCTCGAGCTTTGGACACCCGTTGATTTGCAAATCCACTAGATTGCTAGGTAGCCTTCCCTCTGGGAGCATGTTGATTTCAGGGCAATCCACTATGTGCAGGCTCTTGAGGCTTGGAAGGGTGACCAGTTGACGAGGAAGGTGTTGCGGGCGGTATACTCCGGTGAGATGCAGGTGGTGGAGAGAGGAAATGTGATCCAGCCGCTCCACCAGCCCACGAGCAAACGCTTCGAGGTCAAAGCTGCCGCGAATCTCCAGTCGACGAAGCGAAGTGAGGTGTCCTTCCTGAAGGCATCTCTGTAAAAGCGAGAGGTTATCGACGTGAAGCATCAACGTTGATGTCGAGGCCTCGTCCTCGGGCAAGTCCCACGAGTCACCACCTGCAAAGAATCGAACAACAAGGTCGTCCAGTGATGAAGGGAGGGTTATCAGTCCTGTTAAACTGCGGCAGTTTCCGATGGCGAGCTTGCGAAGACGAGGGAATACTTCACGGCGTTGCTTCGCCTCCACGTCCCACTTCTTCCACTGGTTCAACTTATCGAACCAAAGCTCCTCCAAGGATGGGAATGGAGCATCTGTGCTACCATAAAACTCAGCACCCACCTCTTCCACCGAATCCATACGCCTTAGGTGAAGAACCCTGAGAAAAGGAAGCTCTCCGAGAGGGGGGAGGGATGTCAGTTGATGGCAAGACCACATCTCTAACTTCTCTAATCCAAGCAAATATTTGCTCTCCATCCATCGTGGAGCTCGTTCACCCTTGTAGCCATTAATCTTCAGCTCTCTAAGATCTGGGTGCGGTCGGAGTCCTTCCAGAGCGTCTTTGCATGCAGTGGGAGCTATGGGTTTCCCTTCATTGCTCCAGCACAGTTCCAACCAGCGAAGGTGCTCTTTGTCCTCTAACACAGCCTCTGCTGCCTGTTCCCTGCTCTCTACATGCTGGAGACCTCTGATGCAGAGTCTGCGGAGCTGATTCATGTGCTTCAGTTGCCCTACATCGAATCCTTTCTTTTTGCGTTGGATGCGATACTCCCTTAATTCTTGAAGATAAATTAGATTTCCAATCCACGGAAGGCCTGCAATTGCTTCGCTATCTGCATCTACACAACGTAGGTTGCTTAGCTTGTTCATGTCATCTGGCAGCGAAACACTCTTGGAATGCATCCTCAGAATCAACCACTGCAGATGGTAGAGCTTGCAGAATGACTTGGGCCACTCCGTGATGGCGTTTCCAGGCACCTCCAGGTACCGAAGGTGTTTCAATTCACCAATAGCCTCAGGCAAACCACTTACAAGTTCGGAAACCACTAACAAACGTAAGCTTTCCAAACTCTTCAAAACCATTTCAAGGGATAGATTATATTTTGTCTTGATATCCTTATGAGTGGACGATAGCCTCCCAGCGACTACAAGACTGCGTATCTCTTTCTTCTCGCACAAAGTTTCGGTGACCGCGATGAGATCATCGGCAGCAACATAAACATGGTGGGCCTTGTTCGGGATTCTAATTGGCTTGCTGGATTTGATACCCTCGAATCTAAAGTACTCACCATCACAAACACATTCTGCAAACTCATGCAGGATGGGGTGGAGCTCAAACTTGTCGTGCCTTCTCTTTGCATTCACGAAAAAGGATCTGCCCGACAGCTCTTCGATCAACTCCTCGCCTATGTCCTCCATTATGGTGTTCTCGTCATCCCCCCGAACGAAGCCTAGGGCCATCCAAAATCTTACCAGCTCATCTTTCTCAAAGCAGTGGTTCCTTGGGAACAACGAGCAAGAAAGATAGCACTGCTTTAGGTGGGCAGGTAGGTCTTCATAACTCAATCTCAGCACCGCCACAATGTCACCTTCGGTTTGTTTGACCTCACAAATTCTTTTACGCAAGATTCGCCTCCAGTGTTCTTCCTCTAACTTGGACTCTAAAGCACGCCCTACGGTCACCGCTGCTAATGGCGAGCCCCCCAACTTCATAGCTATTTTCTTGCCTATGGACTCCAACTTGTGAGGTATGGCAATGTGGTTTCGATCACCCAGTGCGTGTTCTCTGACTAATTCCCAGCACTCCTCTCCCTCTACGCCATCGAGATGTATGATTTCTTTGGTCCGCATCATCTTTGCGACGTTTTGGTTGGTGGTCGTCACCACAATCTTGCTTCCCTTTTCTCCATAATTAAGTGGGACGCAAAGGTTCTCCCAGTTAGTATTGGATTCCTCCCACACATCGTCCAAAACAATCAAAAACCTTTTGCCCATCAGCCCCTCCCCAAGAATGTTCTGAATCTCTTCCAAATTACTAATCGTATGCAAATCGCTAGGCCTTTTAATTGCAGCAGATTCCACCATCTCTATGGAAAGCCTTCTGACATCAAAATTGTTGCATGCACACACCCACACCATGATGTCAAATCTTTTCTCTTCTTTGACAATGTTATAGACGAGCCTAGCGAGGTGTGTCTTCCCCACCCCACCGTGTCCTACAATAGCGACAACAGAGTATTTGTCGTCCCCTGATGCATCACCTATCATGTTCAGTAGCCTGTCTATGTCGTGTTGCCGTCCTCTGGCCCGGCAGGTCGACTTGGTTGGGGAAGTTGTTCTTCGCCAATCGGGGATGGCTACTCCATGTTGCTTGTTAGTGACTACACTGAATTGTGCTACCGAAACGAGTATACTGATTTCTTCAACTAGTTTAGCGGATGTCTGGACAGCGGTGTTTAACTTTGAAGTTGTTTCAGAAGCAAAAGCAAATGCCTTCAAGAATTCTTTAGTTTCAGCTCCTACTTTTTGAGCGAGTAATGAAACTCTACTGACCTTGCCCTCGCCCTTGCTTCTGGCCTTCTCCTCCAACTTGTAGTGGAAGTCATCGATGATGTCCTCCACAGAGTAAACCGCATCCTTGACGTCCCATAGCCAAGCTTCCAAGCTCGGGTTCGTGATCCGCCTCTTGCCAACTTCGAAGATGGCCGCCTGAATCTTTCGGAGGTGTTTCTCCAGTTCATGTAGCTTCCACTTCTTGTCCTTCCGGTACTCGATCTGGTTCTTCATGTAGAATTTGATTATGTCCGTCACTTTGGTAACGACGGAGGACACGAACCATCCTGCTATTATTAGTTCCGCCATTGGAGAAGAGAGGAGAGAGGAGAGCAAGATCCAAGTAGAACAAGTGTAGGTTTGGTTTGGGGTGCTTAGACTACCTCGTTTTGCAAGTATATATGGCAGTAGAAACTGGTGGAGATCTGCTCCAGACGAGGCAGACGACCTTGTTTTCCGATGGATCTGGCTTTGGATCTGGCAGAAGACTGACAACACATTGCCTCCGCAAATTAAAATTGACTCGGCTTGACTACACGAGTTAATTCTCCGACAACTTTAATTTGGTCATCTGGGTTCACATGGAGACGTTGGAATGGAAACGAGAAGGTCAACTTGACTTTTCTTCACACTTGGATGAAGTAGAATCAAGTGAGCGGAGACACCCAAGCGTCGTGATTAAGTACAGGAGCTTCAATATCTGAGATCTCAGCACGCCACTTGCATACCTGTCGGCCTTCTCTTCTCTGCCGAGTACAGCAAGACGATGGCTTCTCGTTCCCCGATCTGATCGCGTGAACATTGACCGACATTATTCAAAGCCCGATTTCGTTGACTTCTCATATTATAATTAAATCACACCAAACTGGGCTACTCATTCGATCCTGCTCTCGTAGCCAAGGAGCTTTCATCGTTTATCATCTTCATTCTCACACCGATTGCTCAACGAATCGATAATACTTCCAAAGAATCCACACACGAACACATTAGTAGCCTTAGTCATGTTGTAGAGATCTATGCAGAATACAAAACTTTAATGACTAAACTGTAAAAAATCCATTTTTACACACCCTCATAAAAGAGAAGAAGGAAAGAAGAGGAGCTAAGAAAGAGAAGTAACAAAAAAAAAAATCCAAGTAGGATTTTGTTCCCTATCATCTAACCTATAGACAGGTTAATTATTTCTAAGAAAGCTTACAAATTTGTCTGAGGATCTGTTAATTGTATAAGAGGGAACAAATCCAGGCTAAATTGTAGGCCCAAGCTTTCTTAACATTATGTGTAATTACTTCTTTTTATTGTTTATGAAATTGATTTGGTATGTAGAACTTGGTTATAATTTCCAAAGCTTAGTTAGATGAATGCAATGTGATTATCACATTATGATTAGCTTCAAAGTTTACCACAACCTTTCTTATAATTTTTATTGTTCCATTATGACTATTTATTTAATAGGAATTTATTAAATTGATAAGAATCATATATAATTCTTAGTACATATGGAGACTTTCTCATAAAATCTTTGACTGAGATCTAGAAATTCTATCTTATTACCAAATTCTTGTGAATCATGTATTAATTAATATGTCTATTGAGGAATAGTAGCATAAACAATCCTTGTTGACCTATACTATTTTGTAATTTTACTTGAGGATTATTCATTGTTATGTGTGTGTGTGTGTATATCTACTCTTGCATTTGAGTTTGAATTGATGTGTTAAGATATTATATAATATGTAGTTAATTGATTGAAAATTGAAATTTATTCAAAGCCATAAAACATTAAACAACTTTATTTTTTTTTTTATAAAATGATTATTTAAAAAATGATTAACTAAAATTTATTTATACCATTATGTAGCTTTTTTATGCTTAGACACCCAAAATTTAACAGACAAATAACCAGAAACATATATTTAGGGTGATTTAGGCAGCACATAGGTATTATTATTACCATTTACCATTATTATTAGTCGGTGGAATTGGAATGCTATAGCAGCAATCCTGTATAGCACCTCGCCGGTCACGCTTTGAAGGTCCGCGTTCGTCGCATATGGACGGTTGGATTTCGTTCCTTCGTACTGTATTGGACAGGAGCCGCCGGATTTAGCGTGGGCCGAATTCGAATCGGGTTCGGGTGTTTTAGACTCGGATCCGTGAACCTGGTTTCCACCGGCATGAGGATTCGATTCCAGCTTCTCTTTATCTGCTGGCTTTCGATCGCTCGCCTTCTCTTCCCGTCTCCTCCGTGGCCGTGGGTTCCATCTTAGGGTTTTGTTGTTCCCCTCTCTGTAGCCTCGTCGACTTTCTCGTCGGTCGATCTTGTTCTCCGATTTGGTAGGTAAGCTTTGCGATTCTCCAACCCCTCACCTGTCTCCTTGCTAGGTTTTTGTCATATCCCAACTTCGCAAGGATTTTGTTTCATCGCCTATTGATGCGTTCCGTATTACTCATTTTTCGATATTTTGTGTTTAATCTGGATCTTTTTGGGGGTTTAGATGAGTTTTTTTGGCCTGTTTTGATCAGTTATAATAATTACGCCGCTTCCTGTTTCATTTTGCAGCATCAAGATTTAATCTTTGGTGCGATTTCGCATTCTCGGACAGGGTTCTTATTTTCAGGTGTCAAGTGCTTAAGGATGGATTTGGAGGTGGGCGAGATAGGAGTGGAGCGGGATGAGGACGCTAGAGCAACATCCAGAGATGATGCAGATGATATGGGTGATGATGTGGCAATCAAAGATGTTGCAAAGGAGAAGTCCAGAGACTCAGGAAAGCACAGAAGCAAGGACAGAAGTAAGGGAAGGCGAGAAGACAAGGATCATGAGTCTAGGGGGAGAGAAAGGTCCAAAGACAAAGAGAATGAGGAGCACGCAGAGAGAGATTTTGATAGGCATGACTTGAAGGATAATCGGAGTAGATCAGAGAGTAGCAAGGACAGAAGGAAAGAAGAAGGACTGGAGCATGGTAAAGACAGAGAGCATGTCAAGGACCGAGATCGGGACAAAGAGAGGAGCAGGGATAGGCTTCGTCAGGAGGAACATGACCGAGATAAGTACAGGGATAAGGATAGAGGAAGGGAGCACGATAGGGTGAGGGAGCAAAGTAATGATCAGGAGTATGACAGAAGTAGTGATCATGGAATAAGCCGAGTGAAAGAACGAGGCAAGGATAGTGAGATTGAGAAGGATAGGGATTTGGCCCGAAAACATGATCGGGGAAAGGAGCGGGATCATGACAGGAGTAAGATCCGTGAGAGGGATCATGAGAAAGATGTGCAGAGAGAATCAGAAAGAGAAAGAAGAAAGGAGAAAGATCATGAGAAGGGAACTGATAAGAATAGGGAAAGAGAGAAGGACCGCGACATGGTGAAGGACAGGGAGAGGGAAAGGGAGAAAACTAAAGACCGAGAAAAAGAGAAGGAGAAAGAAAAGGATAGAGTGAGGGATAAGGAACGGGAGAAGACTAAGGAGAATTTTAGGCAGAAGGAAAATGATAGAATCTTGGAAGCTGATCGAGATAGATCAAGAACAAGGGACAAAGAGAAGGGGCCAGCTGGAGCTAAAGAAAGCAAAAAGGATGAGAGAACACTATCTGATTTCGAGGATGGTAGACTTGATTCAAGGGAAGAAGAAGCACGAGATGACAGTGTCAGTCATGAAAAATCTACTTCGAAGAATCAGCAGAGTGAAAAACATACTGACTCTCTATTGGCCTCAGAGCTTGAGGAGCGGTTAGCAAGGTAAGGAATTCTGTTCATGTTCTTGTGAGAACTTCTGTTCATTCATTTTGGCTATGTTGTTCTTGATTTCTTTTACTGTTATTTCACTGTTAAATTTCCTGGATGTATGCTCTTTTATTTTGAAGTGCTCTTATAATTAGGAGTATGTTTGCAAATTCTGAGATGGTCTTGTACAGACAACCATAATTGTACATGTTCTAACCTTTTCTTCTATTTTGGATGAGCTTTTTCATACGAGTATAGGTAACTATAAAATTTTTTGTGCTCTTTTATATTTTTTGATGTAACAATTGTTCAAACTATCGACACATCCTCCTAGTCTTATTATGCGGTTTATTAGTCGTTTCTGGGTTAAAAAATTTGTAACACAAGAATCATGATATAAGGCTTTGTCTTGCTTTAGTCTTTTCTTAACGATGTCATTCCGTCTATAGATAGTACATGTCTATGATATATCTACACAACTACTAATTCTTTGAAAAGGAAGCCCTTTTTGGTAGTTACCTTGATTCTTTCCCATCATCGAGCTTCATTAAAGATAGTTAACTTGTTATTGCAAGTGTTGTTCATATGTGATTCTAAAAAACTCTCTTTTAGTTTTTAAAGCCTCATTTCTATTCATTTGGTTTTGCAAAGATTTGTTGGTTAATATGTATGTCATTTTCTAGACGTGTGATGTACATATAATGGTATCATGCTTGTTAACTTTTGGCGTGTGTATATTCATCTATATGTGCCCAGTCACATGTATACTTGCTTAATAATGGGAAATGACATATGTATGTATACATCCATATGTATACTTGCTTACTAATCAAGCAAAATTTTGGAGGGATCAATCTGGTAACTCCCCTTTAATGATGTCGATTTTGGTCATCATGTCACAGATATTAGATACAGGGGCTGACTTGGCTTGCTTGGCTGAGCACCACAATGGAAGGAGGAATGACCTATTTATCCAGGTTTGGATTTGAGGCTCTGATATGACACCCCAACCTAGTCGTACATTAGATGTGAACGGGTTTAAGTTGGATTTATAGGACTAGTTGGGTCTACTGCTAACTTGATCTTAAGTATTATGGAATGTAGTTTTATACCTATAGGTTAATAGCTCAGTTGTTTTATCGAATCACATTGTAATAAATGATATTAAAACAAACCTAGTATTGGAGGAGACATAGTAGGCAAAATCCTCTATAGATGGGTTCGGAGGCATACCATGGTATGGAGTCACCACTGGATTAGGCCTCACATGTATCATATCTGTGTTTGATTCTGGATTAACTATCAGCCTTGATGAGGTCAAGCTGCAAGTGAGGAAAATGTGACACCCCTATTGAGTCCTACATTAGATGTGGGAGAAGATTTATGTTAGTTTATAGGGCAAGGAGTTACTATTATAAATTTCATGAGGTTTTAGGCCTATGAATTTCAGGGGTCAATTATTGTATCAGATCAAAAGAAGGGATTTGGGGAGGAAAAGAGACATTCATACAACAGGAGAAAGAAGGTCATGTAGGGGATGGACTTGCCTTTGCTCCAATATATTACTTATGCCAGGCATCACTCTATCTCCAGACTGACAACTTGATCAAAAGCATTCAATCGATCTATCTACTATAGGGTAGCTTATTCCATTTCCCTCAGTCAAGTCTTTGGTTGAGGAAATCTATATCGCCCTAGTTCATATGTGAAAGCCTAAGATCAACTCTATCTACCGGAAAAAGATAAAGATCAAGATTTTAGCCATGCCCTCCTAGCTCATGCGGAATGTCCGGGCTGTATGATATGAATAAAACTCAAGAGTAGGATCTAGGACGTGAGTGAACTATGATCTGTAGACAATGAAGACCAAAGAGTCCCTACTATGGAACTACTATGGAACATTTAGGAAAGGAGTTACACACTAAAGGGATGGAATACCGACTCAGAAAGTCACTCCTTGTGGGCGTGCCTTCCCTTAGACATCGAGCTAGCAAGGGAGGATATATTTTGTTGACCAGGGAAATAAACAACAGTCTCAACTTGCGTCTGATTTCAGTTACTCCTTGCTACCATCCCATGGCCCTTAGGATGGGGGGAGGTTTGTGATGTCTGCGGTATGACATACTGAGATAAGAAAGGAACATAAGACTGAACTCGACGAATCATATTTTGATGCATAAATCAAGCATCGGGATTTGAGACAGAATGAAGGGGAGAAACTTGTAGCATTATTCGAGTACTAACTGCTAGACTGACTTGCGAGCTTCTTGTTTCTTGCCTTGTTTAAATCTTTATTGGGTTTCAGCATCTAAGAATTCAGGTATGGTGACATGCATACAGGTCCAACATGTTTAATATATATCTCATCCTCATCGGTGTCTTGATCCAAAAATTAGGCAAGCTATTATTCCTGTGTCACAGATTAATTAGGACTATATGAACATTGAGTTTGTTTTTTGTTTATAAAATTAGTTTTTTAAATCAATATCTATACTATTGGTGATTAGACATTATCATAATTTCTTAAATATATCTTTTATGTCAAATTTCTAATTATTTCATTCTTGTCAGCCCTAGATACTTCTACATGATACAATTTGTTTTGCTTACCTTTATATGTTTAATATTTATGCTTGTTTTATCTGGAGTGAAAATTATAAAAGAAACCTAAAAACACACTGGGGCCATTCAATCTGGTATTAAAATGAAAGAAAAAACCTAAAATAGTACTGAGGGCTCGTGAATGCAAGGCTTCTTCTTGAGAAGCCGCTGCTGTCAAGACTATCATTTGAGGTCATCGCAGCTGCCTTTTGTTGGCGTCTTTCGACTGTATGGTACACTCCCATTTCTTCTCCTACTCCTCTTCTTCTTTTCTTCTCTTTCACCGCTTCATCTTCTTCCTTTTCTTTCTCCTCTTCCTCTACTGCCTCCCTTTCTTCCTTTCTCTTCTTCCTTCCTCTTCCTCCACCGCTTTTTCTTCTTCCTTCATCTTCCTTTTTTTTCTGCTTCTCCACTATGCCGTCCTTTTCTCCTTCCCTTATTCGTCTGCGAAACATTGGTGTGTACTGATGCACCATGTGTCTGTACACTGGTACTGACTGGTACTGGTCTGGTACATGATACAGCAGTCCTTGGTTTCAGCATCTGAGAATTCAATTGGTATGCTGCCATGCATACAAGTCCAACATATTTAACATATCTCTCTTCCTCATCAGTGTCTTGATCCAAAAATTGGGCAAGCTATTATTCCTGTATCACAGGTTAATTAGGGCTATGTGAACATTGAGTTTTTTTTTGTTTATAAAATTAGTTGTTTAAATCAATATCTATATTATTGGGGATTAGATATTGTCATAATTTCTTAAATATGCCTTTTTAGTTAAATTTCTGATTATTTCATTTTTGTCAGCCCTAGATACTTCTAAGCAATACAACTTTTTCTTGCTAACCGTTTATGTGTTCAATATTTATGCTTGTTTGATCTGAACTATCCTCTGAAATTTTATATACATATTCTGAGTTCGGTGTTGTCCATTCAGGACAAAAGAAGAAAGAATGAAGAAAAAATCTGATGGTGCTTTTGAGATATCATCATGGGTTAATAAGAGTAGGAGGCTCGAGGAGAGAAAAAATGCTGAAAAGGAAGCTTTGCGTCTTTCAAAAGCTTTTGAGGAGCAGGTTAAAATCTGTATACTCGAGTATTCTCACAATGCTCCTTTTGGAAACTTGTGATAAAATTTTTGCTTTACTGCTCTCTCTGTCAGGATAATATGCTAGCAGATAGTGACGATGAAACAGTTGGACACACACAGAGTACTGTTTCTACCTCTGACAAGATTTTTCTGTTTAGTTGACAGCATTAGCTGCTTTTGTATCCAAGCTATCTTTTTCTAATAAACTATAAGACAGTACAATAGTTAACCAGATCGAATTTTTGTTCAGAATTGATTTTTTACTGGCTGAATTATTGTGTGTAAACAGAGGATCTAGCAGGAGTTAAAATTCTTCATGGACTTGATAAAGTAATTGAGGGTGGGGCAGTTGTTCTGACCCTCAAAGATCAAGATATTCTTAAGGATGGTGATATCAATGAGGGTAAATGATTACTTGTTGGCAGGCATAGCTCTTTTTTATTTTTTCTTACCTTGTACTCAGAGCTAATTAAGCCTTTTATTCTATAGGGATTGATATGCTTGAAAATGTGGAGATTGGGGAGCAGAAACAGAGAGATGAGGCATACAAGGCTGCTAAAAAGAGAACTGGATTATATGATGATAAGTAAATCTCTTGGAACACTTTTTATTTTGGAACACAAGTCTCTGATTCTCATCTTGTTCTTTGTGTTTGTAGGTTTAATGATGAAACGGGATCTCAGAAAACAATTCTTCCACAATATGATGATCCTGTTGAAGATGAGGTATCTGTTGTAGAGTTGATGTATGCCATATGTTGGTCTGTTTCATTGATTATTATGTTATTATTGTTTTCCTTTCTTTATTTTCAGGGAGTAGCATTGGATGAAAGTGGGCATTTTACTGGTGAAGCAGAGAAGAAACTTGAAGAGGTGTGCAACTTCTGCCTAATCTTGTTGCTACCTTTAAGATTGTTAATTTAGCCGAAGTTTCTTTTTCACCCTTGCTTTTCTCCATAAATCTTCTTCGAACTTTTATTAGTATGACATGTATTTATCCATCCTTAGGTTTACGTAGACAGTTAGTCTTGTGTAAAATACATGGACTCACTTGCCAGTCTGCTATATTTTTCTAGTGGGTTATCCTATATGACAAGCTTCATTCTTGTGATTAACTATTTAATATTTTCAGCTGCGCAGAAGGATTGAGGGTAGTTTTGTACCAAAAAGTTATGAAGATCTGACTTCTTCAGCAAAAAACTCATCAGATTATTACACTGCTGAGGAAATGCTTCGGTTCAAGAAGCCAAAGAAAAAGAAATCTTTGAGAAAGAAAGAAAAGTTGGATCTGAATGCCATGGAAGCAGAGGCCAGATCTGCTGGATTAGGAGCTACTGATCTTGGTTCCAGGAATGACATGAGAAGGCAGACTGAAAGAGAAGAACAGGAGAAAATTGAGGCTGAAAGGAGAAGCAAAGCATACCAAGCAGCATATGAAAAAGCAGAAGAGGCATCTAAAGTTATGCTTCGGGAGCAAACTTTAACATTTAAGTCTTTTGAGGACGATGATATCGTTTTCGGTGAAGATTATGAAGATCTAGAGACATCCCTTGAACAGGCAAGAAAACTTGCTCTAAGAAAACATGATGAAGCAGCTGCTACTGGTCCTCAGGCAGTTGCTCTTTTGGCCACATCTATTAAAGAACAAGAAAATTCTCAGAGCCCGTCTACAGGAGAGCTACAAGAAGAAAAAGTTGTCATTACAGAAGTTGAGGAGTTTGTACTAGGTCTTCAACTTAATGAAGGTGGTATTAGCTATCCTAATTTATCTTTTGGTTTTTATCAGCTTAAAAGGGCAACTTGTAGGAGAAGTAAACATGTCGAAGGAATTTGCCCTTTTGTTAAAATGTAAACCACAAAGTTATGACTGTATCTTGAATCCCCACTGATTTTTTTTTCCTGTTTATCTATGTTCTCTTCTGATTGTTTTTCACATGCTGTTTTGCATATTTAGGTGCCCAAAAACCTGAATCAGAAGATGTTTTTATGGATGAAGAGGATTCTCCTAAATCCCTTGAACCAGAAATAAAAGCTGATATCACTGGATGGACAGAGGTGGAAGAAACCAGTAAATCTGAAGACCCCATCAGTGAGAAAAAGGATGATGTTTCTCCAGATGAGATCATCCACGAGGTTGCTGTAGGAAAAGGATTATCAGGTGCACTTAAGTTACTTAAGGAACGTGGTGCACTTAAGGAGACAGTAGATTGGGGTGGCAGAACTATGGACAAAAAGAAAAGCAAACTTGTAGGTCTTTATGATGATGGAGGGACAAAAGAAATACGAATTGAGAGGACTGATGAGTTTGGTCGCATTGTAAGTGCATCCTTACATAACTTCTAGAGTTATTTGCTTTTTAATCATCCTTATGAGTCTCTAATTTCTCTGTTATAAATGAACATTTATCATAAGCAGCTAGTTACCAGTAAGCAAATAGCAAGAAGTTTCTTAGTTTCTGATGTGCTTATATGTCATTCTTCTCACTGTTGTAGAAGGTTACTAGTGAAGAGTTATTTCAAATGTATCAAGTACATTCTTTTGTTTATGTCAGTTATGTTTCAGTATAGTGTTCGTATGGATATCTGTTAAATCCTTTCATGTCCAGTTTTGTCAACATCCATTTTCTAATGACTTGGTAGTAAAGGTATGTTTGTTTCTATTTTTATGCAGATGACACCCAAGGAGGCATTTCGGATGCTGTCACATAAATTTCATGGTAAAGGACCAGGAAAAATGAAGCAGGAGAAGCGGATGAAGCAATATCAAGAGGATTTGAAGACAAAGCAAATGAAAGCTTCTGACACCCCATTGCTAGCAGTGGAAAAAATGAGGGAAGCTCAAGCTCAACTTAAGACGCCTTATCTGGTGCTAAGTGGGCATGTTAAACCAGGGTATGCTTGTCAGTCTTCTCTTATTGCTACCTTTTTCCTTCTTTCCACAATTTCTACCTGTTTCTGCAAAAAAATTTAGATGCTCTTGGCACTACTGTTGACTGTTGTATACTGCTTTAGTTTGTGTAATATTCTACATTACTATCAATGTTCACTGCCCTGACTCCAACAACAATGTCAACTGTGTTTTAAAGCCTATTCTTTTATTAATAGATCAACACTAGAAATTTTTTTGGTTGCTCTGTGTGTCAAATCTGGACTTTTCTCCATCTTATTGCGACATATGATGACCAAATCCTGTCTATCTGGATAAGATTTTTGAAAGTTCAATCACATAGAAGTGATAAATCTATTTTCACTTTTCCTAATGGATTATGGTTCTTTTTTTTTTTTTGCTCAATTTCATGAAAAAATATCCACAATTTTGTGTCTAACTATGATAATGTGGGATTGACATGTACTTTTAGATAAATGCTGAAAATTGCTTCAACCATATTTTATTAGTTTCTAATTTATTAGTATGGTTCAGATTGCAGTTTTTTCATTTTGTGATTTAACTAATGTTTCTCTATATCTGAGAGGTTGATTCTTTAATTATCATTAGCTCATTTAGTTTTTGTTTTGCGATATGTTTTTTATCAAGCTTTCGTGGTGTGAGAAGTAGCAGTCTTCCATTTTGATGTTTGAAGATGATTTATAGTTGAGCTATTTTATTTTAAGAATCCCTGTGGGATGGACAATAGAAATAAAAGCTTATTATATCAGGGCAAGAGGTTGGGTCATGGTGTCATGATAAGGTTGGTCTTTTGTGATCTTGATGACCATCATCTGTTGGATATTAACTATCTGCACAAAATCATATCATGTGTTTAGACAACTGTCAAAATTTGATTGTGGTGTTATCTTCTTCTTTCAGAAAATTATTTCTAAGATCATTGCTTGTCACTGATGTCATGTCTTTTTTTTTTCTGGAAATGTAGGCAAACTAGTGATCCCAGAAGTGGTTTCGCTACTGTTGAGAAAGATCATTTGGGGAGCCTGACACCCATGCTTGGGGACAAAAAGGTATTTTCCAAAAAAAAATGGCATTTAGCATTAGCCATTGTCGTTTAAGGGTATTTTTGTACAGTTTCAATGAATTTGATTTAAATAGCTTTCCTAGCCAAATATTATACTTTGCAAGAGTTTTTTTTTTTTCAACTTCATTTGCTTGCTTTTTTTTTTTCTGAAATTCGGGTTGATGCTCACTGCCTTAGGTTGACTTTTGCAGCATATGTGATGCCCTTAGATTTCTGGGTCGTAATTTAAAGGTCCAGGGGAGAAGTCTGATGTTGAATTATGTGCAGGTTGAACATTTTCTGGGAATTAAACGGAAACCTGAAACAGGCAGCATGGGTCCACCTCTGCCAAAAAAACCTAAGAGTTGAAGCTTCTGGAGTGAGTGAGCCCACACTTCTCAAGTTGTCAATAACTGGAATTTTGAAAGAGTTTCATGCATCATCTTTATTACACTGGCTTGGTAATAAGGCCACATTGTCAATGCTCGCTCAAAATTTCATCCCAACTGATGTACGAAGGACTTCTATTCAAGTAGTTGGATGACTGATGCTCGAGAGGGTTTTCCCTTGGGTCAGGATTAGATTCCCCCAGTAAAGCGCATTGTGCACGTCTCACTTCTACATGTTTCTATGTCCATCTTGGAGTGCATTTATATGGAAGGGGACCTTTTTCCTGAAAAAAATGATGTATGAGAATGTACATTTTACCTTTTTCATTTCTAAGCAATGGTGGAGGAGAATTCTGTTCCCCAAATTTGCATTTAGAATCTGTTTTTTTCCTAGTAAAATTGGAAGTTGTTAGTGATGCAATTCAAGGAGGGTTGGTTCTACTTAATAATCTGCTTTTTCCTTAATAAGGTGCTAGTGATGCAATTCAAGTTGCTAGTGTTTTTCACTTCTCAATTCCCTTGACTATTCAATGAGGGTTAGTTCACGTTAATAATCTGCTCATCCGTTGTATCATGCATGGAATTTTTATCACATTTGTGTCAATTTTTCTCAGGTAGCAATAAATAATGATATGTTGAAGTCCAATGTTTTGCTTCAATTTCTTGTGAATACTATTTTGGTTATCTGTTATGTGCTTTCCGATGGTGCTAAATGACCAACTTTCCACCCCCAATGCACAAAGGTTTGTCTCTCTCTGCTAAAGATATGATGATGTCTTTGTCTATGACACCAGAGAAAGCAGTCCAGTCTTGACTTCTTATCTCACCACCAGCATATATTTTGGTTAGTGTCCACCAATTTGAAGTCAATTCTACAGCTGCTAACATGCTTTTGACTTCTCAGCTATCACAAGTTATTTTTAGCTACAGTTTTGTGCCCTTTTGTTCTGCATCTGTATACTAATCAAGATGGGGCCGTGTTTGATGGATCCAAATGGCATTTATTTATGTGCTATGCAACAAAAGATGTCTCAACAACTGCTCTCTTTGATAGGCGTGGAGGGGCACTCCACCTTCATGCTATTGGATGGAACTCATTGTCGAAGGTTTTCATTGGATTGCCGGAAGCCGAAGAACAATTTTCCAATAGGAAAAGAAAAGATAGATCCTAAAACATGGTGCGCACATGGAAAACTTTTGGAAGATGGAAACTGCTACATGAGAAAATTGAGGTGGATTCAATCCTAATGGACATCATTATATGTCGGCCTCGTTGTCTCACAAAATCTGCTCAGAAAATGATGGGATATATTTTTCGTGCCTTTGGAAGATATTTCTGAGTCACTCTTTTTAGACTAAACATCAAATATTGCTTGATACATCCTTCTCCAACTAAGTATTAAAAGCTATTGGATGTATTTTTCTTGGACTAAGTATGGAAGGCTTCCGGATGTGTTGACTAAGTGTTAAAGATTGTTTGACGTTCTTCTCACACTAAACATTGAAGATTGCTTGATGCACTTTTCTTAGACTAAGCAATAAAGATTGTCCGATGTGCTCTTCTTGGTTAATATCAAATGCTACTTGATGTGTCAGCTAAATATCAAACATTGCTTGATGTGTTTTTTCTTTGAATAAACATTACATTGAAGGTTGCTCAATTTCTTATGCTAAGCAATGAAGGTTGTCCGGCATATCCGTCTCAAGATAAGCATCCAAGATTGTCAGATGCATTATTCTCCAGCTAAGTCTTGAAGATTGTCAGATGCATTATTCTCCAGCTAAGGCTTGCTTTTAGTGCAAGTAGAATCTAAACCGAGTAAGAATACTTGAGCATTCCAAGTCAACCACCAACATCTTACCTATATATATATATATATATATATATATATATATATATATATACCCATTATCGTACCTGATAATGCCACGTGTCAATCAAGCTTCCCATCTCTTTTGATGATCGAATGAGAGACACACAGAATATTTGTTTTTGTACCACTTTAATAGCTCTCGTGTCCATCAAAGCAGGAGGTCGCCCGTCACCGAAACAATCTGTCGTTTGACAATGACGTCGCTTCTCTTAGTCATCATCCTTGTCTCCTCCGTCCATTCATCTCTAAAGCGAATCCCAAAGCACTCCGATGATACATGAAGCGTCTCACATAGTGACTTCTGTGCGCGAGTTTGAACGCATGCTTGACTCGTGAGGTCTCGCGAATCCGTAGGGATCCCAAAAAAAGTGGTGGAGTCTTGGGGAGTGCTCCAAACTTTTCCCGTTGGCTTCAACTTGCATGAGAGTACCCAACTTAAGGCTGAGGAGAAGTCAAAGCACCAATGGTTTAAGAGGGTTTCCGTAACGTTGCGGAACATATATATATATATATATATATATATATATATATATATATATATATATATATATATATATATATATATATATATATATGCTCATGGAGAAAGGAGTTCCAGACCACTATTGAGCTACAAATCTAACGTTTCAACACCTTGATTAATCCCGCCACTACACCTTACTGCATGGACAGTAAACAATTGTGGTATGCAAAGAATCATAGGTACAAGGTACCCAAATTCAGATTGATATAAGGTGTGTGTCAGCCCCTTCTCTTTCCTTCTTTATGTTTTGTGACAAGTGTGTCAGTTAATAGTATGATCTGGTTCTGGCTGCAAGAATCCGTGTTCATCCAGGGACTCCAGACAAACTCGGTTCAATCTTTCAGATGTGGAGATATATATTATATATATACATATATTCTTCGCGGGAGATGGCAAAAGTACTGCTGCCATCTCTTTATATATGTGCCCTGCAAGCTTGAAATGATAGCACGCTCTCTCTCTCTCTCTCTCTCTCTCTCGTGAGTTACAGAAAGAACCAGTTTAAGCAGCAAAACCTGTTGATAGCCCTGGAAATGGCGGGTGTCGGGGCTTGGTCATGCTTTAGATCTTGTTTATTTTGTATGAAGCGAACACCACTCCTACAAATTCTCAATCAGCTACCCCCACCATCCTATCACCTTTTCTTTCTCTCTCTACTCAAAAGTGTTGGTGCTGAAGAGAAGCTTTCTGGGTTTTGTTACATCCTTTTGAAGTTGTGACTTTTTGGAGGAGGAAGACAGGTTGGCTTCTCAGGCTGCTGCACTTCTTCGACGAGAGTGGTGTGTTCTCTCTTGAGAGAAGAAAAAGTGGAAAGGGTTTGTGCCTGGCTCCCTGTATGCCACATGCATAGACGGATGTCCATGGGGAGATTGGATCTTGTG
The DNA here is from genome assembly GCA_004837865.1 of Musa balbisiana. Classification (NCBI taxonomy): domain Eukaryota; kingdom Viridiplantae; phylum Streptophyta; class Magnoliopsida; order Zingiberales; family Musaceae; genus Musa; species Musa balbisiana. The sequence continues at coordinate 15,729,184 of CM017193.1, read as the reverse complement.
GGTGGCGTGCAAGGAGCCAAGCATGATCTCTCTCTCTCTCTCTCTCTCTCTCTCTCTCTCTCGCGCTCATGTTAATACTATGTCTGCTTCTAATTTGTGCCTACAACCGTTGGTGTGTAACTAGCTCGATGACTCACATACAGAGACGAAACTTGCACTATCTGAACCAATTTCTAACAACATGATTTCATGTTAACATCATGTGTTTTTTGAGATATAAATATAAATATAAATATATTATTCTCAATCATGCTGATATGCTACTGCAGGATCCCCGTCTGTGAGTAATATATACCAGAAATGTAGGAAATGTTAGTAGTTTTGGTAAATTGATTTGGTTGGGACCTCTAAAGAAAACACTTGCAACTGTGTTTCATGTTCTCTTTTACCATCGGTCTTTTTAGTTGCAGTGAGTTCTTCTTGACTTGAAAGTCTCTGATAAGATTCTTGAGTACTGAGATGTGTCAGGTTCTTCGATTGGATGGAACAAATGGTATCTGAGGAACAAAGCATGGGTGTGCTATGGAACAAAAAGCCTCTACTTCTTAAAGCCAAGTTATTTCTCTAGGAGGATTCCTTCCATTCATTTACTCTCTCTCTCTCTCTCTCTCTCTCGCACACAGACTTTTAATAATAGGGCATTGGTTGCTTGAGCCCTATGGAGGAGATTACTCGTTCAAGGTTCAATCTCATTGATATCTATCCATCCATTGATAAATCAAGAGAAGATTCAGTGGTGAAAGTCAATTCACCATAAATTTTTCCTAGTCATAGAAAAGAAAACCTTCGCGTCAGACATAATCCTCCCAAATTTGATAATCATGTTTATACAAAGTAGATCAGCTCAGATCAAACTCAACATCAAATTTGATACTAACACAAAGATTAATTTTCTATCGATACACTTTTTTTTCTTTTCACAAAAAGAAAAAAAAATTAGCTTCATTTTAGTGATGAGTGAGTTTGGCAATTGAGCAGTTGCAGTCAATCACTGATTGAGCAGACCCAATTACAGCAAGCAGGTGAGTTATGCGGCAAATAAATAAGGCGGCAATTGTGTGGCCGATGAGCCAACCTGAAACCCATCTTGTCTAGTACTCAGCTTCACGTCTCAGCAAGACAAAAATGGTTTCTCCTATTTCTACTAATTAGTGGTCAACAAGTCCCTTGATGCAGAAGATAAATAAATAGAAAAAAAATATTCTGCAGAAGTTTAACTAATCTTGAGAGACTGCAGATTGATTGTAAGAAGACAACAGTGACCTCTAGAGCTGCTATTTAATAGGATATTTTTAGAAGTATTGAGCAAGGTCAACTAACCTGATGGTGTGTATGTTCATTGTCCTTTCGTCCTCGGTATCGAGCTGCTCCTGTGTTTTCTTGCGTCGTCTCATTTAATCATCAAGTACTAATAAATCACTCTTATCACTAGAACATCTCCTGGAGTGAAACAATTGGGTGGCTCTTCCCTGGAGTGAAAAAATGTAAGGAGAACATCCCAGTCGATGTCGAAAGTCAAACCAAAAGGCAGGTTATAGATTCTTATTGCCTTCAAGTCTATAAGATCAAATGTTCTTCCATCATCCTCCAAACCTCAATTTCCTATTGTGTGGTTGTTTTTTTCTCTTTAACTTGTATCAGTTATACATGTAACCTCCAGAAGGTGGTGGGGGGGAGGGACTTTCTGAATATTCCGGCATCACATACAAGTCATGGCTGTCACAAAAACAAAAACACTTATCTGAAGATTCACTGTAGACTGGCTTCAGAACTCCTATTCAAAATTTCTACAGCTTTTCCAATGGCTCGGAGTCCATATGACGCAAGCATCTAGCAACATAACCAAATTCAATTAAAACCATGGAAGCAGCAGGTAATGCAGCAATAAGGTTTTGAAAAATTCTAAATCCTAGGAGCAATTAGGAACCTGATTCTGACTCCGCAAACCCTGAACGAGAATCTTATACATGCATTCACAATACAAGAGAATCATATACTCACCCAACAAAAGTAAGGTAATTGTCAAGTCAATCGAATAGTATTGCTTTTTATTTCTCTTTTAATCAATCTCAAAATCTCCACAACCTGTTAGGAGAAAGATATCCTCATTAGTCAAAGGTTAACATGAGAGAGATGCAAAATTTCAGGAATATCATGCATGCCAAAAGTGTGCTTCATAGAAGAGAAATAGTTTTATGTTAGAGGCTGCATACGGTCCAGAAACAGAATAAGCTGGGTTGAATACATAGGCTGCACCTGTTAGGAACAAAGATAAACTAGGTAGTTATGCTTATTCCTGGTGGAACTACTTATTCCATCAAATGTTACCAACTTATCAATGATCTTGGTCCGGTCACAATATCTTCTGATCCACCCAACAATTGCACTTTAAGTACAAAAGAAAAAATGGTTCTCAAATTGGAGAAGAATAGCTACTCTTGTGTTTCTATTAATGAAAACCAAGGTTAGCCATGTCATGAATGTTTCACTGGGACAGCCTGAATGTAGAAGAATAGCAATTCTGCATTTCTATTAATGGAAAACCAAGGTTAGCCATGTCATAGATGTTTCATTGGGACAGCTTGGATGCAACACCTTAGCCATCTTATACAAAGTTACTCCTGAAGAATAGAGCAACATAAAACTTCGACAAGATTCATTTTGTTAAGTAATAATCTTTCAACAAAAATGAACATTAGGCAGACATAGGACGCAAGACAAATCAACAAGACAGATGAAAACACCAAAAACTGAAACATTATTCTGTACAATAACAATGTCATATTTGATGCTTAAGAGTGACACTACTAGCATGTACACAGCATTTCAGGGATCACATTTTCTGGCTTAGAAGATCTTGCTTAAGTTAGCACCTATTCTTCGTAAATGAATTATTTCCTACAGAGATTTCTATGAGAAGACAGGGTTATCTTGCCACTGTACTCTAAGAAATATAAGTAGATGTGACAACGAGATCTACCGTTCTAGATGGGTTTCTTGTATCAAGCTCAAGTTAATTGTGGACCTAGCTAACCTTATAAACCGCCACAATGATCATCCCACTTCGATGTGGGGCTATTAGAGTGTCATATTCACACTCACTAAAAAGGTTTGACTGACATCCCCTTCAACGACTAAGGTCCGATACATAAACCAAAAATAATTTTTTGGAGGTGATACGTGAGGCCCGTAAACCATCCAGTGATAACTCCACGAGTTTCTTGCTCCATTTATGGGGCCTCTTTCTTATTTGGGCTCATTCATCACGTGTTAGTAAGCTCATTCTTATATCAAGTGACATGACCCTCTCAAGTAGACTTACTAACTCAATAGTTTTGAGGCCTAGAACTGCATGAGGAAAGTATTAACAGTCGATTCTAGTCCTATAAATCATCACAACCATCCTCAGGTATATCCTATCTGGGACTAATTAGGAAATATATAATACTTCTAGGTACATTGACATTGTTTAAATAGAAACCAACAGTAGGCATTAAATTTGATTGTACTTACAAGCATAGAATATAAAAACTAATTATTAGCAATTGGATCCTTTTCTTTTACAATACATCATACATTAATTCAAGAGCATCCAAATTATTATCAGCCACTTCAACCCATTTTGATGAATGAGTAGATAGATTTCTCTCTTTCAGAAAAAAAAAAAACTTCAACCCTTATTTTAAATGCTTTTGCATCCTAGGCATTTAGGGTGGCTGACATGAAAGCAGAAAAATATATTTGCGCCACTGATAATGAAATCAACATACAATAATAATGATAATATCTTTGGCCATACCTACTTGTTGCATGGTGATATTACTACAAGTTCACTGCTAGTCATTGCTGAAACCAACTAAACCATAGCACCACTTATAGTCATTAGGAGATGAGAAATGAGAAAGGAGCAAAAAGAGGAGATACAAGAGGTAGAGCTGACTTCTGTCTACTTTCATTCACATGCCTCTGTGCACTGAAGCCACAATGTTTATAATATATATAAGTAGGTATAAAGAAATATGTATAATTTAAAGGTATATGCTTAAGCCTTGCACATCTCACCTACCCTAGGAGTCAGTGACGTCTGCCACTGAAGAGGTGGGTAATGACAGACAATAGAGAATTCATGTTCCAGGAGGAAAAGGGTTTTTGGAATTCTATGGCCAAAGGTCTTTCAAAAAGAATATATAGAAGATTTTATTGTTTTAAATTTAAATAGAATTGATGTTTTAGATATACATGATTTTTTTCATTCTTATTGAACTTTTTCCTTTTATTTTTTGGTCACTGCTAGTCTGACAGTCCTTATCCTAGGTCCTAAGGGCAACCACGACAACAGTCCTGATCCAACAATCCTTGCCTTGATCATTTCTGTAGTTTGAAGGATTTGTCACCTCCCACATGTATATTGCACTGTTAAAACTCAACGTCATCTTCTTCAACCCTGAGGTGATCACATTGACCACATGAAAGTTTACCACTTCATTGCTATGTCTTGTAGAAGCATCATCTCATTTTCAGAGAGTTTGTCATGTAAAATTATACCCACCATTAAATACAGTTAATAAATGTTTAATCATATTCCTAAGGGAAGTTGGTGCAAGAGAAAATTTCTTTTGTGACAGTAGACTTCTACGACCTAATAATATATAGATGCTCGACACACAATAGATCTATATCTTCAAATCATTCATATAACTGAATTATGCATAAGATCAGTAGATTTTAGTTTGAGTTCCAACTCAGAGTAGAGTTTGATAATGGCAGCACTTGACTGGACAGCCTAGTTTAATGGGATGACACGTAAGATTAGCAGTTAAGTTAGATAGAAAGAAAAAAGAAAACTAAAAAACAGTGATAGTAAGAATGTGCATCCAAACTAAAAGTAGGCTTAAAGCAGCAGTCTAAGAACAAACCAATGATCTGGGTGATTACAACAATTCCAAAAAAGATATGTATATCATTACTGAGCAGGATATCTAAGACTTTACTAACTGATAAAAGATAATCATGGTTGCAGTGCAAATATATAAATCCTAAATCTGTTATATGGTAACAAAACAGAAAGACATCAACCACATGGCATAGACAAGCTTTATATGTTCTACCATCTTACATGATGCATTTCCCATTTATGCTAATATGAACAAAGCATTTACTACAAAAAATTGCAAAATTTGTCAATTATTAAGCATTGAAACTTTCTTTGTTCAGAAAAAGCAAGAAGATATATCATACTAATGAAAGCAACATTTAGTAAGGTTACTTCTCTTACTCCAGGATAGTGTTGTAAAACTGGCGAGTAATGTTCAAGCGCTATGTGTATCTTCTCAAGAAGATGTAAGAGAACATCAACCTCATCACCTAACAGATCAACCTGTGATGGAAGCAAAACAATATAGCAGATTGCAAAAGATTTATCACAAGCAGTAATGCAAGATTTATCACTATTGATTTTCATAAGATTATTCAGAACACCAGATATTTTCTCAAATCAGAGTATCAACTAGTAGAAGAAGAAATCTTAAAGTCAGTAAAAAATAGTAAATTCCATATTGAGTAACATGTTATTATTTAGACGCAAAATGATCATATACAAACATATATAAATCATCTTAAAATGAATGAACAACTGAAAAGCAAATTTTTTAAGTATGTATGTAAGCAATTCTCTGAGTTAATACCTCATGTTCAGCCTTCTGAAGGTCAGCACATTTTCTTTCAAATCCTTGCTTATACCAACAAGCCTCTCTCTTAAGGAAGTTAGCCTGTTGAAAAAGGCCAATGAATTGATGGGCAAGAAATTCTAACCTGTAAACGTAGAAGGATTAATTTTTTAGCTCATGAAATTATATAAGAAAAGAAAAGATAGAAATTCATAAGTGGCTAATAGCTAAAGCAAGCTTAAACTACAAGAGCTTGGGAAATATACTTCCTACAAGATTAGGTCACATCTTAAAACTCAACATGATATTCTACAATGTGCAACTTTCATGTAGGATTTTTTTTTAAAATCTACCTGCACATAAGAATACTATCTCATAACAAAATAAATGAACATGAGAATACTATTGTGGTTTTTTTCTGGTTCCACTGGCTTTTTGTAAACACACATTCTATAATTTCACATCTTGCAACATTAAACTATATGTATCATAATATATTAAAAATATTGTTCTGCTACATGTACCTGTGTCTCTTTCTCTCCCTGTTAAATTGGGAACTAAGAAGGTGTCAATATGCCTGGTTCCAGTGGGCGTTCCTAATATATGTTTATTTTTAGCATTTATGGTGTCCTAATACATGCATGATAAACAATGAATAGCTTGGTTAAATTAACTTCCAAAATTGTATCATGGGCAAGAAAAAAACAATTTATTGAGCAATGAATAAAGTGAAGGTATAATGGAAGCTTTAAATTCATTTATAAACTAATCCACCAGAAAAAGGAAATACCCATTACTGTCCACATCTTGGCCAAGAGTTCAAAAATCTAATTCAGAAACATACTTAACTAATTGATTAAAATTTGTCTGAATGCCTAGCACTGTTCTATGATTGAAAAAATGGATAAAAGATATGCAAGCTACCAAGCAAAAACCATAAGTTGGCACCGCACAAATATTACAAGGACTTGATTTCATGTCACCTACAGCTAGTAAAACGTTCAAACTAAGTAGAATTTGATAATAAAAAGCGTAAATTAGGAGGAATAACCTTGATTCATGAGTTCCAAGCTTGTTAGTCAAACTGCATTCAGATTGCAAAATGGTTTCTGATAACTCCTTGATGGAACTAAGTACAGTTGTCATAAATTTTGAATGCTCCTCTTCTCTAGCAACAGCTAATTCTAGTTTCATTTGCTTTTCTTCGACAAGTTCATGAAGAAAGTTCTTTTGTTTTTCTAGTTCCTCCAGAGAATCCAATGCAACTTTATATTTTTGGTTTATTTTTCTTAACTCAGCTTCATATTGTGGAACTTGCTTCAACATCTCAGCCAATTTTTCTTTCATTGAATCATTGTCTTTCTTACAATCTGAAATATAAAGTGATTGATTTCCCAGCTGTTCTCTCAGCATATTAAGCTCGTGGCACACATTGTCATGGTACTCCTTTTGCTTCATTGCCTTAACCTCAGTCTCAAATAATAATTTCTCTTTTTCATTAATTAATGTCAATAGCAAGTCTTTTTCCAGCTTCAACTTCTTGTTTTCTTCCATCAGCAGAGAGAGTGCCATCTCCTTTTCCACAACTAATGCTGCAAAGGAATCCTTCTCTCTGTAATGTTTCTCGACAAAGCAATTAATGCTAGAAACGACATCTTCTAAATATTCCCTACACAAAGTGAAACTGATATCCTGTGTCATCTTGCACTCCAAATCTAAGTATTTGTTGCCAATTTCAAGTTCATCAACTAATCCTCTTAAAAGAATCTTCTCTATTTTGTCTCTAATCATGGTTTCTGTTATCCTATCTTCTGCATCTGACTTGAACTCCTTATGATGCTCCAAGAGGTCTTCCTCTACTTCTGAACAATTTGTCGATCGGTTTATGACATTTGAAACCAGTGCAGCAACATGAATGACTTCCATTCCGTTTTCTACTAACAAATATTTTAGCTGCTGGTTTTCAAGTAGCAGGACACCGATCCTCTGACTCAAATTATGTAACATGTTCTGCTGACTTTGGACAACTGACAATTTATCATTCTCTAAGAGAATGTTATCCAGCATTGAGATAAACCCAATAATTTTCTTCCTTAACAGTTCACCTTCCTTGTCTCTTCTATATTGTAGAGCATTACATCCCTTTTCCTTAAGGAATTCACGCTTGAGGATGTACAATTCCTCTGTCTTCTCTTGCAAAGCTAAGTCATATTGTCTCTTCATATTGGTCATTTGAGTTATATGATTGGTTATCAGTTCAGCCTTTGTCATATGCTTTAAATGTGAGGTGTCAGTAATTGTCAATTTCACAACATCTTCAGGGCTATGGCGTGAGAAAGCTAACCCTGACTCTGAGGTCAGTAATGATGCAGAAATATCATGAAGCTCTTGGTGCATGGTGGAGAGATCATTAATGTTTTTCTGCCAGTTCTTGGTAAATGTGTCCACAAGAATCTTTTCTTTACTTATCTTTGCTTCAATATCATCTTGATCTTCCCTTATTAGATTCTGAACCATAATGCTAATGACTTCTTGTTGAAACCTGTGTTCCCACAATTGCTCATTTACCAAATACTCGGACGAGAAGCATGTATCATAAATTTCCTGGTGTGTTGCCAGGAGTACTGCTTCCAGTTCATCAGCAGATCCATCTATAACATTCAACTTCTGAGCAAGAATGCTGCAGAACTCCTTATCCACAGGACACACTTTTGCTTTTAATAAAGTATGGCCACCCCTTAGATTACTAGTTTCTTTCTTAGGCCTTTTAAGATAATCTTGTGCAGCCACCTTTAATTGACTGAGATGTTGAACACCATTGCTCACCACATCTTCATCTAAAGAGTGAAAAAACAAGCCTGATTTTTCCCTTTGGGATTCTAACATCTTTGTTGAGGTCGCATCTATCCTGTTCTCATCAGCCATAATGGACTCATAAAACTGCAACCTCTTTTTCAAAGCTGATATCTCTGCTTCCTTTGTATCAACTTTCTCAGATGCCTCCAGTTCTATTGCATTTACTATCCCTTTGATGACAGAGTCACTTACCATTCTTGAGACAGTAAGACGGGAGTTGAGGTCATCCCAATAAGACTCCATCTCCTCAAGGAGAAGCTCCTCACGCAAGGATGTATCATTGTCAACGCTATTGCCTGCGTCAATGTTACAATCTGATAATAACGAATCATTGTCTGAAAGCAGATTTCCCGACTTCAAGGCCTCTTGATTCTTCATGAGTACTGCCATAGACAACAAAAGGTTTATACAATCCTATCGATGACAACAAAATATGAACTTATGCAGTTAGCATAGAGAGAATCCACACATGTAACAATAAGACAAGCACCCAATCTTTGCATTCAGCAAAAAGATTCTGTATGAGAAAAAGAGACAGCAGGCATATCATTTCAAGATTTTTATCGTCTCGATAGCAAATAATCAAATTTGCTAAGCTGTAAATTACATTAAAAAAAGTGTCACATTTAACAGATAGGGAAATTCACGTGGCCCATAACAATGCAATATAGAAGTCCCAGTGCTATACGATAAAAACCCACTATGAAGGTCCCCAAGTGTCAATCATGCACACATCAACCCAAAATTTAATCATATGGATACTACACGTTGCAACCACTATCAACGTTTTAAGATATCTAAGTAGATCTAAATTCAAAACTCCTGGAATAACAAAAGAAAGTAGATCATGCAGCAGCGCTATCAGAAAGAATCCACCAAAGACTAGGGACAAGGGGCAAGGCTAAATCGGTAAATTTTCCCAAAATAAACGACCAGGATCATTCATTGACATGTTAATACCAGAAATGTAATGAGAACAAAAAGGCCTATTAAGATAAACCACCAAATCCAATGACGGAAATGACAGGAAACCAATTATTTCAGTGTTCCCAATCACCAACCTAAACTCCAATATTCCAGCGCTACCAAGCCGCTAAGCGTAGAAAGGAAATCTTCACAATCGGAAGCAGCAAAAGGGACTCCGGGAACTCAACAGACAAGAAGACATCGAAATCCTCAACCAACTCATCCAGCATCTTCAGAAAGATGAAAAAGGAAAACATAAAGAAAGAATCACAACCCAGCACGAATTCAATTAACCAACCGAGCGGTAACAACATTCGAACATCCCACTGACCCCAAACATCTTTTCCGAAGTCAACACGATCGACAAAGAAAGAAGAAGTGGCAACCACTGAGGGATTCGAACCAAACCTTGTGCGACGGAGAGCGAGGAGAACGGGTGGAGAGGAACTCCCGGGGTGGTCCTCGGCGATCAGGTTTTGCGGGTGGGAAAGGGAGGGGAGACACAGAAAAGGGTAGCCTGCCTTTTGCCCAAGGAGAAGAAACGAGTCGGCGACGGCGAGAGGAAGGAGAGCGGGAGGAGTGAAACTTTAGGGAATAATTTATTCTTTTCGGCACATTCTTAGTTCGTTTTCAACTTATACCCTCAAAAAGTTTTTATTTAGGCCCCTCACAAATGCTTTATACATATTGTTTGCCTCGTCACGCTTTCATTACCTCTTTAATTCTTCAAAAAATATTAATTTGGGATGGGATTTTACTTTTCATTTTCAAATTCCACTATGCGCTTGGGATATATGTGAATGTCAAAATGAACTTTTACAAGGGGTGTTTCTAGAAAAATAATTTAGCTACATGAGATGAGATGTGGTGGTGAGTGGTAAGCCACCACTCTTCACTTGGGCTCAACAGATAATATTAACAGAACTAAATCTCTGTCTTAAACCTGTGATAGTCAGCCTCAAATTAGGACAGTATCTTTTAAACATTAATTTTAATTGCATTCTATATAGGATTAAATCATCATCTAATTTTAAGTAAGACTTTTTTTCCTGTTTTTATTTGATATGAGTATCAAATATAAAATATAATTAATTTTTTTTAAGAAAAAATATATTTATATAAATCCCATATATATATATATATATATATATATATATATATATATATATATATGAATCCTATCAATTTGATTTAGAAAAAGTCTAATGTTCAGTGATGTGACCAATTAATTCATGATTACGAAGGAAATGCTGGCAGCTAAAAGGATGCCCCCAAAGACATGTGATGGAAAGATGGATGTTTGGTGATCCAGTTAGTTAAGACTCACTTTGCTTGGAAGTGGAGAAATCTTTTTGAGTTGGGAAACAGTGACTCACATGAGGAGAATAAAGTTGACAAGTGGAGCCACTGCTACTCCATCAAAATGTTTCTTCCCTCTATTTTTCTTTCGACACATTACCAGCTTGTACACTATAAAACAGTCGGACAAAGTTAAGATCGACAAAATGATCACTAAACATACTCACGACGACGAACGAAGTAAAATATAAAAACAAAAATCAATTAATACGTTTCGAAGGCTGAAATAATTAAAGCATTTAATCACTTCACGGCTAAAATACCTATGTAAATGGAGATGGCGACGATGCTTGTGAAGATCCAAGTCGTGTCGTTGAGGAGATGAAATAATGAGAATTGGACCGATCGAGATGATCAAATCATAAAAATTAACCCTACTTAATAGTCAGCAAACAACGATGATTAGAAAATCAACATTATAAGATAATATTTATTTATATATGTTTTTTCATCCTAAACTCATCCAACTAATTCTGAACTCTTTACAAGATCCTCGATACAGTATTTTGTAAGAACAGATGATACGTGATAATATGTATTTTCTTATCCTCGATAGTAATTATTCCTTATCTAGTCATCGTATCATTAAAATAGTCTGATCACATCCTTTAATATGTTTATTTTCTCAAGTTGGTTGCATACGAGAATGATTGTATACTTCAAAATGATTATATTCTCAAATTAGTTACAACCTTAAAATAACTATATCCTTGAAAATGATTATATCCTTACGTCAATTTTATCCTCAAAATAATCACAGCTTTCAAAACAATCAAAGTGAATCACATCCTCACGCTGGTTACGCCCTTCAAGGTAATTATATCCTCCAATCGTTTGTCTTTTTAAGATGTTTATATTCGTAAATTGATTATGTGTAGAAGTCGATCATATTCTCGAGTAAATAACTTATTTAAGATTATCAGCCCTCAAGTGAATTGAGTATTTACGTTGGTTACGTTGAATATCATATTTTGAGGATGAAATCAATTAATGGGTTTACGATCTACTCTACGTTTTGAGTGACGAGGACTAACTTCGATTATAAAAGACAAATCGATTAAAGTAAAAGGAATTAGACGTTGAGTTGGAGTAAAACATATCAAAAGATTAAACACTGAGTCGAAAGATCAATTAATATACCGGCAAAAGGACTTCGTGCCGTGAGTTTAAGCATCAGGATGAAGGATTGGACATTATGCCAAGGAGATCGGATGTTGCGAAGGTCAACATGCCGATTGGACAATACGCCAAAGGAGAGAACGATGTACCGAAAGATTGGATGAAGCACCGGACGAACCAATAACATACCGGACAATATATGATTCATGCTTGTAATAATTTATCAATATCGAAGTAGTTTAGGTTTAATTGAGTTAGTTTCAAGTGTAATTAGGCTAACTCAATTAGGAACTCATTGGGCCAGAATTGAGGTTGTTTTGGGCCAAGAGAAAAGCCCATTTAGTGATCCTTAGCTGGCTCAAGCGGTGGTATCACTAGGGTTGGCGATGGCACCACTTGAGGCTCGACCTCCCAACTGGTTTGGGTAGTGGCATCGCTAGAACCCAGTCTCCAAGGCTCTGTCAGGCGGAGATTGGGCGATGGTACCACTAAGTATCATACCGACAAGCGGTCGTACCACCCAGTATTGACGGTGGTACCGTCAATACCTTGAAAACCCAAGATAAGACTATTTTGGCTCTAAATTTAAATTCATTTGGGGCTTATAAATACCCCACTCATCCCTGCTCAGTTAAGACAAGAACTAAAATAAAAATAGTGTGAAAACTCTATAGTAAATTATTGAGAATTTCCCTCTAGCTCTAAGTTTCAGTTTTAGTTTAAGAGAGCGGTGAGTGGCTTATAAAGATTAACTCCTGAACCTGTGAAAAGGAGAAAAGAGTTGTAATAGTAGTTGATTTTCACCCGTTGGAAAGAAGATCGGTAGTAGAAAAGTTGGTGGTCTTGAGTGAAGAGGGATCGGGAGTGGACATAGGTCACGACGACAGAACCATTATAAATATGGTGTACTTAGTTTGCATTTTTGTTCTGCTTTTTATTCTCATATTACAAATTACTTTACTTGCTCGTTACATTCTTATGAATGTTTTTAAGTTAAAACATATTTCCGATATGATTTTATCAAATGAGATTTTCGAATCCACGTAACTTTTACTAAAGTACTAATTTACTCCCCCTCTTAGTATCGATTTTAGTCCTAACAATTGGTATCAGAGCCAAAGTTTTTCTTGTTTGGTTTAACACCAAAGAGAATGGATTTTACCAGCAATCAAGAGGGTTTTTCTATCGTTTGTCCTCCTATGTTCAATAGGACGGACTATACATATTGGAAAACCTAAATGAGAGTTTTCTTGCTTTCTATGGATTTCGATTTATAGAATATTGTTGAAATCGGTTTTTAAAAATCTTCCAAACTAATGAATGAATAGAATAATATAGAGAAGAAGACTTTTTCTTTGAATGCTAGAGCTATAATGAGTTTAATCATATTTCTTTATGCGAACCTGAGATTTGATACACACTAGAAGTAACATATAAAAGCATGAATACAGTAAAAGAATCTAAGATAAATTTTTTTATACATGATTTTGAATTATTTCGAATAAAGCCAAGTGAAACCATTATTGACATGTACACCCATTTTATGGATGTTGTTAATGGTTTAAAAGCTCTTGGCAAATGTTTTTTTAATATTGAACTTGTAAACAAGATTATAAGATCATTTCCAAAGAGTTAGATCTGAAAGTAATTACAATGCAAGAGGCAAAGAACTTAAATAATTTTTCACTGGAAGAACCCATTAGTTCATTGATGACATATGAAATAACGTGCAAGGCACATAATGAATATGAGAACAAACTTCTAAAGAATAAGAAGGATTTTGCATTTAGAACAAAAGAAGACCACTCGAGCAAAAGCTCAAGTGATGATTAATTTAAACTCCTCGTAATAAAATTAAAAAAACTCATAAAACAAGAATCTAAGAATAAAAATGAACTTAATAAGGATAAAACAACTTGTTATGAATATAATTAGTCAAGACACTTCAAAAGCGAATGTCTACAAGTGAAGAAGAAGCTACAAATGAAAAAAAAAAAAACTCAAGGTGACTTGGGATGATTTAAGTGCCTCCGAAAACGAAGAGCAAACCGATAAACAAGAGGTGGCAAACTATACCTTGGTGGGTTTTGACAACGTGATAAGTGACTCAACCAAAACCCCTTTACCTTACTATTAAATTACTTGATGCATTTCATAAATTATTTTAAAATTAATTAGTAAAAAATATAAAATATATTTTATTAGTTATTTTTAAATTAGTTAGTAAGAAATATAAAAAGGGATCATACTTCTCTTTTTAGTGATTTAAAAAAATAAAAAAATAAAAATGAAAATAGCATGTTAACTCCTTATGCTTTTATAGGCTAAGCTACCAAAAAAGTTTTAGGATGAGGCTTTAAGGACTACAATTGATGTGATAAACTTGTCACCCAATACAATCCTAGATGGTGATGTCACAAAGTATATATAGTCAGGGAAAGATGTTTCTTATAAATATTTGAGAGTGTTTGGTTATTGTGCATTTGTACACATTTTAGATAATGAGAGGTCTAGAAGGTAAGACAAAAGAATATATATATTTTTGCTACTCACGTGATTAGTTTGGTTATAGGTTTTGAGATCCAAAAAAGCATAATGTTTAGAAGTAGAAATGTGGTCTTGTTTGAGGATCAAACCCTTGATGATTTAAAGAAGGAGGTGTTAGGATCAGAGTGGCACTAAGAGGGGGGGGAGGTGAATTAGTGCAGTGGATTAAAACTTATAAGTTTGAAAATGATTTTGTAAATGTGCAGAGATTTTGATTCAACAATGAATGACTTGATAAGAGTAGCTCCAGTAAAGTGAGAAGATGAAAACCGAAAGCTTGCTACTGTGAAAATAACAATTTCAGAAAGGTAAATACTCACACATTGAAGGAACACACCAATTTAAAGTGGTTCGGTCAAATAACCTACATCCACTTACGAAGCCTTCTTCGATGAGGCTCCTAACTTCCACTAGCAAATCACTTTGAAGGGGAAGGACAAATACCCCTCTTACAACTTTTTACAAGTGGTTCACACTCTTACAAATTTTCAAAGAGAAAGAAGGAGGTGAACACTTAAGCTATTGAAAACAAGACTTGCTAAAGACTTTGCTAAGGCTTAATCTCAATTTCTTACTTCTCAAAAAGTTGTATTATCTACTGAGAATTGAGGGGTATTTATAGACCCCAAGAGGATTTAAATTCTCTTGGGTTCCCGAAGCTGGCGGTGCCACCGCCTGTCAGTGGCGGTGCTATCGCCTATCGATGTCATATTGACCGTTTACAGGCGGTGCCACCGCCCGACCTCTCGGGTGCTGGGCGGTGCCACCGTCGAACCTCTTGGGTGCTGGGCGGTGCCACCGCCTAGTCTGGCGGTGCTACCGTCTACACTATTTCAGCTCACTGGTTGGGCTCCAAACTTAGCCCAAACTAGTCCAAACTCGGGCCTAATTGGCCCCTACTTAGGTTATAAGATTAACACCTAATCCTAACCCTAATTAACATGCAAACTACGAAATTAAGACATAGTCCTAAACAAGTTTTTAACCGGCAACGTCTAGTTTCCTTTCGGTGAGCTTTTCGGTGAACTTCCGGTAGACTTCCGATACACCCTAGGATTTCTTCCGGCGGACTCCCAGCAGGCTCCCGGTCTTGTGGCGAGTTCAGCGAGTCTTTGGCAAGTAGCTGAACCTTCTCGGTGATTCCGCGAACCTCTGACGATCTCTCCGGTGGACTTCCGAAGACTTCGGCAAGTCCTCGATTTCTTCTCGATTGGTTCCGGCAGCACTTCCAACGATTCTTCGGACTTTTGGCGGACTCTCGAACACCCATCAAACTTGACTCCAGTAGACTTGCTTTATGTGTTCAAGCTATCGTAGTTAATCCTACACAAGTAAAGCAAAACTTCGATCTAGACAATTACTCCTAAACAATTAATTAAGTTGTCTGACATGTCATTGGTCCCTCGACGCTTCGTTCGATTCTTCGGCGCATTGTCCTCTCTTGCGGCCTATTGCCCAATCGGCCAGTTGACTCCGCAACTCTGATATCCTAGGCGCAACACCCGCTCTTCTTGGCCCGATGCCTGAATCCATGGCCCGAAGCCTTTTGTCGATACATAGACCAATCCACCGACCTGACGTCCAATCTTCTGACATGTTCCTCCGGCCCAACATGATTTTCCTGCTTTAATTGTCTCATCCTGATCGAAGCATCCTACATCACTCAAAATGCAGATAAAATCATAAATACATATCAAGTGGTTTCATCATCAAAATACGAGATTCAACAAGAGGCACAAACTAAGACTCTTGTAGAAGAATTAGCATATTGTGTCCCAGTTACTCCTCTAGGGTGATGGGGGAGATGTGTAGGAAAATGGTGTAAAGCCTGATATTAATCTACTTATAGGATATGTTGAGCAAGAAGAAGTTGGGGAGCAACTTCCCGCAGAACCTCAATTGAGAAGATCTTCTAGATAATGTCAACCTTCCAAAATATACTTTATATATGAGTATGTGATGCTTATTAATGTAGGTGAATCATAGAGTTATCAAGAAGTGATTGAAAGTGAGTAGAAAAAGAAATGATTAGTTGCTATACAGGAAGAGATGGATGCTCTACAAAAGAACCATATATATGATTTGGTGCAACTACCAAAGGGAATGAATGTCTTGAAGAACAAGTGAGTTTTTATATTGAAGACTCAAGAACATTGTTCTCAACCAAAGTACAAAGTTAGATTGGTTTTGAAAGACTTTGGTCAAAGAAAAGACATTGACTTTGAAGAGATTTTTTTTACTATTGTTAAAATATCTTCTATTCATGTTACTTTTAGTATTGCTGCTAGCTTAAACTTGAAGGTTGAGCAGTTGGATGTGAAGATAGCTTTCCTTTATAGTAATTTAGAGGAAGAAATTTATATGGAGCAACCAAAAGGCTTTAAAGTCAAAGGTGAAGAAAATTTTATGGGTTGAAGTAAGCTCTAAGATAATGGTACAGAAAGTTTGATTCATTTATGATTAAAAATAGATTTAAAAAAACAGCTTCAAATCATTATGTGTATATCTAATGGTTTAGTGATGATTTTATTATTCTCTTATTTTATGTTGATGACATGCTTATTCTTAAAAAAAATATGTCTATAATTGACAGGTTGAAGAAGAAACTGAGTGAGTCCTTTATAATAAAGGACATGGGTCAGCAAAGCAAATACTAAGCATGCAAATTTCTTGTGATAAAAAAAAAGAAGATTTGGTTGTCACAAGAGAAATACATTGAGAAGATATTGGAAAAGTTTAGCATGAACAATGCAAAGCCAATTAGTTCTCCTCTTTCAGTTCACTTTAAGTTGTGCTAAGAGCATAGCCCAACAAGTGATTAGTAGAAGGAGAAAATACAAAAGGTTCCTTATGCTTCAATAGTTGAAAGTTTAATGTACATGATGATATGTACGAGCAGTGGGTATTACTAACAGATTTCTTACAAATTCAAGCAAAATGCACTAAGCAATAGTGAAGTGGATTTTTAGATATTTAAAATGGAACTATAAAGTTTGTTTAAGTTTTGAAGATGGATCACCTATATTGACATGTTACACATATGTAGATATGACAAAAGATATTGATACGAGAAAATTCACATCAGGTTTGTACTTACTTTTCCATGAGGAGCTGTGTTATGACAATTCAGATTACAAAGATGTATTGCTCTCTCTACTATAAAGGCAAAATATATTGCTGTTACAAAGGTTTGCAAAGAAATATTATAGATTAAAGAATTCTTATAAGAATTGAGGTCGAAATAAGAAAATTATGTGGTGCATTGTAACAGCTAGAGCATTATCCATTTGTGTAAGAAAGTCAACTTTTTATTCCAAGTCAAAGTATATAGATGTCAGATACTACTGGGTTCGAAATGTACTTGAAAAGAACAGTTGCAACCTCAGAAAATTCACACAAATGACAACAAAGCAGACATGTTGACAAAGACTTTATCGAAAAAAAGATAAGAGATATACCAATAGTTGATCAATATGACTTCATATTGAAGAGTCAATGAGACAGCCTCCCTTATGGGTTGAAGGGGGAGGTTGTTTGACAAATGACCCATTATTCAGCCTATAGTGGGCTTTAATAACCCTAGCCCACTTTAGCTTTGACACTTCTCTCTTTTAATCTAAACTCTAACTCTTTTAAATAAGAGGTGTAGCGTTTAGAGAAGAGAAATTGACAGTAGTGGCTGTGAAAAAGAGAAGCAGTAGTGACAGTTGAGGGCAGAAAAATAAGAGAAAAAGAAAATGGAAGAAGACAAAGACAATGTACAAGCTATTCTCAATTATTCAAGCATTATTCTCACCTCAAGTTGGATTAGATTTACAGTGAATTCTTACTATGATCACTTGAGGAGATTTTAGATATTATGCATAGTAACATAATACTTATATCTCAATTATTCTCCTATGATTGTTATTTGGGTTTTGGGCAAGACACTTTGAGATTTGTATATTCTTTATTTTTATAGTAAATTTTCTATAATTTTTATTTTTCACATTGGAGGAATTTTTTATGTAAATCTTAATACTTATATTTGTTGAATTGTGTAAAAAGTTTATCCGATTATCCCGTTGCACGATACATCTACTTTGCACAACATCTCAGTCTATAAATCCTTCCTTTATAACTAACAAAAGCATTCAGTCTATAATTTAATTATTTTTAAAGCAAACAATAGCAATTGAGGTGCCTAAATAGATATTATACTTTTAAACGGATAAACACTTATCTCTAAGTTTGGATATGATAAAATTTAGAATAATTATGACAAATCAATTCCAGAAGATAAGGAAGCATCAATTAGACATGCCATGTTAGCATGACATAAAAAAAAAAAATTGTATTCCATCGTTAAGCCACTTAATATTCTGGATACGATGATAATTACAAAACCAATACTGTATAAAGACCGAGAGCATTTGTCATATACACTTCTAACATAAACTCTTATAGGAACAAAAGACACACTATGTGATTTTTGACTCTTGAGAAGAATTCACTCATCAAATTGTGACTCATACATAATATTATATCTCTGAAGAAAAATATGTTCTCCATGTAGATATGACAATGCTTGAAAAACGGATCATGTTTGATTAATTTCACTTGATGTTCAAAAATCGATCGGATCAAATAAAACAAGATATGATTTTGTAATATAATCATTTGAATATTTCCTATTATTTATTTCAGAGGATATTTATGTTAATTTCAAATGAGGATTAAGTGGAGAAAAGTATTTTTTTTCTTTATATTTCTCCTTTCTTTTCAGCCTTCTTTTTATTTTCTTTTCAACTAACTATCTTTCTTACATCTTCTATTATATTTTATATATTTATCATATTTTATAAAATTGAAGTCTTATTTACATTTTTTTACCAATTTTAAATATTATATTTTTAAAATTATTTTATAAAATTACATATAATTTTAATTATTATATTTTTTTTAAATATTTTTTAATTATATATATGGTCTAATCAAGTTTGATCGAGTCAATATTATGTTTGTAAAGGTCCATATTGTTGGTATCAACAACTTTACGCCGCGGCCTCGGGGCCAACACGGCTTGGTTCAGGTCCGAATGATCGGGGATCTCGCTGGGTGGCCTTCGGGATGACTGAGGCAGCCGGCTTTGGTGGTCCGATCGCGGCAGGGTCGTTGTTTCCTCTGAAAAGGGGAGGGGGCTCCGTGCCTGGGCGTTCGGTGGAGGGGCACTTCGTCTTTGTCCCCGCACACAGGTCGGGTCGGGGAGCTCGACCCGACCCCTCCGACGATCAAGTTAGTTCCACGTCTAAAGGGGGTTTTTCTAGGGTGTTTTGTTTTTTCTCCTCCTTTCCTCTTCGGACGCAAGGGTTTTTATAGGGAAAGTTACTGTTTCCTGATGTGTCTGACTGCAGGGAGCAGTGTCGTATTTTGGATAGCGTCTGGCACCAGCATTGGTGTTGCGTAAAGGACCGGGCTTCTGTAGGATGGTGTCGTGCCTCGGTCGGCATTCTGGTCTGCTCCGACCAGGCGTTGGCAGGTCAAACCGAGGCAGGCGACCCCCGTGGCTCCTCGGTCTGTGTGGCCCAAGTGACGTCACCCCTGGGCGAGTGACGTCGACTCGTGTCCCATCATCACAAAGGACGTTGGTTCGTGTCCCATTATTATTATTACCCTCATCATTCTCCCCCCCGGAGGAAGCCATGCATCGGCTGTTGTTAGGGGGGTCCGAGGCGTGGCTTTGCTTTAGGTGATTATTCCTGTCGGCTCGCTTTCTGGTCAGCGCCGGGGAGGCTTCCCAGACGGTCGGGATGATTGGTTGCTGGTCTGCCGTCCTGCACGACGTGTGACCGTGGGGTATGATTTGAGCGAGGCGGAAGACTCGGGCGAGTAGATGGCGCCGATGTGTGGAAATCATGTACTCGGCAACCGAGGTATGCGGCTCAAGCAGGCAGGCCGCGCAGAGGTGGCACGGGCAGACTGTGCCGGGGGACACGGCTCAGGCGGGCAGGCCGTGCAGAGGTGGCACGGGCAGACCATGCCGAGGGAGACGGCTCAAGCGGGCAAGCCGCGCAGAGGTGGCCTCGGGCCGACCGTGCCGAGGGACACGGCTCAAGCGGGTATGCCGCGCAGAGGTGGACTCGGGCAGGTCATGCCGAGGGACACTGCTCAGGCGGGCAGGCCGCGCAGAGGTGGCCTCGGGCAGATCGTGCCGAGGGACACTGCTCGGGCGGGTAGGCCGCGCAGAGGTAGACTCGGGTAGGTCGTGCCGAGGGACACTGCTCAGGCGGGCAAGCCGCGCAGAGGTGGCCTCGGGCAGATCGTGCCGAGGGACACTGCTCGGGCGGGCAGGCCGCGTAGAGGTGGACTCGGGCAGGTCGTGCCGAGGGACACTGCTCAGGCGGGCAGGCCGCGTAGAGGTGACCTCGGGTAGATCGTGCCGTGGGACATTGCTCGGGCGGGCAAGCTGTGCATAGGTGGCCTTAGGTAGATCGTGCCGAGGGACACTACTCGGGTGGGCAGGCCGCGTAGAGGTGACCTCAGGCAGATCGTGCCGAGGGACACTGCTCAGGTGGGCAGGCCGCGTAGAGGTGGCCTCGGGCAGATCGTGCCGAGGGACACGTCTCAAGCGATAGGCCGTGCAGAGGTGACCTCGGGCCGACCGTGCCGAGCAGATGCTTGGCACGACAATCTGTCATGCAGCGATCTGTGAACGTGGGTAGCAGGGTACATCTTCGTCTGTGCGGGGGTTGGGGGCGATCCCTCGTGCGGGGTCGCCGACTCTCGGGAGTCGAAATCGAGAAGACCATGCCTCGACATTCGTTCCGCGTGCTAGTTGGCTGCCCTGTCATGCCTTATTTATGGCGGGGCGACGTTTGGCCTGCTCGATGCGACGTGCCCTGCGGGACTGGTGCTGATGGGCTGTTGCCCGCTACCTAGGATGCGAAGGGTCGCTACTGGCGGGATCCTCCCTATAAATAGCATGCAGTGGGTTTTCTGCATGCCTTTCTACCGGAAATCCGTTCAGTCATTTCTTCTGGACCCCGTCGCTTCCATTCGAGTCGCCCCCCCCCACCTCATCTTCAAAAACAAAAGGTCGGTAAGAATGGCCTCCCCTTCCTTCGTGACTTCCCCCTCTTCTCCTTTCCACTCTAGTGAGGTCGGGGAGAAGACATTGCCGCCAAGCCTTGACTCATCATCCGACGAGAAGGCGGCGCGGGGCGCTTGAAGCCCTGATATGGCCGCACGATCTCGACTCCACGATTAGCGAATCGCTGCTAGGCAATTTCCGGGAGCGCTACTGTATCCCGGAGGGTTATGTTCTTCTTGCCCCGGAGCCGGGGCAACGGGCGTACGACCCGATCCCCAAGGGTTTCGCCCTAACTCTGGATGCCCTCGAGGTGGGGTTGCGTTTCCCTTTGCACCCCATCATCAGTTCTTGCATCTCCTAGTGGCGCATTTCCCCGTCACAGATGGCATCAAATTCCTGGAGCTATCTGGTGGCCTTCTTGGGGGAATGTCACTACGCCGGTATCACCCCGACCCGGTCCCTCTTCTTGTCTTGTTTCCGTCTCTCCAAGGGGTCCGGGGGTTACTATCTGTCAGCCCGATCGAGCTTCCGGGTTAGCGGGGCCCCTTCCAGCAACAAGGGATGGAAGGGGCGTTTCTTTTACATTTGCTGCGCAAAGGACTAGGGGTTCGGGCTCCAATGGTCGGCACGCATGATCGACAAAATCGCCCCGGCTCTAAATGACGACGAGTACAGAAACCTCCGGAGACTCAAGGAGATTCTTCCGTTTCCTCGCAGGGCTAGCATTACGCCATGACGCTGATGGACCGAGTGCGCGACGCTGGTCGGGTGATCGGCCACTTGAGCGACCGCAATGCTAAGCTACACAGGGAGATCGAGGAGATCCGCGCGGGAGCAGCTCCTGAAGCAGTGGCCGCAGCCGAGCAACGTGCGTCGAATCTGGAGGCGGAGGTGACGCGTCTCAGGTCCGAGCTCAAGGCAGCGGAGGAGCAGAATAAAGGACTTCAGGAGCTTATGAGGTCCACTAAGGCTGAGGTTCACCTGGCGAGGAACGAGACGCTAGCTCTCAACCAGAAGTTGGAAGAGGCGTATGCCGAGGCACGAGCGTCTTCCGAGGCCCTGGCCGACGAGATTCGTCAACGGCCGGAGAAGGATAAGAAGCTGATCGAGGATTATAAGAAGTCCTCGGGCTTCGAGCTCGGGCTGACTCGGATGGGGCAGGTCACTTATGAATATGGGTACCGGATCGCCCTGGCCCGTTTCAAGGCGCGTTACCCCGAGCTCGAGGTCCCGGGAGACCCCTTCGACTCTTTTCCTGAAGACTTGGGTGTCGATATGCTCGAAGAAGTCCCTTTTGATGATAGCGTTGACGTCCCCGGGAAGTAGTCCAATTGTAATTTTTGTAACAGGGCTGGTCGTGTGTCAGCTGATGACGTAACGCATAGTCTGGTCCTATAACCGAATTTTTCCTTAAATGAAAGCTTTGTGTTCAGACTTTCTTCTTGTCTTTCTTGTCTCCATTGCATAAAAAACCTTTTTAGGTTTTGTACGTTCCACGCCCTTCGCAGGTGGTGGCCCTGCATCGTCGTGAGTCGGTACGTACCGATCTTGACGATGCCGACCACCCGATAAGGTCCTTCCCAGTTGGGCGCGAGCTTGTCGCGCGCTCGGGACGGGTCACTGACTTCGGCTTTGCGTAGGACCAAATTACCTAACTTAATTGGACGGGGACGTACCTTCCGGTTATAGATTATGGCGACAACTCTTTTGTAAGAGAGGGATTTTAAGTGTGCATTAGCACGTCGCTCCTCAAGCAGGTCGAGACCGGCTCGAAGCCCTTCGATCGACGTCTCTTGCTCGTAGCTTTCCATCCAAGGGGTCGGGATAACTACCTCGGGTGGAAGGATGGCCTCGGTCCCGAATGCGAGGCTGTAAGGGGATTCTCCGGTCGCAGTTTTGGGGGTGGTCCGCAAGGACCATAAGATGCTAGGGAGCTCGTCCACCCAAGCCGAACGGGCTATGGATACTCTTCTTCTGAGGCCGTTCAGAATGGATCGGTTGGTTATCTCCGCGAGTTCGTTCGTCTGGGGGTGGGCTACCGAGCTGAACCTTAGTTGAATTTTAAAGCTCGCGCAAAATTCTTGGAAGCGTGCGCTAGCGAACTGGGGGCCATTATCCGTGATGATGGTCCTGGGCAAGCCGAACCGTGTCACTATGCTCTTCCACACGAACTTCTCCACCTGACGTTCTGTGATCGTTGCTAGTGGCTCGACTTCGACCCACTTTGTGAAGTAATCCACTCCCACAACGATGTATCTACGTTGCCCTAAGGCTAGCAGGAAAGGTCCGAGGAGGTCCAATCCCCACTGTGCGAATGGCCATGCGCAGTTAATGGGGGCAAGCGGAACCGCGGGCTGCCAGGGCATCCGGGCGTGCCTCTAGCATGGGTCACATCATTATACATAAGCTTTCGCATCCCGATACATGGTGGGCCAATAGTACCCTTGGCGATGAATCTTGTATGCCAAGGTTCGCCCACCGATGTGTTCTCCACAAATCCCTTCGTGGACTTCGGCCAGAATCGACCGAGCTTCTTCAGGTTCCAAACACCGTAGGAGGGGATGCGAGAAAAACCTCTTATAGAGTCGTTCGTTCATCTCGGAGTACCACGCCTGCGTTCGGCGCAGTCGCCGAGCCGTGGCGTCGTCGGCGGGGAGGATCCCATCACGCTTAAAGCGTAACATCTCCTACACCCATGTGGTTTGTGGGTCGGCCGAGGACACAGCCGTGATCACGATTGCATGGTGAGGGAGCTCCTCGACCTCGGGTTGAGCTTCAGGATCCGATTTCGACGCCAGCTTAGCCAGCGTGTCTGCTCGTTTGTTCTCAGCCCTCGGGACCCTGGATAGCATAAAGCGGGAGAAGTTGGGGGTCAGGGCTTTTACCTCTGCCAGGTACTTTAACATGGTTGGGTCCCGGGCCTCGTATCCACCGCTGAGGTGTTCGGCCACCAACTGTGAATCGGTGAGGACGTGTATGGCGTCCACCTGCATCTCAACGGCCAACCTAAGTCCTGCTAGGAGTGCCTCATATTCCGCCTCGTTGTTTGTGGCTTGAAAGCCAAAGCGGAGGGAGCATTCAAATGAATGCCCATCAGGGGCTTCCAGAACTAACCCTGCGCCCGCACCCCTTGAGCTAGCTGATCCATCCATGCGTAGGACCCACACTCCTCTGACCGGTTCTGGGTTCTTATCATCGGGCTGAGTTAGCTCTGAGATGAAATCGACCACAGATTGGGCTTCGATGGCGGTCCTCGGCACATATCGTATGTCGAACTCGCCGAGCTCCACCGACCATTTGAGGAGGCGACCTGCAACATCAAATTTAGATAAAACCTGCCAGAGCGGTTGGTCAGTAATCACCTCGATCAGATGGGCTTGGAAGTAGGGGCGCAACTTTCAGGCTGTCAGGATGAGCGCCAGCGCTAGTTCTTCGATCGGTTGGTACCGCTCCTCGGGTCTGCATAGAACATGGTTGATGTAGTAGACTGGTAGTTGCTCTCCTGAGACCTGCTTGACCAAGACGGAACTAACCGCGTGACGGGAGGCGGCAAGGTAGATACTGACCTTTCCCCGGAAGAAACTGAGGCCAAGTAGGGGAGGCTGGCCAAGTGTTGTTTTACGCGCACGAAGGCTTCCTCACATTCGGCTGTCCACTGGAAATTCTTCGAGTTTTTTAGGGCCCGAAAGAAGGGAAGGCATCGGTCGCCCGATCGAGAAAGGAACCGAGATAAAGCGGCGAGCCTCCCGTTCAGCCGTTGCAACTCCTTGATTGTCCGTGGGGCCTTCATGCTGAGAATGGCCTCTACCTTCTCTGGGTTGGCGTCGATTCCTCTTTCATGTATGATGAAACCGATAACTATACGCCGAAAGCACATTTCGTCGGGTTGAGTCGCAAGCCGTACCTTCACAATGTGGCAAATGTCTTGGCCAAGTCGGTCAGGTGAGCCTCTGTCGTTTGGCTTTTTACGATCATGTCATCAACGTAGACCTCCATATTTCGCCCGATCTGCTAGGCGAACATCTTATTTATGGTCCTCTGATATGTGGCCCTAGCGTTCTTTAGACCAAACGGCATAACCCTGTAAAAGTATACCCCCTGATCGGTAATGAAGGCTGTGTGTCTTGGTCTTTGGGCACCATCCTGATCTGGTTGTAGCTAGAGAAGGCGTCCATGAACGAGAGGCGAGCGTGCCCGTCGATTGCATCGACCAATTGGTCGATCCTTGGAAGGGAGTAGCAGTCTTTCGGGCATGCACGATTAAGATCGGTGTAGTCAACGCACATTCTCCAGTTCCCATTAAACTTCTTGACGAGGACTACATTGGATAGCCATCGCGGGTACTTGACCTCTTCTATGAAGGTAGCTGCCAGAAGTCGCTCCACTTCCTCACACACGGCTAGTTGCCGGTCGGGGGCCTGCCATCGGGGCCTTTGCTTTATTGGGCGAGCATCGGGCGAAATGTTAAGGCGATGTTGCACAACTTGGAGATCGACGCCCGTCATGTCAGTGGGTGACCAGGCGAAGACGTCAGCGTTTTCCTGTAGGAAGCCGACAAGCTGCTCCCTTTCTTGCTCGTGGAGTTCCGATCCGATCTTGATCGTGCGATCCAGTCGGCCCTCCAGTAGGGGTAGGCCACAGGTGGGCTCCGCTGGCTCAGGATGTTGGGTTGGTTTCTTTGGTTCCCGGGGGGTCCCCCAAGGTTTGGTCAGCCTTCCCTCTTTTGTGTAATGAGACAGCCATCAAGTAGCACCGTCTTGATTCGTGGAGGCTTCCCCTGACTTCTCTGACCTCGGCATGGGTCAAGAACTTCACCGTCTGGTAGTAAGTGGAGACGACAGCCCTGACCTTGTTGAGGGTCGGGCGGCCAAGGATCGCGTTGTATGCAGTTGGGAGGTCGACCACCAAGAAAGTTGTTATCACCGTCTTCGTCCTCAGCGGGGCTCCCAGGGTTAAGGGCAAAGTGATCGCTCCCATTGGCGAGATCGAGTCGCCGGTGAACCCGGTGAGTGCTGAGCACATCGGCTTCTGGAAAGCATCCAGGTAGAGTAAGTCTCACCTGGGCATTGGCGATCCGCGCCGCTATTACAAGCGCATTGTCATGTTCGGTTCGTTCGGCCCCTTCAGTCGGGAACGTGACTTCGGGCTCGGGCCCGCGCTTGGAGCCTTCGGCCGGAGCGGCGCGGGCGTATGCCTTCCGTCTGAACATACTGTTCCCACCGGAAGCTGGGCCGCCTGTTATCACGTTAATCTGTCACTCAACGGGGCCCTCTGGGTGGGGCGAAAGTTCCCTCCCTAGTCGGAGGTTTTGGCCAAGGTGTCCTTCACGAATAAGCTCCTCGATCTACCGATTTAGTTCGCGGCACTCCTCAGTGTCGTGTCCATTTTGTCGATGGAAGCAATAATACTTTGATTGGTCCATCAGTTCCCGTGAGCTTCTCATCGAATTGGGGGGTTCTGAGCAACCCCTTATCTCTTATTTGGAGAAATATCTCTGTTTGGGAGGTGCCCGAGATGGAATGAGGGGACCTCCTTTCTGCCGAGGGGTCGGACCGGTCCAACTTGCGCCTAGGTGTGGCGGATTGTTGCGCCCGAGGTGGTTCCGGCATGGACCTTTTGTTCTCTTCTCGCCTCCCGACCATCCAGGCCTCCGCCGCGATGAAATAGTTGGCCCGCTGGAGCATCTCCGGCACCGTGGTAGGGGGTCGCTCCACGAGGGACCAAAAGAACCTGGAAGGTCGCAGGCCTATCATAAACGCCTGCATTAATAGAGAGGGATGAGCGTTCGATAACCCTAGGATTTGGGTAGCAAAGCGATTCACGAACTGGGAAAGGGGCTCATCCTCCCTTTGATTGAGTCCGAGGAGCATGGCGACGGACGACTTCGGGCGGGTGTAAGCTAGAAAGTTGAGCTCGAAGTCGTGGGTGAGCTGATCAAATGAGGTGATGCCTCCGGGTTTCAGGCCGCTATACCATGCATAGGCCAGCCCCCTCAGAGTTGTGGGGAACGCCCTGCACATCAAAGTATCAGAAGTTCCGTACAACGCCATTTGGGTGTGGAAGGCGGCTACGTGGTCCGCTGGGTCGATGATGCCGTCGTATGAGTCGAGTGAGGGGAGGCGGAAGTTCGGGGGAACTGCCTGATCTTGTATCTCAAGCGCGAACGGTGACCCTTGACGCGCGTCCTCCCCGAGTTCTCCCTTCGATTTATGGACCTCCCTCTGCACTTCGTCAAGTCGTTAGTTGATGAGGTGCAGTTGGGTTCGCATGAAGCTTGTCAGATCCGTTGATAACACCTCGGGCTCCGGGCGAGCGCTCGGATTTCCCGTTGCTCGATCGTCCAACGGGGCCGATCGATCCCGAGGCGTTGCAGGGAGCTCCGGGAGTCCTATGTAATCCCAAACGGGCGGCTCTTGCTGCCGTAGCGGTTGGACCGTAGGTGGGTGCGCCGGATGAGAAACGAGTGGGATGATGGTCTAGACCATCCCAGTCATAGTTCGGACTTGATGAGCGAGGTTCTGGAAGGCCTCGAACGATATCAGGGACGGGTCCGTTGGGGCACCCTCGAGCGGCAACAAGCCTGGGGGGTGCTCAGTTCGAGGTCCACCATGCGGGGAGTGTTCCCCCAGAGCCCCGAGCAATTGCGACCCCTTAGCTGTGGGTCCATCCGAGTCGATTTGGCAATCTCTCGACATTCAGCCCTCCTTCTAGTGCCAAAAATGTTGGTGTCAACAACTTTACGTCGTGGCCTCGGGGCCAACATGGCTTGGCTCAGGTCCAAATGATCAGGGATCTCGCTGGGCGACCTTCGGGATGACTGAGGCAGCCGGCTTCGGTGGTCCGATCGTGGTTAGGTTGCTATTTCCTCCAAAAAGGGGAAGGGGCTCCGTGCTTGGGCGTTCGGTGGAGGGGTACTTCATCTTCGTCCCTGCACACAGGTCGGGTCGGGGAGCTCGACCCGACCCCTCCAATGATCAAGTTAGTTCCAAGTCTAAAGGGGGTCTTTCTGGGGTGTTTTGTTTTTTCTCCCCCTTTTCTCTTCGAACGCGAGGGTTTTTATAGGGAAAGTTATCATTTCCTGATATGTCCGACTACAGGGAGTAGTGTCGTACTTTGGATAGCGTCTAGCACCAGCATTGGTGTTGCATAAAGGATCGGGCTTCTGTAGGATGGTGTCGTGCCTCGGTCGACGTTTTGGTCTGCTCCGGCCAGGCATTGGCAGGTCAAACCGAGGCAGCCGACCCCCGTGGCTCCTCGGTCTGTGTGGCCCAAGTGACATCACCTTTGGGCGAGTGACGTCGGCTCGCGTCCCATCATCACAAAAGATGTTGGTTCGTGTCCCATCATTATTATTACCCTCATCACATATTATTCAAGACATGCACATGGCATTCATATAGACATAAAATATGGACCAATTATATATTATCTTATGTAATTAATTATTTTTAGTATTTTAATATTTATAATTTTAAAAATAATATTAAGATGTTTATGTTTATGAAAGTAAAACATTTAATCTATTTTCTTCTCACATCGTTAATTCTATTAATAAAAATATTATAGGATTTACCAGTGAGTACAGGTTGATTTTAACTCACTTCGATTATTATTAAGTATATTATTTTTATTAATAGATTTGATGAAGTAAGAAGAAATGAGATTAAATATTTTATTTTTATAAATATATAAATCATAATTAAAAAAATATAGATCAAAATACTAAAGATAACTAATTATGTAATTAATTATCCTCGTAAAAACACCTCACAAGCCGAGTGCAATATGCAAATAAAGCCAATTGGTATTACTATCATACCATACCATATTACACTGCATAAAACGCCTTCGCTCCGTAACGCCGTTTGATATCTGTGAAGAATTAATCTCTAGCGTCAAAATAAATACGAAAGAACCTTTCTCTGTTTCTTACCATAACTCTCTTGCACCCGCGGTTACCTGCCTTTTGTTAAGATATCGATATGGGGCCCACTCCCGTCCCACCTGTCCTTCCCGTAGCAACGAAGGTGTATGATATGACACGTACAGTTGATCTCTTTCTCCGTCGTCTCCTCGAACATGAGATTTAAACCTCTAACCCTAATTCTATCCCCAAGATCGCCACAAAAGACCCGGCCGGAGCCTTCATGGAAGACCCCGAAGGAGCCCTCAGCTTCGACTTCGAGGGCGGCCTCGACTCCGCCGCTCCCGCCGCTGCCGCCGCCCCCCTTGCGCCGGCAGATCCCACCGCCGCAGCGGCGACCGCGGGAGCGGTCCTTCACTCTGGCGCAGCCGATCCGACCGTCGTAGCAGCTGGGAATGTCCCTGGGCGGCGGAGCTTCAGGCAGACGGTGTGCCGTCACTGGCTCCGTGGCCTATGTATGAAGGGCGATGCCTGCGGCTTCCTCCACCAGTACGACAAGGAGCGGATGCCCGTCTGCCGCTTCTTCCGGCTCTACGGGGAGTGCCGCGAGCAGGACTGTGTTTATAAGCACACCAACGAGGACATCAAGGAATGCAATATGTACGTATTAAAACGAAATCTTTTTTGCTTAGCTTGATGATTGGTAGCATCATCTTCCTGATCACTTCATGACGCCATGGATCTCCCGTTTTAATTTTTTTTTGAAGATGTATATGTTTTCAATTTGGTCGCCTATGATTTGGCGTTTTGAACTTTTTGCTTTTTGATTGATGTCGACTAATTTCCTTCTTTTCTTCATCTACATCAAGTATGACAGTGGTTTCTTGGAGGCATCTAACGATGGCCTTCATTTTCTTTATCTTCCTATTTAAGCACTGTTCTTGTTGTGTGTTTCTCCCAGCAGATGGAATTAGGAGCATCAGTATAAAGCCGGTCCTTTGGCTTAGTAAAGAGATCACAGATGAGACAATTTAAGGGACGAAGTGTTTGGATTAAAACCAACAGAATACACTTTACAGCAAAACCCGCAAATCATGATGCGGTAAGGTGATTACAGTAAATAGGGCAAGAAGGAGAAAAGACTAGAAATATGTAAGCTTATTCATATCTACAAAGAGGATTTGCAGGTAGTGTAGAGAGAAGAATAGAGACGGATTTTTAGAAGAAAATAAGAAAAAAGGAGAACACTGGTAGGGTCTCCTTGCTACAAAGGGGAAGTAACTTTTACTTATCCAAACATTCAGAAGTTGCAGCCACATCAACCTTATTCCTACTCTATTAAGGATTTCATTGCAACCAAATTTATATGGAAAGTTTTGGCTGTATCAAACTAAATCTGCTTCAGGTTATATAAAAATTCATTTAGTGTTTGATTCTGCTTGCACGGTGTTGAGCTTGAACATTCCTGTTAGTACTATATCATCCTTTTTATTGTTTCCATTTCTCTCGCTGCAACACTGGCACCAGTTATGAAGTTTCATTCAACTTTTGGACTTTATTTCCATTTTTTTAGCCCCTAGCTGCACAATACTGAGATTGCATGAATGAGTGAAAAAAACATAGAAATGTATAATTGTACAGTGTAGTCAATACAGGCGTTTTAATATTGTTTTAATGGAAACTAACACTGTTTGGACTACTGATGATAATGTCTTGAGCTTCTGGTACAAGAATCAAATAGGGTGGGAAGGAAAGATAGAAGATGGAGGTGAAAAAAGGCATAAGAGAATTGGTTATGTGCTTGAGAAGAGGGTTTGAAATTCTCATATGGTCTTCAGTTCTTTTCTTCAGTTCTAAAAGCTTTAGGAGTTGAAATATCATAAATAGCAGTAACAATGTTCTTTTTTTTTTACCAAAAGGATTAGATCCAACAACTTGTATAGAATATTTTCCCTCCCTGTTATAGGATAAAAGGTTACAAAAATCAATAGGGCACCTTCTATGAAAAGGTGTCCTGAGAAGATCTGACAATAGTTGCCCATTTATCATTTTCATGGCACTTCTTTTCTGTAAGAGACATGTTTTTTTCATCTGAAAAATATGGAAGAAATAGAAATGATGCCAATGAATCCTTAATCTTGCAAACAGTTGGGTGTTCCATTGTTTGTATATTAATCATCGGCTGCATATATCACCTCACTGCAGGACATCTTGAGAATCTAGTTAAGTTTGTGGTCAAAATATGGTAGTTTTATATTATTTTTCATGACCAATATACAATTTTTGTGAAGTTTGTTAGGCATTAGGCTTATGGAACTGAAGTTAAGTTTGTGACACTACCTTTGCAGGTATAAACTTGGTTTCTGCCCCAATGGACCTGATTGTCGGTATCGACATGCAAAGCTTCCTGGGCCTCCTCCCCCTGTAGAAGAGGTTCTCCAGAAGATACAGCATCTGGGTTCTTTTGGTTATGGGTCTTCAAACAGATTTTATCACCACAGAAACACTAATTATAACCAACAACTGGATAAGAATCAGTTGTCATCAGCTCCTGGGTTACATAATCAGAATACAGCAGTTAAACCAGCTTCTTCATTTGAACCATCAGATGTAAAACCATCACAGTCCCTAGTAGTGCAGCAGTCTCATCATCAGCAGCAGCAGCAGCAGCAACAGCAACAACAACAACAACAATATCAGCAACAACAGCAACAACAACAACAACAGCAACAACAACCACCACCCCCACCAGCAGAGAACCAGGTCCCTGGAATTATGAATGTCTCATCAAATCAATCAACCAGAACTGCATCTCCACTCCCTCAGGGACAATCTAGGTGTGTTTTGAATGTCTAGAATTCTATGATTTCTGAGAACTTGTAGTGATGAAGTTCTGCAATACCGTTAAGTACGGTTCAGTTTGTGCACCGTACAGGGACTAGGGCAAGTCGCATGATACACCTGGTTCTGGGCATGTTCCTTGGTATAGGGCTTGTACAATCTGGTAAAGGGGCTGAACCACCCAGTACACCAGGTACAGGACCTGTACCAGGCCGTTCCCTTTTCTTGTTCTTTTTCAGCCTTTTTTTTTTCAGGTTTTTCCAGAATTCAGTACCTACCTGTCACGAACGGTCGTCACACACCCATAACATTTTTGCTCCACGAACGGTCATCGCGCACCCATAACTGTTCATGATTTGCTTGCTTCATTGTAGATAAAAGTGTGATTGCATTGGCAAATGGCTGTTCGCATCATATTTGCATGCCATGGCTTGTTTTCTCTAGACCATAGTCGCATGTGAAATGTTAGCCATCTCAACACCCTGGAATTCTCCTGGTGGCACCAGAAGCGATAGGGCTTCGGGGTAGGGTTGGGCATTGATTGGTATACACAAGTTCGCATGTTAACTTGACGGGAGCTTGCCATCATGCCCGACACTCGGTGAGCAGTCGTTTGTGGACTTGCGATTGTTCGTTTTGCCTTCTAAAGTTCTTGCTTTCTCCTTCCTCTTCACGAGACGTCGAGACTTGTCCGTCGCTCGTTTTCGAACCAATCAACATTCTCTTTTTACAGGTTCTTGAGTGAGGTTGCAAATTGGTTGATTCTTTGCGAATGCATATCACAAGGGTGCATCATGATTTAGGCAATCCCAGCTAAGTCTGAGAAGTTGGTGCAAGGGAGCATCATGACTTAGACAACTCTAGCTAAGTCCGTAACTTTATCGCAAGGGTGCCTCACGACTTCAGTAATTTCAGCTAAGTCCGTGACATTGTGGTATCAAAGCAGGCAAGCAATTCGAGCAAACAACGAATAAATTTGCAATCTCGCCATGGTGATGCATCGTGACGAATCGAGCAAGACGGGGCAAGCCGAACCATTGCCCTAAGCATTCGTAGTTGGGCTGCAAGTGTAAACTCGCTCTCATGCCGTTGGAGCCACTCAAGAGGAGTGCAGTAGCGAACATGACGAGCGAGAAGTTGACTATTGTACGTGAGTGGAGGAGGCGCAATCTGGAGCACAAATCGAAAAAAAGAGCCACAAGGAGAGACTCACAACGACGTAAACCCATATGGATGTTCTTGAAGTGAGTTTGAAGGAACTCTACCAAGGCCAATGAAGGCTTCTTGGGTAGAGAGCTCGCAAGAAGAAGTTGAATCTCGAATCGATATGGTTGATTCCTTAGTCAATCAACTGACCGAAGACACCAAGGACTCCGTGCAACATCTGCATGAAGTCGTGGTGGAACTCACTTCTAGAGTGATATTGCTCACAATGGCACTAAATGCAGGAGGGAGCAGAGCAATACCTGCGTTGCGTTGCCACAAAATTTGAGGGCACCTGAGCCTTATTGCTATATGGGTGCTAGGGATGCAAAGGAATTCGAGAATTTCTTGTTCGACATGGAGCAATACTTTTGAGCTACAAGGTTCGATTTTGAAGATATCGAAGTTTCGATAGTAACCATGTATCTGAATGGGGATGCAAAACTATGGTGGCGAACCTGTTAGGAGGAGATCCAACAAGGTTGGTGTCGAGTGGACACATGGGAGGACTTGAAGTGGGAGTTGAGAACTCAATTCCTACCCAAGAACATAGAGTTTGTTGCAAGGTGGAAGCTGAGACAACTCCGTCAAAATACTTCCATTCGGGACTACGTAAAGTAATTTTTCACATTGATACTGGACATACAAGACATGTTCAAAAAGGATAAGTTGTTTAGCTTTCTCGATAGCCTGAAGCCATGGGTACAGCAGGAATTGCATTGAAGGAATGTCATCCATGTGATCGGGGCAATTGTAGCCACGAAAAGGCTCATTGGCTTTGTTTTCTCGGAGGACTCAGGGAAAAAGAAACGATCTTCAGGAAATCACCCATCGAAATATTCTCGAGGGAAGGAGTCCGAGGGCGAACAAAAGAAGAGTTCCCACAAAGGGCCAAGCTCAAAAAGCAAGGCTCTAAAACCTAGCGGATGCTTATTATGCAGAGGATTGCATATGGTGAGGGAGTGCCTACAGAAACAAGCACTTAATGCCTTAACTGCTTCAATCCACTCTACCAAATTAGACAAGGGCAAGGTCGTCGCTCTTACTTCGAGTAGTTTGGAATCCAGCAACGACGATGAGGAGTCACAAGGGCTCCGGATGGGAGCAATGCATTTGTTGAATGCGTTTTAGGGTCAAGTGGGTGAGAATTTGAAGACGAAACCACAAAAAGCAGGGAGCAACGAATTGATGTACGTGAACATCAAGCTTAATAGCCGAGCAACTTGTGCAATGGTCGACATAGGCGCCACCCACAATTTCATTGCCGATAGAGAAGTAAGGTGACTTAGGCTAAATTTGGAGAAGAACCCAAGTCGGATAAAGACAGTGAACTTGGAGGCTAAGCGGATCTTCGGACTAGCGAAGGCGGTACCTATCAAGATCGAGACATGGAGCGAAAGCACAAATATGATGGCGGTGCTACTGGATGACTTCCAAGTGATTCTCGGAATAGAGTTTATGCATGTGGTGAAGTTGGTGCTAATGCCATTCCTAAACTCTCTATGTCTAATGGGAGGCAATGACCCCGGCGTGGTTTCTATTTCTCGAGGAGGAGCCAAAGACCCATAACAAATATCGGCATTACAATTGAAGAAAGGGGTGCGAAAAGGAGATCTAACCTTCGTGGTCGCTGTAAAGTTGGAGCCACTTGATAAGGAGGACACTCATGAACCTACTGTAGTAGTAAACATTTTGAAGGAGTTCACGGATGTCATGTCACCCGAGTTGCTGAAAACTCTGCCACTACGTAGAGGCGTGGATCATCGTATCGAGTTGGAGTCGGGAGTAAAGCCTCTAACGAGACCACCATACCACATGACTTCTCCAAAGTTGACAGAGCTTAGGAAGTAGTTAAATGAACTGCTAAGCGGTGGTCTCATCCGCAGTTCAAAAGCACAATTTGGAGCTCCAGTTCTCTTCTAAAATAAACAAGATGGGAGTTTCCGATTATGTGTCGACTATTGGGCCCTAAACAAGGTGACGGTGAAGAACAAGTATCCCATCCTGCTCATTGCGGACTTGTTCGACCAACTGGGCAAAGTAAAGTATTTCTTAGAACTCAACTTTCGGTCGGGGTACTGGCAGGTGCGCATTGCTGAAGGCAACGAAGCGAAGACTACCTATGTAACCAGATATGAAGCATTCGAGTTCTTGATGATGCCTTTCGGCTTAACTAACGCTCAAGCCATATTCTGTACTCTCATGAACAAACTATTCAAGGAGTATTTAGACAAGTTTGTGGTTGTCTACTTAGACGACATCGTCGTTTACAGCCAAACGCTCGAGGAGCATGTTGAGCACCTTCGAGCAATTTTTAAGGTCCTCAGGGAGAACACTTTGTTCGTGAAAAGGGAGAAGTGCTACTTTGCTCAGACGGAGATTTTGTTCTTGAGTACCGAATCGGTGACGATTCCATTCGGATGGATAAATCAAAGGTGCAAGCTATGGAGGAATGACGAATACCAAAGAAAGTACCAGAGTTGAGATCCTTCCTTGGTTTCGTCAACTACTATCAGTGTTTTATAACTGGGTGCTCAAAGCGCGCAGCTTCACTGACGGAGTTGCTGAAGGAGCAGCCTTGGCGATAGTCTGACAAATGTGAAGTGACATTCTAAGATCTAAAGGCTATTGTGTTGGAAAAATCGATACTCAAATTGTCGGACTATGGGACGCCTTTTGAAGTCCATATAGATGCTTTAGACTTCGCTATTGGGGGAGTACTCATGCAGGAGGGTCATCCGGTGGCCTATGAGAGTTGCAAGTTCAACGAGACCGAGTGACTATTTGGTGTACGAGAAGGAGATGACAACGGTGGTCTATTGTCTACGAGTTTGGTGGCACTACCTTTTCAGATTGCGATTTGTGCTAAAGACGAATAACATCGCTTTGAGTTACTTCTAAACTCAAAAGAAACTCTCCCCAAAGAAAGCATGATGGCGGGACTTCCTGGCTGAGTTCGATATGACAATGGAGTACAAGCTCGGAAGAGCAAATGTCGTGGCCGATGCATTGAGTCGGAAAGTGGAGCTGGTGAATGTTATGCAACTGGAAAGCAGAGGCCAAGCAAGTTAGTTGCTCTCCAACTTTCTTTCTAGAATCAGGGATGGACTGCACAGTGATCCCCAAGCAGTAACCCTGATGCAACTAATCAAAAAAGGGAATATGGTTTATGTTTCTTGAGCGGACAATTTGAGGCGTGAACTCTTGGAAGAGTGTCATGATTCCCTTTGGGTTGGACATTTGGGCATTCACCGAACATTGGCTCTCGTGGAAAGGGGCTTCTATTGGTCGAAGATGGGGACTGATGTGGAGGAATATGTTCCAATATTTCTTACTTGCCAACAAGATAAGGTAGAGCAGCGGAAGCCGAGGCTACTTTTATAGCCATTTCTCGTATCAGAAAGGTTATGGGAGAGCATTTTCTTGGACTTCATATCAAGCTTGTCGGTCGTAGGGGGACTCAGATCGATACTCATGATGATCGATCGGTTTTCAAAGTATGTAATATTTACTACTGCACATTTACACTGTTCAACAGAGGAGGTGACCAAGTTGATGATGAAAAATGTGAAGTATTGGAAAGTCCCGTACAATCTCATCAGTGATCGAGATGCTTGGTTCTTGGGGTGATTTTGGATCGAGTTATTCAAATTGTTAGGGTCCAAGTTATACTTCTCCACAAGCCTCCACCCCCAGACGGATGGCCAAACTGAAAAAATAAATTCGCCATTGAGCAATATCTTTGGCACTACGTGAGCAATCACCCAATGGGATTAGGTGAAGCTATTGAACATTGCCAAATTCTCCTACAACTTACAGTGGAACTCTGCGTCCAATAAGAGCCCCTTTGAGATTATTACGGGACAGCAGTTGTCGACTCCTCACACCTTGGCGATCGGTTATACTGGGAGTAATCTGTCAGCATATCACTTTGCGAGGGAATGCCATTGAAATGTAGATATTGCACGGGCTTACTTGGAGAAGACGACCAAAAAGATGAAGAAATGAGCAGACTTGGGAAGGCGACCATAAGAGTTTAAAGTTGGCGACTTAGTGTTGGTGAAGCTCTAACTAGCATCACTCCAGTTCTTCAGGCAAAAAGTGCACAAGGGATTGGTGCACAAGTACGAAGGACCCTTCCCAATCATCAGCAAGGTAGGCAATGTCTCCTACAAGTTGCAATTGTTGGCGTGGTTCAAAATTTATAATGTCTTCTACGCAAACAACTTAAAAGCCTACCACTTAGATCCACAAGATGCTTCCCGAAGTATTCCAACTCGGCTACCCCCACCAAAGCCTCTTATAAGAAGCGAGTTGAAACTTTTTTAGCGGATCGCAAGACAAAATTATCCAATGGAGCGGAGCAAACCGAATACCTGGTGAAGTGGTGAAAACTTTCCCGAACAGAAGCCAGTTGGGAGCCTGAAGACGCCCTACGACACGAAGTAGCAATCATCAAAGCCTACCAACAAGCGTTGACGAGGGTGTTGATAGTTTAAGTGGGGGAGAATGTCATGAACGGTCGTCGTGCACTCACAACATCTTTGCTTAACGAACCGTTCGTCGCTTTTGCATGCTTGTACAAATGCTTGGCAGCATGTTTTACCTTTGTTTTGTGTGTTTTTGTTTGAAAAATGTAAGCAACGGCAGTTTGCAGCGCTGCAGTGCGATCGCTCACTACGCCGGGCAAAACTGCCCTAAAATGGCTCAGTTTTCGCGTGTCATGGCCTATTTTTTGCAGACCGCAGTCGCACACGAAAAGTTAGCCATCTTAGCACCCTGGAACCCCCCGGGTGGGGGATGGGGCTTCGGGGTAGGGTTGGGCGTTGATTGGTGTACACAAGTTCGCACGTTAACTTGACGGGAACTTGCCATCGCGCTTGACACCCGGTGAGCAATTGTTTGTGGACTTGTAACTGTTCGTTTTGCCTTCTAAAGTCTTTGCTTTTTCCTTCCTCTCTTGTACTTAAAGTGCTTGCTGAATTGTTTGTAAAGCTTTCCTCTTCGCGAGATGTCGGGACTTGTCCGTTGCTCGTTTTTGAACTAATCAACTTTCTCTTTTTATAGGTCCTATGGGACCTGAGCGAGGTTGCAAATTGGTTGACCCTTTGTAGATGCATATCGTGAGGGTGCATCATGACTTAGGCAATCCCAGCTAAGTCCGAGAAGTTGACGTAAGGGTGCATCACGATTTAGGCAACTCTAACTAAGTCCGTGACTTTGCCGCTATGGTGCCTTACGGCTTAGGCAATTTCAGCAAAATCCGTGACATACCGGTGTTTTGATACTCGGTATCACCGAATTGGCATTGTACCATGTTGAGCCTTGGCTGGTATTCTACTGATACATGAAATCACAAACCTTGATAGTGACATTATCTTTAAAGATTCAAATCAAGTTGACTCCATTCTGGATTGTTCATTTTGTCAATGATATTTAGTATTTCGTACCTTGATTTGAAAATTTATATTTTGGGGTTTCTTTCTCTTAGTTGGCAGTGAACACTGACTATAGAACAGGATAGATAGGTAAGGTCAGAAGTAGTTAAGTGATTAAATGTATTGTTTTGCAGTACATTTGGATCACCTTTGTGAAGTGTAGGAGTAGCTGGTTAATCAAATTTATTTAAATGATCATGATAATTTATTGATAAAAATGCTATCGAACAATGTGTAAATAGAATGATTGAGTCGGGTGAGTATTGCATTATCTATAAGGTTAAATAAAGTGTCATTTTGATTTGGGATTATAAGATGTGGATTGTTGAAGTGTATGATCCAGATGACATTTTCCGTAGTGTATGCTCCGCAATGTGTAGTAGTTGAGAATGAAATTGGTGTGTATGTACTTTGTTGTTGTATAATATTCTAGTATTGATATTATAATGTGACAGATATTGTAAATGTTTTTCTGGTATAGAGAACATGGTAGATTTTCTGTGATCCATTACTAGTTTAAAGCTTCTTTCTCTGAGCTTGAGACTATCTGAGAAGGATGTGCTTCTCTGCTTCATTGGATTTTTACACCTTGAAGTGGTTAATATATGTAATCCATATGCATCATACATATTTTTTCACATCTTATATTCTTCATATTTTTAATATCTTTTGGATGGATTTGACTAGACACAGTATTGCAATTCTGATTAAGTTTTTATTCAAAAAATAGGTATTTTATTGTGAAAAGTTGCAATCGGGAAAATCTGGAAATATCTGTCCAGCAGGGTGTGTGGGCAACTCAAAGGAGTAATGAGCCTAAACTTAATGAAGCATTTGAATCTACAGAGAATGTTATTTTAATATTCTCGATCAACAAAACTCGCCATTTCCAGGTATCATATATTTTTCTTTAAGAAATTACTTGTGGACCACATTATGTAGATCTGCAACAGAAGTAAAATCAAATTTAGCAGTTTCTTATTGCATCATCAACTAATTGTGGCTGAAACATAGAATATTGTTTTTGATTTTATTAGGGATGTGCTAAGATGACCTCTAGAATCGGTGGCTTAGTTGGTGGAGGGAATTGGAAATATTCTCATGGAACTGCACATTATGGTCGAAATTTTTCAGTCAAATGGTTAAAGGTATGATTAGTTTGACCTTATGTAAGTTCTGCAACTTTATATTGGTGCCTATTCTTTCCCTCAATCAAAATGTGTCTTATATTTTGATAAATGGCTGTTCCTATTTTCCTTTTTCAAATTTCTACCTTTCTGCATAATGCAGAGTCAAGTATGTCGTTGCATTTTAGAATTTGCTTCCCTTGAATCTTTTT
Source organism: Musa balbisiana (assembly GCA_004837865.1). Taxonomy (NCBI): domain Eukaryota; kingdom Viridiplantae; phylum Streptophyta; class Magnoliopsida; order Zingiberales; family Musaceae; genus Musa; species Musa balbisiana. The sequence continues at coordinate 15,688,917 of CM017193.1, read as the reverse complement.
ATTACATTTGTTAGAAGGCTTTGTACTCAACTTTCTAAGGGAACTTGTCTCCATTAGTTGTTGAAGCTTCTCACAATGGAGAATCATTCTTGCCTATGTTATTCATGAAAAATGTTTTCCATTCTGATTGCTATTAGTTTAACATTGAAAAGTTTTTTGTTACGAATGTTTGTGGAAAATGAAGTTATAGAATATACAATATGATGGCCTATTTCAGACTAGCAGATTGACATGTAAGAGCATTGGCTGGCTCTCAGTAAAATGATGCAGACTGGTTTTTCTGTCAATCTGATTGGATATGGTGTGTTATGATGCCTTGCTCTTGGTTAGGCATGTGTTTCTTCTTGTCAGATGAAGGATATTGTTTATGGTTTTAGATGTGCTGATATCAGTTTGTGGTGTCCATGTGAACACCAATGACAGATAAAATGAGAAAAAACATTTATTTTCTGCATTTGTTGGTCTGAAAATTGGTCATTCCTTAAGAGGAAAACAAAATTATTGTAGAAGTTTCTTAATTGAAATGAGGATAATATCTAGATTTTGGACAATTTGGAAGCTATCATCCACCAAATTGTGTAAACTGAGGGAGAAAAGAAAGGGTTCAACCCAGATAGAGATCAGACAGCTGAAGCTAGATTAGTATCTGCCATTAATTGGAAGAATACGAACTTGGAGACCAAAATTTAAGGATACTCGATTCTGTAACAATATTTGTTTGGAATGAACAAGAATACAAACAAGATGTACATACGATGCATGCATTTAAATTGGATTCATCATTCAAGGTGGATGCAGGTTTGAATATTGCATGAAGAAGGCAATCGCGAGCCTTGGCACCACAGTGTGGTTGCTCTTTGCAATATGCTAATGGTTTGAATCGTGAAAACATACTTTCTAAGGCTGCATATTGACACTTTCTGGATCCTATATTGGTGAGAACGTCATGCTTTTGGGTTGCCTTTTGAGACATTATGGCATTCAGTTAAATCACTTAAACTTGTCTATGCTATTTGTTGGATAATAATTCAAAAATAAATGTGGAAAAAAAAACAAAGATGAGATACAGGATTAGTGAGAAAAACAGACCAAATAACCCTCTTCTCATTTTAAAATACATTTGGATATTTGAAAAGATACGGAAGGGTTAATATATGTAGCAATACCTTTCCAGCCGAACAGGTGATTTCCAGAACTCAAATCTCTGATTACCCAGGTCATAAAAGGAGCAAGCTTAACAGGCCTGAATTGGCTAGGTGGTGGGAATATTAGAAGACCTCTTGTACGAAGCATGGTGAGAAGTCTTAAGACCAAAATCTTATCATTGGCTTGCAACATTGTAATCATAATGGTTTCTTCTTTTATTTGGTTTGCTTGAGAAGTGAAATAATATCAAAAACCAAGTTATCTTATCAAAGAAATGTTTGAACTTAGTGTTGCATATTCATGTTAGTAAAATATCTTAGACAAGGTCTTGTCCATTTGATGGAAACCAATTTGAATGCATTATTCACACAATGATTCTCATTGAAACATGATCAGGTAGCTGTGGAACTTAGAGTTGCTTAATATTTTCCTGGAATTGCTCATCTGTATTTTGTGTAACATGCAAAAAATACTGCTATTACCTTTATTATATGGCTGTGATGTAGTCTTTTCCTTTTCCAAATAGATGAGTTAAGACATGAACCTCTTATGTTTACTCATGACTTTATTTCATGTTTCAGCTTTGTGAGTTGTCCTTCAATAAAACTCATCATCTCAGGAATCCATATAATGACAATCTCCCAGTGAAGGTATGACACAACATCCCATCTGGTAATTTAAGTCAAAAAGGACAATTTTGTCCAATGATTTGCTTTCTTAAATATGGAAAAATTGAAAATAGTCTTGGGAGGATGAAATGCAGTACAATGTAGGATGTTCTATAGAAACTTAATCATCGGTGAAAGTCCATGCTAATTGAAATTATTGAAGTCTCAAAGATCAAAAGTAAAACAACTCCCTTGTTTTTTCCATTTCTACAATATTGATAAATTTGTTCTTTTATCTTGTTTGAATTGTAGTTTGAAAGACTTTGTGAAGCATTTCTGAACTAGTTATATCAACTATTCATATTCTTTCTCAACTGATTGTTTAAATTTAATAAAGTGACCCTAATTTGTGTAACTCTTTAACAAAAACAAGGGGTTATCATAATTTATAATGCACATAATACTATTAGTTTCTTTTAGGTTCTATTTGTTTTTCTTTAAGTGGATGAAGCCAGAAGTCAGGTTTTTAAAAGTGGCATTTTCAAAATCAACTTCTAAATTTTTAGGATTTTTCTATAAATCCCCTCTCATGTCATTATCATTAAAATCCTTCATCGAGATTTATATTCTGCTCCTACATTATGCCTTTTGTAGATTTTGAACTCCTTTATAGGCAACAAACATGACATAATATTTCTTTCATCGTCTAGAGCAACCATTACAATGTTACCATTATGCCCTTGTATGTCCTTGAAAGGTTCCCTTTTTTCATCTTGCTCTTCTGCACATGCCATGACACACCACCATCAGGATTTCTCATTTTCAAATATCATTAGAATCTATCTTCTTTAAAATATGTGACATACTGATAGAGATAAATGCTCATTGAATAATTATAAAGAATTGGAAACTAGACTGCCAAGAGGTGGCCATCTCATGGAAGTATGGCATCAGTTTCCCAATCAAAATGGGAGTGTGATGTCATTTTCTGTGTTAGTGGGAATTGGAAGGTTAGCCTTTTCGCTTAGTTGCAATTTGTGGACTATAAATTTTTTGATGTTTTGGTTTGACCATGGGGAGACAATGATGCAGTGGATGAAAGAAATAATTGGAAAGGAAGTTGGAGGATATTGAGGACGAAGATTATGAAAGAACAAAGTAAAGAAATCTAGAGTGTAGTTGAAAAAAAATCTGATTTGTAAAGGTGAGTAAGACCATGATGTGGCATTGGTTGATTCCAATGTGATATGCATGATTTGTATCATTGTTATCTATGGTTGGTTCAATTTCGCTTGATTTTGACTGGCTTATAATCAGAAATCTTATACTTGGTGAAAAATTTATCAAACTCAAATGAAGTTGTTTGATTTTAACCAGTTCTGGTCGATTTGACATTGTCAGAATAAGAAATAGAAGAGGGGAGGAGCACCAGAAAAGGAAGGAGAAACAATAGGAATATTGAGATAGGAAAGATAATAAGGAAGCCTATGACAATGAGAGTGAAACAAGAGACAAGACTTTGTTACTATTGCATTTACTATCTGCTTAAACTATCAGATTTGTTATCTTCCATCATTTTTGTGATGTTCATTGTCCACTGCCATATAAGACGTTAGATGGGAGGATAGGATGTAGCCCATGTTTTTTATTTTATATGATGCCGCCATGAGATTTAAAGTCAGTTCCAAATACCATGAGTGCTCTTTTCAAGTAATTTCTTTATGTTTATCTTTGCATTATCCTGCACTTTAGCTATGTTATCTCCAAAGTTATAGAAGGATAAGTTTTGAATTCTATGTGATATATAAAATATTATCTATTGTAGTGATATCCTTTTCTTCCAGGTAAATATTGTGATGTAGACCATCCCATCTTGGGTGGTCCAGGGTCAAAATAAGGTTTACTGCTCGATAACCCTTGCAAATTGGTCTGTCTGCTCCAATTCGCCCATTACCAGGCCTGAACCAGGTGGGAAGCCTGATCAGGATTTTCATTGAATTGTTTTTTTTTTTAATCACTTAACCTTAACCCCTTCCTCGATGTTGTGCCCTTCTGTACTCTTGCCACGCTTGCACAATCACTGGCTCACCTCTGCCTGCATTTGCTAACCCTTACTATCCAGTTTAGGATTTTATTGAATTGTTTTCTTTAATCACTTAGCCTTAACCCCTCCCCCTGACACACCCGTGTGCTTGCCTCCCTCGTGTAACCACTGGCTCGCCTTCCTCATGTTGCCTGCAATTGCCGGCCCTATGCTTGAATCGCCTGCCGCTATCAACTCATCACCTGAACCTGGTATTCATGTCCTCTTTGGCTTCCTCTTCCTTGTCTTATCCTTCCCCTCTTCTTCCTCTTCTCCTATTTTTCTCCTCTTCCTCACAGTAGATGAGGTGAATCAATTATAGAGAAACACCTAAGACAATTTATTAGAATTAAAAAATAATTACTTTTGATTTAGTAGTAATATTGTCTTCAACAGAGCTAAATGTCTGGGAAAAGGAACAGTACTCTATCCCAAATAGTTGTGATATACAATTTATTGTTTATTTTTGTATTTTGGAGATTTTTTTTAGTTTTTATCACTTGGAATAAGATGTTTGCTATTAAGACATCAATTTCCCTTTTGGATTCTTATTTAATTGCAGATAAGTCGAGATTGCCAAGAGTTGGAGCCTGTTATTGGTGAGCAGTTGGCCTCACTGCTTTATCTCGAACCAGATGGTGAACTAATGGTGTGCTATTTCCTTTTCAATTAATGTCACTGTTGAAATGTTTTCCAATTTCAATTGCATTATTCTCATGTCTCAAGTAATTCAAATTCTGCGAGTTGAGCTAGGATGTGTTTGGTTGTCTAAATAAAAAAAATCATAATTAAAGTAAACTCTGATGAGTAGTTATTGTGAAGATAGACAGGTCTGGCAAAATATACTAATTTTAGACACTCAAAATCATGAAATTGATTGATTTTGTTGGATCCTTAATCAACTCAATGGTTTCTGTCAACAATTTTAGGCTTGAATAGCCTAAAGTTTCCATATTCTCTTTTTCTGGTAGATTCAGTTCAGATCAATAAATTTTAGCATGTTATATAATCTTTGCCTATTGTTTCATGTAGTATTATAGTTCTCTGCATGGTCAATATGCTAAAATATTTAATCATTTCACTTGGTACTTTCTGCTATTTGGCTAACTTAGTAGATCATTTGCATCTTAGTCACCTATTGATGTGAATTAAGCTTGGATGGCAGTAGTTGTTTCTATCTTTTCATTTTTCCTCAGAATTCATATCTTAGTGTTGATGTTGTATTATATGGTTCAGGCAATGCTGATAGCTGCAGAGTCCAAACGTGAGGAGGAAAAGGCCAAGGGAGTTGGTGCAGACGAGGCTGCAGATAATCCGGATATTGTCCTGTTTGAGGACAATGAGGAAGAGGAGGAAGAGGAAAGCGAGGAGGAGGATGAGAGCAGCGGCCAAGCCACCCAAGGGAGAGGAAGGGGAAGAGGGATGATGTGGCAACCACACATGCCACTGGTACGTGGAGTGAGGCCCGTGGTTGGTGTTCGAGGCTTCCCTCCAGTTATGATGGGGGCTGATGGATTTGGTTATGCTGATGGTTTCGCTGCACCGGATCTTTTTGGTCCTCGGATCTTTCCGCCATTTGGTGGGCCAAGATTTTCTGGTGATTTTTCAGCAGGCCACATGTCGGGCTTAGTCTTTCCTGGTAGGCCCCCACAGCCAGGGGCTGTCTACCCAATGGGCAACCTTGGGATGATGATGGGACCTGGTCGGGCTCCATATATGGGTGGCATGCCAATGGCTGCGATTGGCCGTGCCAATCGTCCTGTAGGAGTACCGCCCTTTCTACATCCTCCTCCACCTCCACTGAATAATCGGGCTGCGAAGAGGGATCATAGAAGACCAGTTAGTGATAGAAATGACAGATATGAGGCTGGATCTGATCAGGGCAACAGGGGCCAGGAGATGGTGGGAAATGTTGGTGGAGTGGATGACGACACAGGGTATTGGCAAGGTGAAAAGGCTCTCGAGGATAGATACGGTGCAGGAAGAAGCTTACAAAATGATGAGAGTGAGAGCGAGGATGAGATGGCACCAAGACGATCGAGGCATGGCAATGGGAAGAGGAAGCATCGTGTGTCCGAGGGGGAAGCTGCCTTGGACTAGTGAATCAGACATATCAACTCGGTGTGAAGGAACATGGACGTCACAGCTTCTTGCTCAGGACATTTTTTGGAGATGTACCCAGATTGTTTCCTCTCTTTTTGCCCTCTCAACAATGTTTGTAATATTTGTACTACAAAAATGGAGTATGTTGCTCAGAAAAAGGTTGGAACTAAATCTTTATGTTAAAGAGCAGTGAGAGGTTATGTATTTGAACGATAGAAATTAGTCAAGAGGATGGCAGGAATGCAGGGTAACTGCAGCCATCTAAACTTGTTTCTGTAGAGTTCTGTATAGGATGCTGAAATGTTAACCTGTACAATCATTCGAGTTGTTGAGGGCCTGCAGATTGGAATCAGCCGCAGCAAATTTCAACACAGATTTATGCCACCTGATGAAGTTTCGCCTCGAATTCAATTTCTGGGTTGTTTTAGGTACTGCTGAAGTTGCTTTTCAGAGAATTCAATTCATAATTGCTACCCCATGAGCAGTGGCTGCAGATACAATCCTGAAGTCCTCATTCTGATTTCTTGAACAGGTGATGCTTATAAGCTATAGATTAGATGGGATGCTGCATCAACCGAATCGATCATTGGTTCGTTGATTAGCTGCAGGCAAAAAATAACACAAAATTATCCTTTAAACAAAACATTTGATACTTGGAAATCGAAGTCATGTATGGGACTCTATTGTCGCTGCCTGATATTGATACTTGGAAATGGAAGATAATTGCATGGTAGCACAAAGTTCGGTCTTAAGCACACAGAGCAGTCTGTCACAAAAGCATAAACAACGACTAAATCAATAAGATATCACAAACAAACCATTTCTTTGTATTATTAAACACTGGTGTCGATCTACAGGCTGATGTATAGCTTCTTCTCTTAGCTTCTTGTGGACAACCGTCATAGGATGGAGCAAGGACAAGCTGAACATGATTGTTGCATCTATATCATTATCCTCCCACTTAGATCACACAGTTACAACAAAGCTAAACAGTGTAACCAGAAAAGAAAAATGGTCTCCATCCATCACTCCTCTTTTGTTTATATGTAACACACATATATAAGGAGAATGAGACATAGTAGCACTGTTACAGGAAGCAGCTACATGCTGACATCGGCCGCCCTCGTCTTTTTAGCCATGAGATTACAGCACCAAGTCTCTTGTTGCTCCAGCTCCAGCACTCAGCCACAGCAAAACCATTTACTCTGAATCCAGATTTGTGAAGCAGTTATGAGATGGATTAAGAGTTGGAGATTTAGATTGCCACATTTCGGTTAATCTTAAATGGGAGACATGAGAAAGAAGCATACACTCTTTCTTGGATATTGATAGGTGGGATCTGGCTTCAAACCACCTACATCATTTCTTCTTGGTGAAGCTGGGGCACCGGAGTTAACGATAGGTGTCTTCCTTTCGTCCCGAGCTTTGTTGAATATGACAGTAAAACCTTCAGCCGAAGCAGGATTATTTACATCCCACTCTCCGAACTTGGGCAGTGGACGACCTTTCTCCTGCTGCATTTCAACATTAATCGTAGAATCTGTGAATGTCATGGCAGAACAAAGCTGCAGAGCACTATAAAACAAAAAACAGCAAATTGCGAAAGAAGATAAACAGCACTGACAAAGACATGCAACATCATTTCTGTATCCACAATCACAGACAAACTAGAAGGATCGATCTAAATGCAGTGTGCACTGCAGTTTTTCAAGTGATTCATGGCGTCGTGTACCCATTGGCATCTAGGGAAAGAACTAACAGAAAGGATGAAATAGAAGATCGAACATTGACTGTCTGCATCGAGGAAAAAGAGAAACAAGATTTTTCTTGAAAACAATGCAGGTTGGTGTATTCTCGTTTCACATTTTTGTGATGATCAACTGTTTGATTAATACACAACCATACCTCCAAAACAAGCATAGAAAGGCTTTGATGCTGAACTGTATGAACAAAAATGTTCATACAAATGTCAAAAAGAAGCAACTTGGCAGCAAGCACGAATACCATTTCCATAAATCTAGTTCATTAATTTAACTATACTAAAAACTAGTTGATTGTTTTATGGACAAAACAAAAGCTTCCAATTTTGAGAAGAAAATATCATATCCATGCCAATTGTGCATGTGTTCCGATTGGACAAGCAATACAAGAAACAATGATCCAAGCTGCAACTACTCCAGAAAGAAATTACGGGGGCAAAACCCCAATGGATACCGACATGACTCTAATTGATACCACCAGCTTCAACATACAATCTAAAACATCAAACCTTCGAGGGAACAATATGCCACACACAACTAGCAATCCAATTCGTCTTCTGCAGCATCTACGGACACAATGAAGGCTATCGTACATCCTTACCCAATAACCTCTTCAAATCCAATATTTGAACGAACTACACCGACATCCTATTCATGTCCAAGAATTAACTCCGACGAGGAAGAAGGCAACTTTACTAATTCCAAGGTTTAATCGACCAATAAGCATCAAAAGAAGGTAATGCGCGGGAAAGAGATGCACTTACCGACGCCATGACCGGCGGAAGCAGAAGCTATGAGATCCAAATGTCGGAGGAGATAGAAAGAGATAGAGAGATAGAGAGAGAGAGAGAGAGAGAGAGAGAGAGAGAGAGAATTCGGTACGAAAAAGCGACGGAGAGGGTAAATTGGCCGGAAGAGAAGGGAGAGAATGTCTTGGGGGAAGGGTAGGAAGAGGAAGAGAAGCAGAAAACATAAAAGGCGATTTGTTCCCTAAAATACCCCCATTTGTCTTTCAAATTACGTATTTATCCCTCGCGAGTTAACACCCACTCTGCGTTTTTGATACTACCTCGACGTACGAGTCCTATCTGGCGGGGCCCACAAGCTCACATCAAGACAACTGGGTCCGGTGGTGAAGTGGGTGGACATTTCGATGCTCAGAGATATAATAATACGATATGTTGCGTCGAAGGGCTACGGATGTAATTCCACTGAACGCACCGACGACTGCGGCTGGTCGTCCGCTCGCGGTGGGGCGTGGCGTTGGCTCTTTTGACGGGTCAACGACGGGTCCGGTTCTCATTTGACGAGGGACCCACTCCTCCAAAGTCGTGTTCGTGGCTCGTCCATAGCAGCAGACGGTGAGGTGGCTCGACGGTCACGTGTACCGTCTTCCCCGATGATGTCCTTTCCAAGACAGGGAACACCGCTTCCACCGTAGCCATTATTTATTACGCTTCCTTTGCATTCGATATTTGTTCTAATATTCTTATCTTTTGTTGCAATGCAACCTTAAGCCGACATTTAGAAGAATAAGTTATCGTCAATGAACTAATAGATTCAGACAAACAGTATATTCCAATCCTGCAGACGAATTATAAGAAACAAGTTTAATTGTGCATAGAGAAAGCATGAGTACCTGAAATAACTACGCATTTCCACCATCTACAAACTAAGATAAAGAAGAATCAAGGAAACACGAAGCCTTAACACAATCCGATCCGTCCATTTCCAGGATCATCCTCACTGACCACTTACCACCTGCACTCCTATACTCCAGCGCCGTCAGTGGCTGAAGCCTTGGCCGTATCGTAGGACGCATGGAGCCCGAAGAACAAGTAGTAGATGAGCAGCAGTACGGTCCATACGCCGAACCTCACGAACGAAGGCCCGTCGATTGAACCGAGCAGGAATATGTTGATGGCAATGGACGCCGACGGCAGCCACGGCACCAGCGGCACTCCCCACGTCTGCGGCGCCCTCGCCTGCGGCACCGCCCACCACAAGAACCCTGTCGCCCCGAACCATACCACCACCGTCACCACGTAACCGACCCACCCTTCCCCGCCTGCCGCCCAGTACGCAGCGGTCGCGATGGAAGATGCCAGGATCAGCACGATGGCGCCTAGGAGCTTGTTCCGGTTGGTGTCGGTCGTCTCGCCACTGACGTAATAACGTCGGACGAGGAGGGCCACCGCAACCAGCATGAAGATGAAGAGCGTCGAGATGGAGAGGAGGTTGGAGAGAATGTTGAGGTTGGTGAAGAAGGCGATGATCGCAGTGGCCACGAGCATAACCACGGTGGCGTTGATGGGGGTGCCGGTGGTGGGGTGGACCTCGGCGAGCCATGGAGGAACCATGTGGGTGCGGGCGATGTGGGTGAGGTAGCGGGCCTGCCCGACGGCCGACACGAGGAGCACCGTCGTCATGCCTTTGAGGGCGCCGAAGGCCACGATGTACTTTGCCCAGTCCATGCCGATGGCCTCAAAGGCCACCGAGAAGGGCGCATCGGGGTCGATCTGCGAATAAGGCTGCATGAGGCAGAGAGTGAGCGCCAGTAGGCAGTAGCAGACGGTCGTGATGGTCATCGCACCGACGAGGCCCAGCGGGATGTCCTTCGCCGGGTTTCTGGTCTCCTCGGCCATCGTAGACACTGCATCGAAGCCGACATAGGCGAAGAACAGCACAGCGGAGGCAGAAAAGAGTCCGCGAACACCGAAGGGAGCGAATTCGGAGAGATTTTTGGTATTGGCGTGGGTGAGGCCGGCGATGATGATGAAGATGATGATGGCGAGGTGGATGATGGAGGCTACGTAATTGAAGCGAGAGGTCGCCTTGGTGGAGAGGACAGCGGCGACGCAGACCAAGGTGATGACGACGACAGCAATGGGATCGAGGTGGCTGTAGTCGGGATCAAGCGAGGTAGCGTGGATGCGGAAATCGTTCGGGTGGTGGTTAAGGAGGGTGGCGAAGTACGACGTCCATGAGCGGGAGACGGCGGCACCACCGATCACGTACTCGAGGAGGATGTTGCCGGCAGCGATGAAGGCCATGAAATCGCCGAGCTCGACACGAAGATAGGCAAAGGAACCACCTGTCAAGAAAAAGGAATCAAAGAAAGCTAATCATTACTGGAAGCAAAGCAAGGTGGCGGTGGTAACAGTATAGCCCGAACCTGCAACTGGAATCTCCACAGCGAACTCGGTGTAGCAGAAAACAGAGAGCATGGCAGAGACGCCGGAGACGACGTAGGAAAGGATGACAGCAGGGCCAGCATCGTCACGCGCCTCCTGGCCAGTGAGGACGAAGATGCCGGCGCCGATGACGGCGCCGATGCCGAACCAGATGAGGTCCCACCATGTGAGGTTCTTCTTCATTTCGTGCCCACTCCGTGCCCTGATCTCGGTGAGCTCCGACTTGTCGAGAGACCGCGACATGACGCGATCCTTGAGTCGCATTCCCGTCTCCTTAAGCGCCTTGCCGTAGTTAGCCCAGCTCTGGAACGACTCCTCGGGAAGGAAGTCCTGCTTGGTGCAAGAACAAGTTCTTCTCTGCGGCTTCCCTCCGCCACTGCCTTCGCCGATGGTCCCCATGCCCACTTCGCTTCTTGGATCTCCTCTTCAGGCTGTCTAATGGGGCCCTGAAACAGTGACGACAGAAAGCATGCAGTGTTGTTCTTTATCCATCTTCTTTCTTTATCTTTTGTCGATCTCAATCTTAAACATTTGCTCATCAGGAAACTTCAATGATTATAGTAAGTAATAAAGGAGATAATTATATTCTATTTTTCAGAGAATAAAACTCTTGAAGAATATTTCTAAGTATAAAATGGGGATCAATTCATTCTATAGATGAAGATACAGGTAAAGGAAAAAGTATTGATGACTATACGCAACGAGTAATCTGTGTGTGTATCAAAATTGACAGTGGAACAGTGCCTTGGAATCTGTATCTATGCCGGCAGAAATGGTTATTATCTTGTATGCTAATATCCCATTAAGAACGCAACAACTCATGTCATAGTATACCCACTGGCTATATGAGTACTGCTCTTGATCGCCCACTGTTTGTTGTTTTGTCAGTTCCAAACTCGCTCGAGAAAAACCTCACATATCAGAATCGAAAAACAGCGAAACAGCAACCTTTTTACTACAATTTTCTGCAGATGTTCGACGATATTCCAGGAAAAATCACACTAGTAATCAACAGAAAATAAAAGACAAAACTTTTGTTTCTTTCTCAAAGGAAAATAAAAGTTGAGACGAGAAAAGAGAGCAATCTACCAATGCGAAAGGGTAGGAGAGGGGAGTAAAGCACAGGGAGGAGGAGGAGGAAGGAGAGCCCAAGCACTCGATGGCTCTCTCTCGTAGACGACGAACTATATGAACACCAACGTCGACGACGACCAACCCCCACGCCAAAAGGTTTCACCGACCAAACCGAGCGACACGTGTTACCAACACCCCTGCGGCGTGGGAATGGAGGATATATTGAACAGTGATTGGAATCCAGTTCAGATGCACGGGAGGAAGGATTCCCAGCTATCTATGGAGAGATAATTGACAGCCGGCCATTGGCTGTCATCCGTTGTGCTGTTTACCGTTTAAAAAGAGTATCAGGGCCTAAGAGATACTGCTGATCTCATTGAAATCTTCCATTTCTATCAGATGCCAAAGATCTAGGGTGAGTTTTCCAAAACAATTTCTAACTTTGATTTATTTTCACTCAGCACCCTGATTTTAAAAATTGCCTCATATTTTTTAAAAACAATAATAATATTAATTAATCTTAAAAAATTATTTAGATTCACATAGGATCATATCCGATAAAAAATTAATTTCATCATTATTGTCATAATGTACTTCACAACCCTAAGTATCATTGATTTCGTTTAGGATCGAGTTATGTCATCTATAAGCATTGAGTTTTATCGCCAATAACATTAACTCATTTGAGATTCTATTTCGTTATTATCCCAAGGAGGGTTCTAAGGTTTAAGAATTTTTTACTTTTAGGGTTTCAAAACTATGAAATGTAGTGTGCTTCCTCTTTAAGGTATGTCCCATTTCTATAAAATATATTTACTAAAAAAATTAAAATTTTGGTTTATTATGTAGCTGTGGTTCAAGGGTTGTACTATTTTGAATAGTGTTATGAAAACTTATTATTTTACTACCAATTTTTTAGTACTTTTTTTTTTATGAAAATAACATCTTTATCCAAAATAAAATGCTATTTTTACCTTATTTATTTCATTTCTAATAAATTATAATTCATCCATATAATATTTTTTTCATATTTGATCTTCTAACGAGGTCCACGATATATGTAGAAAAATTGATTGGAGAGAAAAATTTTCCTAATAGGTGATGTACTATTATTGACAAAAATCCAAAAGTAACGTATTGCATAGATGCAATGTTAAAAAATAATCTCAAAATTTTAGAAAAGCTTTGAATAGAACATTTATGGACATAAGTCATTGGTTTTCAATTTTAAAAATTTTCAAATATTTTTATAAATTTTTGAGCATATGAATAGTGTGTTATTTTTTTTATATTTTCTCTATGTTTTTTTTTCTATTTTTAAAAATTACAAGGCATCCATGCAATTTTTTTTTTTTGCATTTACGCTTTTAAATAGGTCAACAATTTATGTAAAAAATTTGGTCCAAAATCTTTTTAATAGATGATGCACTATTATTGAGAAAAGTTAAAAGATAATACATCACATATATGCACTATTTAAAATAATCTTAAATTTTTAGAAAAGATTTGAACATGACATTTATGGACATATGTCACTTATTTCTATTTTAGAAAAAAATTGATATTTTTATGGATTTTTAAGCATTTGAACCGTGTTTCACTTTTCTATCATCTCCTATTTTTTTCTATTTCTAACAAATTTCTTCATATTTGAGTTTCTAAATAGATCCTCAATAAATATAAAAAAAATTAGTCTAGAAAAAATATTTTGTAATAAGTGATACACTATTTTTGAGGAAAAATAAAAAAATAGTGCATTGCATAGATGCACTATTCAAAATGATCTCAATTTTTTTATAAAGTTTTGAATAGGATATTTATGGACATATGCCACTAGTTTTTTAATTTTAAAGATTTGTTTGATATTTTTATGGATTTTTTAGTATCTGAACAATGTATATTTTTCTATTTTCTTTATTTATGTATTTCTAACAAATTATAATGCATCCATATAATTACTTTTATCATATTTTAGCTTCTAAATAGCTCAGCAATATATGTAAAAAATTTGGCTTAAAAAAAAATGATCTTAAAAAAAATCTTTGAATAAGACACTTATGGACATATGATATTGGTTTTTTTATTTTAGAGATTTTTTAATATTTTTATGGATTTTTGAGCATTTAGAGACTTTTATATTTCTAATAAATTATGATACATCCATGCAATTTTTTTTTTCACATTTAGGCTTCTAAATAAGTCAATAATATATGTAAAAAATTTGGTCTAGAAATTTTTTTTTTCTAATAAGTGATGCACTATTTTTGTTGAAAAATAAAAATAAAACATAGTGCATTGTGCTCAAAATGATCTAAAATTTTTAAGAAAACTTTGAATATTACACACATAGTCACTGATTTTTTATTTAAAAAATATATTTTTGTAAATCTTTGAGCATCTGAATAGTGTGTCATTGTTCTATTTTCTCATTATTTTTACTATTTCTATTAAATTATAATATAATATATTTTTTTATATTTGTGCTTCTAAATAGGTCAACAATATATGTAGAAAATTTAGTCTAGAAATTTTTTTTAAATAGGTGATGCATTATTTTTGAGGAAAAATAACAAACAGTACCTCACAATGATGCACTATTCAAGATGATCTGAAATTTTTAGGAAGGCTTTGTATAGGACTCTTATGATATATGTCATTAATTTTTTATTTAAAGATTTTTTTGATACTTTTATGATTTTTTTAGCATCTGAACAGTGTGTTATTTTTTTATTTTCTCTTTTTTTTTTATGTTTCTAACCAATTATAATGCATCATGCAATGTTTTTTTTCATATTTAAGCCTTTAAAGAGGTCAACAATATTTGTAGAAATTTTCATCTTGAAAAAAAAGTGATGCACTATTTTTAGGAAAAAATACAAACATATTATATTACATAGATGAACTGTTTAAAAGATCTAAATTTTTTAGAAAAAAATTAAATAGGATATTTATGGACATATGTCACTGATTTTCTATCTTAGAGATTTTTAAAATATTTTTATGAACTTTTGAGCATTTGAATATTATATTTTTTATTTTCTCCCAGTTTTTGTATTTCTAACAAATTATATATAATACCTCCATATAATATTTTTTATATTTGAGCTTCTAAATAGGTCAACAATATATGTAAAATAATAATCCAAATGATGAGATACTAAAAATTGAGGTATTAGATGTTGAGGTGCTAGATGCTGAGGTATTAGCCATTGAGGGGTCACCATCTACTAAGCAATCATATTACCGAGGTGTGTTTCTTTTATGAGCCATTATAATTACAGTTTTCTTTGTGATAATTAGGCATTAAATTTGTTTCTTATTTTACAGTAATTTAAACCTCTAATATATGTATGGATGTTATCAGATAATAACAATTAAAGTCACATGAACCTCAACAGTTTAAATGTAAAAGTTATGAGACATATTTTGAGATACTTAAGAGGTTCATGATGTTAGTGTGAAAACATAATTTGACAGATGTAGTCTGTAAAATAGTGCCCAAGTAATTTAAAAAATATTTACATCGATGATATAAATATGTTATTCATAAATTATCCCAACAAAACAGTATACACATAGTCCTTGTGAAAAATATTAACATCGATGATATAAATACGTTATCCATAAATTATCCCAACAAATCAGTATACATATACTCCTTACGAAAGGAAGAGTTATAAGAAGAAGAAAGAGAAGAAAAGCTACTATGAAAAGGAGACTTTGAAGATGAAAGTCGAGAAGAAATCAAAAGAAAAATTATTAAAGAATAAAAAGATGAACCTAAAAGGATTTATGAATCTTCTTCATGTTGAAAGCTCAAGTGAAGACGTAGAAGAAATGAAATATATTGATTATGAGAATGAGAGAGCTACCATATTAAAAATAAGTTCTTAATATTTTTTATAAGATCTCAAAGATAATATGAAAGAGGATATCGAAATTAAAATTTTTTTTATCTTCTAGATTATTAAGAAAGATAAAATTATTTTATATAAAGAAACGATAATAATCTTATGCTAGCTAAAGTCATTATGGTGAGTTAATTTTCTTTTTTATTTAAGGCTTGATTATTAAGGCTTGATTATATAATTATTCTTATTTATCTATTAAATATAAGATAACTGATCAAATTATTTAATTTCTTTATTGTTATAGTTTATCAATTGAAATAATACAAAGAAATAATGCACAATACCTCAGCTTGCTTTGCAAATTGATAGATTTTAATAGTTTGATAGAGATGTAACAGATACATATATGAATATTCTAATTAGGAAGACATGTACTAATGGTGTCAATATTTTGTGCCATAAGTACTAATGTATTTAAGATTCCAGGTATATTTAGTATTCAGTATTATCGATATTTTTCTTATTTAGAACAGAATTTATAAGTTACTAATCTTTTACTTATTGTTTTAGAAATACTTTATGGTACATAGACTTTTATTATTTAAATAGCCTAGCAAAACTCATAAAGCAAGATCAATTAAATATATCTTTGTGCCATTGCATAATAAGAAAATGATCTATGTAAGATAATTTGGGAGCACTACAATACAATGTCCAATATAAAATAAAAGATTAAAAGATATAATAAAACAGTAAGTGTTCAATGTAGTTCGTTTAAATCTTTTGTTTCGAGAAACAAATTTAATGAAACTTGTTTTTAATATTGTAGGTGAACATATTGAAGAATATGAGTGACACAAATCTAGAATTATTACTTGTCAAAATTTTTACCAATAATCAAATCAAAGAGATTGTTACATAAAAATATAGTCTATTTGAAACAAGTTGGTTTGTAAATAGTAACATTACGAAGATTAATTAATAACTTTTGCATATTCTAGGATTGATAGTTATGTATTCATTATGAAAACAGAGCATATGAGTATGTTATTTTCAATTTGCAATAGTAAAATAGGTAATAACATATTGGCTTTTTTCATTTATAGTCAAATATCATGTACTCATGGAATGTTTTTTGATATTTGACCTTCTACTTATGTCCTAAACACATGCTAAGTGGTCTTAAGAAAATATTTCATAATATACAATGTATTGTTTTTGGTCAAAACATAAAAACAGTGCATCGCATAGCAAAATTTAAAAAATATCCTTAAATTTAGAAGATATATTTGAATTGGATCCAAATAGACATATTCCAATGTTTTTTATTTTAATTTTTTTTACTTTTTAAATTATTCAATTCCTATATAGTGTGCCATTTTCTATTTTTCCCTAATTATTTCAAATTTTTAGAAAAAAAATTATGCACTCATGTAATATTTTTTGATATTTGAGCTTGTAATTAGGTCATAAACACCTGATAAAAAATTAGCCCTAAAAGAATTTTTCTCATATACGATGTACTATGTTTTACGAAAACCTAAAAATATATACATCACAGATACCTTTGCATTGGATCCACATGAACACATTATGGTGTTTTTTTATTGTAGAAAATTTGTTCAATATTTTTCTAAATTGTTCAGTTCTTGCATAAGGTGTCATTTTCTATTTTTTAAACTTTTTTAAATTAAAAAATCATGCACTCATGCAATATTGTTTTTGAAATTTGAAAACATTGCATCACATAGTAGGACTTATCAAAATATTCTGAAATTTTGAGTATATCTTTGTATTGGATCCATATAAACATATTGTAGTATTTTTCTATTTTGAAATTTTTTTGATAGTTTTCTAAATTATTCATAGTGTGTCATTTTTCTATTTTTCCAACTTTTTCAATTTTTTATAACATATTCATGCACTTATAAAATATTTTTTAACCTTCAAGCTTCTAATAAAGTCACAAACACTTGCTAAAAATTTGACCCTTAAAAATATTTTTTATTTGGGATGGATTGTTTTTGGCTAAAATAAAAAGTCGATCCATTGCATAGCAGGACTTGTCAAAATATCCTAAAATTTTAAAGATACCTTTGCATTGGAACCATGTGGAGATTTTCTAGTATTTTTTCCATTTTAGAAAATTTTTTAAATATTTTTTGAATTATTCAATTCCTACACAATGTGTAATTTTCTTTCTTTTTTTGTAATATTTTCAAATTTTCACAAAAAAATCATACACCCATGATTTTTTTTTTATATTTGAGTTTCTAATTAGGTCATAAATACCTAATAAAAATTTGGCCTGCAAAAAAATATATATTTGTGATGAACTATTTTTATCTAAAATCTAAAAATAATGCATCGTTGAGAATGTTAGGATCGAAGCAGCACTGGGGGGGGGGGGGGTTGAATTAGTGCAGCGGATTAAAACGTCGGTTTCGGAAAATTTTTTGTATGATAAAAACCAAACTCGGAAGTGCTTAACTTGAAAGCGTGTTCGTAAAGGTGTGCAGCAAAAGTAATAAGGAAGTAAAGCACGTATGAATGTTTGAAGTAAGGTAAATAGCAATAAGTAAATATAAACCAGAGAACACGCCAATTTTATAGTGGTTCGATCAAATATCCTATATCTACTTGCGAAGCCTTCTTCGATGAGGCTCCCAAATTCCACTAGCAAATCACTTTGAAGGGGAAAGACAAATACCCCTCTTACAACTTTTTACAAGTGGTTCACATTCTTACAAATTTTCAACGAGAAAGAAGGAGGTGAACACTCAAGCAATTGAAAACAAGACTTGCTAAAGACTTTACTAAGGCTTTTATCTCAATCTATTGCTTCTCAAAAGTTGTATTCTCTGCTGAGAATTGAGGGGTATTTATAGGCCTCAAGAGGATTCAAATTTGGGCTCCAAATTTTGAATTCTCTTGGGTTTTCGAGGCTGGCGGTGCCACCGCCTGTCAATGTCATACTGACCAGTGACTGGCGATGCCACTGTCTGTCGGTGGCGGTGCTACCGCCTGTCACTTTTCACATTGACAGTGTTCTGGCGGTGCTACCGCCGGAACTCTCAGGTTCTGGGCGGTGCCACCGCCCGAACTCTCGGGTGATGGGCGGTGCCACCGCCTAGTCCGGCGGTACCACCGCTTGATACTTCAGGCTCTGAGCGGTGCCACCGCCTAGTTTGGCAGTGCCACCGCCTACACTATTTCAGCTTACTAGTTGGGCTCCAAACTTGGCCCAATTGGTCCCTGCTTGGGTTATAAGATTAACACCTAATCCTAACCCTAATTAACATGCTAACTACGAATTTAAAGACATTTTCTAAGCTATTACAAAGTCCACAAGTCAAGACTTCTTCCGGCGAACTTCCGATAAATTCTCGGAAACCATTCTGTAGACTCCCGGCAAGCTCCTAGGCTTCACGATTTGATCTTGGCGAGTTCCGACGAGCTTCTTCGGCAAGCTACGATCTTTCTCGGTAAACTCCGTGAACTTCCGACGTACCTTCCGGCGAGCTTTCGAAAACCCTTCGGCAAGCTCCGTACTCATTCTCGGCTAGTTCCAGCAACATTCCCGATGAACCTTCGGACTTCCGTCGGACTCTCGAACTCCCAACGAATCCTTCACGCTTGACTCCGGTACTTTGTTTCGCTTTATGTCTTCATCATTATCGTAGTTAATCCTGCACACACAAGCCAAAACTCTACTCCGATCTAGATAATTATTACAACACGAATTGACATTATGTTGCCCGGCATGTCATTGGTTGGCGCTTCGTCCGATTCTTCAACGTATCGTCCTTTCTTGCGGCTTGTTGCCCAATCGGCGGTTGACCTCCGCAACCCCGATATCCTTGGTGCAATTCCGCTTTCCTTGGCCCGATGCCCGACGTCCGAAGCGTTCTACCGTCCAATATCCTGACGTGATCTCCTCCGGTGCAACGTCAATTCCTCCTGCGTCAACTATCTAATCCTGATCGAGTAGACCTGCATCACTCAAAATGTAGTTAAACATCTAAACACAATCAATTAGTTTCATCATCAAAATCCGAGATTCAACAATATTCTCATTTCTGATGATGACAACTAATTGATGACTACCGGAGTTAACCTTAACTCTCTGGAGTTTAACCAAACTCCCCCTATCAATATGCCATTGATAGAACACTTAGATTATCCCAAATCTCAAATATATATAAAATATTCAATTCAATGCATGAAGTCATCAATATACTTCTCCCCCTATGTCATCAACAAAAGGAGAAGTAGCTTTAGCTATTTTAAAAGATATTCAAGTTTTTGTAACATGAAGCTAGATTTTCATCACAACATATAAACACAAAAGCATAGTAAGACTCTTAAGTTCAATCATGACAATTCAACACTTGCTTCTTGTGCAAGATTACACTTTGCTTTTCTTTGCATGTTCTAACTAACAAAAGCTTTCTCCCCTTTGTTTTTGTCGAAAAGAAGGGAAGAGTACAAGCTAGCCAACATTTGCCTTGAGCTAGCAATCTTTCTCCCCCTATGTCATTACCGAAAAGAAGGAGAGGAACCAATGATTTAGACTTTTACATAAATTATGAATTTGCATCAATCAATATTTCAATCATCACATGATACATACAAGACAAATATGCAAAGAAATCATGTCATGAAAGACATCAATTGTTAAACATTATATGATAATAGTCTCAAAATTTTCAATTTGCGATACATGTGATACATTGCGATACTAAAAAATTTAATATGATGCTTTTAAGGATATCAACCTATTTTTGATACAAAGCATGGCAAGAGCAATTATATTGCAAGTTTTGCATTTTTTGCTTCTTTCGAGATAGCAATTCTTTGCTTCTCTACAAGCTAGCAACTTTTACGATATGCAAGTTTTACTACATACAAGCTAGCAAATTTAAAGATGTGCAAGTTGGCATATTTGCTTTTCTTTGCGATGTGCATGATAGCATTTCTTTGTAATGTTTAAGATAGCAAATTGTACATCATTCTAACTAGCAAATTAAAGATGTTCAAGAAAGCAAGCTCTTTCTTCTCTTTTGAGAAGTGTCATTTTTGCTCCCTTAGCAAAATGCCAAACTAGCAAGGGACCATGTTTTACATGAGGCAAGCAAACAATTTGGCAAGTGTTACATTTGTATCTTTTCTTTAGATGTGCAAGAAAGTAAGTAAGTTTTTGTAATTTTTTTTGACTTGTGCAAGCTAGCTAATTTCTCTTTAAGATGACCTTTTACATTAATTCAAGATAGCACATTAGCAACTCTTTCTCTCCCTTTGTCATTGGCAAAAAGAAAGAAAGATTCAAGTCATGAATATCAAAATAATAATTTTATCATGAATATTTCATCATTGCGTGCATCATTATTGCATGCATAATACCAAATCATCATATATATTTTCAAAACATATAAACTCATTATTATATGCATGATTCCAAATCATCATTCATATCATTTCAATCATTGTTTCAATCATCACTATAACTCATCATGCACAAAATGTAAAATCATCTAACATGATACAAACATTTATTTTCAAAATATTTATCACTATTTTCATGTATGATAATAAAGTATTCATGATACCGAACATTAAGTCAATAATGATTCATTTTATCAAATCTCTTCTTTTTATAAATAACAAAAATTGTAGATATACAAAGAAGAGATTGTGATTAAAAAAAATCTCAAGTAGTAAATCCAAGAAGTCAAGATCATAATTCGAATACAAACTCATTCAAATTCAAATCGTCAAATTCATCAAAATCTCAACATTACTTTCAAGAGATTCAAAATGGTATACATAGATTTATCATAAAACAAATTAATTTTCAATCATCACATAAGGCATTTAAAGAATTTTTGAAACATAGGAGAATGATTAATTTAAGCATGCAATGTTTCAATCAAATTCAAGTCATGAATACCAATACTTTCATATTGTGAGTATCAATTCATGAATACCAAAAGATATTATTTGTGATTCCAATTTTGCAAGATCAAGATTATGATTTAGATCAAACTCATTCAAATCAATCGTTAACTTGAAACTCATAATCAAGTCATCAAAATCAATTTCGAGATTCACATAATATCATGAAATCATTAATCTCGATCAGATGGGTAAAGCATTTTTTAAGTGATTATTTTCATCGAAGCATGCCTTAGTCATTATATGCCAAATCAAGATAAGCATGAAAGTTCAAGACGTAAAGGCAAAATCTTATAAAACAACTTATCAAGCAAGATTTTAAAACATCTATTTTCAAGCCAGAGTAAGTCAAGGATTCAATTATCTCATGTTATGAATTCCAACAGGCATCTCAAATTATCAACATCACATTAAAAAGATATTTCAAAAAGACATATCGATAAGTGATTCATTTGTATCATTTATGGAAGATTCTCCTCTTTGGTAAATAAATCTAGGAAAACAAAATGAATTAAGGGAGATATAACATGATTGAAGCATTGAACATGATTCATATTTAAAATGTGTCTCATGTCATAAGTATGAATCAAGCATTTGTGAAATCCGAAATCATCCTCAAAGTCACATTCAATAAATTCATACATGACAAGCATAGATTTATTGAAAAGTCGATAAGATAGAGGATCGTATTTCGTTTTTATAAATTTCTATTCATGTGATTTGCTTCTTATAAGCATGTCTTTACCTTTAATACAAGTGTCAACATTTAAGACGGAAAGGTAAATTTCATAAAACAAATCATCAAGCATGATTCCATGATAACATCCTTTTAATATCTTGATATTCATCATCAAGTATGATTTCAAAAAGTATGTTTAAGAGAAATCATTAAGACCAAATGCATGATACACTCATTTATTTTTAAAATATTCATCATGTTTATTTTCATGAGATTCACAAGATTGGTAAAATAAATTTATTAATCTCAATAGGATAGAAAATTCATTTCCATTTCATACAATTGATTTCATGTGAGGGTATTCAAGTCTTTTGTGAAAACATGTATCATCATTTAAAATCGAAACATAAGTTTCATCATGAAGCCGTCAAGACTAAACACATCATGATATCACATCTATCATCAAAAGACTATCAAGAAATTCATACATAGATGTACATGCACTATGTCATCTTAATATGTCATGAGAATGTCATCTTAATTCATCATAAAAATGATTAGACCAAAAATATGTTAATCTAAAATGAGAGTTTCAAATCAACATTTACTTCAAAAACTCATGCATGACATAAAATCATCAAGATACACATGCATGGATTAATCCTCAGCATTATCACATATCATATAATTATCATCCCTAATATTGCATACATCATTCAACATTTCAAAACATAACATGCATGAAACCTTAGCAATATACTTTTCATGATCAAATTTTTAATTTTTCAAAGATGCTAAAAAGAAAAACATGATATAATTTTTAAAAAATAATTTTTTATTTCCTATTCCTACTATCTAAATTAAGCACTGATGAAAAACTTCAAGTAATTTCAAAATAATTCAAGAGAGTTGAGTTACTTACCATGTAGTCGAAGCCCATCAAAGCCCAATACGTCGTTTCACCTTTGGAAGTTCTTGATTCATCCTTGGTTGCCTTCCTCTTCTTTGGCCTCTTCCTCCGTTCAAGTTCATTATTTATTTTAGATTTTTGTTTAATAAACTTATTAAGATTTAGTGTTCGAAGTTCAAGTTCATCATTGTCCTCATCACTTGAGTCATCGCTCAAGTGGTATTCATTTGTCCGGAGTTCAAAATCCTTCCTATTCTTTGGAAGGTGGTTCAAGTGCTCATCGGGTTCAAAATGTTCCAAAAGTATCATTTCATGGGTCATTAATGACTCGATTAATTCTTCCAATGGAATATCATTTAAATTTTTTATCTCTTGTATTGCGGTTATTTTAGGATCCCACCTTTTTGGAAGGGATCTTAAGATCTTGCTTACAAGATCAAAATTCGAAAAAGATTTACCAAGAACTCTTAGATTATTGACGACATCCGTGAAACGGGTATACATATTGCCTATAGTCTCGCTTGGTTGCATTTAAAAAAAATCAAAATCATGCAATAAAATGTTAACTTTCGAGTCTTTGACTCTACTAGTTCCCTCCTGCGTGATTTCAAGTGTTCGCCAAATATCAAAAGCCGTTTCGCACGTAGAAATCTGATTGAACTCATTTTTGTCCAAAGCGCAAAATAAGGCATTCATAGCCTTAGCGTTTAAAGAAAAATACTTCTTCTCCAAATCCGACCATTCGTTCATCGGTTTAGAGGGAAGTTGAAAACTGTTTTCAACAATATTCCATAAATCCAAATTCATAGAAATCAAGAAAACTCTCATTCGAGTTTTCCAATAAGTGTAGTCCAATCCGTTAAACAACGGTGGACGAACAACCGAAAAACCCTCTTGAAAGCCATGAAGAGCAATTTCTCTTAGGTGTAAATCCGAAATGAGAAACACCGGGCTCTGATACCAATTGTTAGGATCGGAGCGGCACTAAGAGGGGGGGGGGGGGGGGGGGGGTGAATTAGTGCAGTGGATTAAAACGTCGGTTTTGAAAAATCTTTCGTACGATAAAAACCAAACTCGGAAGTGCTTAACTTGAAAGCGTGTTCGTAAAGGTGTGCAGCAAAAGTAATAAGGAAGTAAAGCACGTATGAAAGTTTGAAGTAAGGTAAATAGTAATAAGTAAATGCAAACTAGAGAACACGCCAATTTTATAGTGGTTCGGTCAAATGACCTACATCCACTTGCGAAGCCTTCTTCGATGAGGCTCCCAACTTCCACTAGCAAATCACTTTGAACGGGAAGGACAAATACCCATCTTACAACCTTTTACAAGTGGTTCACACTCTTACAAATTTTCAACGAGAAAGGAGATTAACACTCAAGTAATTGAAAACAAGACTTGCTAAAGACTTTACTAAGGCTTTTATCTCAATCTATTACTTCTCAAAAGTTGTATTCTCTGCTGAGAATTGAGGGGTATTTATAGGCCTCAAGAGAATTCAAATTTGGGCTCTAAATTTTGAATTCTCTTGGGTTTCCGAGGCTGGCGGTGCCACCGCTTGTCAATGTCATACTGACCAGTAACTGGTGGTGCCACCACCTATCAGTGGTGGTGCTACCACCTATCACTTTTCACATTGACAATGTTCTGGCGATGCCACCGTCGGAACTCTCAAGTTCTCGGCGGTGCCATCGCTCGAACTCTCAGGTGCTGGGCGGTGCCATTGTCCAGTCCGGTGGTGCCACCGCCTAATACTTCAGGCTCTGGGCGATGCCACCGCCTAGTTTGGCGGTGCCACCGCCTACACTATTTTAACTCACTAGTTGGGCTCCAAACTTGGCCCAAACCAATCTGAACTTAGGCCCAATTGGCCCCTACTTGGGTTATAAGATTAACACATAATCTTAACTCTAATTAACATGTTAAGTACGAATTTAAAGACATTTCCTAAGCTATTACAAAGTCCGCAAGTCAAGACTTCTTTCGGCGAACTTCCGGCGGTCTTCCGATAAACTCTCGGAAACCATTCTGCGGACTCCCGGCAAGCTCCTAGACTTCACGATTTGATCTTGGCGAGTTCCGACGAGCTTCTTTGGCAAGCTACGATCTTTCTTGGTGAGCTCCACGAACTTCCGATGTACCTTCCAGCGAGCTTCCGAAAACCCTTCGACAAGCTCCCTACTCATTCTTGGCTAGTTTCGACAGCATTCCCGATGAACCTTCGGACTTCCGTCGGACTCTCGAACTCCCAATGAATCCTTCGCGCTTGACTCCGGCACTTTGTTTCGCTTTATGTCTTCATCGTTATCGTAGTTAATCCTATACACACAAGCCAAAACTCTACTCCGATCTAGACAATTATTATAACGCGAATTGACATTTTGTTGCCTGGCACGTCATTGGTTGGTGCTTCGTCCGATTCTTCAGCTCATCGTTCTTTCTTGCGGCTTGTTGCCCAATCGGCGGTTGACCTCTGCAACCCCGATATCCTTGGTGCAATTCCGCTCTCTTTGGCCCGATGCCCGACGTCCGAAGCGTTCTACCGTCCAATATCCTAACGTGATCTCCTCCGGCGCAACGTCAATTCCTCCTGTCTAATCCTGATCGAGTAGACCTGCATCACTCAAAATGTAATTAAACATCTAAACTCAATTAATTAGTTTCATCATTAAAATCCGAGATTCAACATAGAAAAACTTTAAAATTTTGAGAATATCCTTACATTGGATCCACATGGACATATATATATTTTTTAATTATTTAGTTCCTACATACTGTCTTATTTTCTTTTTTTATTTTTTTAATTTTATAAAAACCTCATGCACTCATAAAGTATTTTTTTGACATTTGAGCTTCTAATTACGTTACAAATACTTGCTTGATTAAAATTTGGCCCTAAAAAAATATTTCCTTATTTGCAATGCACTATTTTTTCTTAAGATTCAAAAACAGTGCTTCGCATAAAATAACTATTTCAAATGACCTAAAATTTTCATAAAAAGTTTGAATTGAACCTAAATGGGCATATGTTACTACGTTTTCATTTTAGAAATTCTTTTCAATATTTTTATGAATTAATCAGTTTGTGAACTCTTTATCATTTTTCACAAAAATATCATGGATCCATACAATATTTTTTTAACATTTAAGCTTCTAAACTAGTCAAAAACACCTAGTAAAAATTAGTATAGAGAGAGAAAAAATTTCTAATATGAGATGGACTGTTTTTTTACTCAAAATTCAAAAATAGTGCATTGCATATAGGAACTAGTTCAAATGATTTAAAACTTCTAGAAAAAATTTGCATTGGACCTAGATGGACATATGTTATTAGTTTTCAATTTTAGAAAATTTATTTGTTATTTTTATGAATTATTTAGTTTGTGAACTTTGTGTTATTATTTTTTATTTTTGATCAACTTTTTTCCAATTTCAAGCAAATATCATGGATTCATATAATTTTTTTAACATTTGAGATTTTAAATTAGTTCAAAATACTTAGTAAAATTTTGGGCCAAAGAACATATTTCTTAATATGCAATTCACTATTTTTGACTAAAATAAAAAAATAATATGTCATTTAGAAGGACTTAACATTTTTAAGAAAAACTGAAATTGGACCCGAATGAATGAATATATATATTATTAGTTCTCTATTTTAGGGATTTTTGATATTTTTATGAATTATTCAGTTTGTGAATTATTTATCAATTTTCATTTTTTGGCCCATTTTTATTTTTCCATTTCCATAGAAATATCATGGATCCATGCAATGATTTTTGACATTTGAGCTTTTAAATTGGGGAAAAATATGTGCTAAAAATTTGAGGTTAAAAAAAATTCCTAATATGCGATATACTATTGTTTGCTCAAAATTTAAAAGATAATGCATCCAATGAAAGGACTGTTCTAATAAACTTTAAAATTATAAAAAAAACATTTAAATTGGACCTAGATGGACACGTGTCACCATTTTTTCCATTTCAATTTTTTCTTTTAAATAGAAGGGCTGTTCAAATAATGCATCAAATTAGAAGGACTATTCCAATAGACTTTAAAATTTTAGAAAATATTTACATTGTTTGTTACTGTTGAGACTCAGCAATATTGTTTTCGTGCCATAGGCTTTTGGATAAAGAGTCCCCTATCCATTGCAATAATTGTTTCTGAGGTGGGTGAGACTTGGAATTCTAAGCATTAACACACCCTTTTTATCTGTGAACTAATTTGTAGTAGAAAACGTTTCTTCTTTTTGAAGAACAACAATCTATTGATCGAGCCAGGACACTAACTAAAGAGCATTTCGAAAGGAAGGTGATCTTCCAAAGAAGGAGAAGGAAGAAAACAAAGGACATCTATGCTCTCTCTCTATTAGCAACATGGATAGCTTTCCCTGTGTATCTACATCTCAGAAGGAAGTCAAGAACAGAGTCAAGAATTGTTGCTCAGATGCCATCGAGGATTGCTGTTTGCAGAGATCTCTGCAAAGATCCGCCAATCTGCTTCCTCGACATCCCTCTGCCCTTTTTCTTTTTCTTGTCAAGACCATTGCGTTCATCCTCAGTGGTGTTCAGCTTCATCATCACGTGCCAAAGGTCGAGTCTTGAGGAGATTAACACACGCACCGGAATCACCAGAATGGAACGTGGAAGAAGAAACATGGAAGTGTAGCTGGGATCAGAAGAGGAGCTGGACTTTGCTCCGGACGGGCCTCTCCATGAGAAATCGGAGGAACGAGAGCAAGAACCGAATCCGTCCACAAAATCGAACCATCTCACCATTCACCTGCGTAAAAATCCCATCTTTTCGAGCAGTTAGAACGATCTTCAATCCAGAGCTCCTCCATGAAAACAGAAGGAAACCGATCGGCGATTCGGCTCACCTGGGATCAGAAAACGAGCTCCAGTTCGCTCGGGACGGGCCGCTCCATGAGAACTCGGAGGATCGACATCAAGAACCGGATCCATCCACCGAAGCG
The DNA here is from genome assembly GCA_004837865.1 of Musa balbisiana. NCBI lineage: Eukaryota > Viridiplantae > Streptophyta > Magnoliopsida > Zingiberales > Musaceae > Musa > Musa balbisiana. The sequence goes on along the minus strand of CM017193.1, from coordinate 15,660,578 downwards.
GGCCATCTCGATCCAAGAAACGAAGGAAGAGGCGCTGAGGGAGAGGGAAGGGGGAGGAGCGGCTGAGGAACGAGGGTTGCCTCGGGCATCATCCAAACAACAATTAATAAAAGACGAAGAAGAGACGGAACCCAGCGACCATTTAGATTGAACCTTGCCGCGTTCTCAGCCGGATTAAAGAGGAAGCGGCCAAGTGGGTCGATAGGATGAAGGAGCCGTTTCGTCGCCGAGAAGCAACCACAAGACCAAACCTTCCGCAACAAGCGGCCATTTGGATTGAACGTGACCGCGTTCTGGGCCGGATTAAAGAAGAAAGCGGGCCAGGCGGTCGACAAGATGACGCAGCCCTTCCTTCCGTCGCCAAGAACCACAGGACCAAACCTTCTGCGTTTTAGCATAGGCACCAGTCAGGGAAAACACCGCTTCCCACTTGTCCGAAAATGGGACCCAGAGGTCAGCAGTGACTGTGACGTGTAGGGCGATGCCTGTTTCCTGGTTGGTTACGGCCGTCACAGGTGGAATGGGACGTGACGTGGAACCAAAAGGAAAAAGTAACACTCCCTGTTTTGGCATAATATTTCCTCCCTATTCCTATGGATCTATGAAATTGGTCCCGTTAACTATTTTTATAATGCGCAACAGTGGCTTCAGCCAATACCACGGCGTATATACTAGAAACACGGTATATTTTATATAAAAAACATTGTGTTTATAATGTAGCATTTTCAATAATATTTAAAAATATTATAATTAAACTTTTTCATCTTATAAATCAATCCATGCAGAGAAAAGTATAGAAAGAAAAAGAAAATGAGTAGGTGTCTAAGAGTATTTTAGGTCTTAGACGAAAAACACTCATGGTTAGAAATTTTAAAAATAAGGGTACTTTTCCAAAAATATCTGATAATTTATATATATATATATATATATATATATATATATATATATATATATATATATATATATATATATATATATATATATATATATATAATGTATCCCATCAATGTTAAGAAAGTATATTTTAGATCATTTTTATATCTTAGAGGAACAATCAATAGAATTGGATAAAAATTTGACAAATGAGGTATGTCACATCTCAAATTTATTTAAAAAAATAAATTAATATTTTATTACTCATAATTTACATAATAAATTTTTTCTTTTTTTTTTCCTTTATCCTTGAATTCAAATCCTTATCTTTACAATAGTAAATATTCTATTAACTGAAACAAGGATCATATGTTTTTTATAGGGTCATAAGTCTCTTCCACCTAAGCTTCAGATCTATTACAAAGCAGTATATTACTCTGAAAATAAATATAAAATAAAAACATATCAACAACCACACATGGTATAGGAATATTAGAAAAATCATAAAAATAATATTTAATATTCATAAAATATAAATAACTATTAATAATTTAATAAATAATAATAATAATATATCAATTTATCATAAAATTTATACATTAGAAAAATAATAATAATTTCTTATATAATAAATAAAATCATACATCAACCACATGCAATACATGCATAATAACTAAATAACAAAAGTGTACATCACTCGATAGTGCACTCTCTCAACAACGGATGAAAATAATCCATATCATATTCCTAATAACGGATGGAGTGGTATCCATCACCTGCCTAAGTGGGAGCACATTCCTCCCAACAGCGGATAGAGGAACTATCTAACCATCACGTCTGACGATCCGCTAATCCTTGAAGGGAATTGTCTTACCTCCCCTTAGCAAGGATACATAAACATCCATGGTCATTCATTTACATTCATCCATTCCATACTTGATGTAAATCTGCTAGACTATGTTCATTTGTGGCTTTGCACTATGATAGGTCCCTAGCTCCTTTAACAAGTTGCACTTTCAATGTAAATTACTAGCCTAGTTACATCTACTATATGATAATAATCATATTAATATCATAAACTTAAGAAAATAAAAAATCAACAATCATTTTCAAATAATATCTTTAGATAAAATATTTAAATTCATTAAATCATAAAGACATGAAACATAATTCTCTCATTAGTCTTCAATCAAACAAAAACCTAATTGGAATAACTCAATTGACTTAAATCAAACTTAATTTAATTATGACCTAACAGAACCAATCTTAAATCCTTATAGAACCGATCTGAAATCCCCCTAGACTGGTCTAATTTAGATTTGATTAATCTCGATTAGGTCAAGTATGTTTAAATTAGTCAAGTTAGTTTGGAATCATCCTAAACTGACTTTAACCGATCAAACTTATTTGATTTAGTCAATTAATGAGCTCAAGCCAATAAAGGAAGAGAAAATTAGACTGTCATATAGTGCTAGCCCAAATCGAACCAACCCACCTGAGTATTGGATGGGTCACATGCGCTGCACATGCTTCTTCAAAGTAATAGGTTGAGTTGAGGTACAACGGGCTAGATAGAGGAGCGACAATGTATCTAGTGCCAATCGCACAACTGAGCAGGCTTAACTTCATGGACTAGATTAAACTTCACTTATAAGTTGGGTTGAGCTTTATCACTAAACTAGGCCATGCTTGGCTTGCGAGTTGGTCGTACCTAGATATATGAGTTGGGGTCGTATTTGACCATATGGACTAGGTCGTACCTAATCGCATGAGCTAGCCCATGCCTAGTCACATAGTTGGGTTGTACCTTGCCACATAGGCTAGGTCATACATGACCACATGGATTGGATCGTACTTAGCCACATGGGCTAGGTCATGCTTGGCAACATGGGTTGGGTCATATCTTACCATATGGGCTGGGACGTACATGGACTGGATCGCACTTGGCCACATGGGTTGGATCATACATAGCTACATGGATCGAGTCGTACCTTGTCACATGGGTTGGCTTCTACCTGTTCACATAGGTTAGGTCATGCGTAGTCACATAAGTTAATTTGTACTTGGCCATATATATTAGGTCGTACATGACAATATTGGATAAGTAAATTTGGTCTGACAGATTAACTTAACTCAAGTCAGACCCTAATTAAACTCCTCTTATCAAATTAGATTTAATATTTAAAATTATTAAAGAATAACTCAAATCCATTAAATAAAAAAATTAAATTCATAATCTTAAATTTAAAACTAATTACATCACAGAAAT